>CM040405.1:101706541-102906541 GCA_022702515.1 Ilyophis sp. 1 JC-2022
CCAGTAAATCAGGATGTCAGTTTATTAACGTCTTGCCTGACAAAATTTATGCGGAAAGACGGTTCTGTTTCAAAGGTGTCTGTATTTTGATTTTGCGCAGTACACTTTCACAGTCATGCCGGAGCTTTTGCGCACCATGACTTCCTGTGCTGCTGAGCTGAGCGGAGGCACTGATGAGCAGAGACACAGATGGATTGAAGCTGGCAAATACCCAGAACCCTGTGCTTTCTCACACAGCACCAGGGGAGAATTACTCCAGAGAGGCTCTGTAATGACAGTGAGAAGATGGGCCCATTGAGTGGGCTCTTTCTTCCGTCTGTCTATCTGTCTGTCTGTCAGGAAGAAATTAGTCTAGAATTGGGGGTCGAGTGTTTGGGGGTAAGGCAGGTTGGAGGGACAAAGTGCAGATGTTTGCTGATTGCCCACATACATACCCACACATGCGAATGCACACATACACACACATGCACAGACACACACACACACCACGCGCACACACACACACACACACACACACTCTGTCTCCTTCACAAAGCCCCCAGCCCAACAGATCTGAGATCTTACCTGTCATACCTGATTTTCCTTCTTCAACTAACATTTACCAATTCCCATTTTACCACACTGGGCCTACGTCTCACCCATCAGTCTTCACTGACCTTCTTCTGTCCGTTTTCCCTCCACCACCCCGTCATGGTTTTACCCTCCAAAGCCACACTTCAGTCTGCACACGCTGCCTCCCCATTCCCTCCCACCCCTCCCTGTGTGTTTGACATGCCTTATGACATTCACAGCAGAAACTGTACGGGGGAAACAGCGCAACACTTTGTTATTTTTAGAGGCTGATTTTGTTAGGGATGGTTGGAATAGCTGAGCCAGCACAGAGACTGTTGTGCATTTTTCATCTGCTCCATTTTGTCCCATTATGGGGCCATATGATGCCTTTGAGGGAGTTCTGCAAGAACAAAGGCATTTACTGATCCTGCGCAGAGCTGCCGTCTGCGCAAACTCTCTTTCTCGATTCTCTCCCTCTGTTTTTCTTTCTCTTTCTTTAACCCTAAGCCCGTAGTCTCTATTTTCTTTTAGCGAAAGGTTAGCTTCTTTAGGGGAATTATCAAGCGGATTCCGTACAAACACCTCATAATTACAAATAATTATACCTGCTAAACCCCCCCCCCCCCTTTCATTCTGCCCCTTAAGGCTCCTGCTCAGTCAAAGGTCACTTGGACCAGGGAGCGTCTGTAAATGCTCTCTGTGTTTTCACTGCAGAAAAATGGCAAGAATTTGTCTCATTCGCCGGGCTGCACACAGGTACTGTCGTCCATTTAGCATTACTCTGAGGGAATGCCTGTTCGGTGCCAAGAGACAGAGCTGCTTTCTGGCGCACTCACTCAATCACCGCAAATGGAAACCCCATTTATATCGCCTCCCTTTAAGGTTATTAGACGTCCAAGCTGCTTTGCGCATCCTGTACGTTATCCATTTAAGTCGTGGCACCTGGCAACCGCGCAGTGTCCCAACCATTATTCAAACGTGCAACATCCTGTAATTGTAATTAGTTACGATCCCCAGCCCGCAACCCAGACACATGCTGCGCGAATGAGACAAAGTTGCTCGCCAGCATATTGTACAGCTGCCAATGCGCCGCTCGTCTCCCCACACCTGTGCGTCGCATCATCCAGCTTAACGAGATTGCAGTTAAGGCCAACGACACCACAGCAGGGCACCCGTGTCTCGCCCAGTTCACTAGTTAGACTGGAAGATTTTGGATGCATTATGAATGTTGTTTTTTTTCCTGTCAGGAAAGGGTGGGGAAATGTGTTCCCGGAGAGCCATTGCGTATGACTGTATGTTTATGTTTACACAAATGACCCAGGCTCAGTTAGCTAATTATCTTTAAACACCAATGCCTGCCTTCTCGCGCAGATTAGACCACGGAGAAATGTCGTATGTGTGGAAACAATGAAAGTCTTTGAGCTCTCGTCCATGAGCTTAGCGAGAAATGTGGCTTAAATTTCAGTTCACGTGACGGATTGGGCTAATTAAACGAGGAGGATCGGAAGTTGGCGTAAAATCCAGAAACGGACACGGCCCTCCTTTTGCTTGCCCGGGTCTACGGAGAGCGTGCGCGTCTGAGAGTCTTTGTGTCTGCCTGCCTCTCGCCTCTCGGAGTGCCAGACTGCGCGGGGCTGAGGGAGGATGTGCTTGATTTAGCCTGCGTGCGCGTGTCAATCAGCGCCGGCCAACGTGAGTGTCTCCAGCTGACAGGCAACGAGTGTGCATCTGTGTGTGTGTGTGTGTGTGTGCGTGTGTGTTGGAGTGCATATGTATACGTACGTACATGTGCATATGCGTGTGAGAGAGAGTTGTGCTTAGAGTAAAGACTATTGAGAACAGTACCACCATCCTGTGAATGGCTCTTCACACCTCATTAAGTCTCATAATGACTTACTAATGGTCTAATTACAAGCTACTGTTTAAGTGAGACTGAAACCGGGGCTGTGGTGATTAATGCCTCTAATTAAAAGAAGACCACCCCTCCAACCTCGCGCACAAACTCTCTCCTTGTCAGTTGCGCTGCTGAGCGAAGGGGGCTTTCAATAGTGGGGGTAGAGTCCATTGGGATGCTCATATACACATCACTCTTTGGAAGGGCCCAGTTTAAAGGGAATCGCCTATACTGCTCTGATTGCGCAGGGGTGGATTTCACCTGTTGAAGGAAAGTTTATTTGTGTAATTTCGCTGGCGAGGATAGTGGTATACTCTCAGCGTATTTCCGAGGTGACTGAGTCTGGCATGAGTCTCTAGTTTGCTGCGTGAAAGAAGTTGTTTATTCGCAGCGTACCCGTGCTTGTTCTCGTGATTCCCAAAGTGTCCATACTGTTATTCTGCTTGCGGAGCCCCTTATTTTATATAATGACAGGCTCTGCACTGCAGTCGTGCAATGTACGGGCGTAGAGAAACAGGCGCGTTACAAACCAGTCTGTGAAGATTATGTGTTTAGAGCAACAAACATACACGCTCACACAAACATATGTATGCAAATACACAATTGTGTACTCACTCACTCACTCACACACACACACACTCTCTCTCTTTTTTTCTCTCTCACACACACAGTTCACATAAACATATACACAGACACATACACACATGCACACATGTTCACACAAACATACATACGCAGATGCTCACACAAATCAAATCTATAGCATGTATGCAAATTCATACACACTCATATTCCCATGTACACACACACACACACACACACAGCTCTCAGTGTTGTAGTGTAGCTACATATCAGTGTACAGTATGAGCCGCTGATTGGAGCGTGTGATTTATGAGCTGGAAGGCTGGAATGCTGGGTTCTGTGCAGGAGAGAGGGAGGGTCCAGTTCACCTCCCCAAGCAGGTCTGGTCTGGACTCTGTCAGCCACTGCAAACCCAGGCCATGCCCCTCCCCCCCACCCCAGGGCATGATGGGATACATCCTAACCTGTATGATTAAGTGATGCAAATCAACAAACAAACTGCGTGGCCCGCAGTACACAGTGAACTGACTGTGTCAACCTGTGGTCCTGCTCCAGCCAAGTTATCACTGTCTGTTTCACAGTGTGTGTGTGTGTGTGTGTGTGTCTGTGTACAATCTATCTTCACTTACCTGTAGAGAGGTGTGTGTTTGTGAGAAAGAGCATATATTTGGGTCATGCTTGTAGTATGTTTGTAGTTGTTGTGTGTATGTTAGTCTAGGTTTATAAAGGTCCATTTTGGGGAAAGGTGTAGACTATGTGTGTTCTTGAATTTGTAAGAATGTATTTTTAGGGGGTTTTCCTGTTTTTCTGAGTGTATGTGTTTGTCTTATAGAAGTGTTTCAGTGTAGTGTTCAATTGGCCGTGTCCAGGAAGCCAATGGCATGTCAGCAGGGCTCAGTCAGCACTGCTTTCTCTCTCTCTCTCTCTCTCTCACTCTCTCTCTCTCTCTCTCTCTCTCTCTCTCTCTCTCTTTCTCTCTCTTTCTTATGTCTCTCTCTCGCTCTCTCTTTCTCTTTCTCTCTCTCTCGGCTGGCTCACTTCCTCCTAGACTCTCACAGTCTGGCTGGGTGGATGAGGGGTTCACTGCCCCTGACCGTCTTTGGAAATGGAGCATAAAAAGAGTGATTTTTGCGTGTGTGTGTGTGTGCGCGCGTGTGTGTGCCCTCAACCCTCGCTCTTCATTTTCTTGTCACCATGTTGTCAGCCCCTCTTTTTGCCAAGCTTCAGCAAGGCTGTGGGATTTTATTGTTGAGATTGTACAGGGATTACACACTATAATGCTGACATAAGCCTTTCTAAGCGCTGTGGGGCTGGCATAAAATTTTGTGGCTTGGGGGTATATTTACACTGAAGTTCATCCATTCATTGCTGTTCGAAGAGAGTTGCTGTTTTTAATCATGGCCACACAAAGAAATTGTGTTTTTTTGTAGGCCTTCTTGGCAAGAGCTTCCCCACAGGCCAGATTCAGAACTGCAGCTACATCTGTGCAAATTTCCTCCTATAGTAAAACAACCAAGCACATTACATCAAGGCTTAGGTTGTGTGGTCAATTCTTTAAATGCATATTTCCAAATAATTCCTGGCCTTCCCCAAACACCAACCAAGGAAACATGTTTGTGTGTAAATAGTTAAATGTTCAATGTTCAATTTTGCTATGTAGCCTCTACAATTTAGCTATGTGGAATATGAGTTTTACTAAGTGAAGGTGAGGCCCAATCCTCTAGAGTGGCCTTGCAGGTTGGACAAAAGAAGTTGAAAACAAATGCTGAGAAGTTGTTGAAAGCATCTCTGGTGTTTGACAAGTTAGCCAAAGCAACCTACAGAAGGTATATTTAACATGGTTGGAAAACCGCCTCGAGAGCAAGAGGTAAAGCTACACTAAGACAACAGCACAGATTAGTAAAAAGGTGAAATGGAAATTTCCAGTGGTCCATTTTTTGTAGTGTCATTGAGTGTCAGGCAGGTGCTCAGAGCAATAGAGAGAGAGAGAGAGAGAGAGAGAGAGAGAGAGAGAGAGAGAGAGGAGCATGGAGACAGATACCCTCTGTGTGATAAAATGAAATTCTGTTATTGGGGCCATGAAGGCCTGGGGCATAACGGTCAAAGATGAAAGGTCAGGGACAAGGGGCAGACTATCTTTGGGAGGAATCAGTCCCCCCCTACCCCCCACTCCCAAGGTTGTCTTGGGAGACACAAGATTGCATGCCAGGATTTTTGCATGACTGCCAAATGGTGAAGGGAGACCAGTCAATTTTAAAAATGTGGTTCTCTAGGTCACACTGCGGTCACTGTTCTTTAGGCCGTACCGCGGTCACACTGTTCTTTAGGCCGTACCGCGGTCACACTGTTCTTTAGGCCGTACCGCGGTCACACTGTTCTTTAGGCCGTACCGCGGTCGCCGTGTTCTTTAGGCCGTACCGCGGTCGCCGTGTTCTTTAGGTATCGCTATAATCCAGGCCTGGAAAATGCTTTAACCCTTTAGACACCAATGGAATATGTACAGATGATTGGCAGTTTTAAAAGAAGCACCTATTTTCACAAACGGCACCCAGGCGGGTGCTACACATTGGTGGCGGGAGAGTACTCTTCTCCTCCTCTCTTATCCGTGGGCTAACACAGAGCCCGCGAGCCCAGATCACATCACACGCATTTTAAAAAGCCCTGAGTCCACAGATTGCATTATACCACAACATCACTGTGCCCCCCCCCTCACACCCCCAGTCACAAGACCAAATCAACACGTTCGCTTTAATTGATCTAATTTATACCCTGAGCAGTGAAGTCAACCCACATTTAGATAGTAAAGCCCAGTTGTGAAATCTTGCGGAAGTGGCGGTCCTATGGACTCCATTGTGTTGTGCGCTGTGGTTTTCCAACCACGTGGAAGCCTGCCAGACACCGTTCTGGGACACCCAGAGTTTGACCATCGGTCTCCAGGGATAACTCCATTATGGAGCCCCCCCCCCCTCCCCCATTCTGTCTGGCTGCTGGCATGTGGAGCTGGAAGGGAAGTCATTGAGATAGTTATGCGGTTTGAGATAAGACGCGATCTAAACGGTAATGGTGCGGATCAACAACGGCCAGCGTTGCAGACCCATTTTCATTTAGTTCTTCTTTCTCTCTTTGCTAACCAGGGGATCCTCATTGCATTCTGACTCAGTGTGTGAATCACTACCTTTAATACGGAGGCACCATGTACTGCCACGCAGTCTAATGAACTTTCGTGCTAAATAAAAGGAAACTGTTTAAACGGTGCTTCTTGCCCTGGATCCAGACACTGGGCTGCATACCCCTTTGTCTTTCTTCACCTTACTGTCCCCGGTTCCCAGGTGACCGTGCGGCTTGAGTGATGTCACAGGTTGTTTGGAGGTGTCCAGTCAGCCAGAGGAGTCGATAGTGAGCAATGAGGTGGAGGTTGCCCTGTTGACTGAAACCCTCCTTTGGGGGTGATGTCCTAATCTCTTACGATGCACCACTCCCTGTGCTTCCCCACCACAAGGGTCTGTCTCAGAGAGGGGCCCAATTTGCAATAGTAAGGCTGAGAGGGGTACCTTGATTTGGAGTACGACTCCCAAGATTTACATCGACAGCTCAGACCGGTACCTAGTGAATTAACGTAGCTATGAGGGTACCCCATTTGAAACGGAACAGCACTGAACGCATGAAAAAATTTAAACAGGCAATTACGAGTCTAGCAGAGGCCTGCTTTTTTTTTTGGGGGGGGGGAGCTTTGCCCAACCAAGTAACTTAATGCCGTGTTCTGTTGCTTTGCAGAGCAGAGATCTGATAACCTGCAGTTCCACCCCCTGTGGGGGTCTCCTTCTCGAACCATTAACCCACAGCCAATTAGTTCCGCTCTCCCTGCTGCCTGCGTACATTACAAGGCGCCTGTGGGGCTCCCACACCCCCCCCCCCCAAACAAAACCGTTCACCCCAACAATGCTGGGCATTGGTAGTGGGAGCCGGACATATTCTCCATGCCAATCATGTATGTGTACGAGCATGAACGTGTGTACATGTGTACAGTTCCACAGTCTTTTACCAGGAGGTCTCATCAAGACTTAAATAAATGGGACTCTAAGGGCCTGATTTAGCACACGCAAAACAACCAATGATTGGTGCAAAGCAAATACCATGACCAATCATTGGTCATGTTATTGATTTTGCACACGTTAAAGGTTTTAGTAAATCAAGCCCTAAGTGTGTTTTTACTTAATATATGTTTGTGTGCGTGTGTGTGTGTGTGTGTGTGTGTGTGTGTGTGTGTGATTATGATTAAAGTACATTTCTGTTCATGTATCTCTGTGCATGTGTTTGTATATTTTCTGATTGTGTGGCTGTGTGTGCTGTATGAAATATACGTATATTGACATGAGAGCCATTCAGTCACATTGTACAGATCTCCTGCAGCCTTCTTCCAGCCTGTCCCTACTTCTTTCCCAGGACATTTTCCACAGATTTCCAAAAGGAATTAATGGCATTCTCAAAATGTATATCCCAGGTCATATTTTTGGCGCTTTGGAGCGTAGCTCACGGGCATTCCAGCACGCCTCATTTTCACTAAATTTTAAAAGCACAGCATGGCCTTCTGCAGCTATGTCCCGTTTTGCTTTTTAAAAGATGCATGTATTTAAAAAATAAAAAAACACGCTCAGACCCACACGCACACGCGCACACACACACACACACACACGCGCACACACACACACACACACACACACACACACACACACACACTCCCAGTAAAGAAAGTCAATAAAGTTTCAAAAAACTGCAGCCTCTGTCTCCAGACCAAAACCATGAGAGAGATATGATCTGGTGGTGGGGTTGAATGTTTCAGAGTGACGGAGACGCCACCTGATTTAGTGCCCCGGACCGTCCCGCTGTCTCCTCCCAGGACACTTATTTGGGCCCCCAGTGATGGTTGGGGGTGGTTTTTGTTCAAACCGCAGTCAACTCTGGCCAGTCACACACTACCGCTATTAACATAGGCTTAGGACTGCCAAACCGAGCCATTTCCTTCATTCCTGTGAATCGCTTTTTAAGACATGTATCAATCTCCCCTAACGTCCTCTTGCTCTGTATGCCTCTTCATTTCTCTCACCTCTCTGTTTCTCACACTTTTCTCTCTTGTGTGTCTCTCTCTCTCTTTCTCTCCTGCCTACAGGATGTGTGATCTGTGTTTTATAACAGTATTATTCATTAAATGGTACATGTATAACGGCAGTAAAAAGGCGGCACACGGGAGGCGCTGTTTGAGCTTCCCTCCTATAGAAACATCTTATCGGTTCTCGCCGCATTAAATAAATGTGGCGGGAACGAATTAACAAAAATGACTGAAAGAAAAATGCAATAAAGCAGCCCCTATCGCAAGCGGCTTTCTTGGAGTCAAAGTCGCTGATAACGCAACAGATATTTCTAAAAGGATTACGAGAGGAACATGCTGAGGCAGAGGGTAGCCATTAAAGCAATGGCCTATTAGCAGTGATTAGTGCTTTTGTGCTGGCCTCGTTTCCCCCTTTGCGGTCGCTTGTATTGCTGGCAAACCTTTCTACCGTGGCATTCGATTACGCTGTCATCACTGTGCTCTCAACAGGGTGACTCACAGCGGATTCATATCGTAGGTGCGCTAAAAAGCATTGCTCGAGGCCCCCTGGTGACAGCATCCAGCCTGGATACGAGCCCCACTAGACCACGGGCCCAGGGTCCAGTGATCCGACCGTGTGGGTCACATCACGGCTACTGTGTCTCTGCGCGCTCCTTGACCTCTGACCTTACGCACTGCAAACGGTCCAGGTTGTGGCCTGCCTGTGGTGTGTGTGTTTGTGTGTGTGTGTGAGCATGAGTATGTGTGTTTGTGTGCGCGCTAGTGTCTGAGCGGGTTAAGCACGGTATCTGTTAGGAGGAACGTGGTCCCGTTGCGGTAACTGATATGTCATCAGTAGTTTATTCAAGGCTGTCTGTTTGCGTTTTATGATATCTTTTACGCGAAACGTGTCCTCTTAAATACACGGTCACGGTTTACTGTGATGACACTATAAAGGCCAGGCGAGACGGCGCACGTCGCTGATGATGTGGAAGCTGCGGTATGCCTGTGGCCCCCTGCGTACACTCTGCGTGTCGTATCGCGTCTCACAAGTGCTGTTTTGAAAGGTTCAGCGATCGCTGTGGCGGGAGAGAGCGAGATGCGACGACTACCATTAAATGCGCCGACGTGCATCCGGCATCAATAGCTGCGTCGGTATGCTGAATATATAACAGGAGTGCACGTGCTGTTGTCCGAATTAAGTGTGTAATTGTATCTTAAGTGAGAGTAAGCGTGTGGAAGGGAAAGTACATGGATTCGGCTGCCTGTATTACACTGGCGAGGTTTTTCTTTCTTATCTTGGTGGTCTCCTTTTCTCCTTCCTTCCTTCTTCTCTCTCTTTCTCTCTCTATCTCTCCCTATCCATTGCATCTGCGTTCCCTTTGAATTTGCGGATGCCACGGATTTGCCACTCCCTCCTTGGGAGGGAGTGGAGATTGGCGCTGTGTGATGAGCAGCTGAAGGCTTTGAGGAAGAGTACGGTTAAGAATCAAGGCTCCGGAGAAATGACAGACGAACGTACTCTTCCCTTTCTTTGTGAGGGGGGTTGCAGCGCGGAGACGTGTCTGTCACTACCAAATCAAGATCTTTCACTCGGTCCCTTGGGCACCCGCTTGGAGCACGACTAAAAAAGCTTGCGCTCTACACCGGCGCATCAGCGTGGTGTCTTTATAAATGTCAACTCAAAAACGGGGGAGACAGACCTGCGCTGAATGCATGCTGAAAACTATGTTTAATTTATTTCTCTCATTTAATCAATGGCGACCCTGCCTGCCCTGTCCATGTATGTGTGTGTGTGTGTGTGTGTGTGTGCCTGTTTGCTTGCGCATGGGTATCTATGAATGGGTGACTGAAGGTGGGTTTGAGTGGCTGTTTGTTTGTGTGTGTGCGTGTGCGTGCGTGTGTGTGTGGGGGGGTGGCAGAAGGCAGGGTTGTGTGTGTGCTTGACTGTTCTGACCCGACAGCATCTCCTCTGTCTCCGCAGGGACCTGAGCGAGAACGGGATCCAGGCAATCCCCAGAAAGGCCTTCCGCGGAGCGACGGACATCAAGAACCTGTGAGTACCTGCCCCCGCGCTATAGAACCTGCAGGGGGCGCCAACAGTGGAACGGCAACAGACGCTCCTCATAATGTTAGTCCGGCACAGGCGTTCTGAGCGTGATGGAAGGATAGAGCTTTTTTTAACTCCCAAAATGGCCAGAACCACAACAGTATGCTCTCAGTGGCTCTTTTGATAGGAACCAAACCAAATGCTTTGCAGTGGAGAACAGAATCCTCAGATTGGTTCTTAAGAGTCTGTGATTGACAGCACTATAGCTCAGCCCGTTCTGCGGTTCGTAAAGCCTCGTTCTCCTATTACCTCTATATCAGCTCTTGCTCACATACGATAAACCACCTGAAACCTGAAATCGCCTCCTATCGGAAATCAAGGTACAACGGTCACCGTTATATGACGGATTGACCATATAGACAGCTTCAGACAGCTTCTCGTTTAAAAAACCAATGGCCTAATTGACCTTATAGTGGACCAGACTGCGGCTCAATATGTATCCTGTTCCATATGTGAGACTGCTCGGTGCACTGCCGATAAAATCTCTGAGAACACACACAGGCACAAACACGCACACAAGTGGAGCATTATGCCAATCAATGTTATATATTCAGCATACGATAATGAGCGGTAAAGAATAGAATAGAATAGAATAACTTTTATTTTCCCGCAAGAAAACTTCAGTTGTAGCCCCAGCAACAACAAAAAAAGACAGACAGTGGGGCAGACCCACAACACACAAACAAACATATCAAACAAAGACATTCAACAGAATCATTACATCAATAAAGTGAATTAAGTGAATTAAAGTGCAATACAGCCATGATTTAAAAAAATAGTCCTGCTGTCCCGAGATGTCTAGTGTCACCAAGCAGTCCAACACACAAACTCTGCCTCCACGACTCTCTGAACTGCGTCAATCCTCCCAGTCGTCTCCTCATTCCTCCCCCACATTATGTTCTCCTTCCCTGGCTGCCCTCCGAAGACTGCCTGCACTCCTGGATCAGTCCCGAAATCCCCAACCCCGGTAAAGAGCGATGATAAACTTTGTTGCAGCAGTCTACAGATCCAACGGACATTCCCCAGCATATGTTGCGAATGCGTCTCCATGGTGACGACCGCGAACAAAATTATATCGACGAGACAATTCGTCGATATTATCAAACGAGGAGCAGGAGTGCCCTGAAAAATCTCCAGCCCGCTTCCCTGTCCCACTACAGACACACAGCGCATGAAAAAAACAAAGACAAAAGCCCGACACAACAAAACACATTCACAATTAACAAATACGAACATGAGAGACAGCTGGACTACATGTCGCAATTACAGCGCCGCGTGACGTCTCCCTTTTTAAAAAAAAAATTTCCGACATTTTTTGTGTGACATGTCACCTCTCTTAATACAGTCAGGGACTACATTCCTATCAGTAGTGCTGGCTATAATGTTAGAATGATGCATCTCAATATTGCAGTTGAGTTTCTTTCAGTCGTAGCATACATCTCAGCAAGTCAATTTAGCCAGTGTATCGTTCATTCACAATTATGTGAAGCCCCTTAGGCAATAATAATCGTCCATAGGTAATCAATAACTAACGAAAGCTCCAGCAGCCTATGAATTCTGGCTATCCTTGCTATGAAGGTTTACTTCACTGAAACCATATTTTAAGCGTGTATTGATTTTTCGAAGCACTTGCGAAGGCGAGATTGAATAAGGGTCTTTAAATGCGTTTGTATCCATCTCTGAGTCTTCCAGGCTTTTTTGTATTTCTGTGAATCTATGCTGGTGTGTGTGTGTGTGTGTGTGTGTGTGTGTGTGTGTGTGTGTGTGTGTGTTTTTGTATGTTTTCAAGTGCTTATTTGTGTTTATACATCACCATATGTTTTTTATTGGTGTATGTTCATGGTCTGAATAAGGCAGCCTTAATCTCTTTGTGTGTGTGTCTGTGTATGTCTGTATGTGTGTGTCTGTGTATGTGTGTGTGTGTTTTGTGTTTTGTGTGTGCGTCTACAGACAGCTGGACAAGAACCACATCGGCTGCATTGAGGAGGGGGCGTTCCGTGCAATGAGAGGCCTGGAGGTTCTGTGAGTATGGAAGGGGTGGGGGGGGGGGGGGGGGTTGGGAGGGTCCGTTCTGCCACAGTGCCCCCGGTGCCCCTTCGCTCACAGAGCAACCTCACAGAAGCCTCCCGTAGGGCAGGGTACAGCTGCTCCGTAGGCCCCTTTCTGTAAGGGGATAAGGCCTTAATGCACGATCGCATCTGCAGCGCCCCTCTCGGGCGCTATCCGACGGCTCTAATTACCCTGGCTTGTATTCCAGCCCCTTCGCGATAAATGAACCGGTGCTGCCCGACGCGCTTGCCAGGGAACAGACTTCAGACTTGTGATCGACCCCCTGCTGCGACACACCAGACACGCACGCACGCACAGTTTTGGAACGTGCCTGATTAAAGTGGCCCGCTGTCAGCATGATGCAGCTGGGGACCGGAGACCAGGGAACTCAGGTGCTGGTGGGTGGGCGGGCCCGGGGGGGGGGGAGGTGGCTCGCATGGTTTGCACCCATAATCACTCCCAGTTGCCTGGAGGCGGTGCCAACCCATAGTTTAAAATGGCCTGTCTGACTGGGCCCTGTCCCCGCCCCCCCATATGGACAGGATCAGACACGTGAGTTCCAAAGGGGCGGAGCCCCTGGCCTGTGCCTGTACATCGCCTGAGTTTTTGTTCATGCTCTGCATTCAGAGTCTATGCAGAAAGAAAGAGAGACAGTGAAAGAAAGGGTGAGAGAGAAAGAGAGGTGTAGCTATCCCAGAGGAGCAGCATGAAGTGAGACTCGGCGTCGGCAGACTCGGTGGGACGGCAGAAAGGTGCCGGTTTGGAGGGTGGGGGGTGGGGCGGGAGGAGCGTGTGCTGCTCTGCTCTGCTCCATTGGGCCGGTACCGGTGCCGGGGGTGTGACAGACAGCCTGATTCAGCCTGGCTGGCTCTAGGACCGGCTGGCAGGTGCTGGAATCTCTCTGTCAAACGGAGTGGCATGGGGGCCTTGGGGAGGGGAGGGCCCTTTATTTCATATCCCCTTATATATATGTGTGTGTGTGTGTGTGTGTATGTGTGTGTGTGTGTGTGTGTGTTTTGTTTTTGCAGGACCCTGAACAACAACAACATCAGCAGCATCCCCGTCTCCAGCTTCAACCACATGCCCAAGCTGCGCACCTTGTGAGTGACCTCTACCACCTCTGACCTTTTGACCTCCCAACTTTCCACATTCTATCACCTCTCACAGCCAGATCGGCAGTCCGGTCACACTAATGGTTTCCTCTCTGAAAGGCTTGATTTGCGCTCTTACCAGCATGTGCACATACAATGTAGTAGGCCTGAACCCTGACCTGTGCTATTACATTACATTACATTACATTATAGGCATTTAGCAGACGCTCTTATCCAGCATTTTTTTGCATTTTTTTGCATTTATACATAGTATCCATTGATACAGCTGGATATATACTGAAGTATAGTTCTTCAGTATATATCCAGGGTTGTACAGCCACAGAACTGGGTCACAAGATGAGAATTGTGGTCTTGCAAAATCCAGGAATATATCCAGTAGTTCGCAAAAATAAATGCATAAAACAATCCACAGCAATTTCAATTTCATAAGTGCTATAATGGATTACACATTCACATTGGCTGTCTCTCAAACCAGTTCACTTCCCAAGGGATGAATTATTTTTTAAAGCAATTTATAGGCAATGTTTCCTCGCCGATCCCTGGGGGAGCGTCTCATCAGGACGGGGCAGGTTTCTACTCGCCCCTCAGTCTCGTTTCGAGTGGGATTCGCATCTACCCTTCCCTCTTTTATTTTATTTCTCCGTATTTTATTTACAGCTTTTTGTCACTTCTCACACGCATACCCGAAAAACCCCCCATTGTCACAAACATTCCAGTGAGCGGGCCGCCGCAAAGCCGACAAGTCGGGGGGGGGGGTGTTCCGTACTGTTGAAACCCGAAACCGCCAATCTGCAAGTCAGGGGCCAGGAGGCTTGATCTGGTGCCACCAGCCACAGTGGGGCCTGTGGGGATTTTAAGGAAAGCCAGGAACCATTTCCCCATTCCGCTTCCAGAAGACGCGGAAAGCGACCAAAAATCAGGGGGAACGAAATAGCGCAACTGACATAATATTTAAATTTGAGGCAAATTTGATAGCGAAGCCTCTGGAAATGACTACTTTGATTGTCGCTACGGTAATGAACCCTGGCACTCTTTTTTTTTAAGAGGGTGGGCTCACGGGGTGGCTGGGTAGGTGGGTTACCGCACACTCAGCCCTATTCTGTGAACTGCACGGTTTAGGAGAGAGAGAGAGAGAGAGAGAGACGTGGAACGATAATCTCATTGACGAAGAATAGGCTGGAATAGTTCACTAAATGGGATCCAGACACGGGGATTTCTGTGCGCGTGGGTGTGTGTCTGTCTGGGGGGGTCATTGGGTCTGGGTGTGCGCATGTGTGTGTAGGTGTGTGTTTGCGCACGCATGCAGACTCAGAGGGTTCATACGCATGTCAGGCAGAGTTGTATAAGGTAGATCAGTGACTGGGGAGAGGTTCACCTTGCCTTGTGGGAATATTAAACCTTAGGGGCTTGAGGAGCTCTAGGCTGGTTACTGTAGCAGCCTGGAGAACAAGGGTCTCAACCCAGTTACAGACACTACAGTGTATTACACCGCCTAATCATAGGAACAAACACACACACACACAAACACACACAGACACACACGAACATGCAAACATGCAGGAACAAACATGCGTAACACTTACGATCTGACGATATTAGACACAGACGCACACATGCACAAACACAGGTAACAATTACTATCCAACGATATTGGATCAGGGCAAAATAAATGACTGTCATCTTTGTGCAGGTAAATTCAGGTAAACACACACACACACACACACACACACATAAATACATGCATTTATTACCTTGTATTTGCTTATTCACAGCTACTTACATCCCTCATACTGTGTTTTTGTACATGTTATCCATTAGTCACTGAGATCCTCACTACATTCCAGTGTCTAATGAAAGCAGTGCAGTGTTTTGCTTCAGGGCAGAATGACAGTGCCCCATGTGATAATCGGAAGGCATTGGTGACCACACTTGCACACTCTCCCACACACACACAAGTGATGATTAGATTGTGGCCTGATATGTCTCCCTGTTTGGGCACATCTGTGGTGAGACACCTGCATTATGGGATAGGGGTGCATGAGGGGGTGTTGAGAACGTAATTATAATTTTTTTTTAAAGGTTCTTGGCAGAATACTTCACAGCTTTAAGGGTACACATACGCACATACACTCACACAACCAAGTACCCTGACGTACACACAGACACATGCAAACGCACCCAGACATGCACGCGCACACACACACACATACCCACACACACAAGAAGAAGAAAAAGCCGGGCACACGCGCACTTACGTACATGATTGTATATATGTATATGCAGTCATATGCCTGCATTTGTCATACATGTGTGCACACTGACTTTATTTGTCTTCCATCTCTCCATTCTAGCCGCCTTCACTCCAATACACTGCACTGTGACTGTCACCTGTCCTGGCTGTCTCAGTGGCTGCGTCAGAGGCCCACCGTCGGCCTGTTCACCCAGTGCACCTCCCCCCCGCAGCTCCGGGGGCTCAACGTGGCCGAGATCCAGAAACACGAGTTCAGCTGCTCAGGTAGGAGGGGACCCGCCTCGCCCACTGACGACACGCATAGCAAAACCCACACTGGTTGCGGTGGGGAGCGGGTTGCTCATTGAGTCTCTCTGGTTGCGGTGGGGAGCGGGTTGCTCATTGAGTCTCTCTGGTTGCGGTGGGGAGCGGGTTGCTCATTGAGTCTCTCTGGTTGCGGTGGGGAGCGGGTTGCTCATTGAGTCTCCCTGGTTGCGGTGGGGAGCGGGTTGCTCATTGAGTCTCTCTGGTTGCGGTGAGGAGCGGGTTGCTCATTGAGTCTCTCTGGTTGCGGTGAGGAGCGGGTTGCTCATTGAGTCTCCCTGGTTGCGGTGGGGAGCGGGTTGCTCATTGAGTCTCTCTGGTTGCAGTGAGGAGCGGGTTGCTCATTGAGTCTCTCTGGTTGCGGTGGGGAGCGGGTTGCTCATTGAGTCTCTCTGGTTGCGGTGGGGAGCGGGTTGCTCATTGAGTCTCTCTGGTTGCGGTGAGGAGCGGGTTGCTCATTGAGTCTCTCTGGTTGCGGTGAGGAGCGGGTTGCTCATTGAGTCTCCCTGGTTGTGGTGGGGAGCGGGTTGCTCATTGAGTCTCTCTGGTTGCGGTGAGGAGCGGGTTGCTCATTGAGTCTCTCTGGTTGCAGTGGGGAGCGGGTTGCTCATTGAGTCTCTCTGGTTGCGGTGGGGAGCGGGTTGCTCATTGAGTCTCCCTGGTTGCGGTGGGGAGCGGGTTGCTCATTGAGTCTCCCTGGTTGCGGTGGGGAGCGGGTTGCTCATTGAGTCTCCCTGGTTGTGGTGGGGAGCGGGTTGCTCATTGAGTCTCCCTGGTTGCAGTGGGGAGCAGGGTATATCTATGGTAGGACACCTGCATTGTATTTGGGGAGGGCTAGTTTGTGGCGAGGGTGATGAGAATGGAGTAATTTTTGGAGGGAGCTTGGTAGGGAGCACTGGAGAGCCCCGGGCCTTTTCAGCACGCTGCCCTCCCTCTGTGTTAGAGAGAGAGAGGGAGAGATGAGAGATGAGTGGAGAGCAAGAGTGGAGAGCAAGAGAGACTGAGAGAGAAGATAGAGAGTGAGAGAAAGGCTAGAGAGCGAGAGACAAAGAGAGACAGAGAAAGAGAGAATATAGAGAATAGGGAGACAGCAAGAGAGACAAAAAGAAAGAGAGAGCGAGAGCGCTACCTGCCAATGCATACCATAGTTACCTACCACAGAAATAGTACTGTTATAGATTTTATAGTTTTTTTATTTGATCTTTTTTACTATTATTACTTTATATGAGCATTATTCTGTGTTGTCCTTTTTTGTTACTGTTGTTCACTTTTAACTGTCATGGCATTGTAATTGTCATGACAACTATACAAGCTTTGGCAATATGCATTGCAAATGCTAGTAAGCAAATACAAATTGGGATTAAAATAGAATTGAGAGAGAAAATTAGAATGGAGGCACTTTGAAGAGCCATGTGGAGCAGCAGTCAGGGCACTGGACTCTGGACTTAGAGGTCATGTGCTTCGATCCTGGGGGAGTCTCTTTCTACGTAGCCCTCCATTAGTGGCACCTTGATCTTTGTGTTCTGTTTACTCATTAGCTCCTGTGAAACTGTTAGCCTGGGTCAAATATACCCAGGACATTATTGGGATTTTAACGCAATGGAGAAATAGAATTTCTGTATTTAAATAATTAATATAATTGAAATAATATTACGAATTACTCAATATATATTATCATTATCTCAATTGCAAACAACATAAACTATATATGGTTAATGGTTGCCATTTACTTTGAGAAAATGTATTTACTATATTCAAAGAAACCAAATACAGATGATGAACAACAAATAGAAACATTAAAGAATCAAATTTACAATGGTTTAGTCACTCTGTATGACATACCTCTCTCAAAAGTGTTTTTCCCATTTCATAAAATTTCAAAATGGCTCAACTGGATCCAAACCGAACACAAAAATAGTTGCTCCTGTAAAAAACTGTAGACTGAGGCCTCGATTCCAGTTGTTACGGCTTCAGCCCTTTCTAAACTGAGAAAATGGCACAACCCGCCCCTCCCCCAAACTGCCACCCCCCACCCCTAACTCAGCTCCCAATAGCATTCAAATACAGTCACATGATACCTGCCTTTCTATGAAGCTGTGTGTATTGTAAATGTTGACATATCTCTGACCCATAAGTAACATTCACGTTGTACTAATACCGCCGCACGATATGACTAAACTGGATTTCCCGTTCTGGACTTTAAGTGAGTGTTGTTTGCGCTCCTGCAATATGTGTTCATTGTGTGCCTCGCAAATGAAGAATTTTGAACCGGGGGAAAAGTAGAGAGAGCGAAAGAAAGAAAGAAAGAAAGAGAGAGAAAGCCAGCCTGTCGCTGCACACAGGGCACACCAATTACTGGGAACAGGTTACTATGGCAATGGTTTCCATGGCTGATTGCCTGGCTGGAGCGTTGGGCTGCCGAGGTTACTGCTTGAGACCCTGTTGGACTGAGACCGAATTCGCTGTCATGCCCCTGTGGCTTAAGCTGCTAATCTTTCCCTCGGTGTGCACACCGCACTGAGCCGCACAAGCACAACACCGGGTGTGCGGGACTTGACTGCTGTCCAGGATCAGTCCCCCCTCGCTCTCTCTTTCACTCTATATGTGTGTGTGTGTGTGTGTGTGTGTGTGTGTTTGTGTGTGTGTGTGTGTGTGCGTGTGTTTGTGTGTGTGTGTGTTTGTGTGTGTGTGTGTGTGTGCGTGTGTGTGTGTGTGTGTGGCATGTCTATGTGTGTAGGAGTTATATCCTCGAAGGCACAGTTTATTAATTTGAGTTTACTCATTCCATCTCTCAAACATGCTTCATTAGCCTGGCCAAGGGCATCCCTCCCTTTCCCCATGCCCCCTATTCCAGAGTAATAATAATAATAATCATCATCATCTTTATTATAATCATCATCATCATCATCATAATAGGAGGAGGAAAAGGCCATTTTTTGTTATGCTCTGCGCTTTGGTTTGCTCTCCCTGTCCGCTGACTGAGTTTCTGCCTTTATGAATAAAGCAGCAGGCCGCCCGCAGTACGGTTTCCTAAACCAGAGCACAGAGAGAGAAAAAGAGAGACCATCAAATATTCATGCCTGAAAACTCCAAAATCCCCTGCAAACTGAGGCCTTCTGAAGTCTCCTTTCTGCTCTCTCTCTGGGCTAGGCCTTAAATAGTCTGAAACGCGTTCACCCTCACTCCACCGTGCCTTTGACTGGCTTTGAATGAGCACATTTCATGTGCGTCAGTTTTAGGTGTTGAATTTTCTTTCCTATACCTTATTAGAAATGATGTACCGTAGGCCAGTTTGTTATGGCTCATTTGCAGGGGTGTAAAATCCAGGTTCAAGTAAAAGTCCTCCCCAGTGTTTTGTTCCAACCACCTGTATTTGGTAATCAGCGCAATTCTTCAGCCAGGAGGTAGAACTAATTAGTGGAATCATCTGGCTGTGTTTATGGGTGGAAGAAACACATGGCACGACTTTTACCTTCTGGCCCCTGGATTTTACACCTCTGCTTATTTGTTATCGTGGGTTATATCAGCATATGATTTGGTAGGAGAGGGAGAAGAGATGGCGAGGAGGGAGGGGCATGAGGACGAAGTGAAAGTAGAAATAAACTGACTTTACAAAAGACAACAAACGTCTCTCAAACGTACTTGTTACACTCGGGAAAATGCATCTGCTCTATTGTTACAGGGAAAAAATCAATACAGTGTATTGAATATCTTCATGATACTTTGAGTATTATTTACACCTTTGAAACCTTGAAACCGAGACTCATGCTCCAGGAATAAGTGCACATCTCATGCCCGCAATATTCCTGGCACTAGCACTGGCTGTGGTCACAGCTGACAGCATCAAGTACTTCTGTTTAGGTTTTTACTTTGATGTTAGGTAAGGATGTTACTGGTAATCTGGGCCTGATGCGGCTAAGAAGCACAGCTAGCTTATTTGCTAACTAGCAAGCTAGGAAGCATAGACACCAGAGCAAACGAACACCAGAAAGATCTTTTTTTAAATCCAATAATCACTAAACGGCACAAGAACATTGAACAATCAAATTCAGTTCTTAGATTTCCAGGACAGTGGTGCAGTGAGTAGTGCGAATCCCAGCTGAGGGCTTTTCTTTGTGGAGTTTGTGTTCTCCTGGTGTCCCTGTGGGTTTCCTCCGGGTACTCCGGTTTCCTCCCACAGTCCAAAGACACGCAGGTTAGGCTAATTGGAGTTTTGAGGTATGAATGTGTGCGTGAATGGTGTGTGGGCCCTGCGATGGATTGGCGACCTCTCCAGGGTGTATTCCTGCCTCTCGCCCAATGTCTGCTGGGAAAGGCTCCAGCCCACCGTGACTCTGACCGGGAATAAGCGGTTTAGAAAATGGGTGGATGGATAGTTAGTTGGCTCTCCTCCCAAGATTCTGTTTGTAAGTGGGTGACATGGCCGGCATAGCTGTTCGCATAAACGGAGCAGCGGGGAGGCGGCTTTTCAGTTGTAGAGTTTAATGGGTTTGCCCATTTAGTGAACAAATCCTCTCAATTTATGAGAATCCGCACAAAGACTATAATCTATAATCTCACATTCTTTCTCACCGTGTGTGATTTAAACCACCAGCAGATACCAAGAGAGCCAATAATGTACTTCTCTCAGTCTGGCTATTAGCAGTGGGATGTGTTTGGATGTGGTGTCTGTAACTGTTATGGCAGTCTGAATTTAGGGCCTGCTGTACTAAGACCTTTAGCATGTGCAAAACTAATAACACAACCAACCAACCAATCATTGGTCGTGGTGTTGGTTTTGCTTGTGCTAAAAGGTTTTGAATATGCTAAAGGTCTCAGTAAATCAAGCCATTAGCGTACCCTCTATATGCTCACGTCATCGTACGTAACCTGAATGTATTCTGTAACGGAATGTAACGTGTGCTGAATTTGCGCTGCGGTGTAACTTAATGTGATGTTACTTGCAGGTCAATCCGAGTCGAGTCTCCAGACCTGCAGCCTAGCGGCCGGCTCCTGCCCGGCCATGTGCACCTGCTCCAGCAACATCGTGGACTGCAGGGGAAAGGGCCTGACCGCCATCCCCGCCAACCTGCCCGACAGCATGGCCGAGATGTAAGTGCCGCAGCTTCAGATCAACCAACCGATCTATCAATCCGTCAACCGATTCCTTGACTGACAGCCTCGCCGACGGTGCGTTCAGTACCCAAGCCTGAACGCCGCCGCCCCGTCACCTGAAAACAAAAAAAAAGGTTCACTCTCTGTTCCGTGGGTCAGAGACTTTCAGCTGATGGGAAATCGACGATAAAAGCTGCCGCGGCCATTAAGTGAATGACCGAAGGAGCCCTTGCAGAAAAGAGCCGCCCTCAAACCTATCAGACAGGCAGTGGGGAGAAAATCAGCGAACAAAATGGCTGACGTTCAGCGGTCAGGGAGGCGTTTTTGGAATCCGTCCATGTCGTGGTGGCTCATTAACAAAGCTGACCCCCTTTCCGTGCACTTCAGAGAGCGGTCTCAACCGGAGCTGCGTTTGATCCGTGGCCCCGTCTCTGCCCCTGACCGTCCTCTTGGCCCACTTTGGGGGGAAATGCATCACCTCTGAGAGGCTTCAAAGAGAGAGAGAGAGAGAGAGAGAGAGAGAGGGGAGGGGAGGGGAGGGAGAGGGGGCATGCACAGCAACCTCTCCCAGCAACATGGGACATCTGAAACTCTTATCGGACCCGAAGTATAAAGTCATGCCTAAATTTAGAGCCGGCTCCCCTGCGCACAGTTTCCTTGGCGGAGCTCTCCTTCGCTTTCTGGCTGATGAAATGCCCCACACTAGTAGGAACTGCACGAGCAGATTCAATTCATACGGAGCGCTGTCTCAAAGATGCTGTGCAGAGAAACGGAAGGACAATTGCGCAAAAACCAGGTCTGAACCCCCAAAAAGCAAACGAGGTAAAAACCCGCCAGTGGGGAGAAAAAACACTAAAGCGGCGAATCCTCCCGGGCTCCGTCGCCTTGCCTCGCCTCGCCTTGCCTCGCCTCGCCTCGCCTCGGTCTCCCGACGGGCCACAGCGTGTCTGAGGATACAATCTCTGTTTGACGTGTCTCGCTTTGTTGCTTTGTCTGGCTGTTACTGCCATCGTTTCTCACACGAGGACGTGGCGTGCGTTTTGCGGGGCGACAGCGTGATGTGGTTCACACGTGTGTTGGGGGGCAGAGATGACGAACAGGCCCGCTCGGGCGATGCTCAGCGTTCATTTACCAGCAGAACCCCCTCCTCTCCTTACCCCTGCGCCCCATGTATCTGGAGGCTGTTTCCAAACTGCTGCTTGTCTCTCGCCTTCAACATTGCCAGCCTGACGCGGGACGTGTGGAATCAATACACATTTTTTCTCCCTTCGCAAACACACAATTGGGGGGGGGGGGGGTCTGGGGCTGCCAGTGCATGAAAAATACCGGTTAAAACAAAGAAATGTTGATTAAATGCACACATGCATTCATGTACACACACATAAAGACACATGCTCTCTCACAGTTATATATACACACATGTGCACACACATAAAGACACATGCTCTCTCACAGTTATATATACACACATGTGCACACACATAAAGACACATGCTCTCTCACAGTTATATATACACACATGTGCACACACATAAAGACACATGCTCTCTCACAGTTATATATACACACATGTGCACACACGCACAAAGTAATGCACACACATAAAGACACATGCTCTCTCACAGTTATATATACACACATGTGCACACACGCACAAAGCAATGCACACACATAAAGAGACATGCACTCTCACATTCATACACACACACACACACACACACACACAAGCCCTTTTATACAGTATCTGCAGATAATGGGAAAAGCACACAAAGAGACTGAGATTTATGGATCTTTTTGTTGCCTGTCTTCTATATCTCATCCCTCTACACACTCCCACATATCAGACTGTGTGGTCTGTGCTATCAGCCCACACACACAGGCACAAACACACACACACACACACACACACACACACACACACACACACACACACACACGCAGTTCACCACTTGTACTTTCAGGAAGGTACAGGAAGATGTCATATAGGACTGGTATTATTATGAGCTAGATTTTCAGAAGGAAGAATTGCACATTTGTTTTTTAGTCTGTCTCTGCTCCATCCTCGCAAGCTATCTGTCATGTTTCCTCTGATCCGGCATGGCTAGTTTCAGTGGCACTATAAGATCCCCAAAGACACTTTTCTTATAACAACTGCATCCATAGCACTCCGCTACAGTTACAAGGCTCTTTGTAAGGCAGCTGGAGGTGAACAGCGTACGGCATTGTGTGTCCCCATTTAATTAAAGCCTTGCATATCGCTGATGAATCAAATGAGATGCATTGATCATCCGCCGTGGGCTACTTTAGAAGATTGTTTCTTTGCTCGGCTGATTGAAGATAGTGGCCGCTAATTCCTGAGAGCGGGGAATCAATCCCCCCCGCGCGCGACCGTGCCGGTTCCCCCCCCCTGACCTCAATCGATTCCCGTAACCTCCCTCTGATTCATCACCTGGCTCTTCTGTCCAACAGCGCAGTGCAGTGGTGCTGGATTCAGCTTGGGACCCATCTGTCATACACACACACACACACACACACACATGCACACAAATAAACACTCACGCACACACACTCTCTCACACACACACACACACACACATACGCACATACACACACGTATGCACACACAAATTCACACATACGCACATACACACACAATCGTATGCACACACTCAAATTCGCACATGCACACACAAACGTATGCACACACACAAATTCCCACATACGCACATACACACATGAATATTCACACACAGGCACATACACACATGCACACAAACACACACAAACAGGCACACACATGCATACAAACAACACATATGCAAATTCACACACGTCCAAATACACACGTGCACACACACAAAGCATGGTTGTACATATGCATGCAACCAACACACAAACAGCAAACATGCACACAAAAAAACACACAGACTTTGAAACACACAGTTTGTATGTGTATGTACGTGAACAATTATACAAACACATTCATACATAAATACACGTACGTGCGAATACATACATGCATAGAGTAAAAAAACACACATAAACAGAAACACATGCACAAACATTGCCATATAGGCTACGTACAAACAGTACACTCGCGCTCATACAGTAACCGCAAACATAGACGCGCAAACAATGCACGCATTCAGACGGAGCCAGGAACACGGAAGCTCACTGTCGAGTTCCTGCACTGAAGATCGCACATTCAAACAGGTGCGGATTAAGAGGGGCAAAGTATGGGTTCGATTCTTCGCAAACATTTCTGCGTGTGACCGATCTGCTGAGCTCGGACTGAACCGCTTGGCAAGGCTCATTGTCTCCCGAGGAGCCGTGGAGTGGCAGCCACAATGACACGGCAGTAAATTCACTCGTACAAACATAAATAAAGCTGAAATAAACAGAGCAGAACAGGCCCACCTCAAGAATCTCTTGCTGCATAGTGCGGTTTGGAACACGCCACCCAAAGAATTTAAGTGGGATTTCTGCACATATCTTTATGAAAATGCTGTTCCTTTCCAAATAATAATAAAAATGGCGCACAGGAATCCCATTAAAGTAATGACTAGAGCAATAACTCAGACTCTATTCTTACCAACTGTCAACAAAAGGACAGTGCTGAAATTGCACATTTTTGTATAATGTTGATGGCGAAGCTGAAATACATTTTTTCTCGGTTGTTCTATTGTACATGTAGAAGGGGGGAGACTATAATGGAAAAATCAATGGCTCACAAACTGCCTGAGAAGTTCTGCTGTGGCTGTTTTTGTGGGGCTATTTATCTGTATAAGTACTCTCCTAATGATTTTTTTTCGATTTTTTCCCCCATTTTAAACTAGATCTTTTGTGAGGCAGTCATTGATGCTCACGGGCTATGAAGCACTCAAGACGCACAATAACTTTTTTTTTACCTCCTTCCGACAGTGGTTAAGTACTTTCTCAAGGCTACATCATCCACTGACGGTCAGGAAACCGCTCGTGTCGTGTGTGGAAAACAGATCCTCTGGTTTTTCCATCTCGACAGGTCTGCAAGCATCGGCAGCGGTGGGAACTTTACATGTTGTAACATAATTGAATGAGATGCCAGTGTTGACTTTGGCTGGGAGCCCCATGGGGAGATGCATAACTAGCCATAGCATTGGCTAAGGAGAAAGGGCTTCAGTCAGCAGGTTATCCCTCATTTCAATAGTAACTTCTCTGGTCGATCTGGCTTCTGCGGTCTGTCTGCCCCAGATGCACCGTCTGCACATAACATCATTTGCTGTAATTAATGCAACAGCTCATTCGCTCGAGTTAGCGCTCACGCCAGGGCTTGTGCGTCCTTCCGAATTAAAGCCCTCCGCGATGGGAAAGGCCTGCAGTCGTCGACTAGGCATTCTGAAATTGGAGAAAATGGGGCGAAAGTCCACAAAGTAAGATACCATTCCTGGGCGCATATTTGCTGGTGTTTGCCGTAGCCCTTAGCGGATTTACAGCTTGCAAGTGAAGGTTCCCACAGCAGATACAGGAGCCCCTTTTTTCTGTTAAGGTTTGACTTGGCAGGGTGTGTTGGAAGTGTCCAATAAACTTAAAACTTCAGAATACCAGATTCACAGTCCCTTTAGCACAGTGGAAGAAAACAATCTGGTACATTTCTGTTTTTTATGAAGCATCTTAAACCCCAGTGATAAGTACATCCCTAATACACAGTGAATAGCAACAAAGGGAAATGCAATTTTCAATTTAATGTCATGTGATTCTAATGTAATCA
Organism: Ilyophis sp. 1 JC-2022; assembly: GCA_022702515.1. Classification (NCBI taxonomy): domain Eukaryota; kingdom Metazoa; phylum Chordata; class Actinopteri; order Anguilliformes; family Synaphobranchidae; genus Ilyophis; species Ilyophis sp. 1 JC-2022. The sequence goes on from CM040405.1 coordinate 101,732,322, forward strand.
GTTGGCAGACACTTATAACCAAAGCAACTTGCAAAAGTGCACTTCTCATAGCAAGCAAACACCACAAGAACTAGAGATGGGCAAAGTTACAATCATATCAGTGCCAGGATTTCATTTTAATCTGTGAGAAAGGGAGAGAAAATGTAATGAAAATGAAAAAAAAATTATTAAATGGAAACACTGAGGCGTACTATGAAAATGTGTGCACATCGATTTTGGATAGCGCAGACAAGCGCATGCTCTCCTCGGAAACGTGCAGTGTGACACGACACTTCTTATCGTGCGGCACCTCGCGGGTTGGGCTTGCTTCTGCATTTTCAGGCTTGAGATCCCATACAAAGCTGGATAGTTTGCTGCAAACTTGCAGCTAATATGTAGCGAATCTTTCACAAACTAAATTGTTTTCCACAAAATGGTTTGTCAGAGTTTGCCTGTAGTGGTGATCTAAAAACTTTGCCAGAAGTGGCAGTTCCCACAAAGCTAATTTGCATGTGAAAATATGAGCTTGCCGCAAACCTGTGGCAACAATGCCAAAGGTTTTCTGCAGATTTGCTGGAAGGCCAATATTTTTGTAAGTGATGAATCGGAGGCAGGCACTTCATGTGCAGTATAACAGGCTCTTAATTGACCAGTGGGAGCTCCCTGACTGATCGAAGGTTTATATGCTGTCGGGGGATGAGGCCAGAGAAGAGCCGGGGCTGTGAGGAGTGGTTGCTGGGTGCTAGAATAGATGGCACAGCCAGCTGGCGAGAAGATGTTGAACGAAAGAGGTCTGGGTGGAATGTACGGTGTAATAAACCTCTGAAGACAGGAAGTGGCAGTACCATTTGCAGCGTGGTACACCAATGTGAGTGATCTGGATTGAATGGGCAGCCACTGGAAGCCAGTGAAGGGAGTTCAAAAGTGGGGTGGCCTGTGTGAATTTAGGCAGGTTGAAGACCAGGTTGACAGCAGCAGTGGGGACCAGTCACAGTGGCCCGAGGGCCAGGCCGGTAAACTGGCTATCTCTGTGTTACAGTAGTCCTGACGAGAAATTACGAAGGCTATTAACAGTGCAGCCTCCTGGGTGAGGAAGGGACCTATTTTCCCGATGTTGTGATCGGTGAACTGCAGGACCGGGTGATTCCCGCGATGTCTTAAGAAGCTCAGCTGGTCATCCAGGGTTAAACCAAGATTCTTAGCTGAGCGAGAGCTGCAGAACCAAAAACACTTTGTCGGCCGGAAAAACAGTTATGGCTTCCCCAAGTTGAGCTTCAGGTGGTGGGTGTACAACCAGGGCCCTGTTCCTCGCAGCTGGCTCACTGTGCTAGCTGGCTAACTGTGCTGAGTAAAACCCGGAAACCCCCCAAATATGGAACATATAAACTCACTGTTCCAGGTTTTATTCAACAGAGTTAGCTAACTCGGCTAGCCAGCTCCGAGGAACAGCCAGGCATGCAGATATATGCGTGAACTTGGATTTCAGAGGCAGAAAATGAGAAAAAGAGTTGAGTGTCATCAGCATAGCAATGATATGACATGCCATGAGCAGAGATACCGGGACAAACTGATTTAGTGTAAAGGGAGTCGAGGAGAGAACCAAGCGCTTAGCCCTGTGGGACTCTAGTCAAGATGGGGTGGGGGAGGACACCGATCCCCTCCAGGCCATCTGGTAAACATGGTCAGCAAGGTATGAGGCAAACTATGCGAGGGTTGAGCTGAGAATGTCTCTCTCTCATCAGGGGTGTATGTATTATGTTTTTTCCATGGTGATTTATGACAGTATCACAACAAAACAAAAAAAAAAAAAAACTGCAGACTTCTGGGAAGGATGGAATAACCGAGAGAAAGCTGAGAGGGAGGTTTGGAAGGCAGTTTTTCTGGAGGTAAACTGGAGCTAGTACACGGTATTTTGTGTATTATTGACCATGGTTCCACTGATAATTCAATTATCATGTATAGTGACATCCTGGAGAATCAAAATGTGTAGGGAAAGCAAGGGATTGCTTTTGCTAATAAGATTATAGGGGGGTGATTAGATAGCCGGTTTCTTGGAAAGTATACCAGGGGGGTATTTCACAAAGAAGGATTAGTGAGTTAGCTGGATACCTGCACAGAGTAAAATCAGCAAAAGCTCTTTTTACTTCAGTCTATGTTCCAGATTTGGGAGGGTTTTACTCAGTGCAGTTATCCAGCTAACTCGGTAATCCTGCTTTGTGAAATACCCCCAGGGCATTGAGATTAATACTTCTACTCTCTCAAAAAGTGTCATGGGATCTTAAACGATCACAGTGAATTCAGTTTAATGTCTCTTCCAAAAGACAGCACCTTCCACAGCAGAATTCCCCCAGCAATGCAAAGGCACATTTGGATTGGTACAGAGGGTAGAGTGGCCGAACAACAACATTTTCAGCAGCATTTTAGTTTTCCCAGGATGTTTTCTATCCCAGTACAACCCTGCTTAGCTCCAACAGTTTAGCTTTCCCAGGATGTTTCCTATCCCAGTACAACCCTGCTTAGCTTCAACAGTTTAGCTTTCCCAGGATGTCTCCTATCCCAGTACAACCCTGCTTAGCTTCAGCAGTTTAGCTTTCCCAGGATGTTTCCTATCCCAGTACAACCCTGCTTAGCTTCAACAGTTTAGCTTTCCCAGGATGTCTCCTATCCCAGTACAACCCTGCTTATCTTCAGCAGTTTAGCTTTCCCAGGATGTTTCCTATCCCAGTACAACCCTGCTTAGCTCCAACAGTTTAGCTTTCCCAGGATGTTTCCTATCCCAGTACAACCCTGCTTAGCTTCAGCAGTTTAGCTTTCCCAGGATGTCTCTTATCCCAGTACAAACCTGCTTAGCTTCAACAGTTTAGCTTTCCCAGGATGTCTCTTATCCCAGTACAAACCTGCTTAGCTTCAGCAGTTTAGCTTTCCCAGGATGTCTCTTATCCCAGTACAAACCTGCTTAGCTTCAGCAGTTTAGCTTTACCAGTATGTCTCCTATCCCAGTACAACCCTGCTTATCTTCAGCAGTTTAGCTTTCCCAGGATGTCTCTTATCCCAGTACAACCCTGATTAGCTTCAGCAGTTTAGCTTTCCCAGGATGTCTCTTATCCCAGTACAAACCTGCTTAGCTTCAGCAATTTCACATGAAATGGCTCCAGAAAGGTATGGGGTGCATGCACAATCCGGGCAAATGAAGAATATACATAAAGCACATGGCAGGGATCATATCGTGACCCCAGGATAATTGAGTGGATACAAAACACATTCAGGAACAATTATCTTATCATGCAAATAGGACAAAAATGTGTCTTTCAATTTGAAGATAATTGAAGTATAAATTCAGTTGTTTTTCATTTCTCAAGTATGAGCGCATTCCGGGTAAATTAAGAATGTATGCAAAGCACATGGTGTCTGGCAGAGATCGTACTTTGACCCCAGTTTAGTTGAGCGGATATGAAACACATTCAGGAACAATTATCCTCTCATACAAATACGACAAAATGTACCATTCAATTTGAAGAAAATTTAAGTAAAAATTCAGTTGTTTTTCATTTATCGTCATTAAAACATGGTGTGCAGTATAAATGCAGCACAACAACCAAGGACAACCAAGGAGATTGGCTGAAGATCCCACAGGGATAAATGAGGATCCAATGAGAATTGTTTACTTTGAGTAAATTAGAAAAACAAGTCCCAGCGCCAGACGATGCAGATGACAAATCCAAAATCTAGGCTGGTGCCAGGTCCTGAAAGCAAACAACAGAAATTGAAAGCTGGGATGAGCTCAGAATAATAAACACGTTTTTAAATCCTCTTCGACAAGGTTTGTTCTTCTTCAGCTTTTTACCAGGAAAGTCACAAAACACACTGTTCTGAGGGAACATCACCCCCCCCCACAAAACTTTTTGAGTAATTGGATTGGACGTCAACCTTTCTCCAACCATCACCTGTTTCAAAGACTGTCTCACCCCTCATTCAAAGTCACTAAGCAATTCTAGCCATAATTATAGCAGTTCAGCATTTTCATACATAACCTGTTGCATGCTGGGATGTTATTTTATCAACTACTTAATTAATTAATGGAGACTTCATTAATGAATGCGCCATGTCTGGTGGTTCTATTTTTTGTTCACTACCGGTGCAAATACTCAAAGTAAGTTCAGTCCCTTGCAAACGGTCATGCAGATAGAAGTGCATCTGACTAAAAGCTCTCTCTCTTTCTCTCTCTCTCACTCTTTCCACAGACGGCTGGAACAGAATGGTATAAAGTCGGTGCCCCCAGGAGCCTTCTCCCCCTACAAGAAACTGCGCAGAATGTGAGTGAACTGGACAGAACCTTATAGTTTTCACCGGGGGGTAGCGTATAACCTCTCTCTTGTCTGGTTGGCTAGTGCTCCTCCACCACCAGTGGGGTCAGGATCTCAGGATGCAGGTTCGGTGGACAGGAGATGACCCCGACCGTCTTGTGTTGCTTTCTGTTGTGTAACAAATCGACACCGCGTTCAGTGCAGTCGCGCACCCCTTGGTCTGGCGTACGAGATCCTGCCCACGCGATTGCCGCGCGGCTGCGCGGCGGCGCGTAGTCGACATCGCCCCAAGTAGGGAGGGCTTCGTTCTCACTGCACAAGAGCATCTGCGGTTGAACAGGTGTTCACAGTCTGCCTGCGCCAACTGCGCAGGAAGTGACCTCCTCCAATACAGATCAGCTGGTGGACTGCGTGCAGTGAAACGGAGAGCTTGCGCACGCACAAATTGACAAGCCTACATTACAAACCGGGGGGAAAAAAAATAAATTCTTCAGCCAGAAAAGAAAGAATGGCGCCCCTCTGACCGACTGTTTCCATATTGGGTGCTGTGTGACCGCAGTGTACATGGGGGTGAGACGTCTGGCCTCACAGCATGGAGATATTTCGGTGCGATGGTTTAAAGCTATGGTTTCGCCGCATTGGACTCTCGGGGCGTGTGGGCGTGCACAGCATTCAAGCGTAATGCTGCCGTGTGTCAGAATCAAAATAGAAGCCCGGTCGACGTAGAGGGGGACTTAATTACATTTAATCACCCGCTGACTTCCACGAAGGTCCCTGCAACGCAACATTATGTTTGGTGTGCCTGCCGCTGCCGCGCTCAAACAGCTTACAGGCCTACCGAAGAGGGCAGGGTGGGAGGGGGATGTGGGAGGAGTCAGAGCAGTCCCTTCACTGGTGGCCCAGTGGCCTGTATACAGTTCCACACAAGAACTACCTACTAACCAGCAAAAAAAAAAGCAGCTGCTCATTCCAGCCAACAGACTCCACATTCCGGCCTGCTCGCCTCTGTCTTGTGCTGTCTGCGTACAAACTTACAAGCTGAGGATGTGCAGTGCCATTCCCTGAACGTGCTGCCCTTTTTAAAAAAAGAACTTTTTGGCTTTTTATAAGGGGGATCGGCGTGTGGGTTTCGTCTCTTTCCGTACCTGGTTTTGAAGACCTCCTCTTGAACCTGTTCATCGGGAGTGTACCTGATGCGATGTGACTCTCAGTGGCGGGGTTACGCAGGTCTGGAATGTGCGGGGAACGTAATTCCTTCCTCTGCCTCAGGTTCTCTACAGCAGTGGTCCCCAACCCTGTTCTTGGAGATTTCCTGTTCCTAGCGTCCTGTATGTTTTCACTACAACCCTAACAAAGCACTCATTATAGAGATCCAGGAACAGGGTTGATGTCCACTGCTCTAGCTTTGAATGAGGTGTGCTTTGTTAGGATTAGAGTGAAAACCTACAGGACAGTAGATCTCCAGGAACAGGATTGGGGACTACTGCTCCACACACATGAAGGCTCGAGAAAGACCTGGCTTCCTATCCCAAACCTGGACCGTTGGCCAGTTCTGGCTTAACTTCATGACAAGGAGTCACCTCTGGGTTGTACGGACCGGGCTGAATTTCTAGTTTGCAGGTTTTTAGAATTCAGTGAAGATAAGGTCATTAATTCAAAATGGATTCACATGCAAGTTATAATGATGTTAAACTGCTAGGAAAATTATAGCACTTTGCTACAGTTTGGATTTTAAGCCAAAAGAGGAATTAATGTAACTTTTGTTCTTTGGAGGAATTTCCTTTAAGTGTTCAGCCAGGCTAAGCTCAATATTTTTAAATATCATTTAGCAACACAGTTAAATTACTGTACTGCGTATGTGTTTTCTCAGTTTTTAGCTGTAGACGTTGCACTGAACTAAAAATGACAATGTAAATAACAACCACTTTAACCGGACCATTTTCTAGTTTTGAAAGAAATTCAAGACTTATAACCAAAGGAAAATGATAGGCCATTGTGTGATTGTGTTTTGCAAATACGGACAACAGTGGCCTTTTAAGTTAAGTTACAATTCATTAAAAGCATAACAGGTAATTATTTTAATTCTGTTTGTTACTCAGTTGGCCTTGGGTCAGGTCGGGTTGGTTATGGGATGAAATCTCAAAGCCTTTAAGCCTGTGTTCATGCTGGCAGCAGATGGGACCTGGCTAGGTATTATTTTCAGACCTATGTAGGCCCTTAGGCCTGAATCTCTGTGCACATAGGCTTGCTCTGTGTTCACTCCAGTAGTCTGTGGCGGTGAGACAGAAAGAAACTCACAATCCCCCCCCCTGCCAATGAGATGATGGGCATTCAGTCGCACCCACAATTTGAGGTGGGCGGCACAGGTCTGGCCCCAAGTGGTGCAGGGAGCATCGAGGTAATTACAGGGTGTGTCACTCAACGGCAGCGAGACTGAATGTGGAGGTCACCCCTACGCGCCACAGAAGACCCAAACCACAAAACCGCCTGCTAGGGACGGACGCCGGGCCGGGTTACCTGTGTTTGACGAGCACCCTAAATGAGTTCCACGTGCCTGCACCAGACATTTGTTTCACTGACGCTCAGCGGAGGAGGGGAGTGGGTGTACTGCTGTGGGGTCCATTTGAGGCAGGGTAATAATGGTCCATCCCCACAAGCTCACCACCCAGCAGAGAGACACGGCGTCCGAGCTGGACGGGGCGGGCGTCCTTGAGCGGAGGTTTGTGTGTGTAGCGGGGCTGGCTACGCTAACTCTGCTGCTGCTGCAGTGGTGGGGGACCAGAAGCCACATGTCGCCCACGGTCATTTAATGTTTTAATGTATCCTTACCCACAGAGACCTGAGCAACAACCAGATCTCAGAGATTGCCCCTGACGCCTTCCACGGCCTGCGCTCCCTCAACTCCCTGTGAGTTCGCCTCGTGTGTCTGTCAGCCTCCGTCTGTCTGGCAGCCTCTGTCTGTCTGGCACATTTCCATATCCGGAACGACTTACTGTGTCAATCTGTGTCTGTATGTTTGTGTGTCTGTCTGTCTGAGGTGCCTGTGTGTGCGTGCGTGCGTGCGTGCGTGCGTGTGTGTGTGTGTGTGTGTGTGTGTGTGTGTGTGTGTGTGCATGTGTGTTTGAATGACATGTTACCCATCTGGGTTTTCAGGAGCTAATTCCTGAGGTGGGGGTAGTGTTTTCGGGCGCACATTCGATTCAAAGCAAATGTTTGTAATGTGGAAGAGTTTACACGTGCGCACATTCACGGATGTGCCGTAATGCTCACGCATTCTCAGTATGTGACCTTTTAGGTTTGTGCTTGTGCCAAATAAACCACTTGTGCTTCATAAACGCTCCCGTTCATTTTGTTTGTGGGTTCTGTTCCCATACAGGGTGCTTTATGGGAATAAGATCACAGAGTTGCCCAAAGGAGTTTTTGACGGTCTGGGCTCCCTACAGCTGCTGTGAGTAGTCTTCTCCTCATGGTAGTCGGTGGAGGGGAGGATCCCCGGGACTCACATCTGTAACCGTTAGAGACATTTATCGGTCAGGAGAGGAGAAATGCACAGCTACCCAACATGTCGATACTGTGCAATTGAAGTGATAATGACCATAATCAAAATCGGTAGACGCCAGTGGTTTAGTAATGTCTCTCTTTCTCTTCTTCCCTCTCAAATCAATTATGCTCAGCTTGTTTTACTGGAACGACAAATACATATTAGTGTTGTCAAAGAACAATTAAACTGACTCAATTAAAACTGATGTAGTCTTTTTTTTATTTATTCTAAATATCTACAATGCACGAATGGCCAATTTCTCTCTCTCACCTTTCTCTCTTTTTTCTTGTCCACCCTGATTGGTTCACAGCTTGCTGAATGCCAATAAGATCCATTGTGTCCGTGGCAACGCGTTCCAAGACCTGCAGAACCTGTCCCTGCTCTCTCTGTATGACAACAAGATCCAGACCCTGTCCAAAGGCACCTTCACTGCCCTGCGAGCCATACAGACACTGTGAGTGTGTGGTGCTGTCCTGTAACAAACACACCAACCCGCACCAACACCCCCCGCACTCCACTCTCACTTCTCACACACACCACACACACACAAAACACAACACTACGCTCTCTTCACACACACACACACGCAAAAACACACTCACAACTCCACTCAACACACACACCACACGCACACACACACTCACACTCACACTCACCACACACACACACACCACCACACACTCTCAACACCACACTCACACACACCACACACACACACACAACACACACACAAAAAACACACTCGCATACACTCTCACACACACGTACACACGCAAAACACACTCGCATACACTCTCACACACACGTACACACGCAAAACACACTCACTTACACTCTCACACACACGTACACACGCAAAACACACTCACTTACACTCTCACACACACGTACACACGCAAAACACACTCACTTACACTCTCACACACACGTACACACGCAAAACACACTCGCATACACTCTCACACACACACACACACACACGTAGACACAAAAAACACACTCGCATACACTCTCACACACACGTGCACACGCAAAACACACTCACTTACGCTCTCACACACACGTACACACGCAAAACACACTCGCATACACTCTCACACACACACACACACACACGTAGACACAAAAAACACACTCGCATACACTCTCACACACACGTAGACACACAAAACACACTCACATACACTCCCACACACACGTACACACACAAAACACTCTCACATACACTCCCACACACACGTACACACGCAAAACACACTCGCATACACTCTCACACACACACACACACACACGTAGACACAAAAAACACACTCGCATACACTCTCACACACACGTAGACACACAAAACACACTCACATACACTCCCACACACACGTACACACGCAAAACACACTCGCATACACTCTCACACACACACACACACGTAGACACAAAAAACACACTCGCATACACTCTCACACACACGTAGACACACAAAACACACTCACATACACTCCCACACACACGTAGACACACAAAACACACTCACATACACTCTCTCACACACACACACACACACGTAGACACAAAAAACACACTCGCATACACTCTCACACACACGTAGACACACAAAACACACTCGCATACACTCTCACACACACACACACACACACACACACACGTAGACACAAAAAACACACTCGCATACACTCTCACACACACACACACACACACGTAGACACAAAAAACACACTCACATACACTCCCACACACACGTAGACACACAAAACACACTCACATACACTCTCTCACACACACACACACACACACACACACACACACGTAGACACAAAAAACACACTCGCATACACTCTCATACACACGTACACACGCAAAACACACTCGCATACACTCTCACACACACACACACACACACACGTAGACACAAAAAACACACTCGCATACACTCTCATACACACGTAGACACACAAAACCCACTCGAATACACTCTCACACACACACACACACACACGTAGACACAAAAAACACACTCACATACACTCTCTCACACACACACACACACACGTAGACACAAAAAACACACTCGCATACACTCCCACACACACGTAGACACACAAAACACACTCACATACACTCTCTCACACACACACACACACACACAAACACCCAAACCCACACTGACACTGTCACACACATGCAACTGCACATGCTCACATACTCTCCTGTATACACACTGACAGATACAGAATCAGATACGGTTACAAATGCGTAGTTGTTGACACACTTGCATACCCGTGCACGCACATACACACACACACACACAGAGAAATATGCAGACAAGCCTCAAAAACGCATTCATATCAAGTTATATAACTTAGATAGTTTTAAATAGACAACGTAGCATAATTCACGTCATATCTTGTGGAAACACACACCCACCGCATTCTTTCAGACCCTACTATCTTCGGCCCATAAAACACTCCGCTTGCCCCGTTCATACCGAGATGAGACAGGCTGGAGACGAAGGAGTAAAAACGCAGCATGAATCTTACCGGACGAGGATACGGGTGATTTCACAGCCTCCGTAGGCATGTGCAGCCTTACTTCTGCACTGTGCAACAGGAACGCTTGATTTACCGCCCGGCCCAATCAGGAGAGCGGCAGCCATATCCTGAAGGCGCTAACACGCTGCGACTTTGGCTCACACCTTTTTATGAGAGCCAGAGAGATTAGTCCCCCTGTGCTCAGTGTCCTGTGACATACAGTGGAGCACAACGCCGTCCTGCATTTGGGTGAGGGGTAATTGCGTTTTACAATGGCACACTCTTCAGTAAATCTTCAATAAAAATATAATAAATACTTCAATAAATATTAAGTCCACACAGACACGCACGCGCACATACACACAAACAAACACACACATGCAACATTATATGCAACATTATATCTATGCGGTCTAATATTTTGTTTGTACAATGATTATTGATAAGCAGGAGTGTTGATTCTGTCTGTTTTGATTCAGAGCAATGAAACTGCCTACATCAGCGCTGATTTTTGGTCTTGCCTTAAAATCAACAAGTAAATGCCATGAATCCCAGCTCATGTCACTCTGGCACCTATTTTACTGTTATCTACTACAGCCAGGGGAGGATGTGCAATGTCAACATCTATCACAGCACTTTAACACAATGTTGTGTTCTAGTAACATAGAGTTTTATGTTACAAGGACCATAGAGTCTCACTAACAATACCATAGAATTTTACCACACAGTGCTGCTGAGGTTTTCTTACATAGTATCACAGTGAACATTGTGTTGCCTCTGCATGAGCACGGCAGCTGTCCTGAGTGTGTAAATCCAATACACATTTAATATACTGTACTTTCGCTTGATTCGACTCAATAAAACTCAATCCAAAGTCAATATTACCGTCAACATGAGGAAATGGCTAAAATAGGTTAGAAATAAAGAAGTGGAAAAAACGACAGCGCTTCCATAGGAAATTGCCTGGAACATTCATATTATTGCACTTGATTATTGCCATAATGCCTGCAGCCGTTGGAGAACCTGCACCCATGGGTACTGCACAAACGTTCCACGGGAGTAATTTTCAGCGTAAGGGCACCGGCATCTCTGGAATGCGTCCAGGCCGACTCAAACCCGACTCCGCAATGTCGCCCCCCCCCCCCCCCCCCTCCCTCCCCAGGCACCTGGCCCAGAACCCCTTCATCTGTGACTGCAACCTGAAATGGCTGGCAGACTACCTGCGCGCCAACCCCATCGAGACCAGTGGGGCGCGCTGCGCCAGCCCCCGCCGCCTCGCCAACAAGCGAATCGGCCAGATCAAGAGCAAAAAGTTCCGCTGTTCTGGTGAGTCACGCACGTCCCATTCTCTCTCTCTCTCTCTCTCTCTCTCTCGCTCTCCTTTCACTGAGTCAATTCAGTCCATTTTGTTCTCATCCTCTTTCTTTTCCTTGTCCGGTTCGGTCCTCCCTTTCTCACCCTTTCTCTCTCTATCTCTCGCCCTGTCTTTGGGCCGTCTGACTCAATCCAGTAATTCCTCCTTCTCATTCCTTTTCAGTCTGATTAAATCTTCTCATCGCCCCCTCTCCCTCCCTCCCTCCCTCTCTCTTCCTTTGCCGTATGATGTTGCAATAGCCCCACCACTGCTCTGAACAGGACATTTTCTTAGCCACCGCTGTTGTAATGAGACTCCATTATAAACAGCGGGGGGAACGGGTCCTGTTAATCCACTGCCCCGGGGCCCCAGCGCATTAAAGCCCCCTGCCTGCGAGTCCCGCTCCGATCAATAGCACTCCAGGCTGGAGTGTGGCCAACACCCCCCCCACAGTCTGTCAACTCAAATTCAGACTGCACAATCTTAGTGTAAGCCAACCCAGGGAGAAATTTAGTCCCAATTCACTTCAGAGGTAGGACCAGCACAGCTGGGAAAATGTTTTTGCCAGTCAACCCGTGGAGGGAATTAGCTCACCTGACACCTGCTATATGAGACCTTGGTGCCCTAAGACGCACCTGAGGTAATACCAGAGAGCCACGACCGGCCATCTTTTACGAAGAGCTTGCGTGCGTAGCAGGTGGCGGTTGTTTCTCTGTCCTCCCTCCGTTACGCCGCAGTCTTAACGCGTTACCGCACAGAGAGGCCGGTTTCACACTGGGCCTATTGGGTTACAGCGGGCCCTGCCGCAGAACTGAAGGCCAGCTCTCTCTGTCTCTCTCCCTCGCTCTCTGCGCATTGAGGCATGGCGTTTTGGCAGCGGCCCCACCCTTCTTGCTCGCGGTCCACCAGCGGCCGGGTTGGCATCCCGCTCGAACGGCGGCCGGCACCGCTGCAAAGACCCGACTGCAACCACTGTCCTCACCTCTCTTATTTCATTGCACAGCTTTCAAACCCTACCGCGTGTAAACTCCAGCTTCTGCAAATAAACGGTCAATATGGAGGCAGGGGGAGAGAAAGTCGGAGCGGGAGGAGGAGGGAGGAGGAGACGGAAATAGAGGGAGCTTATCCCAGCTTCTCTTCGTGAAATATATTAATATCTCGCAGCATATAATATATCTGAGAATTAAATCAACTCTGATGAATCCAAATCTCTCCATGTCCGTTCACTTTGGGCACCAGGCCAGACTTTCCCTTCAGAGCCGGGCTTTCACGCCACAGCGCTGCGCCGCCACCGTTCTCTCATGCGCCATGCGCCACGGGCAGGGCCGTGCAGGAGAGAGCCAGCCCTCTGGGCAGCATGGGTCTTACTCAGTGCCAGAGTTTCTGTGGATACACACAGCCCTCCGGCTCCACTGACACTTTCTGTTTGTTGTGTTTCGTTGACAGCCAAAGAGCAGTACTACATCCCAGGTGAGTGAACGCCACCTGCATGCCTTCCCCTGTGTGCGTGCGCACGCGCACGCGTGTGTGTGTGTGTCCGCTTGTATGTGTGTTTGTGTGTGTGCTTGTGTGTGTGTGTGTGTGTGTGTGTGTTTGTGTTTGTGTTTACATGAATTTCTTCAAGACAGAATGTGTTTTACTATATTAGTATTAGTGTTTTTATGTATATATTAGCTGGATGCTCCTATGTGCAGTTTACAAGCATGGCACGATCCCCATATGATATGAGGCTTCCTGATGTAGAGGGTTTTCTCCTATTTTAGCGCTGTCACAGTGAGCAGGCAGGGCGGGCTGTGAGCACCCATTCTTTTAAGTCTACGGTATGACACACGCCGGGCGTTACCTACGCAATTCCCCCGGCGTCTATTAAGTTGATAGATCCAGTGTTTCATTCACAGTCATGCAGCCCTTTCCATTCCCCCGCCTCCTCGTGTAGTCAGAAGGCGGCCGCCGTCTCACCTCGCCTCTGTATGCATGCGTTCCTACGATGTCTCGTCGATTCCACAGCTGTTGATAACCCCACCAAAGAACCAGTGGATCTAATGCACTGCATGTGTGAACTTTGGAGGCCATTACGGCTCTACTGTTGAAGCGCTGATTTAATTTGCCGGGGGTCTGTTTCTAACTTGGTCTTCATGGTAACCTGAGGGGGGTCAGGGGGCGGTGGGAGAGGGGATATTATTTAACGAGGCAAAATGCAGCTGTGGGGCCAGAGAAAGTCCCTCCCCAGAATTTTTTTTTTGGTCCGAGAAAGTACTCGGAGATGAGTATCTGTGGCCTGTTTAATGACAACATTGCCAGGAAAGGAGAGTGAGGGGAAACAAAATGGAGGAACTGGCTGTGTATGAGTCTTTAATGGAAAATTCAAAGATGAAAGGGGTCACGTGATTAATGAGCAACCCCGTCTTCGTCGAAGGTTGTGGCACGGGAGGACTGCGCCGTGTCTTAAAGCGCCATGCCTCAAACCGTAAACTCAGTAATTGGTATCCGGTCCACTTTACTGGAGACAGGGCCGGCTATAAAGATTATCATCCATTATTTTTCACTGTGAAGACTCTCGAAGACTCTTAATAAACCCCCCAGAAATGTACCGGTTTTGCTCCGTGGCCCACATTTCTCACTTGATAAACTTTGAAAGACACGCAGCCCCGGGGGAGTTTGGAGTTCCCGTTTGTGCGCCGACGCTTCGCAGCTTAATGACTTGTCCGACTGTGACTTAGCTCTCTCCCTCGGAAAGCAGTCCCCGGCTTTCACAGAGTTTGTTTTCTCTTTGGTCTGAGGGGAACAGCGATGAATCAAGCGAAGGAATTGGCCTCGCCCCCCCCCCACCCCCACCCCACCCACACCTCCCTGTCCTACATTCATCCTGAGATTCAAAGTGCCCTAATCATTTTATTGCTTCCTCTGTCGTTATTAGTTTTATTTTGAAGGAAATGCCATTTCCCAGAATCACGTCCAGCGCTGCTCCTAATAAGCATCATTAATCCCTTTGAACTTCCTGACGCAGCGGCATTCCTTAGCTGAGGGAATGTGTTGCCGGACAGAAACAGGGTCGCAGTGTCTGGTGTGTAATCTCCGCCTGTATCCAGGCTCCTCCGTTGGGGCTCTCGATGGGCGAGTCACTGTCCCTGCTGGCTCTCTGTGCCCCGCCGTGTAGAAACTGGACCCGTTCTCGTGGTCTGTCATCACGGCAACCACGATAACTTGTTTTCGGCAACCGTTGGAAAGTACAACCTTCAGCATTGTGAGCTGGCCAAACCGTTTCTGTGTACGTGCACATGTTTTTGTGCGTGAGTTTGTATGCGTGCGTGTGCGTGTGTGTGTGTGTGTGTGTGTGTGTGTGCGCGCTTCTGTGCCAAGTCACAGCCTAGAGACTTTGCTTTGTTTAGTTCTTCTAAGAGGTCCTGCGTAGATATTGTGTGCTCATCAATAATTAAGCCCGTATTGTGTAACGGCCTTCAAGTGCTGTGGTACGTAATGCCTATTCTTAGACTTTAAATGAAAAAGTAGTGTGACAAAATGGTCCTAGTGTTCCGGTTTTTCTCTACAGAGAGCACTCTCCACTTCTTCTCCCCCCCCCCTCCCGCTCCCTCTGTCCCTGTCAAATCACGACAGTGTTTTCCGTCAGTCCAGGAGAGCACAGCCTATAGCGTGTGTTCCTCCGTAACATGTAGGCAGTCTCCACTTCTTTTGGCTCTGAGGCCCACCAGCCGAGCTGCGCAGCATTTGCGCGTGAGGACTCGCGTGTCTTAACGCACACGGTGCAGACAGACTGTGGCACATGCCCGGGGGCACAAAATGGAGCTATTTGCGCATTGACTGCCACCCTCCCTCATGGGTGACAGTACAGGCAGTTATCTCCTTGCGCGTCGATCAGTCGCAGTCCACACTGGTACGATTCCAGACCATGGGGTACATGACTGTATTCAGAACCAGTGCTTCAGCTGGAAACGGCACTCAAGAGCCCCCCCTCACCACCTCTTCCTGCCTCTCTCCCTCTCTGTATGCTGTTCTCTCATCCTCCCAGCTCTTCATTCTCTTTCTCCGGGCCTACTCCTTCACATCATTCACTCTTCTGCCATCCTCTCTTTCTCAAATATGAATTAAAATTCAATTTTAAATTTGATGAGCTTTATAGTCAGAAAATAAACGTGAAAGTGTACAGCAGTGCATTACACATTAATGTAATATTTAACATTAAAACAGAGACCGTAAATAACCAATGAACACAATACAATTAAAATAATCATAATAATGACAACATCAACAATAAGAACAACAATAACAATAAACATAATAATAATAATAATAATAATAATCTCACACACTTTCTCTATCCCCCTCTCCTCCCTTATTTAAAGCTCTCTGTAGAGAGTAACTTGATATCCTGCTGAATAAAAGGCCCTTCTCACGTTTTCTGCTTTATTGCTTTGGTTGAAATTTGTGGATATATCAGGCCTTTTTTGGCTGTTTTACCTTAGAAAACCTCCCACTCTAAGTCTCTGCTCAATCCATTCGTCAACAATAACACTGTTAGCTGGTCTGAGAATCACCCCTATCTCCCCCTCCCTCCAGCAGTCTGATTTTTAATGTATTCCAAACTGTGGAGGAGGATCAGGGGTATCTGGAGTTCAGGAGTACAGTCTGGGGGTTTCTGAGTGGGCCGAGTCTGACGTCTTTCTTGTCCGTCTGTCCCTCCCAGGCACCGAGGACACCCGTCTGAACACCGAGTGTAGCAATGACCCCGTGTGTCCTCCCAAGTGCCGCTGTGAGGCCAACGTGGTGGACTGCTCCAACCTGCGCCTCACAAAGATCCCAGAACACATCCCGTCCTCCACCGCCGAACTGTGAGAACACCGGCCGGCTAACACCCTGCGCAGCTACTGCACCTCATAAGCAGACCCAACACACTGTCCCTCACACACATTTTTCTTCCAAACACAGATGTCCTGTCCTCACAAACCTAGTCCCCAGCCTGGCTTGGATTCAGCTAACATTTGTCCTTACCTTGATCATGCTTTTGATGAAAAATGAAAGTGAAACCTTTTGAAAGCGTAAGCAGGGAATTAGGTTTCTCTGTATTAAGGATTGTGATTTCCGTCCTGCCTTGTGTTTGTGCCGTGTCGGGTCTTGTGTTTCTCACCATTCGCCATTCATCGCATGCAGATATCTGTGTACCTTTCCCGTTAGCCTTCTCTCTTTCACTGCCCCCCTGTGGACGACTGTGTATTCAGGAGTAATAAACCACTGACTCTTGCACTTAATTGTGGTTCAAAGTTAGTGACACGTGTTCATTGAATCTAGGCCAGCCTTCACATGTTATTTTCATACGCATTTTTCCCCCGTGAAAAATCCCCCTGACTCACATGTACCCTCTCCACCAGGGTCTACAGAGAGGGCTTTATTGCTTGTCACTCTTCAGCTTTAAGACTAGTGTAATTATCCACTGGCCCCACTGATGGGACCAGCTCACACGTTTCACTTCATTAAGAGAGGAGACAGCGAAGGCGGCATCCAGAATCCCCTTCCATTATCCCCCCTGGGTGTTATCCCTTTAAGCACAGCTAATAACCTGATACCCTTTTGTTAACTTGCTAATGCGTCTAATGCCGGCGTAACTGCGGCTATTGAGCGATAAAAGAGGAACCAAGCTAATGAATGTGCCTCTTTGTGGCGTTCGATGTTTTAAGGTCATCCCGAAGACACACCTAGGGGACCATTACTAATTCATAGCGCGCATCGTTGTTTGACATGTTCTGCGGCGGAAAGACATGAAAGTGTGTCATGTTCCCTTGAAGTGATAGTGTGTGTGTGTGTGTGTGTTTTGAGAGAGTGCATGTACATGTTCCTCTAGAAGCTTCCTGCTGTTTGCTCATGGCTCTGATGGCCTCTTGCTGTGTCGTTTTCCGTCTCAACACAGGCGCCTCAACAACAATGAGATCTCAGTCCTGGAGTCTACTGGCATCTTCAAGAGTCTCTCTCAGCTCAAGAAGATGTAGGTTTTGTTGATAGCTGAGTGTCGAGATGTTTTGTATGACTATAAATGTAACTTGTGAAGTTGGGTCATAGACGTGTAATGCGTCTCATGAAGATGTGTTTTAGATGTGTAGTAGGGCTGGCAAAGAAATCTCATAGATGGGTAATGCAACTCATAAGAGTGTTTCAAATGTGTAATGTAACTACTGAAGGTGTGTTATATATAGTAGGTACTGTATGGAATGTTACTCGGGAGGTGTTTCAAATACAGTATGTAATGGAATGGAAGAAGTAAGTGTCTTGAAGTGCAGTGGGGCTCTTATGGTCATTGATGTGTAATTTGGCTCATGAAGATTTGGCTCTTGATTCTCTGCATGTCTTCAGTAGTGGCTTGGGTCAATATTTGTGGTTGTTGCTTTCTCCCGTTGGCCGTCATTGATTCCCATCTGCTTCACCCCCTCCAGAAACCTCAGCAACAACAAGATCTCAGAGGTTGAGGACGGTGCTTTTGAGGGGGCCGGATCTGTTAATGAGCTGCACCTGACTGCCAATCAGCTGGATTCAGTGCGGAGCGGCATGTTCCGTGGCCTGGAGGGACTGCGCATGCTGTAGGTCAAATCTTCCTCCTCTTCAAGCACCCCCATCATCGTCATCATCGTCATCATCATCATCATCGTCATTATGACTGTCACCATTGCTATCATCATCACAGTTAACATTACCGTCATCACTCACAATCGTCATCACCATCATATTTATCATTCATCACATGACCATCATCATCCTTGTGATCTCATGGCTCATGGATCTCAAGTCCCCAATACAATTTGTGTGCCGTTCTCTTTATTTTATCTCTTTTTTTTTTTGCTCTCTCGTTCTGTATCGCAGAATGCTCCGGAACAACCGCATCAGCTGCATTCACAACAACAGCTTCACGGGCCTCCACAATGTCCGCCTCCTGTCTCTCTACGACAACCAGCTGACCACCATCACACCGGGAGCCTTCGACACCCTCCAGACCCTCTCCACACTGTAAGAATCCCCCCCCCCCCCCAACTCCTGTCTCTCACTGAATTCCTCATGCTCATACAGAAACAACAGGGTTACGGAACTTACGGAAGCCATAATGTGTTTAACCTGTAACTGCTGTAGAAGCTTTTAAAAGTGCATTTCTTTCTAAAGCCCTTTCTGCATTGCTTTAGTGTCCCATAATATTGCCACCGAGTGGCGTCGTCTCCAGTTTTAAGTTTTTGCCCGAATTGACTGCCCGTAAATGCAGGCACAGAGCTTGTGTAACAGTCCTTTAAGCATCTGCGCTGGTCCAGCTGTCTCTCCACTTCCCCATCTGTCTTTCCGCCTCCCAGGAATTTGCTGGCCAACTCCTTCAACTGCGACTGCCGTCTGGCCTGGCTGGGGGACTGGCTGCGGAACCGTAAGATCGTGACGGGGAACCCCCGCTGCCTGCGCCCCGCTTTCCTCAAGGAGATCCCCCTGCAGGACGTGGCCCAGCTGGACTTCCGTTGTGAGGAAGGTACGAGCCACCTCGAGTCCCCCCCTCCCGCCTCCGGCCCCTGGACTCCCAGGCTCTCAGATATCCAAACCAGGCCTTACAATAAAGACCTGCAGTGTTGCCGTCTACTGTGCCGCGTTGCTTGTGGTTACCTTGGTGATTTTCGCTCGGCGCCGTTTGCCACAATGGCCGCAATGTCAGTCACTCTGGACAAAGGTGGCTGCTGAAACGTACGAGTGTAAATGTATACGGGCGTATAGCGCCGTGCCGTGTTCGGCTCAAAGTAAGTCAATTTCCTTAGAAACGGTCATGCAGATAGATGTGCATCTGACTAAAGGCTCTCCCTCCCTCCCTCCCTCCCTCCCTCCCTCCCTCCCTCCCTCCCTCTCTCCCTCTCTCTCTTTCTCTCTCCCTCCCTCTCTCCCTCTCTCTCTTTCTCTGTTTCTCTCTCTCTCTGTCCCTGGCACAGGTCAGGAGGGTGCCAGCTGCGTGCCGCGTCCACAGTGTCCCGACGAGTGCACCTGCCTGGAGACGGTGGTGCGCTGCAGCAACAAACACCTGCGCGCCCTGCCCAGGGGCATCCCCCGAAACGTCACTGAGCTGTGAGTGCCCTGCCGGGGGGGGGGGCGGGGCTCGAGGACCGGGAGGGGCGGGTCCTGTGGGCTGTGGGCTGAGCTAGGGGTGGAGTTAGGCAGGGGGATGGGTTAGGGCTTAAACCAGGGGAAGGGGGTGGTTTATGGGCCTGTAGCCTGAGGACTGAAGAGGGGTGAAACCTAAAGGTTGGAGAGGGGTGGGCCTGGGAGCTGTGGAGGTGCGTGTGTAGGGGGGGCTGGTACCAGACAGCTTGGGCCTTTGGCCTGGAAGGTGGCAGGGGTCTCAGGCCGTGAAGCATGGGGGATGGAGAGGGATGGAGGCAGGGTGGGTGACCCTGGGGAGAAGCAGTGCAGGGTCTGTGGCAAGGCCAGTGGTACAGCTTTGATTTTTGGGATTAAAAAAAAGAAAAAAAAAAGTTAACTCTCAGGATTTCCTGCACAGTATATGCAATGCATTCTAGACTGGAACTCCAGACCTTTCTACTAATTTTAGTGTACGTAGCATGACAGTACTTTTAATACAAATGTTTGTTTTATTTTTTACAATCATTATATATGTGAGCTATGTAAGCAGTATATTTTATTATTTCCTGTTTCCATTCATCCACCTTTACGCCATTCCTGCACTACATGGTCCACCCAGCATGTGCCCTCTGACTCCACTCCACTACCACCCATGTGCTGATAAACATCAAAAGAATGATCACCTGGCAGTTTCACTTACAAACGTTTAATCCGTTCAGACAGATTGAGAGTTAAACATAGGGGGCAGGTTGAGAACAGGATCCAGGACTTGGGCCCAAAGCACATTTCATTTTAATGAGTGGGTTTCTGTGGGACAACTTGTGTTTTTCATTTCTCACTCTCTTTCTCGCACGCTTTCTCTCTCGCTTTCTCTAGTTCTCTCTTTCTTTCTCATTATTTCTCTTTCTCTTTCTCTCTCTATCACTCTCTCTCTCTCACTCACGTTCTCTCTCTCTCTCTCTCTTAATTCCAGCTGACCAAAGCACTACAAACCTTGTATTTTCAGAAACTATACAAAATGTGCTGCATTAAACTCACAGTTTACTCTCTCTCTCTCTCTGAGTAAGTGTAGTACGGCCTGCGGTTCCAGGGGTGGGCTGGAGGAAAGTAAAGGGGGATGGGGAAGTGGGTGCGTGGTTGAGACCTATTATTCCCTCTGCAGGTGTTCCCGTGACTCAGGCCCATAAACAGGTGTTCCCCATCACAGCACACTTTCATGTCCCGCTCTGGTGGCATCGGGGGGGGATGGGGTCGGAGGTTAGGGGGAAGCGTTCTAGAACCTGCAGTCGGAACACTGTCATTAGCCCCGCCGCCACCCTCCGGCCACCTCGGAATGCTCAGCGCTGGAATCGCGACCAGCTGTCAGAGAACGCACAGGACGCCAGGGATCAACAGGAGTTCTCAACCCCCCCCCCCCACACCTGCAGTGATGCCCAGGATAGTGCTGGAGGGAGAGAGGGACGTTTAGGCTTTGGGCTGAACAGTAAATCAAGGTGTCAGCTCTCCCCTGATCAGTCAGTGAAGTGTCACGCAGCTCCATGCTGAATATGAATCTATCTTAGAGGGGGGGTGTTGTCATGGACACCGCTGCCGTTGGCTTCCTGCATTAATGAGGGAGGGGTGGCACAGAGGGAATTATCCTGGCACGCCGTCCATTTCGCCGCATAGGAAGAAAACACAGTACACTACACTTCACTACCCTTGCTGTGTTACTACCCAGTGTGAGGAGGTCGATGTCATATTGCTTGTCGATTTTTATCCTATAAATTAATTTATAGATGGAAATTCATACTATAAATTAATTTGTAGCCTTGTGGCTGCGCAACCTCGCAGTCTTCTCCCTTCAGTCGTCCCCCACACCTGTCAGTATAGCAAAAAAGCCAATCACAAGAGACCACTGTCACAACTGAATTAATGCAGGAGAACATTTTTGCTTTGGGAGAATGTATGTTATTGCTGGCTACTGCATATTTTCACTGCAGGAATTGCACTGGAGATTCAGGGCAAGCACATAAATAAAGATACATGGGATGTGCACTTTTTTGATCACATGGTTGTTCCAATTGGCCCAAATCACAGATTAAATACCATTATGCTTCTGCAGGTACCTGGATGGAAACCAGTTCAGCATGGTTCCCAAGGAGCTGTCCACCTTCAAGTACCTCCAGCTTGTGTGAGTGTCTGTCAGCGAACCCCGCCCTTGTTCTGGGTGTTAGCACCCCTCTGTGACAACCCTGGCACTCTATGGTATGCTTTGGATTTAATCTCATCTATGTCATTTCAGGGACCTGAGCAACAACAAGATCAGCTCCCTTTCCAACTCCTCCTTTGCCAACATGAGCCAACTCACCACCCTGTAAGTGACCTAGCCTTAGCCAGCTCACCACCCTGTAAGTGATCTAGCATTAGCCAGCTCACCACCCTGTAAGTGACCTAACCTTAGCCAGGTCACCACCCTGTAAGTGACCTAGCCTTATCCAACCCACCACCCTGTAAGTGACCTAGCCTTAGCCAACTCACCACCCTGTAAGTGACCTAGCATTAGCCAGCTCACCACCCTGTAAGTGACCTAGCATTAGCCAGCTCGCCACCCTGTAAGTGACCTAGCATTAGCCAGCTCACCACCCTGTAAGTGACCTAGCATTAGCCAGCTCACCACCCTGTAAGTGACCTAGCCTTAGCCAACTCACCACCCTGTAAGTGACCTAGCCTTAGCCAGCTCACCACCCTGTAAGTGACCTAGCCTTAGCCAGCTCACCACCCTGTAAGTTACCTAGCATTAGCCAGCTCACCACCCTGTAAGTGACCTAGCCTTAGCCAGCTCAACACCCTGTAAGTGACCTAGCATTAGCCAGCTCACCACCCTGTAAGTGACCTAGCATTAGCCAGCTCACCACCCTGTAAGTGACCTAGCATTAGCCAGCTCACCACACTGTAATTGACCTAGCCTTAGCCAGCTCACCACTCTGTAAGTGACCTAGCCTTAGCCAGCTCACCACCCTGTAAGTGACCTAACATTAGCCAGTTCACTACCCTGTAAGTGATCTAGCCTTAGCCAGCTCACCACCCTGTAAGTGACCTAGCCTTAGCCAGCTCACCACCCTGTAAGTGGCCTAGCATTAGCCAGATCACCACCCTGTAAGTGACCTAGCATTAGCCAGCTCACCACCCTGTAAGTGACCTAGCCTTAGCCAGCTCACCACCCTGTAAGTGACCTAGCATTAGCCAGCTCACCACCCTGTAAGTGATCTAGCCTTAGCCAGCTCACCACCCTGTAAGTGACCTAGCATTAGCCAACTCACCACCCTGTAAGTGACCTAGCCTTAGCCAGCTCACCACCCTGTAAGTCTGTCACCACCCTGGACTGTCATCTAGCTGCTGCTAAATTCTATTAACATGGACATTGGCTGTTTTGACCATGCTGGTCATTAAGAGCCGACCAGAGGAGGATGGGTTCCCTGCTTGAGTGTGGTTCCTCCCAAGGTTTCTTCCTATTTACACCAGGGAGTTTTTCCTTGCCACTGTTGCCTTTGGCTTGCTCTTGTGGGGGTTTAGGCTGGGTTTTTCTGTGAAGCGTATTGTGACAACTAATTGTGAAATGCGTTATATTAATAACTATTGATTTGAATTAAGTGACCTAGCATTAGCCAGCTCACCACCCTGTAAGTGGCCTAGCATTAACCAGCTCAACACACTGTGAACATGCTCTCAGGTTAGCCAACTCAACCGCACTGCTAGCCTGATCTCATTTGAAATTCAGAGCAATAAAATATCTGACTTTAAGTCAAAGAGGCACAGCCCGTTTTAGTCACTGCTTTAGGATTCCAGTGTAAAGTTTAGTGAAACTGTCTGCTCAGCTGAATGGTAGACCACATTTTACTTAAAAGCAGTCTTGTTGAAAACGTGTATTATACAGTGCCCTCCACTATTATTGGCACCCCTGGTAAAGATGAGTAAAAAAGGTTATAAAAAATTCACCGTTTGGTGAATTAGCTTAATCAAAAATTTGAAAAATCCAACCTTTAATTGAAGTAAATTTATTATGAGAAAAGGTAGTAGCAAAGTAGTCATTTTTAATATTTGGTCGCATATCCTTTGCATGCCATGACTTCCTGATGTCATGGCATGAGTAAAAAGGGTTATAAAAAATTCACCGTTCAGTGAATTAGCTTAATCTCACACTGAAAAAATGAGAAAACTCCAACCATTAATTGAAGTAAATTCATTATGAGAAAAAAAAAATCATCAAGAAATTTTTTAACAAAACCATGTGTGTCACAATTATTGGCACCCCTGCATTTATATATAGAATAAAGTAATCATTTTTAATATTTGGTTGCATATCCTTTGCATGTCATGACTTCCTGATGTCTGTTACCCAACAACATCAAAAGACTCTTGATATCTTATTTTCTGGTACTCTTACAAGCGATACTATAACGTCTCTGCATTTGAATGGATCTCTATGGAAATTGCAGGGTGGGACTAGATTTAGCTGTAAATTACACTGGAACAGTATGGAATACATGGTTGGTAAAATGGCTGTAAGTCAACAAGGGTCTGACATATCAAACAAGTCTCAACCCATCACTCTGCTGCCAGATATGCAGTAGATATGGATGGATCACTTAAAGGGTTGTTTTTCCTGACAAATTTTCATGGAAAAATAAGTCAGGAGAAGAAACCCTTCAAGTTATCCATCCATATCTACTGGTTGATTCGTCAGACCCTTGATGACTTAGAGCCATTTAGCCAATCATGTGTTCCATACTGTTCCAGTGTAATTTACAGCTAAATCTAGTCCCACCCCCCAATTTCCATAGAGATCCATTCAAATGCAGAGACGTTATAGTATCGCTTGTAAGAGTACCAGGAAATAAGATATCAAGAGTATTTTGATGTTGTTGGGTCACAGACATCAGGAAGTCATGACATGCAAAGGATATGCAACCAAATATTAAAAATGATTACTTTATTCTATATATAAATGCAGGGGTGCCAATAATTGTGGCACACATGGTTTTGTTAAAAAATTTCTTGATGATTTTTTTTTTCTCATAATGAATTTACTTCAATTAATGGTTGGAGTTTTCTCATTTTTTCAGTGTGAGATTAAGCTAATTCACTGAACGGTGAATTTTTTATAACCCTTTTTACTCATCTTTACCAGGGGTGCCAATAATAGTGGAGGGGACTGTATATCTGTAATATATGTAGTGTGAATGTATAGCATAGTGCAGCCTAGATTGGTTGCTGGATTCTGAATGTGACTTGTTTCTGCAGGATCCTGAGCTATAATGCCCTGCGCTGCATCCCAGGCCTGGCTTTTGGAGGACTGCGCTCCCTGAGGCTGCTGTAAGACTACACTTCACCTCTCACTTTCGCTAAAGTGGCCTGCTTCATTTAAGCACAGATGGATTCTGGGATTATGAGTTCCCTGTATTAGTCCCACACACATGCACTCTGGTCTGGTGTAAGAATCATAATGCTTCCTTGTCATTCGCATGTAATTTTGCTTCAGTGAGACGAGTGTGATGTCCCAAATTTAGTATTTGTCTATTTTGGCACCAAGTTGGTTCTATAGTAACACATAGATACACACACACACACACACACACACACACACACACACACACACACACACACACACACGAAAGTCACTCAAATTATTTTACTAAATTAAAACTTTCCTCTCTCATTGTAGTTTCACTGGCATTTTCTTTACATTTAGATCACCAGCTTATGGTTTTGTGGAGGTGTGTTGCTAGAGATGTCAGCTCTGGTTACCCTCTTCTGAAGTATAGTGTAGTGTAGTGGCTAGGCTTGACTATGTAGAAACACAGATGATGAGAATCGCAAGGTGGACGCCATGAGAAAGTGGGGCAGCAACCGACCTCCCAAACTCGGCAATAAACAGTCGTCACAGCGCAGGAGCAACGGAATCTCCTAACCACCTGTGCACAACATGTCTCCCTCTCCCAAAAGCACTTAACCCCGCTGCAGTTCTGGCCTCAATGTACTTCCCAAACACATGTATCCCTGACCCACTTCTTGTTTGAATCCCTCTTCAAAAAATGCTCGTAACCCCTGTCCTGTTCCCTCTCTGAATTCCCGACCCGAGCTCACGCTATCCTGCACCTTCTCAAATTCGCATCGTCATCCCTGTTGCGTTCCTTGTTTGGATCTTCCTCCCAAACGCAAAGCATGTGTGTGTTTGAGTGAGTGCTTTTATGTGTGCGTGTGTGTTTGTGTGTACGTGTGTTGGTTAATGCGTGTGTATGTGTGCCTGATTGATTATGTATGCGCATAGGCATGTGTGTGTGTGTTTAGAGGCATATATATGTGTGTGTGTGTGTGTATGTATGTATGTAAGTAATTGTGCATGTGTCAATATTCATGCTTGCTGTGTGTGCCTGATTGTGAGTGTGTGTGTGTGTGTGTGTGTGTGTGTGTGTGTGTGTGCACGTGCACGTGCACGTGCGTGTGTGTGTGTAACAGAGTAATGGTGAAGTCGATAGCTGATTGTGAAACAGCATCACATTGTGGCATGCATGGCTTTACTTACTTCAACAAAGCATTGCCTTTTTTTGTCACCCTGCATTGTTTTTTTATGGTGAAGGACACAGAAATCCTAACTGAATTCAAACAAGCATCAAGAATGCCACTCTGCGGTGTGCCAGAGTGGGGTGTTTATGATGTGTATTAGCGCACGCTCCGGTCTCCCTCTGCTTCTGTCCCTGCTGGCTAGGTCTGGCTCAGCAGAACCTACGGAACCTACGGAACCCACATCACAATGCAGAGCTCTGCCCCTCCCCCTCAGCGCCACCATATTGTTTCCATGGCAACCCCAACATTCAATAGTATCGAGCACAGAAACTTTGATGTCTTTACTGCGGGTCTGATCTGTCAAAAGTCGTTTCTATAAAATGTCAATTGTTGCCACATTTTATTTTTGTTTCCAAGGAGGCCAGCTAATTCAGCGTCGCTTGACAGCAAGGCTGTTTTATTTATTTCAAGTCCAAGTTCAAAGTGGCAGATTTGTAACATTGAAAGGCTTCGGCTTTTCCTCATAAGGAAAAACGTTTTATGTGCAAATTTGCTACTTTATAGCATAAGTTTAAAGCAAAAAATACAACAAACAGCATCAAACCGATCTGCATGTGGAATGGATTTGGTTTTGATTTGGGATTAACGAGGTGCTAATTGCCCGTCTGGGTAAAGTGTGTGAGGCGTGTGAACCTTCGGGGCGTGTAACTGGAGTGCGTCACATCTGGGCCGGGGCCAGTGGGATTGCGCAGCGTGCGCTGCGTGAGAGAGCAAGTGATGCAGATGGTTCAGGTGAGAGTTCAGGGGTTCTTCCTGTCTGACGAAGTGATCACTGGCTCACTTGTTTGCAAGTTGGGGGTGTGGGGGTACATGGGGCAAGATGTTGGGGTCATTTACAGCAAGGGAGGCAACATACAAGAGAAGGTGGGGGGGGGGGAGATTTACAACATGCAGTCATGGCCTGACAGATTAAGAGGTCCCTACTGCTTTACAGTTGTTAAGTCCCCGGCCACATCATCTTATCCCTCTGAAAGATCAGGAAGGAAACACCAGTGCAGGGGGGGGGTACTAGCTGCACAGGAGGGAGTGCCCAGAATCTGACCCCAGTTCAGTAACTTTAAATCACATTCAAAGGAACACCACACCTCCGATCCTCTGCCTTCAGAAAAAAAAACCTGAAAGTGAGGCACCATGTGACAGGTGCAAAAAAGAGTGTAAAACAGCCGCCCTGATTCAGCTTGTAAGATTACAAATACGTATGGGATTAGAATGTTCTTAACTAAGCATTCTAATGGTGATGTAACAATCACTGCTGGTAATTGAAACAATGGAGTTCTAGAACACTGATTGTAGAATTCAGAAAAAAAGCATTCCAATGAAGTGCGCATGCCCCTCTGATACCCCTGTCCAGTGTCTTTTTCTATGTGTTCTTTTGGTCACCGGAGCATTCCGTTTAGCTCCTGAGGTTTGCGTGACCTTTTCGAAAATCAACTAACCAGGCACTTCCCCTCTGCCCCTTGCTGTGTCCGTATCCAAGGTCTCTGCATGGCAACGACATCTCGGAGCTGCCGGAGGGAATCTTCCGGGACGTCGCCTCCCTGTCACACTTGTAAGTACCACTGACTCAGATTCCCGGCCCGTAATGAAGCGGTTCAGCACCACGCGGGAGAACAAAGCTCAATACAGCTCAGTACAACAATACAACGACAGTAGAGCACAGTGCAGCCCACTGCGGTCTCCCAGGCTTACTGCATATGCTGTCTTCTATCATCCTCTATCAGAGCTACACAAGTCGCCTCGAGCCACCTGCAGGTACAGGTGGCTCCAGATGATTTGACCCACTTAGATTATGTCCATACGTACGGTGCGTCCCAATATTCTTCCCTCTCCACCGCCTTTCCTCCACTCCCCCACTACCACTCCTCTCCTACCCGGAAGTATGCAAAACTGCCTGAATGTACTTGCATGTACAGTATGCAATGTACCTGCCATTGCGGTTTGCGTCGAGACTTCAATTCATATGTAACCATTAATACGTAATTAAGATGTAATCAGCAACATTAGATTAAAACACAAAGCTCTGTTTCCAGGGCACGGAGGAGAGGAGGTGGTAGTGGAGGAAAGGAGGGTGCATTTTTCGAGTATTGGGACGCACCCTCACAGTTCTGTTCTTCACATCCTCTGACTAAATCGCCCTCTTACCGCCCTCTTACTCTATGGTTATTCATAGTTTTCATCCTGGTTAGGTCGCCCCCTGCTGGTACAGGAATGATGCTGCAGGCCATTTATTCAGCTTGTCCCTGATGGATTTATAGACCTTTATGTTTTGTATTAGCGGATTACCAGCTTGATACTAGTTTATATTCATGCTCAAACATGATTGTATATTCTATGCGATTCAGTTTTTGTACCACGTTGAAACGTAAGTTTTGCGGACGTCTCTCTGTTTGACATTGTAGCCTGATGTGTAATCCTCTAATCAAGAAAATCTTTAGAGTTTTGACTTTTTTTTGTGGCTTGCAGAAAATTGTGCAAGAAAAAGTTTGTGCAGAATCTGAAGGCTTAGAGGGCCACCTTCTGGTGCTTTTAAGCATTACAACACCAAAGTACAATTTAGCCAGCCAGTCTAGTTCAGCAGTAGTTGCCCTTACAAGCAGCCATCTGCTGTCAGAAACAGAAAAAAACCTGTATTGGTGTGTGAGATCTGACCTGTCGGTTGTGATAAGCCGAACGTTGAAAAAGCTTACCAATTTCAGAGAGACACTCTACGCCTGAGAATCATCTATGAGCCATAGTGCCCTACCACTGTGACCCCCTGACCCCTAACCGCTCATTCTTTTTAATGCCCTGTTTCACGCTGTCTCACAGGGCCATTGGAGCAAACCCTCTTTACTGCGACTGCCGCCTGCGATGGCTCTCCGATTGGGTGAAGACTGGCTACAAGGAGCCCGGCATCGCCCGTTGCACTGGCCCCCAGGGCATGGAGGGGAAGCTGCTGCTCACCACACCTGCTAAGAAGTTTGAGTGTGAATGTAAGGGAGCTCAACAGATGGGAGAACACCAAGCAGAGAAAGAAATAGACCTGACATTTAGACCTCCTTTATATATAACCTGCGCTTTTTTCAATTAAGATTTTACAGAACTTGTCAAAACCTTGTCAAACAGATGGAGAGAGAGAGAGAGAGAGACATAAAGAGACGGATAGGAAATAGAATGTCAGAAATGTTGCTTTTGAAATGCTTCTAGTCGTACGGTGTTTCAGAATTCTCTGGCAACAAACTCCTTTTTGTTGTCATGGCAATGCACTTCACATTTGAATTTATTGAATTGAGAGAGACAGACAGAGAGAGAGAGAGAGAGAGAGAGAGCGAGAGAGAGAGAGAAGGACAGCGAGAGACGAGAGGACAGAGAGAAGGGAGAAGGACTGACTGGGGAGTCATGCATTCCGCATTCGCACTGACGTGGCGGTGTTCTCGCCAACATAATTAAACACCTTTTATTTCATGTTTTATTCGATCAGAGCCACTGCGGTGCGTGTGTCCGTGAACTGGAGCTTAACGCTCTAAGTATCAGTCGTTCACATTAGTTCACTGTCCGTTTGCAGATGCCGTGGACTCCGCCGTGCTGGCAAAGTGTGACCCCTGCCTGTCCGCCCCCTGTCAGAACCAGGCCACCTGCCAGACTGACCCCGTGGATGCTTACAAGTGCACCTGTGCAGAAGGGTTCAAGGTAGGAATGCCACCCTCTCAATGGAGGTTGGTGAGCCACACAGAGGGAAAGCAGAGTGCTTATATTTCTCAGATAGTTACGCCAAACCTGTCTTACTTCGTAAGCACGGCAGTAACCAATGCTTTCGGTTCACTGCGGGACCAAAAGGACTGGACTTTAGTAGAAAACCGGTGCACTGCAGAAAATGTCTGTCTTAACAAGTCTCTTGTAACGAGACTTAGAATCTTATTTTTTTCTCAAAAGTTACTTTTTGCTTGACAAGTGCAATTATCTTACCCCGCTGGCAAATCTCGAAATGAGTAAAACTCTCTCACCCCACTGGCAGATAGTTTGTCTTATTTAGCAAAAAAGTAACAGAAATAAAATTCGAAAGTAAATTAGATTAACAAGATTAAAATGCTTGTGAAGATTTGGTTTTTGCAGTGTGTCAAATCTGTGCTATAATTAAAATAATTGGATGTGAAATACCCACAGGTTTGTGTTATTTGGGGCCAGACTTTCTCAACCTGTCATGTATCAGGCCAGTATCTCTCTGCAGGTGTCATACTGGGCTCGTTTCTGCCGTCCTGTGTCGCATTGAGCCAGTGCCCCTCTGTCTGTTATAGCGGGTGATATTAGAAGCCGGGATCGCAGTTAACATAGAGATGTGACCCAGTTTTCCTCCACCGAAAAGGAAACAAAAACCGGTTGCCTGATGATTCAAGCGAGAAAGGACAAAGTGTTTTACGTTCTGAAAGAAGGAGTGACCTTGCTTGAGAATGACTCCAGTCTTCCGTGCGGCTTTTACAAGGGGAACTGTAAAAGGTGTTTATGGGTTAGCGGTGTTCTGTCAGTGAGGTGCGAGTGTTCTCTCTCTCTCTCTCTCTGTATTTGGGATCATTTCAGGGCCGGAACTGTGAGACGGCCCTCAGCGTATGCGCCAGCAATCCCTGCTCCAATGGGGGCGTCTGTAGTTCCCGTGGGGAGGACAGTGAGGTCTTTAGGTGAGACGCGGTTAACTATTCACATGCACATGCACATACACGCACCTGCACGCATCGCCTAGGCATGTACAAATACAATCACATGCATACATACAGTCATGCATGCACGCTTTCACCTATATGCGTACGTATACACGCTCACACACATTCAGTCACTAAAAAATGTATAAAATACACGTGTTCACATGGACATTTACATACACGTACAGACATAGAATCACCTGCGCTCATACGTGCTGTACACAGACATGCACACATGCAGGAAATCCCCTATGCACACACACGCACATTCATGGAATTACCTACAGTTTATATGTACGCATACACACGCGGACATTTATATATATATACACACACACACACACACACAAAGCATCCAAAACAGGTCGTGAAGCATGCAAAAATGAACGACTACATGTAAAGAGGATGGCTAATTCACGTTAAAGGGAACGGCACATGGACCCTTGCAGTCACACCAAACTGCAAACAAAATACAGAGCAAACGCAAAAACGCAGAGAAGCCAGCCCGTTTTCAGCCAGTTGAGGCTCCATTTTGCGACAGCAATTCTGTACCCCCCTCTTCCATAGCTGCTCCTGCCCCCTCGGATTTGAGGGCGCGACCTGCGAGATCAACGTGGACGACTGCGAGGACAACGACTGCGAGAACGGAGCCACCTGCAAAGACGGAGTCAACAACTACACCTGCCTGTGCGCCCCCTTCTACACAGGTAGACCTCCCTCGGTCGTCCGTCGCAATGGGAGGAGAGGGAGGACCCTCAAGCCCGTTTTAGCGGCAGAGCTGCCGCGCGCCTTCGGTAGCTGACCTGTAGGAACAAGCGAGCTCTCCGCCCCAATTTGGAGCAAATTCACCCCCATTGAGAGCACCCCCCGTATCAAGTGTCATTAGTTTCCAGTGCTAAAATAAGCTCCTCCGAGATTTAAATTAAAAATTTTTAAAAAAAAGGTGCTAAAATTAGGACGGAAAGGATCCATTATGAAACCACATTGTTAAAACAATCAATTATTCAGGATCAGGGATTAAAATGGAATCTGAATCTGGATGATAATGTGCGTTTTAGGTAATTAGAAACCTCGCTGCACACTCGCACGGCACTGTACTTTAAAAAAAATAATTATTATTATGAAACATCTGTCTTTCTCTGCGTGGTACAGGGGAGATGTGCGAGGAGATGGAGGATGTGTGCGCGCCGGGCCGGAACCCCTGTCACCACCTCTCCACCTGCATTATCACAGCCACCGGTCCCAAGTGGGTTCCAAATACACACACGACAGGGCGCCGCCGCAGCTGTTTTTCATTAACTGTTCAGTGAAGAATCCCTTCTTATCCCTTCTGTGTGTGTGTGTGTGTGTGTCTGTGCGCCGTAGGTGTGTTTGTGCTCCGGGCTACGTGGGCGATGACTGCAGCATGGACTATGATGACTGTGAGGAGCACCACTGTCAGAACAGAGCGCGATGTGTGGACGAGATCAACGGCTATTCCTGCATGTGTTTTGATGGTTACAGGTGAGATGGACAGACAGACAGACAGACAGACAGACGTGAAAGAATACAAGAAAGAATAGACAGACAGGCAGACATACTGTATACATGGTCAAAAGGAGACGGACAGACAGACAGACAGACAGATAGATAGGCAGACAGGTAGTAAAAGGGTCAGACAGCCAGACAAGAAGAGAAACAGACAGCGAATAAGCGAGACAGAAAGACTGACATGCATATTAAATGTCAAAAGTTGTCCCTCCTTGTTGTAAGTATGATATTACATTATTGTCATTATCCTTTAACTGGCTGAACATATGAAAAAGGTATCAAATACTTGTAAAAAAAAATAAAAATAATAAATAGACATGTATTTTAGCAGAACAATCCTCTCGTGGGTAAATCTGGTTTGTCGATTAAATGCAAGCTTTTCTTTTTCAATTTATGTCATGTAATGTTAGAAGAGTCTCGAAATATATCTGCCATTTTGAATCTGTCAACGCCTTATCTGCTTATTCACTAATACTGACTGGAGCAATAGGGGTCTCGGTGGGTAACTGACAATCTCCAGAGGGGACAATTAATGGAATTTCATACAAGTGTGATAACAGTCACTGTAACAGATTTTCCTCTTTAATCACCAATTAATTACAATCAGTCACAAAAAGTTGAGCACTATTGGGCTGAACAGCCTGTTCTTCTCAAACATTCTCATGTTCATTATGTTCATAAAAGTATATGCCATTGGGAATTTGACTGATAAAATGGGACCTGTTGGGCAGAGGTGTAAAATCCAGGTTCAGAAAGTAAAAGTCCTCCCCAGTATTTTGTTCCAATCACCTGGATTTGCTAATTAGCACAATTCTTAAGCCAAGTGGTAGAACTAATTAGTGAAATCAGCTGGGTTCACGTTCGTCAGAGTTCATGGGTGGAAGAAACACATGGCAGTACGTTTACTTTCTGACACCTGGATTTTACACCCCTGCTGTTGGGAGTCTTGGGACCTGTTTTTATAATTTTTTTGGAGAGGGTTCATTCTCTTCCTCTCATCCGCCAACCCGCAGCGGGCAGCTTTGTGAGGTCTCCCCCGCGGCCCACTCCCTCTGCGATCTGGCCGAGTGTCAGAACGGCGCCCCCTGTGTGGAGAGGTCGGGCCGGGCGCTGTGCCAGTGCCTGCCGGGATTCGGCGGCCCTCACTGTGAGAAGCTCGTCAGCGTCAACTTTGTGGACCGAGACTCTTACCTGCTGCTCAGCGACCTGAAGAACTGGCCTCAGGCCAACATCACGTTGCAGGTACGCACGGCCGCGCGAACACGTAAGCTCGTTCAACACATCAGTTTACATGCGAATGCACATGTATGTTGCATGCCTGTGCGTGTGTAGACTGTGTGCCGGTGTTCCTCAACCCTGTTCCTGGAGATCTACCATCCTCTAGGTTTTAATTTCGACCCGGATTTGGGACACCTGGGGCCACATGTATAAAACTCTGAGTCAAAGAATGCGTAAAAGAACGCTCAGGGAGAAAGTCGGAAATCTGCTTACGCAAAGTTTTGCATTTTCTCCCTCTGCCTTTCGATCACGGTGTCGCCATATCACACCGACTCCAAACATTGCGTACGCACAGTGTCCAGCGCGTGCAGATTCTCACAGCACATGTTATTCTATACATCTCAATTTCTGCGTGGATACTCCCTTACGCAGCTTTCTGAGGGCATTATTCTTCTCAGCACTGTTTATACATGTGGCCCCTGATGCTACTAATTATCAGCTCAATGGGGGATCTCTAGCTGTTGAACGAGGTGTGCTTTGTTAGGGTTGGAGTGAAAACCTGCAGGACGGTAGATCTCCAGGAACAAGGTTGGGAACCACATGCAGAGGAATGCGCCGCAGACATACATGTGCATTTGCATGTAAACGGATGCACTTACACACACACGCGCGCTCACTTAAGCATGCATGCGTGCACACATTCAAACAAACATAAACATAGACATGCACTCGTAAACAAACACACAAATACTGCACGCAGGCTATATCTACGACTGAAATTGCATTATGGATGATATTTAAACGTGAAATATTTTCATTCAATGTAAGAATTCCTCTGATGCAGAGTCCTTGTTAGTTTAATACAGTATGCATACCCTTTGGTTGTACTGTGGGCCCTGCTCATCTAGATACAATTTGTACAGTCTGTTGATATGAGACTGCAATGTACAATTTCAAGTAAAAATATAAATGCACATAACCCTTTTATAATAATAAAAGGTTCATCACAATACATAAATATTGGGAATCAGGGAAAAAAGTACACACACACACATACACATACAAATATTTCATTAACAAACAGAAATAATATATGCACCTGCCAACAACAACAACACACACACACACACACACACACACACACACACACACACACACACACACACACACACATATAAATAAAACACACATACTGGTAATGCACAAACACAAACATAAATAGTACACAGTACAAATAACGCACAATGCACAAACACACACTCACACACGTGTAAATCATTCTAGGATTGCTGCAGCATTCTCTGTACCACCAGGTGTCCACTGCAGAGGACAATGGTATCCTCTTGTACAACGGAGACAATGACCACATTGCAGTGGAACTGTACGAAGGTCACGTCAAGGTCAGCTATGACCCAGGCAGTCAGCCCGGTCACGCCATCTACAGGTAAATCTTTGCTTTACAATATAAACGCAATCACGCGTAGATCGACACACTCAACTTAAATACATTATCAAGCACACATTACGCGTTTTTACTGGCAACAATTCTTTGGTACATCATCTTTGCACATAGGTCCTATTATTTATCTTGGGATACCACAGGAATAGTAATCTATGGATTAGATGGTCACGATGTCATCGTACCAAGAAAAAAACTGAGAGGAGCTCCACCAATCAAGGAGTATGGTAACAACAAGGCATAGAACAAAGTCAGTGATGATTGGTGCATAATTCCTGGTAATTCCCACAAGGATCCTGGAAAATATAGCCAGAAGGTGTCCACCTATCACCAGCGGCGTTATTCTATTGGTTCTTACAAGTACACCATGATTGGTGTTTTTTGTACAAGTAAGGTGACATCACAGTGGTTGATATAAGCTGGGTGATTGACAGCCCTAGCTCCCAAGGTCATGTGTTTCATGGAGCTGGACTCTCCCGCGTGTAGTTGTTGACTCCCGCGCTGTTCCCTCTCTGCACTTCTGACTCCGCAGCACAGAGACCATCAACGACGGGCAGTTCCACACAGTGGAGCTGGTGACCTTCAACCAGATGGTGAACCTGTCCATCGACGGAGGGCTCCCCACAACCATGGACAGTGTGGGGAACGTCCAGCCCCTAAATGCAGAGGCTCCACTCTACGTGGGGGGTAAGGCTCCCCTCCTCCATCCATTCCCTTGCCACACAATCAGCATGCTATGTTAAGCTGCCGTCTCTTGTGTTTTCTGTGTGGTTGTCTTTCGTTGGCATGGTTGTGTGTTCACACACAGGTGCACGCATGTGTGTACTTGTGTGTGTCTGTACATGTATGGGTTCCTGTGTATGTACGTGAACCCCTGTGTGTGTGCCCTTACAAAAATGTAGGCCTCCCGGCAAATTTGCGGCAAACCTTTGGCATTGTTGCCACAGGTTTGCGGCAAGCTCATATTTTCACATGCAAATTAGCTTTGCGGCGACTGCCAAGTCCATCACTACTGGCAACATTTTGTGGCAAACAATTTAGTTTGTGGCAAATGCACTACATATTAGCTTAAAGTTTGCTGACAACTATCCAGTTTTGTAAGTGTGTATTTGTGTTTGTGTGTGTGTGTGTGTTTGCTCACCTCTCCCCCTCTGCCCACCCCCCAGGCATGCCTGAAGACATCCACTCCGCCGCCTTCCACCTGTGGCAGATCCAAAATGGCTCCAGTTTCCACGGCTGCATCCAAAACCTCTACATCAACAACGAGCTGCAGGACTTCACCCAGAAGCAGATGAAGCCGGGCGTGGTGCCAGGCTGCGAGCCCTGCCGAAAGATCTACTGCCTGCACGGCATCTGCCAGCCCGATGGTGCCGAAGGGCCCGTGTGCCACTGCCAGCCCGGCTGGAGCGGGCAGCACTGCGATCGGCCTGCCAGTGACCCCTGCCAGAGTAGCAAGTGGGTACTGCCTAAAACAGTGCGGGCCATCGGGAGAAAACTTCTCCAAAATGGAAACCAGGCTATTTAAACAAATATATGTGCAGTGTTGAATTTGACTGGAGGGAACAGTGAAAAGTTAGCTACAAATATATGTGCATTTGTGTGTTTGCTCTTGTGCCTTTGCGTTCATGTATGCGTGCGCATTTGTACTCCTGTACGCACGCAGGTGTGTCCACGGGAAGTGCATCCCCTTGGACACGCAGTCGTACCGCTGCGAGTGTGAGGAGGGCTACCGCGGCGCCCTGTGCAACCAGCAGGGGGAGCTCCACAACCCGTGCCAGGGCCAGCAGTGCGTCCACGGCCGCTGCCAGGTGTCGGACACGGGCGAGGCCTACTGCCACTGCGACAGCGGGTACAGCGGGAAGCTGTGCGACACAGGTGAGGCGAGCGCACGGCGCAGGGCGGCGACTCCGCCCCCTCACCGCCTCACAGAAAAATACGCACCTTAATAGACGCGAGCGATTTTGGTCCAAGGAATTTAGAATAATGCAGGTTTCTGGGAGCCAGCGCACCTGAACTGCATTATTAAAATGACTCATGGCGGTTAGAGCCGCCAGAGATTTACATCACAGCCTGAAAGGACTTTTTGTGAAGCTCTCATTTCTGACTGTGAAGGACCTTTGATAAAAAAACTAAAAAAACACATTAGTGCTACAAAATACCTGTTCCTGATGTTCTTTGCTATGTTCTCAGTCCATGGGCCACAAACAGATAGAACAGCTAAATAACACTTTATTATTATAATATATAAAGTTTCACTCTGAATTCAGTCCCACGTTTGTGCTGTGAAGTTCTTGCCTATGTCTCGCGTCTGTGACATGAGGGTCGGCCGCCCTCAGTTGATGGTGCACGCCTGCTGATCTCAGACCAGTGTTCAGGTCGAGGAGTCCTCGTTTTAGCGTTCGCGACTTGACGGTTGGCCGATCTCAGACCGGCGTCCCGTGTCTTCTCCAGAGTCGGAGTGCAGGGGGGTGCCCATGAGGGACTTCCACCAGGTGCAGCGCGGCTACACCATCTGCCAGACGACGCGCATGATGTCGTGGGTGGAGTGCAGCGGGCGCTGCACCGCGGGGGCCTGCTGCGGCAGCCAGCGGATGAAGAGGCGAAAGTACACTTTCGAGTGCGGCGACGGCAGCTCCTTCAGCCAGGACGTAGAGAAGAGCATCAAGTGTGGTTGCGTGGGGTGCGTGTAGCGCCCCCCAACCCCCCCACCCCCCAACCCCCTTATTCCAGTCCCCAGGGGGAGGGAGTCAGAAAGAGAGAGAAAGAATAACAAAGTATATATGGAAGAAATATATATATATATTATGAACATCAATGTTTGTAAAATAGAACTTTTTTTTCCCCCTTTCCAAGGGTGTATGACATAAAACAAATTCAAAAACAACTGACCAACGAGAGAGAAAAAAAACAAAAAACATTTGTCTGCAACATTGCTCAAAAGGGTCAAAGATGTTTGGGGGAGTGTTTAAATTTGTGAAAGTTCTGAAGTAATCGCACCCGCTCTGACCTTTGACCTCATAGCCAATGCAGGCTCTTCCTCAGCTGTCATCCCATTTCTGCCATCAGAGGGCGGGTCGTAGAGATGAGGGCTGGCCGTAGAGATGGGGGCGGGCCGTAGAGATGGGGATGGGGGCAGGCCGTAGAGATGGGGATGGGGGCGGGCCGTAGAGATGGGGATGGGGGCGGGCCGTAGAGATGGGGGCGGGTGGGGCAGGGCAGAAGAGAGTTAGGGGAGGGGCCAGGCGTGGTGGTGCCGGAATTGTGTGCGCGCCCGGGAACCACAGAGTTGTTCATTCTCCCCCAAAACGAAGTGCAAGCTCTCTGATTGTACATTAATGAGTGTGACCTTTCGCTCCACATCTCAGCTTCAGCATGAAATGTGCATACACACACGCACACTAACTCACTCTCACATACATGCAAACTCACGCTTCCACATGCAAAATAACACGTAAACACTTGCACGCACACACATGTACAAACAAAAAAACACACACAAATAAGCTTCTGACTGACATTTCATGCATGCACAGATAGTCGTGCAGTTGCCCTCCGGGTGACTTGGTGGCGCTGTGTGTTTGGGACAGATGTGAGACTGCTTAATAATGAACAACGATTGCATGTACACTATTTTAGCTTAGGCTCCACCCATCATGAGGTCATGGAGCAGGATGGCTTGCATGCAACCTTATGGGAACCTATCAGCTTGGAAAGCCACAGCTCCAGTTTGCAGCTGCTCACAGAATAGATTACAGACAAACTGTAGACTGTGCTATTGAAGGTGGCCAGCCAGTCCTACAGCATTTCTGGACCATTCGTCTTAAACCAGTTTACTGTGATCATGCAAAGATGTTCCTTTCAGAGAGTATAGAGGTAGCAGCCAAAGCAGGTTTGCATAATTTTAAAAAAAAAGAAAAAAGTTTTAATATACAGAACTCAAATGGTATAGCGGCAAAGCCGCAGCGTTGTCGTCCCTCGACAGATGCGCACGCCCAGTTTGATTGACGGCTTCGCTCATATTTTTGCGGTCATGTAAATGATTTGTCACACACACACACACAC
Organism: Ilyophis sp. 1 JC-2022; assembly: GCA_022702515.1. NCBI lineage: Eukaryota > Metazoa > Chordata > Actinopteri > Anguilliformes > Synaphobranchidae > Ilyophis > Ilyophis sp. 1 JC-2022. Next base: position 101,771,694 of record CM040405.1, read on the forward strand.
ACACACACACACACACACACACACACACACACACACACACACACAGAGGGCATGGACCAGTCTGAACAGAGGGTCACTCAGTTTGATGTAATTTGAAGGGCCCCGTAGGGAAGCCTTGTGGAACCCCCAGGCATTCCAGCGCCCGTCACATTGGACCGCCTGCCATCTGGCTGAAACAGGCAGTCCCCAGTGACAACTGCCTTCCCAAGCTAGAAGCACTCCCTAGCAGTGATATGAATTGAATAGGCCACCCCCCACCCCCCCGGTTCTTTCAGTGCAAATGTGGAGTGGGACTGTGAGCCCTAGCCCCACCCCCTTTTACCTGCAGTATTACTTGTGCGAACAGTGTGAGTGGAAAATTTTTAAAATAGAAATATGGAAATGTAGTGTTTTAATTGCTGTTATAAGCTGCAGAATGTTTTTTTGTACATTTTTTCAGTTATTTTTGGCATTGGTTTTTATGTTTCACTTTCATCTGATTTTATTTTTTTTTATTTTTCCTTATGTAACCCAACTCCTCTAGCCCTCTTTATACAGAGATGCCTAACAGATTCTAATATATATACATATATATTTGTATTTCATTTTTGGTATAGTATTTTTATATGTTATAGATTAGAGATTGGTCTTTTTCTGGAAGCCTTTATTGGAAATGACAATGTGGCCATTAACTGGTTGCCCTGTTGTTAATCCATTGGCTTGTTTCTTCTCCACTCAGTCAAGCAAAGCCAGTTTGTATATCACTAAAATAAGATAGTGAATGGTTGGCCTTGTGCTGCAGGGGGCAGTGTATTAGAAAAATGTAATATTGTATGTTGTCTTCCTGGTGAATATTATATCTAATTATTTTAGAGGTTTGTGTGCCATTACGTTATTTATTTTATCCAATGTACAAAAAAAATGTGTGGCGTTATAGTTTTGCTCATTTAAAAATAATAATAAATAAGACGGAGGAAAAACCACAGAAATAAGCTTCAATAAATATTTTTTTAAGAAATGGCAACAAAAATAGCTCTGAGGCGTCAGTAACATTCAAGGGAAAGACAGCGCTGACCCAGTTCAAACCACATGCTGAAGGTGCCGTTCGTTATTTGGCTCACACACACATTCCCTGTAAACTCTGCTGGGACTGGGCTAGTGCATGGTTCCAGAGTAAAAAAATATATAATTCAGAATTCAACATTGCAAAGATTGACAGGATAAAGTGGGAGATTTGGTAGAATTGATTTTATTTAAAAAAAAATTCTGGTGGTGTCTGGCTGTGTTTTTGCAGTTTTACTCATTCAAGTTTTGTCATGGATTTAAAAGAAATCGCAACAGAAAACCGCAAAAGGGGAATAAACAGAAGGAAGAGACGCTCAAACAACTCCCCCAAGAATGCCCTATTGAGTGTCCTGTTGCGAAACAAGTGAGAATGATAATATTTATGCTTCGCTAATTAGGTCTGGTCGCTTGCCAAAGTGAACGCTGAGTCAATTATCATTGGTGGAGAAGAGAATAACTGGAGGATACGCCACTGTTACGGCTCTGCCTGCCCGCCCGCCCGCCCGCCTGCTAAACTCAACGTTCAGTTACGCATATCTTTTCCATACAGTAGCAAATGGCCAGTCGCCGCATTGCAGAAACACTGCATGCTAAGTGTTCAGGGGTGCTCTGTTCACCCACACTGGCATAGGGAATGCACTGGTTTGTACAGAACTAGACAAAATAACATCCCGGGGGGAACACCATGCTGACTTCCTTTTTTAAACTATAATAATTACTTCATAATTACTTCCTCTTGAGGTGATGAGTTTATCTTGTAGAATATGCAGAGCAGATAGTAATTAAGTGCATTACTTCCCCCCCTATTGAATGTACTTTTTTTGTGAGCTATACATATTGAAGCCATTGCAGCTATGTCCTGGTGCAAGACAGCAGGTCAGTGTTTGTCAATAGCAATGCAGTTAACAGAGGCTATGTATTCAGTTTACTGGAGCCACGTCACATCTCCACGTTTAGTTTAGTAGCATTCATCCAGTGCTATCCAAAAAAAAAAACTTCACAATGATAGTGTTGCTATTTAACGATTTGTTTTGTTATTGTGGTCATCGTTTTTCACTTTTAACAGAACGCTTCAGTTGAAAAAAAAAAAGCAAAATAAAAAACAAAAACAATAAAAAAAAGCGAGAGAAAAAAAAACAAAAAAAACCTTCAACCATCTCTTCCATGAGTTAGTTGTGCATAGTCCTGAGGTGCATTCAAATTCAGCGAATAAGGCGAACGTTTGCGAACTATATTCCGTTAGCTTTGTGTCCGCCGCAAACGTTTGCAAACATAAGCGAACGGTCTGAAAAGGTAGTTTGCGGCAAACAAAAATGGACGCTGGACTGAGGGAAATGTGTTCCCAGATGGAGATTTCAATCGAAGATACCAGTAACAAAACAATTTGGAACGTTTTTAAAAAGCCGTTCACATTTAACCGTTCAAATAAAACATGTTTGCCGCACACGTTCGGCTCTGTTCGCTGAATTTGAACGCACCTCTGGTTTGTCTTAAAGCGGATGTAGCGTTTTGCTGTCGCTTCCTGTGAGTCCGAGTTGTCGGCCATGATTAAAAACTGCTGTTGTGCTGAATGTATGTAGTGCCACCTGCAAATGTTTACTGGAACTCCACCCTTTTCTCCCATTAAAATTAAATGTGTGTGATTTTATTAAACCGGATTTCACGTCTCTGTTAACTGGCTCACCTTGTCTGTAGAGGGTAGATGTTATTTCGATGGAAGTCTTGCATGAAATTACATACTTCCTTCATGAAGAGTAAGATAATTGGTCATTGCTCCCTTAAATTAGATGAACCAAAGAAAAACAAGCAGTTCTGTAATAAATTATGTTTTTAAAACAAAATGTGTATAGAGCTAAATAGCCACAGTTAAAAATTAATATGGGATACCTACTGGATCAGAGCAATGAGTTCCAATGAGATGTCCCTGATGGAGGGACCGTTGACTCGGCATTCGGAAATGCGAAACCGCCAAAGATGTAGTTACTTCCAGCACGGCAAAGAAACTTCACACACAACACAAATGGAGAGTAATCTCAAATCTTAATGGACAGACCATATTAGTTCATTGACTTGCTATCACAAGTCAGAAGATGGCAGAACGTTCTCCACTCAACATACTGCTTTCACCTACCGAGTGTAACGAAGGGATCGATGTGATAAGTACGTGAAATGCATGCGAGAATTCAGATTAGGTTCACACTCAAGTGGTCTCAAATGCAATTGTTCTTTTTCCAAGGTCGTTTCCCTGGCCAGATGGATCAGTCGACAACATTCAGGTTGTTTTAATCGGCATGGCTGTGTCACGCTTCAACACAGGGCTCTTATCAGCAATGCGTCGTGTTCATTACATTACTGGCATATAGCAGAAACAACTATATATATATCCATACATAGTGACACAACTTTTTAGCATTTTTACATAATGTCCAGCTGTAAAAAATTTTGCTCAAGGCTACAGCATCAGTGTCCTACTTGGGAATGAAACCGGCAACATTTGGATTGCAAGCCCAGTTCCCTACCCATTATACTACATTGCTGATGAATGTTCACTGAACAAAGTGTCACATAAAAATGTGCTTTCACCTAAAAAATATGGCCATTGTAAAATGTTGCAATAAGAAGCAGGATTTGTGCTTGTGTTGACATTTATTTATATGTGGTATGCGGTAAGTAACATAGGTGCCAACAGAGCTACCGTTACCCTGTGCAGGTGCTGCACCACACCAAGCTTCACGTAGCATTTTCACCAGAGGAAAAAGCAAACGTCTCCAGCATGTCACCTTCTTCCAAAGGTCTTCTTTTCTTGGACAATAATTGTGCATCTACCATATGGCTTCCTCTTTGTTGTCTTTGTAGGCTGCCTGAAACCCTAGGTCACCTAGGAATAGGACGTGGACTAAGAAGCGCGAGACATTTATGAAGAAATAGAAATCCTCGTTCAAAGTCAGCGACTTCCGATAGACTTGCTTACACTGCGTAACACATGCATTGCTGATATTATAAACCTTCCTATTTTCCTCCACACCGAAACGGTAAACCCCTTCGCCCTCCCCCCTCCCTCCCTCCCTCCCTCAACCACCCACACCACACAAGTTCCTGCATAAGCCACTCCTAAAACTGAATGATAATTTCTGAACCCCCCCCCCCCTCGTTGAAGTATAAACATTCATAACCTACCCCATGTGATGGGAGAGGTGTGCATGTGAAGCAAAATGGAAGTATGGAGGTGGGGAGGAGGAGCTGGGTAGCAGTGTGAATGAACTGGCCCCCCTCATCTCAGGCAAAAAGCGGATAAAGCAAAGTGAATCCCAGGGTTCACACCATTTAATGGAATTGTGATTTATGTTCCATCGTAACCATAAAACAATGCACGTGCCCCTGCACCTCCCCCCATTTTACTATGACAGCATGAGGGGACTTGGATTGGGGGACCTCCCCACCCCCCTCACTCTCACCAACTGGAGAGGAGGAACAAATAGCTCTCTTGAGGGTAGCCTCCCTCCCCCATCATACACACACACACACACACAAACATCCCCCATCTTCACAAATACAAATAGTACACCTGTCACCATTCTCTTCTCCTTCAGGGTGAAGAACCATGCGCCAAAATTATCAAGAGTAGAAAGTCAATTTAGCATGTACTAATGAAGGTGTTTGTCTGAAGAATTCTGCGTTTATTTTCTTTTTGGGCTGGAATGACTGCTCCGATGACCAACTAATATAGTTATAGTCAGAGTACATACGTATATAATATTAGCAGAAGTACACATTAACGGTTCTCTTTAGATTATTTAATGTAATTTGCCGAAATGGCACATACACTACATGGTTTATTCTACTATACATGTTATATTACGGTATACTATAAAACAAAAAGGCTTACTCAAACGGGTTGAGGGAGCCAATTTACTTGTACCATTTGAGTAGGAAAACATAATCTGTATTCATTGGTCTTTAACCTTTTTTTTCCTTTTTAATCGTTATGACAGCTCATTCCATTTGAGACAGCAGAGTTAACTAATTAAAATTGCATTCAGGATTTATGTGCAATACAGCGGGTATTTTAATAGCCAAATGATGCTGGTATTCCAAACTAAACATGCCATTAATTTATAAAAATTTAACCAAATAAAGCACATATGCTCAATTTAATGGTACCATTGCTGCTGATTTGGCAAGTAAGACTATGCTAAGACAGTGCTATCATGAATACTTGGCTATTAAACTGCTCCTGGTATGGGGTTCCTCATTAGTGGTCTGTACTGTTAACTACCAAATATATAGCTAAAGGAGGCCTGTGTTTAACATCACTTGGCAAAATGTGCCCACATTTAGTCCACAGCAAGATGCTTGCAGCCACCAACTTTATCTTATGGATGAACCAAATCGCAGAAACACGGTGCGATCATTGTTGAATATTGTTCAGTCTTGGCCTGTGAAATCATTCATGAACTTACTTATTCCTCCAGAAATAGGCCTATAGAAATGACATCAGGAAGAACATTTTTTGTTGGGTCAAATAGTTTATTTGGTACACAGGGAAACAGCTTTACAAGAACACATTTCTTAAAATAGTAAAAACATATTTTGATAAAACAATCAGATTAACCCTGAAACGGCAAATAAGCACAGTAAAAACCACAATAACCTTCAGTTCAAAGTAAAACAAAATTTCTAAGGTCTGAACCACAGCTTTTAGTGGAAACAGTAAGAGATGATTTTGGGTATACTCAGTACAGTAGTCTCTCTGTGACATAAGACCTAAGACCACCAGGGGTCAGTGTTCTGTAAACAGCTTTGTGAGAAACCTCTGTTAAGAGTAGCACATGGACGCATGCACCACGCCCACTCACACACACACAAATACGGACACAAACACACACACACACCATCATCAAGATCTGCAGTTCCCATTTTGACACATCTGTTGCTATATTGACAGCTGCTTCCTAATGTTAGAGGATTTCACAGTGTATACGATCCTACAAAAACCCACCGCCTCCCAGCAGAGCATAGCCTTGATTTCCATATGCATTCCTCAGCAATCAGTGGAACTCCATTATTCTGCTTATTCCAAAAAAAAAAAAATATATATAATCGGTGTCATAATCAGCATGATGATGATGATGATCATCATCATCATCACCCCACCACTACCACTCCAGGTATATTCTCAGGCAAACCTGCCATTGTTTCTGCACTGACTTATCACACAGAACTCCATACTACTGAATATTAAAAAGTGGATCTTCAGCAGAAGGCAGGTCCACTCTTATTTCAAGCAACCTGACATCCCTGTACATGCTGGCTTTCTTAGACTTTATTCATTTTTTCTTTCTTTTGTACGTTCAAGGCAAAGAACATGTGAAATGATAAAGATTATTTTTCTTTTAATTATCAGTTTTGTAGAGGCAACTGGCAATATGAATAAATCAACGCACAGGTTCAAGATTCTGTAAGGGCATCATTATGCATTATTACAAGGTCGAAAGTAAATAAAACCGCGACAGAGATTCAGTCAAATAAAAAAAGATTAAAATACATAGGTATTATTGTTGGGTAAGATGGGGGACAAAGGCTGCAATATTAGGGTCTCGCTGAGAAATTACTTATTGATACAGAAAACCTCAAATTCAGACCTTATGGGTGTTCTGAGGTTCAAAAGGAAAGTGGACTAAACAATCCTTTTTTTGACCAAAAAGGTAATCTGGTCTGTATTGTAAAGGAGCATTTCCGCAGACCTGCAATAAAAGAAAACGATGGTGGAAATGCACAATTCCATCTACCAAATGCCTGTCACACAATTTACTGTGCCATCACTCACAAAAAACAACCTCTCAGGGAGCTTTCACAGTTTAGAAAGCAGACACTTCAAACTTCAAACACTTCTATTGGGGGGTGGGGGGTCTAAACGTCAAACTAGAAAATAAACACAATAACATCATTATTTGTCACAATGCCATACTTCTGTAATCTTCAGAGAGATATGGTGTAATGTGAAAGTGTTTCTCTCTGGGTAGGAAATCTCAAACAAAAAACACAGAGGTAAAAAAAATAAAAAAATCTGAGGTATAACAGCCACTGGGAAAACCCTGTTTCTTTCAAAACGGTAAAGTTAAACGGGGAAAATAGGACTAGGATGGATTCTTAAGCAAGAAGACAATGTGCCAGGGAAGGGTTGTGCACAGTTATACGTATTTGTGTGCAAAAAAAAAACAGAAAAGCTTGGTCACGGTAATCTATTCAGTTCACACTGTTAAATAGTGATAAGGCACCTGATTTAATGAGCACGTTCACACTCTTATTTCACTATGTGGGTTGGGGATTTCAATCGCGGAGAAATGTGGTCCTCCAGCAGCACCTCAAATTGGGGATTCAACACATTTCCTCTCACATCCAAAAACTCCCAGTCCCCTTAACTCTGCCTTCTTCCTTTCCTTCTGAAACTGAATGAGTTTAGGCCTTGTGAAAACAGATTATCATTTGTACGAACATTTCCCTTTAACACAAAAAAAGATCAAGATTTTCTGCTCTTCCACATTATTCAAAGGTTTAAAAGGTACACCCACAACCTGCTCAATCCATGGCCACTATTTATTTCCCTGAAGATCAGCTTCTCATCTCCTGGGCCGTTTGGCTGCCTGTGGATTAGACGCGAGCGCCTGGGGTCGCTTCCTGGCAGTTTTGGTGGCTATACTTCCTGAAGACATGGCCTCCATCTTCCTCTGAGACCTGGTTATCACTTGGTCTTGGGACAGTGATGGCATAATGTCCAACTGCTCCTCTCTGGGCACTATACTTTGTGTTTGTCTGCTCTCAACAAGCTTCTTCTGTGTTTTAGTCTCTTGCGTATTCACCTGTATAGACTTAGCCATCCCTTTTCCTTGCACACTCCTATTAACTTTTATTTTTGTGTTTATGTCTGTAACAGTTCGAGTTTTGGGTTCTGAGGGAACTTTGGCACCTTTTTCTGGTTTGGAAGGTACTGATAGAACAGACTTCTGCGGGGTCTTGTGGTCATTTTTACACAAAGTTTTTGATTTGATACTACTGCAACCACCCTTTTCACCCATAATATTCTTTCCAAGGATCTTCTTATTGGAGTAGGATAGCACCCTCTTCGCTTTAAGTTCCCTCCTTTTCTCTTGTGTGCTAGCCTTTCCAGTAGAGATGGGCTTTGGGGCTTTCTCAGACATTGTGGCAATCATCTTTTTGCCTTTTTCAAATGTGCTGCTAATCCTTTGGCCCTTTTCAGACATAGTACAAATAATCTTTTTGCCTTGCTCTGATGATATAGAGGTGGTCTTTCGGGGTTTCTCTGATGTAGTGGGGATAGTGTTTTGGCTTCTATCAAATGTTGACAGGACAGTCTTCTTACCTTTGTTTGGTGCTCTGGGGATAATATTTTTGCCTTTCTCTGATGCTGTAGGGATGGTCTTTCTGCCTTTTATTGTTGTGGAGATGGTATTTTTGCATTTCTCTGGTGAATTTGAGGTAATCTTTTGGCTTTTAGAGATTAATTTCAGTGGGATGCAAGGCTTTATGCTGGCACTTTCAAGATCTTGAAATGCAATTTCTTCAAGCTCATATTTGTGCTGTTGGACCAGCAGATTCTCCTGACTGTTGGTGGTGGCAGGGAGATTAGCATCTGCTACAATATGCTTGCTTGAGACAGTCTGCATCTGAGGATCAGGGGGATGGCTTCTGTTGGGCTTTGTGGAAATGCGGGTGGCAGTGGTTAGTTCTACATTTTCTGACCCCTTGCTGAGAGAGTCACCCTGTTCTCTGACCATGGCAATGACCTGTTGGTTCCTGGGGTTGCTTTTGATCGGGGAGGCTCCTGCAAATTTTTTCAAGTGCTTTTTCAGGCGCTCAGCTTGTAAACTGGGAAAGACTTCATGGGAGGACCCTGCGAGACCTGAGTAACTGTGAAAGCACAGCTGTGTTTCAGATGGAAGCCGTGTATTAGCCTTCTTGACAATGACAATGGACTTTGTTTCAGTTGTCTGCAAAAACCAGTGACAGACGCTGGGTAGGTGGAATTTTTTTGTAAAGAGCTGCTGAATGAGAGAGCCTTTTTGGTAGTCTGGTAGCCTTGGTTTGCTGACCCTGCGCTTACTCTTCCAGATTTCTTTGAGCCGGTCAGCTTTGTTTTTGGACCTTGCTGCAGCTTGCCCCTCCTTGCCCGTTTGGACCCAGCTATTCTTCATCTGGTCGTACTTGGCATCAAGACTGGTGATTAGCTGTTGATGTTCATCCACCTTCAGTGCTTTCACAAACTTGGGCTGGTGCAGCATGGTGAGATCAAGACTCTGAAAACCAAAACGTTCCATTTCTCCATCGTGGCATAGCAAGCTTCCGGAAGCCCCAGGCTCCACATAATCTTCATGGCTCTCTTCAGTCTTCCCTTCAGCGGAGTCGGTTAATGACTTTGCAGAACGCTGTAACTTAAGCCGTCGCTCATGCTTCATCATAGCAGCGGAACTTGGGCGCATGGCTGTCCTAATGCAGTCTCCCCTCAATGTCATTCCTGAGGAGTTTTGCACAGAACAGCTGCTAATATCATTTTTAGAACCTTCATTCCTGGCTGAAAGAAGAACCTTCTCCTCCTCTTCCTCCTCCTTCTGTGGGTAGACACAGACACTGATCACAGGGGCATTCTTCCCATTCTCAGTGCTAAGATTTGCTATGGGGGTCAAAACTTGACTACAACTACTGCTCCTCTTCATCCCAAGCTCCATCGCCATCTTGTAGTTTTGCCTGGTCCTTACCATCTCTGGCAATTTGACATCCTGAGGTTTGACCTCAGAAGGAGTCTGTTGCTTACATACACTGCCTTCTGGGCTCTGTGGTGCCATCTTTCGATCGTTATCCTGAAGCAAGTCGTCAGTCTCTGTGGTCATGGAACCTTCGCTCTGGAGGCATTTGGACCCATGGTTTTTAATCAAACTAGCCAGATGTTCAGGGGACAGACTAGATGTTCTCCTGAACACACTGGGAAACCTTGTGGGCTCGGAGATATGTGCCTGAGACTTAGTCCGCAAACAGCGACCTGAAGGAGTCACATTTTTACTGCTGCTCCTTTTTGCAGTTTCTGTTGTGCTAAGTCCTGCTAGGCTATTACCACTGTCCCCACTGTCACAGCACTGCAAATTCGAGTCCATTGCTGGAGACTGTTCTTTCACAGATTTCCCAGCCTTTTCTATGGACACCTCTGCAACCACCATTTGCTTCTCCTCCGATGACACAAGTCCCCCAGCTAAGCGGCAGGCCGGGTCAAGGCTGCTAATTTGCTGTTCTGTGATACTGTCATTCAATATGTTCTCTTCATCCTGTCCAAGAACTTCTTTCTTCATGCTTGATTCTTGACTCTGAGCATCTCGAGGTGGGTTTTGATCCAGATTGTCTGGCTCACTGCTTGCTCCTTCAATGCAATCTTCTGCAGCTGCAGATGGAGCTGAAGGGCTCAGCTTAGGTTTGTAAACAATATGTTTATCCCATATCTCAGGTGTGATCTCTGATGCCAAATCCTTGATGTTAATTACATTTGCAGCCAGAGAATTGTCTTGGGCCTTTTCGGTTACAGCTGATGGACCATCCTCACATAGCATAAACACAGAGGCTCCTTTGTCAGTTTTTTCACCCAGGTTCTCATCCATACTCATACAATTTGGGATACCTTGATTCATGTAACTCTGGGCAAAAGCCTCTTCTGTGTAAGGTTCATTCTGTGAAGGGTGAGCAGATGCTTCCTCTATGAGTGGCTGGCCTGTGTTACTTGTTTCCATGATGCCTGTTGCCACATCTCCAGCAGTTTCCCCCTCTGCATGCTTATTCATCTGTCCTTCCTGACAAAGCGTCTCTTGGCCCAGATCTCCACTAAACAGTGTATCTGCTACAGGGATGCTGTCTGGTTTAGCAAGAGCTTGTTTTGGGGTGACTAATGTGATGGTTTCTGGTACTAGAGAAGGACAGTTTCCCTCATCTAGGATTCCACAGGGTCTCCCAGTTAGCGTACGGACGGTTTTCAGTTCTAAATATTCATGGATGTACACGTGGCCTCTTATGCTCTTCCGAGCATTGCATCGAGAAGGAACCGTTTTTTTGGGTTGGACTTTGCACTCTGTTAAAGGTTTACTAATGTACACAATGTCGAACTGGCCATCAGGGTCACTTGATGTCTGGCATCGGGATGAGTCCCTTGATAGTGGATAAGACCTCCTCCCACTTTTCCCAGCTACGTTGGAGGAGAATGTTTTTGTTGACTTCTTATAAGAGGTGGACCTAATGGACAAAACTTTAGACTGGCTATTGCTGAGATCCACTGGTCTCTGTTCAACTCCGATTGGATGCAACAGTGTTTTGAAACTACAGTAGCCCTTCTCTAAAGTGTCAACAGGAGCATAATTTGAGTTTGTAACCCTCTCTGACAAGCTTCCATATTCACCTCTGTAAAAACTGAGATCCTTCCTTGACGAAGGTGCCAGATTGCCTAGCCGTGCATTTTCCCTCCCCTCTATATCTTTGAGCAGAAATGATTTCCAGCTTTTAACATCCACTGGCCTAATGTCCAGACATTCAGAGCAAGCCTGATGAAGGAGGGCTTGCCCAGTGGCCTCAGACACAGGGGTCGCAGAGACCGGTAAAGAATCTGTTTTACCAGTTTTCTTCCCGGGGGCTTCTTGTGGTCCACCCATGCTTTTGTGCGCGAAGGAAGCGCTTTGTTCCACGGATAGAGATGAGGCCTCAACATCTTTTAGCCATGACACAGGGCCACAGTCTACCTCCCCAGGCACCTGCGAGGGCCTGCTGAAGGCAGCTGGCTGCGGAGAACCAGAGGGAGCCGCAGTCTTGAGTTCGGTCTGCAGGAACCCTAAGGCGCCAACAATCTGCCGCTTATGATGGGGGCAAAGCTTTTCCATGAACTGCCCCAGGGAAGATGCCGACTGCAGATCCTTAACTGTCACAAGGCCAGAGTCCTGGAAGTCACTGAAAGACATCAAATACAGAAAATAGATACTGAAATTGAGTTTGGAGTGAACATTTAAATCCCATCAGAATACTTTCCAAAATTACAAGTCATGTAATAGTTGTGCATGTGTAATACATATAAACTCCTTTTAAATATCTGTTGGTATGTGTTTCAAGAAAGTGTTACACAACAATCATATCACTATGATGCAAAAAACTGAAATGGATCATTAGACACATTAATATATGGAGTTCCCACACATCATTACAATGACAGAGAAAAGTATACAAATTAATGTTTATGACTTTGTTTCAATAAACTATGCTACTTACCTTTGAAAACACAAGTCAAAGTTAAATGTACATTACAATCTTGTTAGCAATACAAAATTACCATGCTTCATTTAGCGAATGCCAAACATATAAACATACGACAAAAAAAAAGACAAATAAATAAATACATTTTAAAAAAGGCCCTAAGCACTATATCATTCTAGTATAAATTGTGATGTTGTATTCAGAGTTATAAATCTCAGCATTCAAAATTCAGTTTCTTAAAACTCTGAAAGTGAACATACCTCTTCGGAAATCCAGTCTTAAGTCCGCACACACGCACATGCACACACGCACACACACAGCGTTTGGTGCCTTCAGAGCTGTATGAGATGAATATTTAATATGAGGGTGACCTATTTTGCGTGCCTGAAAAAGTTATTTGTAAGTAATTTTTTACATGCCCCCCCCCACCCTCTTTATATACCCTCAGGCTGCTGCACCATCGGTGCTCAATGCTTTGAGAACAGGGTTATATTATCGTCTTTTCAAATGACCAAAAATTACCACTGTTAAAATGGAGAAATGGAAAAGGCTTCCCACATGCCGTTTTTAAATGCTTCCCACCCCCCTTGGCTATTTTTTTTTCTATACCAGGAGCTGCCAAAAGTATATAGGAAAAATGAAAGCGAAAGACCTTCTCCTTCTCCTTCTGAGCAGCAGCCTGGAATGGATGGAGTACTGGTGTGGGGCATGGATTTATGTCCAGAAGGCTGCATGCTCAGTTCCCGCTCGGGATCATGGCCGTTTCACCCCCATGAGAAAGGCACTTAACCTGAATTTCTATAGTGTATATCCAGCTCTATGAATCTGAAATGGATAAGGACATCTGCTAAGCTGCATCTGTTAAACCTGCAATTACAACGCAAACCATGGAAGAACAAAATACAAGGAGGATTACATATATTTTCACAACAAATTTATTAGAAGAATAGTGGTTTTAAAAAGAAGAGATTCTAGCATCCAGTGAACACTACCTTACACAACATTACAGCCGAAATGTGTTTGCGAAAATGGCATTTCTCTAATAGAATACAACATAACCAGTAAAACCTTACACATGCACAAAGACTGAATTAATCAGCGTTGCTTGACGTTCAATGCAAAATAAAAGTTTAAATTTTAATTAAAAAAATAAAATAAAATGTTAAAGACCACAGAAATCAAATTTTATTTAAAAATCACACACATTATGAGACAGCTTATCTTTCATTAGTCCAGTTGTAAAATCTGATTTTGCATTCAAAACAGAAAACAAGTAGTGCAATCAAACCAATTATTGTGATCCTTTAGGAGCTCTACTACACTGACACTGATTATAGTAGCCTAGAATAAAAGTCCAACTCACACAGTACAAAATAAATGTACATAAATAAAACTACAGTACAAGAAAGATATCAAATCATACAATTCTGTCAAACTGTAAACAGTAAATATTGAGTATAATGAGGTCCATTGCGTTTTTTGGAGTGCCTGCTTTCTGAACATCTAAAATTACTCAGATCTGGGGTCACTGTGAGCTCTCCAGTCTAAACTGATGGAATGAGGTATATCAAAACCACGATACAAAGATCTATTTGAACGGAAATTTAACCCTGAAAATGTTGTGTGTATACAGTTCAGTCACTGCTACGCTAAGTGACCATGTAAGTATTTCACTTTTCCTGCCAAACTTAATTTCACAAGTAAAAAAAAATATATATATTATGAGCAACCCCATCGCCACATCCACAACATGAACAGCAAGCGAAAAAATAAGAAATAGCTTAACTCTTTAGTTACTGTTGCAGTATAACCAATTGATAAGGACGTCTTGCGTTTAAGAATATCGAAACAATTTTCATACGATGATGACAAACATCAACCTGCCACCGTAAAAATAAAATTCTGGATATTAAGAAGGAGCGAACAGCAGCCAAATTTGATTATGACCAGAATCGTTTTTGTCAGAAAGGGGAATAAAAGGTAATGTGGCAATGTCCTGCAGACTGCCCAACTTAGACGAGCAACAAACATCCCATAAAACACAAAAGGAGCAGACCTTTAAAAAAAACAAAAAAACAAAAATAAAAACCCAAAGATGTATCCATTTTAAATGAGTAGTTCTGGGCAGACCGCTATACGGTCACGATCTTACACATAAAATAACAACCGTGACAGGCAACTTGCAGCTCTGTCCCAATGGAAACTGAAGTTTAATTTGGTTCATAAATTTGAAATACTTACATGTACTGAGCAAAGACGATTCCACGAATTGTATTTCGTATATAATATATAAGATGGCCAGAGAACAGGACCCAGAAGACCTGTCGAGTCATCGTAAAAGAACGGAATGCCACTATATTTAAGGGTTTGAGGCACAGTGTGCTGTAGAGTTTAAATGCAGCTTCAAAACACAGTTTGGCTAATATCGTTACCTGAACTGAGTTTTAAATTGACATTCATTATACAAGTATAGAAAAAAAAATTAAAAAAAGATGAAAATAGAAAATCAAAAAGAAAATGTATTATAACGGTATTTGTTTTCAATTTGCTTTGCTAACAAATTTTTTTTTAAATAGAAATAAATTCACTGCTAGGCCTCAGAATCGAGACAAAGTACCTGAATTGAGTGAGAGCAGTGTGTAAATTGTCCCTGAGGGTAACCTTTTTTTCTGTCCGTCCTTAAACAGTGAGATAGACTGGAGCCTCGTAATCTGAATATACAAGAAAATTCACAAGAATCTGCGGGATTTTTCTTTGAGAGCTGACAACGAACTTATAAGAAGAACGAGGATCAGAATAAATAAAAAACAGCATGAGTGACAAAAGGTTCCCACACACACACGCACACGCACGCACGCACGTACACATGCACAGGCACAGGCACATGCGCACACACACGCACACACACAGAGCAATATACTTTAAACAGGAAGAAAACTAAGAAAACAAAAACAAAATAAAGCTTTAGCAAAGGCTCAAAATAAAGCAAGCAGTACCAGTGAAACATTTTGGGGGCATTCGGATAATTTCTGAGGTCAATTTAAAGTCTTCAAGGTTATCAAAGTGACGGGACTTTGTCTTGCATATTTTTCTGTCATTTAAATGTGGCAGCTAAAGATTCTCCAATGTTTCTCTATTGTCCAATGCAAGGTATGTACAGTATCGAAACCCCAAACACTGGTAAGCATGCAAAAAATATATACATATACTAAAAGTGTCCTCTTCTTTCCAATAAATATAAAAAGAAAAATATATTAATTTATAATTGTAGATGAATGCAGTAATTCATTATCTGTCCATACATTTCAAATGTTAAAAAATTACCAATTAGCAAGCAGACATAAAAGATATTCGGAGTGTTAATTACAACTTGCCCGAAAAAAGCAGACATGGAATGGTAGTGTCAACATTTAATTACTATACACATCCACTTCAAAAACTTTAATTTCTTTTCATAAATATACCGTCTGTACAGCATTTAATAACCAACCCTCTCTGTGACTTTCTTCATTTTAAATTCAATCGCTCCAACTTCTATCCCACCACCATTAATTAAAAAATTCAAGGTGGGGTGGGGGTCGGGGTTAGGTGAGCAAGACGCATAACTAGAAAAAAGGGGGAAATATCTAATATTGTCATAATGGTTCCTTTTACTATTGTTCCCTGAAGTAAATATGGAAAAATTGTATCCTTGCACTGAATAGATGTATATATCAATATAGATACGTATATACAATGTATGTGTGTATGTAAATTTATATATACATATATATATATATGTGTGTGTCAACTATATTTTTATGTTTTAGTATTTTAATGTATAGTGACACACTGTAAGAGATTTAGTTGATGTTTGGTTGTTGTTTTTTTTACAGTAGTGTTTTACATTCACTGATAATAATAAACTTTAATAGTTTCTAAAAGTAGGAGAAGAAGGAATATCCAAGGTTCTGAAAACTGCTCCATTGGACAAAAGGAAAATAAATAAACTATTTAGTCTGATGAGCTGACTAATCCGGATGTAATAATCATATCATTACAATGGTTAAGATAGCCCCTTGCAAGAATTACGAAGTGGTCAAATATATTGAACACTATAAACCCGGGTTTATTTCATTGCATTAGAGTTTTGCTCTCTAACCATCTACAGAAAACAATATCGCACGGCATAAGACATTCCAGCTACAGAGTCAAACATAAAATCAATCGGAGGAGCAAACCGCATATTCCTTAAGCCCATTCTCACAGCAAGTCTGATATTGCAATGTGCATCACCCTTGTAGGTTACTGTATCTCTATGGTAAATGTCTCGAGCAGGAAGAAACAACGGCAACGTCAGACTTTTCATACATGATTCAAAAACGTAATGCGAAAGAATTCTAAAAAGCAATCTGGCTGCAACTGCATGCTACGTATTGTGCTTGGTATTAAGAGAGAACGAAAAAGAAAGAAAGCGAGAGAGAAAAAAATCAAGAAAACATAACGGCAAAGAAACCACACAAACAATAAACGTAAAAATATATGCCTGGTATTTTTACAGCAGGTGGAGGCTGTCAAGATTTTCATGGATTTTCTGAGGTATACTGCGTTGTTAAAGTTCTAAATAATTACTCACTCATTGGCATCTACCATAAGCACACACTGTTTCCACTGGCACACAGATTTCTGAATGAAGCCAAGATGCTCTCCTGGTGGTAACACAGAAACCCCAGTGATGCTTGCAATTAAAACAGTCTGCATTTTATAAACCTAGCTGTTTACAAAGTACGGGAAAAGGGTACTTGGCTGAATTATATGCAATATGTGTGTGTATATATATATATATGGTCCATTCTGAAACCATAGAGAAGCAATCAGAAATCATAAACTGAAGATAAGGTATGAAGATAATAGACAAATTGCCACTGGCTCAGTTGTATTTGTTGTAGTCTGAAACATTTCGTAAAAAAAAAATTAAAAAACCCATCCAGTATTCATAACTAAAGAAGGGTGTGAAAAGAATGTATTACAGTACTGTTTTAATTAGCTTGGGTTTTTTTAATTGCTCAGTGCTCTGGAGAAGATGGCAACTAAAATGTATTTACACAGCATAACTTCACTGTATTTAGAGTCTACAGAAATCTCTCTCTCTCTCTCTCTCTCTCTCTCTCTCTCTCTCTCTCTCTCTCTCTCTCTCTCTCTCTCTCTCTCTCTCTCTCTCTCTCTCTCTCTCTCTCTCTCTCTCTCTCTCTCTCTCTCATTTAAGAAAACCTCACTCAAAAATATGTATACGTATCTTGACTTGTGAACCAAAAAAGGCAGGCATGTGGTGATCAAAAAAACTAAACGTAAGAAGCATAGTACAAACAGGAACTCCTCCACAGGTTCTGTGTGATTAGACAAAAGATGAAAACTTCAGTCAAAGCCCAAAAATGTTTTTGAACAAGCAATGTCTTCAGGCAACAGCCACCAACCTCAATCCTCAAATCTGAAACATCATACAAAATGAACAGCTCAACCTTTAAAATATTAAGCAGCTTTTGTGAGAGTTCATGAAATTTTCAACAGGACCTTAAAATATTCACAAACTGCCCAACCTTAAGTTTGCAGAAGTAGGCTCTTCAATATTGCAGTGGGATAGAGATTTAGTTCCTGAAATTAGGCCCGCCCTATTTTAAATTGTAAGACATATGCTGTACAAAATTTAAACAAATAAAAAAAATAATTAAAAAATCACATTAATACACATCACATGAATATCAGTTTCACAACAGAAAGTCTGCATTCATGTCTCCTTTCAACAGGCTTAAAAGCTTAGTCCATTACACTACAAATGTTGAAATGTCAGTTCTGCCCAAATAAAAGGTTTATCAGAAAATCCGTTGCAAACAGTGCACTAAATAAAAATGGTGATGGGAATTTACTCACGTTATGAAGATAAAGTGAGACATCTGCTGCCCAATTTTATGAAATGCTGATCAGAAAAAAGTTTAGAAAGGGAAAAAGAAAAGGCTAACATTGCAAAACCACAGATTGCACATAGAAACACAGCAGTGTTCAGGGTGCCAAAAAATAAAATGGCTATTAAACCACTTTCTCTGGTGAAGAAAATGACTAGTAAATCCAAAAACTGGATTCCAGTGAGAAACCTCCTTGTCCTGTACATTTCAAGTGCTACATACAGTTTCCAAAAGTCAATTCCTTTTTTAATCAAATGCAAATAACAAACTTTACCACACCATGACAGAGGTTCCCCCCACCCCCACCCCTTTCCACCCCACAAAAGATCATTATTTTACAGTCTTTCAAAGTTAAAAATGGAATTTTCAAACATAACAATCCCACAATGCATCATGAAAAAAAAAAAAAACACAAATCCGCAGAAATGACAGGTATTTGGGCCATAATAAGAGTACTAAAAAATAAAAATCAAGTGACATTCGTTGAAAGGATTAGTTTGCCACTGGCAGTGTTCGGAAACCACCTGACTTTCCCCATCATTATAGATTCTTTTGATTTTATGTATTGGAACTGTACGTCAAAAGAGAGGTAAAATGTGTCCACAAATTAAACAGCCATATAAATACCAACTCAATCACATTAAAAAAAAGCTAGATTTCTACACAGACAAGCAATGCATGTTCAATTGTCATAGCCAACTGCAAGCAAGACCGGGGGAAAGACAACTGCTACAAAATAATGCTTTAAAAAAAAACACAGCTTAGAAAATCCTTCATTTGCTCAAAAAGATAAAACCATGCTCTTAAAGGAGAGGCACACTTTCACCTGCGAACATTGCTGCACGATTGTCTTGGCAACATTCAAGAGCAGCCCTTTGATAGCCAATAACACTAGATTTTTTAAAAAGTTTTTTTCATTTTTTTTATTTAATTGTAATTTTTTTTTTTTAAAAGGATGTCAACTTTATATACAGTTCTTTCATAAGCTTTGAGTTTTAATTTAATCTGAGGTGGTTTCATTTTAGGGCCCTATGTCTGCATAATAAACTAGAAGATTTTTTTAAGTGAAAAAAGTGAAATAAATAATAGTCGTTCTGGTGCCTTCACTTCAAAATATTGAGGTAAATATCTATGGGAGTGGCTGGGTCAATTTTCACATTTTCATTTATTTAGAATTGCATTAGGGATTTTCGTTAAATGAAATAATAACCTGGCATATACTGTCAATGATGGACTCCTGTTCCTATCGGCTTTTGATCCAGCTGATATTTTCCATAATTCCCAAGGTGATTTTATCATCTCTGAAAAGTGACTCCTGCACAACTTCCTAATCTAAAACCTCTCAATGGCTCACAGTCATCTTAAATTCTGAATAACTATGGGGAAAGAAACATGCATTTCTGACTAAACTAATGGTACTACACACTTGAGTAGTTCTCTCATCATAAGAAAACATTAAAGCGTAGTCGTCTAAGGATATAGGCTAATGATTCTGTTTAGCTAGTAAAGGACATAAACTACTTGATTACTTGCCAAAGGACACTACACCTGGCTTTGAGACAAACGCTCTTTAGTCAAGGGGGAAAAGCAGCAGCATGATCCACACCAGCCTTCATTGTGCTGTAGTGTAGATCCTACTTTTAGTGTGACAGCAGCTTCAATTTGCATCACATGCCAGGCCCAAGCTATGGCAAAATCCCAATGCATAGTTCTTAAATCAGCCACTGGCATTAATTGACTGAACACTTCATTAATTTAGGTTTTTAAGTCAAAGATTTTGGAGAGTATCCCCACCATGTTCGAGACATTACATACGCGATATGACTCGGGAAAAACCCCAAAAAACAAAAAAAACATACGCTTGTGTTACACAGTGACCTCAAGTTATACAGATAGTTCATCCAAGGGAGGACTTGATCGTGTCAAATAATGTGGGCTTGTGTTTAATTCTGCTACTCAGGTTTAAAATTTT
The DNA here is from genome assembly GCA_022702515.1 of Ilyophis sp. 1 JC-2022. Taxonomy (NCBI): domain Eukaryota; kingdom Metazoa; phylum Chordata; class Actinopteri; order Anguilliformes; family Synaphobranchidae; genus Ilyophis; species Ilyophis sp. 1 JC-2022. Next base: position 101,791,941 of record CM040405.1, read on the forward strand.
GGAGTAAGCTTGAAGTCCAGCAGCTTTGATTTCTACCTAGCAGTTTCATAGTGTGCCTTGCCTTTAACTTTCACCACACCTCATAAATTGACATATCCTTATATTACACTCCCCCACCCCAAAAAAAGCCCCCCCCCATTTTTTTTTCACACCTATTTTCAGGGGTCTCGCAACAAATTTTGCTTATGGAAACTTTTACAATGGACAGAGGATTTTTTTTTTTATTATTACAAGAAATGTGAACCATGAAGCATGAAGCAAAGCTGAAGTACTCTTGATTTAAAAAATCTTTCCGTCTTGTGAGGACCGCAAAAAAAAAAAGAGAAAAGAAACCCATGCAAGCCCTCACTTTCTTTACAAGTTCTCCCTGACGCAACTGATTAAATCCATTGAAATGGTCAAAGGTGACAGTTTTTGTTGAAATGTTTTTCTCCTTACCGTGTGTACGTAACTGGTGTACCAGACTATCCTATCCACAGACATCTGAGCTTGTGCCTGTAACTCTCCACTATCATGCCTACCTGTTCTAAAAAGGAGTTAGACCTGGCGTTTTGTAATAATAATACGTAATCCACCCACATTATCGTGTGTGGAGTGATAACCTGACGGCGCATATGTGCTGTTCTTTCCAGACAATGTGCTAGACTTAATAAAGCAGTGAAAAAGACCTGGGTTCAGTTTAGTAGATATAATAATAATAATAATAATAATAATAATTCCCACCATGTCTACAAATCCATAAATATAATTGTAATAAAAATCCTGATCTGCCTTATTAGCACATGTACAATCAGCTGCTCTGTAGTGGTGTGACCTGAGGTATCAACTGTCAATCGGATATGCGGCATATTGAAAACACTTATTTTATGAGCATGGCAATATATATATATATATATATTTATATTTATATATATATATATATATATATATTATATATAGATATTTCTCAAAGGTACTGTGTGCCATTTAGGGAACATGGCACATATATGGTTACTATTAATTGAGGTCATCTGCATTGATTTAGTTACAATCTCACATGACATCGGCAAAAATGAAAGAAAAAAAAAAAAAGAAAAAAAAAAGATACAATTACCTGAAGACAAATTAAAATAAATATTATATATATCATTTTTTCATAAAGGTAAAATATATATATTTTTGGAATGCAGTGTAAAACAAGGTTAAAGAAAATGAACAGCTGAGAGTTAACATTTTCCCCTGTCCCAATACCTGCTCACAGATCTCACATCCAGCGGCGCATTAACCTGAAGCTTGAATATAAGCTAAACCTGCATCTAGAGGGTCTTGCATTCTGGTGGCCTGCCTAGCTGGAAACCACTAGAGTACAGCAGGACCCAACGTTAAAGAGTTGGAATTAAGAAGAAAAGGCTTTGACGGGCACAAACAAATAAACAAAAAACCCTTTTTGTTTTGTTTTGTTTTGTTTCGTTTGTGCCGCAATTCAATGAGGTTGACTTTTTGTGAAAATACCTGAATAAGAAGGGTTAAAATATTGGTCAGTCAGATGTACAGTACAAAACACCCCCTCCCCCGCCCAAAAGAGGAAAGCGAACAAAAACAAGAGAAGGAATGGTCTTTTCCCAGAGTATCGACTATCCCTGCTTCACACGCTCCTGAGAGGGATACAAGTAAGAGGCACGGAAAATGAGTGATTTCCGAGACTGAGGTATTACACTTGGACGCAGAAAGCCAAGTTAAAAATGTTATATATAGATTTCATTTCATACAGGTAGTCAAGTCTGCATTCTCTAACTGACAAATATAGCTGCCCCTCCTGTAACTATCCTGAGATACATTGAAGGCTACAAGTGAACGTTGTCTGAAAGTGTACTTAAAGCAAGTCACTGAAGGAAATGGAAAAAAAAAAAAGAGGAAGAAGAAAAAAAAAAAGTTGCAGAGTTTAAATTGTAAAATGTTGGTCTCTACATTCATTCATGTGAATATGGACATTTTTTTGGAACAAAATGAGATCTACCGAGAAGGACATTTTTGTGGACAGGGGAATCCGTTAACCCGCAGTTTAAGATTTCACACATGAACAAAAAACAAAACAAATGTAACAAAATGGCACACACCACAGTACCGTGGATGTTATATGTAGTAATGTGTTGAGCTGCCTAAGCTTACACCCTGGTACACGGTTTGTTGTTTCACGTTTACCACTTCAGTAAGCCCGTGCGAATGAGTATTTCTGCCTTTTTTTATTTTGGTTGTGTTTGCGAGACAACGACAAAGAAAAGCGATTCAACCACTATCGGTGCAATGCCTCAGACCCGGCAGAGCGATCAAACGATCGCTCACAAAAATAACACTTTTCATAAGACCTGGAAGACCAGCTGTTTATTTGATCAATCAATCAACCACGTTGCTCTGCTACTCAAGGCATTACCGTTAGTCCACTGATATGCTTCTAAACGGTAATGAATGAAGAGCAGATATTCCAGAATTGCTTAATTGAAATGGTTAAAGAAAGATCTCGTGGTACAGACTTCCTGAGAGGAAACACAGGTATAACTAAATTATTTAATTCTCCGATACTCATTTGGAAGGCAAAAGGAGAAACATGCATCAAATTTTGCAATAAACTTTTCATAAAAGTTGTCTTAAAAATGGTCAAAGGGCAATTTATAAAACAGCTGGTCTCGCTCGCCAGGGCTTTGACACAAGTGCCCTGAATTTATCTTGCACCTTCAGTAGGACATTTAGCAAGTGCATTCAACCATATGAGGGAATCGTCCATTTGGCCACTTCATTTTATAAATAAACAAAATGTTATGCACCAGCATACACATAAGTCTGTGCGTGTGTGTTTATGCAAACACACCACCCAAGACAAAAACGCACATTTTCTTTTTTTCTTTAGATATTTTTAGCACTGCATCTAAAACAGTGTTTCTGCTGAGCGAAATTAGGAGCTATTCGAATCGCAAGTCAGAGGTTATGTGCATAACAAAATCATCCCACTCAAGTGCTTTGAAATAATTAGAACACAGTAATATTTTAAACATTAATCTCAATAAATCTTTTAAAACAGTACAGTACAATATTCAAGGGGAACTTTACATACTACATAATCAACAGCTAAATTCCAATTAGACACTTTAAATGCTCAGCATTAATAGAGTGTTTTTTATGCATTTGATGCATGATTCTGACCAAAACATTATCTGAAAGGGTCTCATTCATAAGTAATACATTACTGCAAATAAAGTAGGTGTTGTAGCTAAACAACACAGAATTATTTTGAGGCCAATGCTTCTGAACTGGTTAAACAGAGAATGCCAACTGGCCAGTCAACAGTAGATTTGCCATACTTGCAAGACTTTTGTGTAATACGTGATATCAAATTTAAAAATTTTAAAAAGACAATTATTTTAACCGTTCCTTGTCGTTGACTCGGCAAACACAACATGTTCCTCATACTCACTTCAACATATTCACTCTGTCAAGTCTGAATTGGTGCGTGCCATTCAGTTAAAGAAAATGTACATTGCAAGAAGTGCTCTTATCAGTTTGCAATAATGGAGATGCTTGATGTACAATTTATTTAAAATAATCATTTTTTTTGTCACTTCAGACTGGGTGAGCACCAGGCAGTGTTGGAGCCAGTTTATTTAAAAGGAACTCAGAGTAAGTGCTAAAAAGCAATGTAAAAAAAAAGTAGCATATAATGCCATCTAGTCTGCTTTCATCAAAATAAAATGAAGCAGGACTTTTAAGAGCATATTTGTTTCTTAACAGGATCCCCCCACCCCCACTATTTATAAGAGAATTTCCACCTCTGCCTATCAGATAGGATGCAGGGACGGCAAGTACACTAAACCTGACAATTCAAGCTGTCAGCTAGTGTATTTTGTAGAGGTAATTGAAAGAAAATATTTGTTTGGGTCCAAGCTGCAGGTTTTCAGATCATATTCAGATACTAAAGCTTTTGTATTCTGGTCACCTTCCTCCCACCACACACACAAACATACAAACACACACACACACGCACGTGCACACATACGTACACACACACGCGCACACACGCACACATACGTACACGTACACACACGCGCGCGCACACACGTACACATGCACAAAATGTCTTCTCTTTTAAAAAGTGCTATTTTCAGAAATGTATGGACATATTTACCACCATCCTCAACAACTGTCCATCAGCTTAACCATTTTTTCCTTAATTTTTTCCTTAAGTCCATTGACCATGGCTCTGATTTAACACCCAATCCCCAAACCCAACCACAAAAATGAATCAGTTGCAAAAAAATAAACAAGCAAAAAAAAAAAAAAACTATTAGAAAACTTTGTTAAAAACATATTAATCTTTCTCAGACACTCTGAGCGGATAAGGAAAATTACTCAAAATTAAGATTGGCTTTAAGTCAGTATAATCATTTGTAATATATTAAATTTACCCCACCAGCCTCCCCCACTTTAACTCTACCCCCGCCTCGCCCCAACCCCCACCCGCCATGAGCAATTGTCCTCATGTATAAATGTACTTCAACATTAAGATGTCGCAGTGGGAAATAATTTATTTCTTTTTTTATTCATCAGTAGATGTACGAAGCCTCGCTTGCGAAAACTTCCAACTTAAAACGGCCGTGCGCGTGTGTCCTTAGCGTGATTAGCACATTAGCACATTCCCCCCAAACAAAAAAAAACTATATAAATGCATCCGAAAGCAAAAGTGCTCACCAGGAAACGGAGGAACAGAAAGTATCTAGCAGACCTTAAGTGCAGATTGCTGAGACAGCAGTAAAGAGGTAATCAGGTCTACCAGGAGCCGTCGTCCCCGAAAGGGTTCGGCAAGCCTCACAGAGCACACAACCGAACATGTAGTGCAAACCAAAGCAAACTAACTTGGAAATCAACATGCATCCCTGAATGATTTTTGCTATGTCAATAGGCTGTGTACATTTGTTGTCCGTTGGTGCACATGAAGCATAATATATTTTTTTAAAGTGATGTTTTATAGATGTTCTTATGAAGCAAAATGCATCGTCTAACTGACACTGAAAATATAATAATAATAATAATAATAATAATAATAATAATAATAATAATAATAATAATTTAAAAATGTTTTAGGTTCTGGGTTGAGGATCCCTGGTGAAATTATCTTTTATAGTACTAAACTGTATGCTTAAAAGCTATAAACTGATTTTCTACCAATTTCATTAAAAAAAATCGTATCTATATATTTTTTCCTGTTAAAAGGGGGAGTTTTAGCGAGGGGCACTTTATAAACATTTTGTTCAAGGGTTAACCCCTCCCCCCCCCAGGCAGTCCACAAATTTGAATGTTTGCCCTCTGCTGCCCCTATGGCACAGGCTAGCCCTGGTCACTAGGGGCATCGAGTTCAGAAAGGGGGTGGCGGGGTTGGTTAATCAGCTTCCATTACAAAAATTTTGTATGGTATCACATAATCACATGGCTTCAAATGCATTTGCTTTGCAACCTTAAAAAACAACAAATGCTTCTACAGTGTCAAAGTCACCACTGTAAAAATGAGCAGATTAGTATATTTCACTCTCTCCAGAGTTCTTAATTTTTCTCCTTAAATCCCTGCGTTTGTGCTCACCCAGATACTGCAAAGTAAAATTGGCACAACTGAAGCCCCCATTCATTTTTTTTTTTGTTTCGCTCTGCTTTTTAGCCTTTTTTTTATTTTATTTTTTTACTCATCTTTCGAATCGCTGCCCCCCTGGGACCCCTCCTCCCTGGGCGTGGGGTCCGACTCAGCCACCATCTCCTGCCCTTCCATCCTCATGAGCTTCAGCTTCTTCTTTGGAGGGTTTTTCAGTGTTCCCAGACGTTCCTTCACCTTGTACTCCAGCGTGCTGTGGGGGATCCCGTACATGTTCTGCGCCTTGGAGACGCTCATCTTCCCGTTCATCACCACGGAGATGGCCTCCTCGAGGATCTCGCTGTTATACTGCCGGTACCGTCCCCTCTTCTTCCTTGGCTGTTTTGAGCTGGGATCCCCCTCCGGGTCAGAGGTAGGGTACTGCTGCCCGGAGGTGGACTGCTCCACGTCCGACCCCCAGAAATCCGCCGAGCTGTCCAGGATGCCCCCCAGGCCCCCCAGGCTCCGCCTGTTCTGCTTGGGGAGGATGGCTCGCAGCTTCTTGCTCAGGGCATTGTCGGCGTGCGGGCCCACCACCAACGAGCCGTAGCCATACAGGTCAGAGGTGTGGGAGTCCCAGGACAAATCCATGCCCCTCACCTGCGGGATCTTCAGGTCCACAGGTGGCGAGTGGCCGTGGTCTTTCTTGGCTTCCTGCGACTTGGCCAGGCCGGGCCCCTTGGAGAACACGCCCGCGTTCTCCAGGTAGAAGGGGAGGTCCTTCAGGTCGTTGAGGGTGCTGCTAGCTTTGAGCTTCAGAAGGCTGTCGAAGTGAGACTTGCTCCAGGAGCTGTCCCGGGACAGCAGGGGGCGCTGCCCGTGGTTCAGTAGCCCCGCCGAATCCAGGCTGGCAAGGGGGCCGGGGGGGCGGAGCAGGCGCTGTTTCTGGGCCAGCAGCTCTTCCTTGATCAGCAGCGAGCGAGCTAGCGGGGGCTTGAGAGGGGTGGAGTTGCCGAAATTCTCCCTCGTCCCGTCCTGTAAGCTTCTCGGGGGCAGCCCGTCCTCACCGTCTCCATCCCGAAAGATGTGGTCAGCTCTCACGGGACGCCTGATTGGACGGAAGGAAAGGGGTGTAAGCAGAGCTTGCACAGGTGTTGGGGAAGGATGGGTTGGGATGGGTTGGGTTTGGGGGAGGGGGGTTGTGAGAATGTGGTCACTCCTTTATTGGACCCCTTGCTTGGGTAACATCACTTTTCCCCCATTAATTTGCCTACATATTTAGAATAAATAAATAAAACATAGGTCAGGTTATTGAATTTTTTTTATTTTAGTTTATTTGGGCTTGTTTATTTTTTCTGTGTACAATAAGATTTTTTCCCCAAAATTAACAAAACAAAAAACAAACAAAACAAAAAAAGAACAAACAAAAATAAAAGCTTAAAATTTCAGTCAATGGAAAAGAGACAAAATAAAAAACAAAGAAAGAATGAAAGACTTAAGGGTGTTTGGGGAGGCTGGGTGGCCTTTGCTGAAAAGCAAAGCCTTGGTTGAAATTTCTGAAAATAGCACCCATGCAATTAGCATGATCATATTTGTGTAAATACAGCTCTTTGCCAGTGACGTTACCACTAAGCAAGAACAGCAATAAAAGAGCAAGCCAGGTGAAGTAGATGTCCATTTAAACACTCAAATACACACAATTAAAATGAACGGCTGCATTTGTTTCGGTGAACAATTGACATGCCGTGGAGTAGCAGGCTGCACAACAAATCAAAAACAAGTCAAACAGGGGTGGTCAATTGTGGTTATGGAGAGTTGCTTTTTATCGTTACTCAGAACTTATGAATTACAGCAGTTTATTATTACCTCACCTTGTTACTTGGGTCTAAATTGGTTTCTCATTTAAAGGTAAAAGCAAAAACCCGCAAACAGCTCTGGCTCTCCAGCCCAAGGGTGGGGACCCTCTGATATAGTGCCTACATTTCTATTTATTTTTTTACATCACAAAGACGAAATCACACCATTCTGCAATTTTGGTTACAGCTGTTCATCAGTGTGAAAATAAACAATTTATAGATATTTTTAATTGAATTACGTCTCACAGTTCTTTTTTTCACCTTTCAATGATCCTTTTAAAATGGCCCCAGACAGCACCGATTATAGATAGTAGTATGACTCGTTCAATTATGCATCAGAGTAGAACAGTTATTTCACAAAAGCATATGCAAATACGTATAGGTGCGTGCATGTACTGCATATGGATGGATACGCCGTAGTGGCAGCAACGTCAGGCGTCTATGGGAATAAATACTCTGCACATATCACTACAGTAGCCCTGTAAGTCAGAAAGCACAACTAGCGCGGGGACCCCAGCCCTAATGTTTCCTGCTTTGCAGACGCAAGTACCGTGTCATGCCTTTCCCTCAAGAGTCCAAGTTCTGACAAATAATATGAGTGTTTTAAGATCAGTCCATTGCACCCTGTTCATTTACCCATTTGTGTTATCCCCTTGCTTCGCTTTCTTGTGTAACTATGCGTAAAATCCAAAGGGAAGCGTTTGCTGAATTGACTTAATTTTGTTCTCTTTCCCTCTCTTCTGAGGGGGGAAGCTGCAAACCGTGTGGTCATGTGATCAGGAATGAAGGGCACATGTTAAATGGAGAATTAAACTACCCTTAAAATAAACATGCACACTCCAGGCATTTTTTTCTAAAGACATCATACATTCTGGTGAACGTTTCTAAACCCGGTATCTGGGGCAGAGCTCCTCAACCCAGAGTCCTTTGGGCCCTCCTGCTCCCCTGCTTTTAAATGCCTCCTGCACTACATTTACAATCCTCCTCCTCCATACATAAAGGAAATAAAAAGAGTGTAGCGGCCATTTTGTATAAAAAATGTTCGACAAATACAACAAAGTCTGGAAAAGTGGTGCCCACCAATGAGCATACACCTAAGGGAAGGTGTGACCCCCCCCTTGTTTGTGAGTGGGGGAGCCCAGCATATTAAATCCGAGCGCTCTTCAACTTCAATCTCCAGATGATCGGATCAGCCACATACGTACGACAGCCTTTCCCCAAAACCATCAGGCCTGTGTTAGTGCCCGTTTTCCATTTTGGCGAGGCGTAAAAACTGCAGGTGTTACACAAAAACTAAACTTATCCTGATGCTTAAGAGCGAATGTTATCCATGGGTATACAACGAAACAGTACGCCTTTACTTTATAATCGACAAAAGCAAATATGTGAAAGCAAATAGTTCCAATTTGAAGTTGAAAGAAAAACCTGAAGTTCTCTCGCCTCAGAAAATGACAACAGGCAACAAGAAGACAAAAAGCTAAATGACTGTTTGACAGCACCCATTTTATGAGCTAAGGAAGCCATTTTGGGCATGTATATGTAAACATCGAACAAAAAGTTCGGAAATTTGTGTTTGGTAGATTATTTCTCTGTTGTAACAATGCTTCTTGGCAATAAATTTTATACCGTTGGAAAGCCTGTTTATTTCCCTTTTAAATGGTGCCACATTTGTAAGGAACATGCATTTGTGGGATGAGCAGCACAGCTGAGTATGTGGGTTGCGCCCATGTAAAATTTGCCAAATCTTCTCTGCCAATGCCAAACAGCTTACACCTGCACTGGAACCTGAACATGTGGAGGAACGTTATGTTCAGCGATGAGTCCAGATTCTGCCTACGGAAGTTGGATCGTAGGGTCAAAGTGTGGAGAAGACGGGGAGAACGCTATGCTGATTGCTGCACCGATAGAGTAACACCTTTTGGTAGTGGCAGTGTGATGGTGTGGGGCGGCATCTCCATCACTGGAAAAACGAGGCTTGTCATCATTGGAGGCAATCTCAATGCAGAGAGATATCGAGATGAGATTCTGCAACCAGTGGCAATCCCATATCTCCACAGTCTGGGAACGAACTCCATCCTCCAAGATGACAACGCTCGCCCCCACAGAGTGGGGTTTATCAGAGACTACCTCCAGAATTTGGGAGTAGAGAGAATGGAATGGCCTGCCAACAGTCCTGACCTCAACCCAATTGAACACTTGTGGGATCAGCTTGGGCGTGCTGTTCGTGCTAGAGTGACCAACACAACCACGTTGGTTGACTTGCGACAAATCCTGGTTGAGGAGTGGAATGCCATCCCACAGCAGTGTGTGACCACGCTGGTGACCAGCATGAGGAGGAGGTGCCAGGCTGTTGTGGCTGTGTATGGTTCTTCCACACGCTACTGAGGCTCCTGACTGTTGTTAAATTAATAATTGTAAATTGTAAAATTGGCAATATGTTTTGTTTCTTCCTTGTTACTGATAGACTTCAATCATCCAATCCACCAAACAACACCAAACAAGAGTCACTAGCAACAGCAGAATAAGCTGTTTGGCATTGGCAGAGAAGATTTGGCAAATTTTACATGGGCGCAACCCACATACTCAGCTGTGCTGCTCATCCCACAAATGCATGTTCCTTACAAATGGGGCACCATTTAAAAGGGAAATAAACAGGCTTTCCAACGGTATAAAATGTATTGCCAAGAAGCATTGTTACAACAGAGAAATAATCTACCAAACACAAATTTCTGAACTTTTTGTTTGATGTTTATTAAAATGCTAGCAGCCTTCATTGGCACGTCATTAGATTATTATCTTTCTAAGATTTAAGAACACCTTTGCAACATTCACAAAACATCCTGGATGACAAAATAATAACACTCTAGATGACTGACAGAAGAGAACATTACTCGATGATCCGATAAAAGAACAATTAAAAAATTTTTTTTTAAATCGTTTAAAATATAGTTTTATTATTTCAATATTCGCAAAAACATAATTAACTATTATGCTCATATTTAGCTGAACACAGCTCTGAGGGTGTTAGCATTAAGTGTTAGCAAGCGCAGTACCGTGTGGAAAAACGCTTCTGCTCGAGTTAGTCTGTCGCTACTGCACATTTGTATCAAATTATCTTGTACATAAGGAGGAGGGTGGCCATGGCACTATTTGGCATTGGGGGGGGGGGGTCAATTTTAGAAGTGGGGCAGGGGCAGCTTAAGACATAACAGTAGTAATAGTGTTTCCAGGAGAAGAGTTGGGCAGGTTTTCATTCCAGTTGGGTTTCTAATTACTTTTGAACTGTTAATTGAACACTGTTCCAAGATTGGCATCACCTGGCAGGTATGAGGTGTTAGTCATTTGCGAAATGTGCGTTTGACATTTCTGAGACAGATGTACAGAGATTTATTTCTGATCATATTGCTCCATAAATTAGCAATACTAATTGGTCTACTTAATTAATTAGGATTGACTGGTTAAAAAAATAACTCAATTAACTGCCTTGTATCTTAACTGTGTCTTAGAGGTAGCATAATCAGCCCTTATACAAAGACTTAAAGATGCAGCATGCATGCATGCAAGTTCTCACCCTCGTGCCAGCGAATGCGAATTACATCAACATTCAAATGAAAATTGAAACACAACCGACATGCGTGATGTATTGGTAAGACAGACATTGAGAACACCCATATTATTTACTAACGCCCCTTGCTAGTCCTGGTAGAAAGAGTGAGGGAAAACATGCACGGCGACTTGACAGCCTGCATCTTCCCAATGTCGTGGACCATTAAATAAGAAATTAAAAATGTTGACACAATCTCAGGTGCTGAATCTTAGTATCTGTTAGTTAAAGACATATCATGGTCATTTGGTGGTATGTGTAGCATAATGGGTAACTGGACTTCAACCGAAAGGTTGCAGGTTCGATTCCCAGGTAGGACACTGCCGTTGTACCCTTGAGCAAAGCACTTAACCTGAATTGCTTCAGTATATATCCAGCTGTATAAATTAATAAATGTAATAAGATGTAATACGAAGTTGTGTAAGTCGCTCTGGATAAGTGCGTCTGCTAAATGCCTGTAATGTAATGTAATGTAATGGGACTGAAAATAAAATTGCTTACTGCACCTTTAAAGCTGATAATTTGAAGGTGTCGTTAAAACTTTATTCAATCAATATATCAAACAAACCAAATAAGTACAAAAAAAACAAAAAAAACATATATATGCAGTGAGACCCTAGCAATAGGTTTTCAGACACAGGGACTTGGGTCAGAGTGAGACCTGCAACAATCTGTCATGTAAAGTCAGAGTGAATGGGTGTGCTTGTGTGTAAACAAATTTACAAATGCTCAAAGATATTAAAATGTCATTCTAAGCTAAGAGAGCTTCTTCATTATTATTGTGGCGAGCTGTGGAACAAAAGTGACAGGTACCACAGTTTGCCAAAAAAAACAAAAACAAATGCCACTATGAGTGATAGATCAAATTTTCTGTACGCTCTCTTATTTGAATTCTACTGATAAGCCCAAAATGCCACGCTGTTTTCAATGACTCACTATTCAATGAAGCGAATTGTGTCACAGGGACACAATTGCAGAAATTATGTTTCTAAGAGCGAGTGCAATGTTTACAAGCAACAAATGGTAGTCCTTTTGAAAACAAAATGGCTTGTCCAAAGGCATTTCAAATGGTTATTTACCATCCCTTCACTGCACCTACCCAGAGTGAGAGGAAAATGCTCTAGGCATGTTTGTGTTACCCAGAAAACGACCCAGTGTGTGCCTGGTGCCATCCTTTTAAGCCTAGCTGCCTAGCTTAATCTCTTGGCCTACCAATAGGTTTGTACAGTACAATTACTCAGAGCCATTACATTTCCTTTCAGCGAGACAGGTTTGATGTCCTAGAGTATGCCCTTTCACCGCTAACCCTGACACACCCGGGGCTAAATCACACAACTGCTCAGCAATGGTCTTGCCTACGGTATAGTAGAATACCTCTAGCACCACATTATTTTAAACACAAACCCGAAAAGATAACGGTTACTGTTCTTGTACCCCTTTGACGACAGGCATAATCCTAGTCTCTTCTGTAAGGTAACCCTTGGGAGTTTGTTTTCCAAAAGTCTGAATTACTGTAAGTATTACTGGAACAAAGTAGCAGAAGTTCAAACACAGTGGACATTTTTTTTTTCTTTCTCAACTAAAAGATTTTTTTTGCCGGGATAAGGATACCGACATTGCCGTTCGTGTCATGTCGTCTGTGGGTTTTCCGTGGAACACATAGAACTTACGGAGTCGTCTTGATTCAGCCCGTTTTGTGTCATGTTACAAAATAAGGAACCGTTGTCGCTTTGTGGGATTGTAAAATTTATAGAGATATGAAGTTTATAGAGATAAAATTGCGAGTTAACACTTTCACAATGGTATATTATGTGACCAGATTATTAAAAAATTTCACCGTAAAAGAACGCAACGAATGCAAATAAACTATAAACCAGGGCCAGGGCTAGTTAAGGGGATAACTTGAAACCAGAATACAGATGAACCTCGATCCAACGGACACCGATGCAACGGATTCCGGATCCAACGGACATGTAATTATATTTGGCCCGCGAGATAATATCAAATTTCAATTTGAGTCGGCCCGCCGGTAACGCATGCACCGCTAATACTACAAATCCCAGAATGCTCTGCTAGTGCCCTGGTGCGTCAAGACTTGCAAGCATCACCTCCTCTTAAGTATCTGACGCGTGTATCGACGTGGCTGGTTAACGGGTATTTACTTTCACGATATAACAGACAAACGCAGAAGCGGACGCACACCCGCGGTACATACGTGAAATAAAACGTAAAACAAAGTTTGTATAAAAATAAAATAAAGGCGATTGCACCCCCCCCCCCACCCATCGAGGTTCAACTGTATAATTTAAAATCTACGGTGATTTGTTCATAAATTTATGTAACAAATTTAAACAAGCATTACATGCCCCCCTCCAATTCTTAAACACCACTGAAATATACATTGTATATGGATATGAAAAAAAAAAAAAGTAAAACTATTTACTACCCGAAATAAATATTCAAATTAAAGGGAAGGTCAAAGTTGTTTTGAAATTCACTCAAACGGGCAATGGCAAGACAGATTTAACATGGCATGAACTTGCTCTAGGTGACGTGGGGTGCAAGAGGATTTCCTGATGGCCGACGTGTTCACTTTCTAGAACAGCCCAATGGTATGTGCTTCATGACAGACTCACAATGACGTGGAGAGGTTAGGGAGGGAAAACAAACCATCCAATCAAAGTGATAAAGATTCCTCTTACCCTTTGACCTTTGGCACCACCGAGTAACCATGAGAGTTCTTTAGGGAGACACTGCCCACATTGTGATTCTTCTTCGTTGAAAGATCGAGGACTCCATCTGAACACAGAAACATAGAACATAGAAATAAAACATTTAGAAAAAAATGGTGGGGGGGAATAAATATATTATTAAATACATAGGTAATGGTAAAATATCTATGAATATGTTAATATATAATTTCTGTATCTAAAATGTAATACGATGATGTAAAATAAAGCGTAAAAAATATAATGCACATTTATATATTTTCTATGCTGAAACTGTGTATTGTTACGTAAAATATTGAAAACACGTTCGTGATTGGTAAAAGCCATCGCTGATATCAATGTCTTTTGTGCATAGCATTTTGCTCATCCACAATCATTCATCTCCCAAATGCACAAGCACAATGCAGAATGAACAAAAAACTAACGCGACCATCCGACGCACGGCTGCGGCGGAAAAGAAAACCTTGGTGGGGAATAATAGCGGACGTGGGTCGAGCGAAATACAAGACCGCGGCAATTCATTCGACTGACTAGGCCTTTCTGCTATCTGAATGCACCTCACCCTATCGATCCGTCTTAAAGGGTCAGTGCAAACGGCGGACTGATAGAATAGGCGGCGTTTTTCATCTGCACTGTTGTGAACTAAGTGCTTCAAGGTTTCAAATGACTACACTCTACACAAATATAAAGCAAACAAGCCCATGTATCTTAAGTCATCCACTTAAAGCAAACAAATTATAAATTCACTGCGCATAATAACGGTCATAAACTGCAGGGGTAGAAGGGGAGTGTCTCTTGCACGGAGCCTTTACGCAGCCCTGGGAATGCAGGAGACCACAAATTCTTGACATAGATTCTTAAATCCACGTTTTCATACCAAATCAGCTTGGCAATTAATTCCAGTGCAGTTAATCTTTGTTAATTTAACCGATGTTAGTGTTCCTCTCGCTACAAAGATTCAGCGTCGCTTGAGTTCCTTGCTTCGACAGTTTGTGAAGAGGTGTCGTTTTAGAGAAATAGGATGACGCCGGGGTACCTTGGTCGCTGGGTTCGATGTCGGCCTTCTTGACGGTGAGGTCCAGAGGAGAGTCCTGGTCCGCCATGAGAAGCTTGCTGAGGACGGGGTTCTGGGCGGAGGCAGCAGCAGCGGCAGCAGTGGCAGCGGTGGTAATGGTGGTGGCTTGGGGAGTGTTGGCGGGGACGGGGGCGGGGGCGAGGGCGAGGGCGAGCGAGGGCGCTTTCGGCAGGCTTTGGTCCTTGGTGGTCCCGTTGGGCTGGAGGGAGTCCTGAGATGAGCTGGTTTTTGAGGTATATTCCGCAGCGAACTGCCGGATCATTCGCTGCATTATCTCGCGAGCCACTAGAGGAATATGGGGGTCTGAGAAGCCGGGGATATCTGCTGAGTGGGAACCAAACAAAACACGAGACAATATTAACAAAAAGCACTAAATATAGAGTATGTTACACACACACACACACGCACACACGCTCATATTCTTGTTCTCTCTCATGGACACACCACACGCAAACACAGTACATGTATGTTACCGACTATAAGCTTGGTTAGACGTTTCAGAGTAATTAGAAACAGATGGGGGGAAAAGCCTTCAGTGACAAAGGCCACACTCCTGAATGCAACTTTCAATAACGACAAAGCCAATGATGGATCTAGCAGACACAAGACATTTCCTTTGGCTGTTGAATTATTCTCAGCATTGGGAGCGAGAGCTTCCTGTACAAACAATATGTAACAAAACCCTCCCTTCGCGAAACCCTCAGGAGGTACAAAAAACATTTACATTAAGGTGCACCGCCAGGAAGGAAACAACACAACCCCAAGGCAAAAAAAAAAAAAAAAAATAAGAATCTGACTGCTCAAAAAGCAGATTGTTCCCGTGGAAATGTACCTTAATAACGGGCACTTCTGAAAAGCGTGACACTACGCACGCATTTGGATAGACGTACATGCATCGACGTACAAGCTTTTCAACGCACCAGTGAAAGGCGTCAGTTTTGCCCTCTGCGCTTTGACTTGTGACACATACCTTTTCTGTAGAAGACAGCATTGAGAAACTCTTCTGCTTGTTTCTCCAGTCGATTAATTTTGGACTGTTCCTGTTTGCAGCCGTCCTCCCCGGCTAACAAGACCTGGTTGTTTAAGCCGACCAAATGTTCCTAAAGAAGCACACACACACACACAAAAAAAGACAGCTAACTAAACCTGGGGACCCATTTAAAATTAGAATGAAAAAAAGCTAATATCAAGCTAAGACTTTATTACATAAAATATTATCCAAATAAAAAGACAAATCCGGTCTCTTGTCTTCATAAAAGTCTGAAATGACTGCAGGAACACAACAATAGCAACAAACAATTGTTGTGCAGGGATTAGCGTTTTAGGACTTATCATCCGTGTCTCAGTATTCACTGCTGCGCCGCCCGCACGGCTACGATACACTCGCCATCAAGCCATTTCCGACACTGCAGGCTTCACAGCACTATAGCAGAGGTAGCATTAATTGGATTAGAGGCCCCTATGGAAATTCAATATACTGAAAATATTGGGGAAAATATATAATATAGATACTGAAACACTTATATAATATATATGTTTTAAATACACTACTGTGAAATATAAGTATGATTATATTTTCAGACAGGATAAATCTTTATAACATATCGTGGTATATTCAATTTCCGTGCGGGGGGACATCCATCGACATATCTACATCTACAAGTGTCTGCTAAAGCCTGGCCAGGCCCAGCCAGTGAAGTGTCATCCACAAAAAAGGGTGTACTTGGTAAATCTTTAAAGTGTCAAACATAGACATCTTCTGTGTATTCAACATTTTTTTGTTTTTTGTTGCCATGTGCAAAATCAAAACATGCTGTTGAAATACCACCATCACCCCCCCCCCCCCCAATCATAATACAAAAATGACCCCACCCATAGGTACATTACAACACATAAGAAAAAATAAAAGCAAAAGGCATGTAAACATAGCTAATTGTATGAGCTGCTCTCTGTGGTTGAATCCCTTGTTTCTGTTGTTGGGGGGGGGGGTTGCATTTCAGGAGATCAATTAATCAATATTTTCAATCCTCGATGGGGCTGCTGCAATATGCATGCAATACCCTCTCAAATGAATAAAATATCAAGCCTTAAAATATATATATGTATAGATATACATTTGTTTTTCAGTACCAGATGGCTGACCTTGGGAGGTTGGAAGGTTATTGTGAAATGTACAAGCTGACTATTCAGAGATGCAGACCATTCAAAACGAAGTGTCCGCAATATCATCGCTAACAAGGGCTAGCTTTACCAACCCTGTGTGAAAAATATATCCCATGGCAGCTATGAACACGTAAACGCAAAACAATTCAATCGACTACTGTACAATTCATGCATAACGCAAAACAACACAACTGAATGATACCAAAACACGGCATTGTGTATAATTCAAATGAACACAACACAATGCAATAATGCTGTACAATTCAAGACAAGAATAATGCTTTACAATTCAACAGTAATGACAAAATGTGAACAGGCTACAACACAATGCAATTCAATACAACATTATTCGCGTTCAATACAAAAAACAGCCCCCCCCCGCTCCCCCACCCCGCCCACATAAAAATGGAATCAAACAAGCTACTGTATTTCAATAGCCAGATTGTGTAACTCATCACTTTCACTGATTTTTTTTGGACAACAGTGGTTTGTGTTTTAAGCATTTTACCGTTTGTATGCCTTTTGTACACAATGAATTGTTCCGCATGTTTTAAGTCAGTCAGTTTTAAATGACCATTCAGCAGGGTTAGTTAACACTTGGAAACAGACCACTATCTACACACTAAGGCTCACTGAGGGAACTAAAGAGGTCTCATCTGCAACTGTGTTACAGACACACGCGCACGCACACTCGTATATACTGTATATATAAGAGAGAGTTTCTTACGTTTTGTTTTTTTGATCACCACATGCCTGCCTTTTTTAGTTCACAACACAAGTCAAGATACGTATACATATTTTTGAGTGAGGTTTTCTTAAATGAGAGAGAGAGAGAGAGAGAGAGAGAGAGAGAGAGAGAGAGACAGAAAGAGAGCGAGAGAAAGAGAGAGAGAGAGAGAGAGAGAGAGAGAGAGACAGAGAGAAAATAAGAGAAAGAAGACCTATTCATGAACTGCAGGTCAAAGAAGATCCAGAGGTCACTGCTCCTTAGTCTGTTGGCAAACTAGAGCGCTTCAGGAAAGAGCCATTGTGTCTCTGTGTCTGGTATGAATAGATTAAATAAATAAATAATAAAAATGTATTAATTAATTGATCTTGTTGCTAGGTAATACACTGACAGAGACCTGTATGTATTTGTTTATGACAAAAAAAAAAAAAACCTATAAACACAAGTATACAGGCGTACATTCGAAAAAAGTACTTTTTATTTTTTTTTTTATTTTTTTAAATGCACCCTTTGAAAAGCAGATACTGTATGCTCCTGAAATGCTACATACAGTATGTTGGTAGATATATGCAGGCAACAAAAAAAAAATCAAACAACAGTATCAGGAAAAGGAATGTAAAAAAAAAACAAAAAAAAGGAGGAAAAGATGAAATTACCTTCACTTTCTCTCTTCTTAAGCAGCAGAAAAGACAATTTTCATCAAACGACCAATCTGACACACTTTCAGGCTCGCAATCTGTGGACCCAGAAGCGCAGACATTTCAGTGGGATTGGAAAAACTCACCTTTCAACACTTTAGCTGACAGGGAGAATACCGTTTAGTGCATTGACCGTTTTATATCCAAATGTTTGGCAAAAAAACGGTTTTGGGGAGGGCTAATTAAATAAATAAATAAATAAACCCCCAAAATGTTCAGAAAATGAGCGGCCCCTTTAAATCATCACCTTGCAATAACCCGCTTTTTGCCCCTCTCTGAAAATCTGTGTCAGGCAATTGATTGCCCGCACTTGCTGCTGGCTCTCGAATCAAGATCAAACAACAACAGCACACGGCCATAATGCAAAATGACTTTAGAGGAGAAATGACAAATTTGCTCCCCGGAATCCTATTACCGTCGGACAGCTCCTCCAAGTCATGCCGACTCTGGATTCTGGAGTGTTTCTTGCATTCTTTTCTTTATAGATATGCCAAATCTTGTGGCACTGAAATGACTTCAGAACCAAGACATTGTCAGATTTATTTCGCTCTAGCGAGGGAAGCACAATGTTGCCTGCATTTGTGACAGATGAAACGAGCATACGGTGCGATAGCGCGCTAATTACCTCGTTTCCTTCAAACCCTTAACATTTCCTAAAGTAAAACATAATCATGAATAAAGAGCCCAAAACGACTAATGTATAAAAAATGGACACTTTGACAAAAACATTAATAAAAGAGGTTGTGACACCTATTAAAATGAGAAGTTCTTTCTCATTATCGCAACGAAGCCACACAATCAATCTGGCAAGAAATAGAAAGCGGGAAAAAAAAAGCACAGGAGCCTAATACAGACGGCTATAATAACTTCATGTCTGGACGGTTGCCATGGCAGTCAATTTCTTTTCCTCTTTTGGAAGCTTAGATTCAACACATACACCGTTACTGAACAACCATTGCAAAAAAAACAAAAACATTAAACATTATTAGATTCTCTTGTTAATTGTGGGGTGAAGAAAGCAGCATTCATGTCAATACCTTCCTGTCCAACACCAAGGAATTGCCAATGATTATGCTTATCGAGAGCACTGTGACTCTACCAAAATACCCTCAGGTGATCAACAAATTCCTAAAAGGCAAAGCTCAGGGTACCTGTCATTAGACAGGCAGCTCTGCTATGGTGAGTGAAAAACATTTTGGTACCATCATGCCCATGTGACAATTTCAGTCACGGTACAAGTTTTGGCACAGGCATGGTGAAATCATACCTTGACACAATCGCATGTGTACATCTTAGCTTATGCAGCACGTGAGGCCGTATGACATAATACCAAAAGCTCTTGCGAGAGCCTCATGACCGTGACTGGAACATTGAGTAGTTTTGGAATTTCAGAGACAGTTTTAGCAGAGACTGGTCAGGTGCTAGCATTAGCCATAGTGCTCATAGAAATGAACGGTAGCAATTAGCAGATCTTCCGTTTATCGTGAACGGCCGCGCTATGGATTGTGGGTAGTTTAGCTACAAAGGAGCGCTAAAGCCTGTTACCGGCAGAAGAAAAAAAAAGAATGAAAGTCAAGTGGGAACTTCATTCAGGACACTACTTACACCCTGATAACAAAGAGTAGAAATATTTTATTCCCATCTTTCTTCTTTATGCATGAAAAAATGTAGTCCTCAATGTTGAATCACGAGGCGTGACAAGGAATATCTATCCAGCTAAAAAAAAAGAAGCCGTTTTCACATGATGTTCCCCTTTTGGCACTAACACAAAAGACCACAGAAGGCCACAACATACAGCATCTCATTTAATCTAAGTTAAGACCTGAGCTGTAAAGTGCAACAGATGTAGTAAAATGCAAAGCTAGCGCTGCTGAATGGCGTTATCCCATCATGCATTGTATCTGCTCCATAGACATCAGAAACAAATATGGAAAAGGTGACTGTGACATCACCCATTTACTTTCCATGCACTTCGTTTTAAGCTAGGGAAGTGCAGTTTAGTGCCGCCATTGTGTATTGGAGCCAGAGACTGTGCAGGAGATAGCAGGGGGACCCATGCGGGCCGGGCCCAGGTCTTCCACTGAGTGCGTGAGACACTAGTGAAGTGCAGTGACTAGGCAGTGCCACAAACCGTCACAGATCGGTCCACAAAATATACAAACATTGTCCACACGACACAAAAACAGTAAATCGGCGCATGGGGAGACGACATTCGATGAAGAAAAAGCACTATTGCGACTACATGTTCTTGATCAACTTGATCGTATTGGTACCATTGACTCACATTGTAAAGGGGGGCTGAAAAACCCTATACTGGTGCTAGAGAGCAATGCTTTCAAGAAGACCAGGAAGTGACCTTCAACAACGAAGCCGGTCTTGACCCCTTGATCTTCTCCTGTTCACGAATCTCCTCATTTTATCAAGGTATCTCTGGGAATTTTCACAAATGACTTATTCTCAGTGTTTCGTTTTGTTAGTAGTGATGGACTGTCAAAAGCCAATAAAAAATGTACTGTTCATTTTCATAAAGCGTCAAAAAATAAGAAATAAAAAACAGGCGTTTGCAGCAAGCCATATCCTGTAGAACCAGAGCAAAAACAGTGAGCGCTAGAATGAAGGACAGATACAAGATGCAAGTAAGTATTCACAAATAAATGTGCAATAGAAGCAAGACATGGAAACTGTGGGGGTTAATTTAATGCAACTACAAACAGTTACCACCACAAACAACATAGCATAATAAGTGGAAAGAAATAACTGAGTAGCTTGATACTTAACAGCCTCATAGGGCATTTATCAGTGACCAGCAGGTCGGCTCTGTATGTACGGTTCCAAAATATGGTTCAGTGGTGGTGGCAAGTAATAATTATGTAACTAGAAAGGAAAGTTTGAGGACAAACAAATCGTAAATCTCAAAAAATATTTGAGCTATTGACACAGAAAAGCATAAGCAATTCAATCCCATACTCGATGGAGCTACCGGCTGAAAAGCTGTAAGAGTAACGTACAGAAAATTGATGCGGTATAAGAATGAGATAATAAGGAGAACTATCCCAGATAGGAACAGGAGAAAAGTAGAGTGACTCGAAAAAGTGCCATTTGGAAAAGTACCATTATTAAACAAAAGTAGTCTTTTGAAAAAAACAAATCCATTTTGAAATAAACATGTTATTATGAAATACAATTTAAATGTAACAATGACATTGTGAATACAAGTATGATAAAATAGTACTTTATAATAATGAGCTAAGCATTATGTAACTATTTCACAATTCATCTACATACAGTATATTGCTGCATTTATTCATATCATTATTTATATCATAAAGGCATATTTATTTTAAAAATGGTATTCCATACTCTATTGTCATCCCCAACTGCTCCAGGTTTTCTAACAGTTTACTATTTTTTTAGGAATTGCATTATGTGTACATTAAACATAAGCTATTTAGGTTGCCAAGACGGGGACTTCATCCCACCCCCCCGCCATCTCCCCATCGCCTGCTGTACAGAAGCAGAACCGATCCATTCGCACACGCTGCAGGCCTGGCCTGTGTGGATTTAAGCATGGGTGTTTAAAATTTGCAATTAACTTTATTCCTGTGAGAAACCACTGCTGCTGTCGCACATTAGCCGTGCAGCTTTATGGGGCCGTTTTAATGGAACGTAAAGAGGTGCCTTTGTTTGTCAATGTACTGGTCATAACCGATTCAAGCCAAATGCAGAGGGTGACCAAAATAAAAATGTTATCCTTTACGGACAGGGGCACATGACAGCGGTTCCACTACTGCAGACCCACCCTTAAGCAGTCCGCCTGGGTGGCACAACCAGCCAATGCACTCACTCTCCGTCAGCCCCGTGGTCTGGAATTGAATCCTGAAACTGACTCATTTATTTATTTATTTTAAAGGTATGATTTGTGTTACATCATTGTGCTGAAGTTGTCATATTAGTCTCCATTTAATCATTTTAATAATTGTATTAGTCTCCATTTAATCATTTTAATAATTGTATTAGTCTCCATTTCATAATTTTAAAAGGCGGGGTGCTTTCAATCGTATCAGCCTCTTTTCCGTTTTCAATATTCAGTCAAATAAATATTTCTGAAGAATTACTTCTGAAGAACAACAATCTGCATTACTAGGAAAGACAAGAGAGAGAGGAGAGCGGTCCTTTCTTTTGACAAAAGCCAACTCAACCACTTATCAAATCAAATGTATTGGGTAAATCCTAGGTTGACGAAAGGCACAGTTGTCCTCTGCCGCTGTTCAGACGAGAGGGCTTTCCTGGGCATTTGATGGATTCGCTACCTTTCGTGCTGTAAATGCCAGACCACTTTATTCATCATCGCCACGTATGATGAATCATGCATAGTGCATCGGTGTACAGTAAAGGCGCCTTTTGTTTTGAGCGTGTTATATCACTGTGTTACAATTCCTGTTACACCCTCCCTAGAGCAGTGTGTCCTGTAAGACCCGTCCCATCCAGTCTTTCCTGTCCAAAATTGTGAGCCCCAGATACCACAGATGAGGGGTGGACTTTGGAGCTGTACCCAAAGATTGCATGGGTGGGTGTTAAAAGATGTTTCCATTTTTTTTTCTTCGATTTGGACTCATTTTTATGAACTATTTTCACCACGCGAATCGATGATAATTTTGTCTTTTGTTTTCGAGCTTTAACCCCCCCCCGATAACTCCACTCTGCTTTTCAATGGAGTCCAATTGTGAATATTTAGATGCAGAGGAAAAAGAAAGATATGACACAAATTATTATCATTACCGATCAACTTGGTGGAAATAGTTTGGAAAAATGGGTACAAGTATTAAATAAAAAAAAGGCATTATCCTTCCAATATCATTAATAACATTGGCTTGACTTTTAAGGCCAGAGTTGCATTTAAACATACATATTCTGAGAAAATGTTAAAAAAGAGTGAAAAACGGTGATGGTGAATGGCAAAAAGCAGGTGCTAGCACAGAAAATGTTCCAAAAATAGTCTGCATTCTATAGTTTCTTTCATCAAGAATGTATTAATTTCTGTAAATGCAGTCTCCGAACGCTTCAGCACTTGGCAATTATTTTATGTATATCTATAGTAACAGCTCTCAGTATACTGTGCTTGCAGAACGCACTGAAACAGACGGAACAGAGAGAGTATTATATGTGACCTGTGAGCTTAAAGATCAGTTGGGCAGGAGGTCAACTACGTTAGGTTTGTCAGTGTATGTGGTGCTGGAGTAATGCCTTCTGACTTCCCAAACATTCTGTGATCCCACCCTTAGTAAAATGTAGCTTGCCAAAATGAGTACACGTACACTGTAACGTGAATAAAGCATGTAACCGGTACAGTGTTTCAACTGACTGGTGGGAAAGTCAATATACTGTACAATATACAGCAAGTTCAATATACTGTACAATATACAGCAGGCTAATTTGCCAATTGCATCTCGCCATGCGTCTCAACCCAGCATCCCCAAAACCCAGCAGTGGAACCCAACAGAGAGTTTAGGAACCAGTGCCTTAAACTTCATGTGCCAGTACATGTCAGCTGAACAACTGGGAATTTGGGGCATTGAAATAATGCTTGGTTTTAGGGGTGTAAAGGTGTGATTTTTTGATACTATGATAACAGTTTAAAAAAATATATCTAATTGGTATTATGCAATTACCTATTTTGCAACAACCTTTTTTTAGAAAAAATGAAAACCGGTGTTTTGCAGCGAACAAAAGCCTCACAATGAATAAGCTTTCAGAAGACATTATGTCCTGCAGAGATACATGTACTTTATACTGAACACATGAAGAAAAAATTGCCTGTTTTAATTTTTTATTTTTTTATCTGCCTGTTTTTGTTGGAGAAATAAAAGACTGAGGGACCTACATTTGGAGATTTCTACTGCATCGAGATTTTTCAGGGCCAGGTTTCTTATTTCCGAGTGCATTATTGTCAGTCCAGATTGCTGTGCAGAAACGTGAATAGGTTCACATTATCATACAGTTACTCGCTGGCCTGAATCTTATAACTTTAAACATATCAATTGCTTACTGATCATGGAAGATGTTACAGAGAACAGCTGGTGATTATGTCCATGTAAAAATGTGCAGTATTTGTATTCCGTAGAATAGTAGAAAAAAACATGCAAAATTTAACTCGGCTGTTATTCCCAGTGGTACCGAGAACAGTCTTGTACACAGCCGTCTTGTACACAGCAAATAGCTCATTTATGCCAGTGAAACAGTTGGGAGTACATACCTAGCTAGCCAACTGTAATTATAGTTATGTCAGTGGAACGCTATCTAGCGCATTGTTGTCAATCAAACACCTTGAGCCCAGCTAGTTACTAAATTATCCAGGCTGCTACAAGAAAAAGAATGTTCGATAACCATCAGTTATTATACCGCGCTACATCGTTAAATCTGTATACCATTGCAATCCTACTTGGTCGAGACAGCGTTACTTCCCAGGCATGGATTCAATGGGGTAGACCCAATTCCACCACAATGTTAAAATATTTACCCCACAAAGAAGAAACTCACTGAAAACCTTCCAGGTATGCAAGATAGTGTTATAATGGCATAAGTATAAGCACATATAACGGCATAAGGTCAAAAAAGCCAAAAACAGTGCTCAAGCACAGTGCAATACATGCATTATGGCTTTCCACGCCTTAAAAGCTGCTGTTACCAGCAGCAGCAAGCTTCAATTGCATTCTGTCATCTGTGTTTGAAAGGAGGTTCTTTTTAAAATAATTGCTACATGACGCATGAATAGTCAAAATCCTCTTAGTTGCCGTTAAGAGGCCTGCGCTCCTTCCCTCAATAGCTTACATCTTTTGATCAGGCTATACTCTTTCTCTAATACAGCCTACTCTTATATATTTTATTATTCTTTACCGTGAAAGATAAGAACATTACTTACCTTGAAATAGGGTAAGATCTTTTACAAGTCCTGGCCCAAACAGCCCTTCCAAAATGCTTTCAAACCCTGCAAAGAGAAAAGAATATGACACCATAATGTATTATGAAACTTTACAGGTGAGAAGAACAATAAGGTTTTTTTTGTTTTTTGTTTTTTTTAAACGCATCTCTGAGACGCACACCACTTGATGTGTTTAAAAATGAACTGACAAGTCCCTCCAGCTTATCGTTGTGTCAGAGACCGATTCTCAACAGGGAAACATACAAACTAATCACTGCACCGATGTCATATGCCGTGGATTTGACAAACGAGCTAGTTAGGACACCAAAGGCTGTTCTGTGATAAATTATCAGTTTACCACACAATTCTTAATCACACTCCCAATCCTAAGTGTGTATGTCTGAATGCAAAGTGAAATTAATTTAATGCCTTCTGGACAAAATAAGGCAAATTGATAGTGCGCCACAGGGGAAGCGTTTCAGTTGGGCATGCCAATCACACAGTGAAGACTGATTTTAAAAATGGGACACACAACCAGACACACATATATACACGTAATAGTAGGTTTAATTTTTGCTTTACTATAGCACCACAGGTTCATTTAAGAGAAGGCGTTTCGATCATAAGGCGAGATGGTGAGGGAGGTACATTTTTTGGGGCCCTTACAGGCCTCCATTTCCCCTTTATTCATGTGACCACTGAAAACAGGTTTCACAATGATTTTATCACAGTCAAAACCCACAACCTCCTCACACACACACACAAACACACACACACACACACGCCCACCCCTGTCTCCTTTTGCAGACATCCAAGCTTTTCATTTCTTCTCTCCTCCTCCAAAGCAAATCCCCTCTTTGCCTAATATTACAGCATGCGTTAATGTCACTCACATTTTATTAACTGTAAATACTGGATTCAGCTGTTGCCTGGCAACCACATTGGGCAGCATGAATACATATTGCAGTGTTCACACACACACACACACACACAAAGGATAGTTAAGTGAACACGATAAAAACTATCAGGGGGTTTAAATTCGGGCACACTGCCTAATGAAGCCGAAATTATTTCTGGCGGAAGTTAAATTCAGAAGAGCCGAGCTATGCCAGCCGCCGTTCTGGGAGAAGTTAAGCTTTAACCGATTTTAAACCAAGTTCAGCATTTTTATTACAGGATATCACTCAGCACAGGAAGTGACAAAATCCAGATTCGAGTATGGCCGGTGCCTTGAGGGAGTGGCAATTGGTGGCTGCTCCCGAGGTTCGGGGGAGGACTCGGAGAGAATCGTCGTGCATAAGACGGCCCGGGGAGAGTTGAAATCACGGTCAGGAGCTTGAGGAGTCGTGCCCTGAAGAGGACGTGGTGGCCTCTTTTCTACTACTGGCTGATGGGGTTGTGTTGAAGTACATAGGGTCCAATTGGCTACCAAATTGGGGAAAAAAAAATCCTTTTTAAAAAGGAAACTACTACAGAAATGGTTTTTCTAAAATCTGTTCAATAGGGGGCTGCTCGGTGGCCCATCCAATTAAGGCACCATTTTAGTTCAAGCACATGGATGGTCCGGCATTGAATCTCGACCATGCCAGTGCTGAGTCTGCCGACTGTGGCCGGTAGCCCCACAGCAGGGATCCGTGACTCATCACTCTCTAGTGACCCCTGCTGGTCAACCTGGTGCCTGAAAGTCCACCTGTTAAGCGGCACTTGAAGTGATTTCCTCCGATTCATGTCTGGAATGAATCGAACGAATGAAGCGAACCTGGCCAAAATATTGTGATGTTATGTCTAGTCTATTAACGCCAACCTCTTCTCTATTCAACATTGACTGATGGTGGCTGAGATCTCAACTTTCTGGCTGCATGCAGTTTTCATAAAGAATACAGTTTTCCTGTTGGAGAAGGCAAAGAGGCATTGAGAAATGAAGCTATATATAAGACTGCATGCAGTCCTTCCAACATACAAGACCCTGGTGGCATGGATCCCAGGCCTCATTGGATAGAGTAAAAGTTCAATGCTGATACGGAGTCATGTCCTCATTGGACAGATGGACCGGATTCTGTGTGAATATTGAAAAATCCCTATCTGAAAAGCACATAGAGGTTTCACTAAGTATTTTTTGTTATTCATTTCATAATACCAGCACCGCCCCCCCTTCAAAAATACAAATAAAAAACTCCCTTAAGTGCGGTAGGCCTTGTCCAAACAGCAGAGGATGTGCCTTTTAAACCTTATACAATTACTATTCCCATGGTATTGCCGGGCTTGTGGATGTGGATGATGACGTATGGGGATCTGTGGTCACAATGATTAGGCAGACGATTTGTAATCGTCAGAAAAACCATTAGAGGTCAGTTACTGGGATAAAGATCGGCTGCTTCATGTTGAGCCGATGGTCTTTCTTCACGGATGCTCCAATCGTGATGCTTCACGGTCCTTTAGTGCTGACGCAAAGACCGTGTTTATTCATTTTTCTCACTACAAACGTGTTCATATGGTGTCCGATTATATGTTCTAATGAACCCGCGGCACGGCTACAAAAAAATGCATTTAGAGATTTGCGGTAAAACCGCATCGGATATCCACCTTCTTTGCATCCATCTTCATTACCCGTTTCTCTTGTGACAGGGAGTTCCCACTTTTTAAGTAAAATCCTAACAGGATGCACTAAAATAATGTACTATTCCTCCCCCCGTCAAAGGCACACACAGGCACGCGTGCACAACAGTGTGCGTTTTAAACAGACAGTTTACTTAAAATTTTGTTTTGTCATACACACACACACACCATGCACTTGGGAAAGCAATTTTAGATTTCACATCCTGAACGCACGTATACCCAGCGGATTCACACTTACAACGGAGATGAGCACTTCACAAAAACAAGTCGACTCAAACAATGGGGAAAAATTTTAATGCAGAAAAATCCGTCAGATAATCAGGAAGAACCAACCAATGCAAGTTGAATACATTTTATTTTATTTTTTTGAACAGTCACTGTACAGTAAAAACCGAACTGCCAATTAACTTCCAGATCACTAGGCCTTAGAAAAAATGGGGAAAAAAGGCCGCTTGAGTGGTTAACTGCTGTGATGCTTTTCAGCTTCCATAATCACCACCACAACCAAATATCCTTTGGGCAGTGGTCTACATTGTGATAATTATTAACTTAAAATTATATATTTAGACTCGATCTGAATAATTGAAGTCATGGAGTAAGTGTACAGTAGGTTTGTGTGTTCTAGTAATCGCGTACATACAATCATTCATATACGATATACGTACATATAATCAGCCCTGCCTTGTTCAGCAAGGCTAACATACATTTGGTGACAACCACATCTCTTAAATGAGATAAGTATGCACGCAGAGACCACAGAGAGGAGCATGGCTCATTACCCACTTGTCCCTTATGTAATGAGAGAAGCCTTTTCAATCACGGACTGGAACTGGCAAAACGCCCGCTGCTCTTGATCGCTTAGCCAATGCACATACATTATCTCAATTTTAGAGCTCGGCTATAATCAGACAAAGTTTCAGCTTTCAAACTCGGCTAGTGAGAAAAGTTTCAGGGTATAAACACACGAGAAACACGAGACGTGCAAAAAGCAGGCCCCTTACTGTAGATCCAGGCTCTGTTCGCTGATAAAATCACAGTGAAGATGCTACGTGGACTGCATTCTAATGCACTAAAATATCAGGGGAAAACAGAAACACCCTAAAACCTCAGGATGCTAGATATCGCTTCTAACCGTGCTCTTGCTGGTTAGTGAGGGTACTGTGACTTTGGAAACAATTAGCAAAAGCAGCCATCCTTTTCCCATTCCAGCTCCACATATGTTACTGCCAATAAACATGCTGTAGCCGAACTGTTAAAATGAAACAACATTTTACAGAACAAAGATGCATCAATTCACACTACTGCCTTAAATGTGCTTCACAACTATGATCATAAATAACATACAATTTAAAGAACAAAATATTCTCTCTTCTCTAAAATGTGCATCTATTGTGCATGTTGAGTTAATGACTTGAAGCCTCATCAGCTCAAAAAGGACCAGGCGGTCTTTTTTTGTATTTTTATTATTATTATTTTTTAACCCTATGAAGAACCAACCGATTAATAACATTAAACAGTTGGTTAGTTTCAGTAGTTGCCTGGATCCCTTTTCAGAGAGAATATTGTCAACACCACCTTAACATGGAAGAATAAGAATAAAACCAAGCAGTATTACTCAAGTCACAGTCTTCGAGGGCCAAGAACTGCTGGTTTTCCAACCTCCTTTTACGTGGGAGTCAGGTGTGAAGACAGTCTGGCCAGTCTGGCACTAATTGTTCAGTTAATTACCTGGCAGAAAAGAAAACCAGGGCTGGACATGGATTCGAAGGCCGCGGTTGAGTATCCATGGGTTATAGGGTGACTCAGTCAGTATTTTGTTTCATTCAGCATGGTTTCCCCCGTCCTTATTCCACGATGATGATTCCTTTTTGCGATCTGGCACCTGCAGGCTGCGTACCCGAGCTGCGCAAAAATCAAAAATTGCAGTCCTCCAGGATATTGTCAGCACAGTTCCGCTGGTAGACTAAAGGGTGAAACTGTGAAAAATGGCTCAGTATGTGCTGAAGGTCACAGGTGCAATCTCAACGCTGAGAATTGGCGCCCGTTAGGATGGGATTGGGCTTACACAACTGCAAAAGGGCGTGCCACAGAAAACAAACAAAAAAACTGGAAATTAAGAGCATGTTTTGGAAGGTGTCAAAGCTGTCAAGCAGTAGAACACAAAAGAAAAGAAATTTTCCCCTGTCATTAATAATATTTTCCATCTTATCCTCACTGGTAAATTCAGCGTTTAACTGCCTATAGGTGCATCTGTAGTGACTGACTACGTTTATGGAGCTATTTAAGTTCCACCACTCTTAACAAGAAAATAGAAATACAACCAACATTAACGTGTTAGCTACGACGACAGCCAAACAGCATAAAGGTGTACACTGCCCTTTTCCTTAATTTACTTATTTACTTAATAAATAAATAAGTAATAAAAGGTATTCGATTTAAGTGTATAATTACTGAACACACAGGGACTGGAGGTCTGACACAGTGTGTCCGTTCTGCAATGGACATTCATTCATGTTCACTTCTGATTGGCAACCCACCAAACAGAGTCACCACTTATTGGTTGTTAAAATGTAAATTGGTCTATTGTTTACATAAAAAGTATGGTCTCCAAAAAAACAATAGCAAATCCACCTGTAGTTGGCAGTATTCAAGATTAGAAACTCCTATAAAGTTTCAACTGAATAAAATGAGCTTAATAGCTTGGTAGCTTAATAGCTTTGTTTTCCTCAGTTCTATGCATTATATTTGTAATATATTTTATTGTAATATATTTATGTTTAAAAATTATGATTTTTATTCCTGTGTCTTTAAAAATGGCTGAATATTTTGAACGGGTGATTCACTGCCTGGCCAAAAGAAAAGTCGCCGTTGCACCCGTCATGCATAGTGCCCACTGTACAAGCCTCTGGAGGCAGTGTTATGATCTTGGGTTGCTTCAATTGGTCAGGTCTAGGCTCAGCAACGTTATACAGCAATAAAATTAAGTCAGCTGAATGTACTGAATGACCAGGTTATCCCATCAATGGGCATATTCCAGGATGACAATGCCAAGATTCATCAGGCTCAAATTGTGAAAGAGTGGTTCAGGGAGCATGAGGAATCATTTTCACCCATGAATTGGCCTCCAGTCTTGACCTTAACCCCATTGAAAGTCTTTGCGATGTGCTGGAGAAGACTTTACAGAGTGGTTCGACTTTCCCGTAGTCAATACAAGATCTCGGCCAAAAATGAATGCAACTCTGTACGGAAATAAATGTTGTGACGTTGCATAAGGTTGTCGAGACAATGCCATGATGATTGTGTGCCGTAATCAAACCTAAAGATGGTCCAACGAAATATTAGAGTGTGCAACTTTTTTTTGCCAGGCAGTGTACTTCAAGCTGGTAGAGGTTTTGCGGTAAGCCAGCTTTGCACCGTCAATATTGGTAGCCAACTACTATTATTGCCTTGGTCACATTGTTTCTTTTCAATGACAAGTACCTCAACGAATGAATTTGTTGCTATGGTTGCACATGCCAGACCCCTTTTAAATCACTGTAGATGGGTTATGAAAAAAATGAATAAATACTAATAAAAACTGACTTCCACTTCTCTTACTGAAACTTGTGTTCTACTGGAACAATTGTTAAGAGAGTTTGCTGAAAAAGGCCGTTTGAACCAAATCAGTTTTATTTGCATTACATTCAGGCACTTAGCAGACACTTTTTATCCATAGTGACTACCAAAGCTTACATGCATTTGTCCTTTACATAGTATCCATTTATACGGCTGACTATATACTGAAGTAATTTCTCAAAGGTACAACGGCAGTGCCCTAACCTGAGAATTAAACCTGACATCTCTGGGCTACAAACCCAATTCCATAACCATTTCACAGCACTGCAGTGCCAGTATTTACCAACCATTTTTTATGCTCTTGCACATCCATTTTAAGTACTCCCATACCTGAGAAGCTCGCCATCCTTGTGAGTTCATCCTGTGTCAAATGTCGCCTTTTCTACAGTTTTAGACTTCAGTCTGTGGAGCAAGTGTAAAAAAGGTAATAATCCTTTACCAGCTTCCAGTCTGTTTCGGGGATAAGCAGTTCACACCTTTGAATTACTGGCAGGCTTGTGACAAAGCTTTTCAAAATACAACAGAAATGTTGACTAGTTACAAAAAAAACATGTAATTATCCAAGTTGGAAAAAGCCATGGTTAAATCCTCGATCAAAGCAGTGGGACTGATGATATAATCGTTAACCTAGCATCCCTGTACATCTCACCACAAATGAGCCTCAGTCATTTAGAAATTTGCCACTGTGATCGTGCCCCACCATCCCACACCAAAATAAAAGTGAATGGCATTAGAAATGTGTTTTTAGCCCCGACCCCCATCCTCTCCCATCCCCCACCCGCAAGCTTTGGCTGCACACAGCTCTCAAACTGCAGTTATCCAATTCCATTTCTGAAATTTTCAGGGGCGAGGAAACTAGGTCATCCACTTTCGTTGACGTATCAGCCCAACATCAAACGCAGCCCACTGCAGAGCAAGCGTGCTGCATTTTAATTTTAGGGATTTTTATATTTATTTTATTTATTTTTTACTAGCATCTAATTCACTTTAAAAGGGACCACGGCAGGAATATTTAGACACATTCATTGAGTTTCTTTTCCACACAGCATTATTAGGAAAGTTTTTTTTTATTAAAAAAATATATATACACGTACATTTCACATCCCGCTCCAAAAATAAAAAATGGTTGAAAAATCTGTCCCAATTTCTTAAATAAAAGCTATTCTTAATTTTGCCTTTTTGCAGTTTAAGACATTTAATGCTGGTGCCCGTGCCAGTGCTTCATCCTATGCTGTAGGTTGTAAAGAATATGTACCCTCTGTACAAACTGGCAGCGCTATTCACAAAATAAAACTATATTGCAATATAGAAGGCGAAGGCTGGTGTGTGCAACATTGCACCAAATGTTACACACAAACATGTAAAAGGATTCACAACACACATGCGTACAGAACATGCCTGGACCAACACGGTTGAATAGCTAAAAAGAACACCTGCGAGAAAACACACCCGCACCTCCCATCATTCAGGCGATATTACCTCTCTTTGGCTTCCTACTGAGCTGGAGTACAGCAAGAGCAAGAGCCAAGTGCTCAGAGAGAAGAGGTGTCGAATAAAGTGTTAATGAGAAAGCACAGTAGAATCAATAATCGTTATAAACGCAATGAGGGGAGGAGGGTACGCTGTTAACCGTGATTAAATCTCCCTAAAGCACCAAGCTGTTAAAGAAAAAAAGAAAGAAAAAAATGTATATATATAAAAATGTAACCAGTGTAATAGAGAACAATCTTCTTTTTTTTTTCTTTTTAAAAATTAGTGGTTCTACCAAGTCACAGGCGAATAAGAGGAAAACACGCTTAAGAAAATACCTTCAGTAATAAAAACAATAATAATAAAAAAATAAACTGAGACAAGAAATTTAGTAGGTTGGGGAATACAAGATAGACGACATTTAGGGCACGAGCATTTTGAAGTCAGTTGACTCTTCCCTGGAACAACCCTCTGGCACGGAACGCAAATCCATTACAGAAACTGAAATGCGAATTCGCTATTCTCGATTATTCATGTTAGGCGTGTTAGCATGTTGTGCTCCCAAAGGTTTTCCCAGAATTACCACAGCAAGCAGCATACTGCAATCATTCATTTCTTTTGTTTTCCTTGGTGATCCATACGGGTACAGTGCACTATTATTGGCACCCGTGGTAAAGATGAGTTAAAAGGGTTATAAAAAATTCACTGTTTGGTGAATTAGCTTAATCTCACATTGAAAAAATGTGAAAAATCAAATCTTTAATTGAAAAAAATAAATAAAATCCCTCATCGAGAAATAATTATTTTTAACAAAACCATGTGTGCCACAATTATTGGCACCCCTGCATTAATATATAGAATAAAGTAATCATTTTAAATATTTGGTCACATATCCATTGCTTGCCATGACTTCCTGATGTCAGTGACCCAACAACATCAAAAGACTCTTGATATCTTATTTTCTGGTACTCTTACAAGCGATACTATAACGTCTCTGCATTTGAATGGATCTCTATGGGAATTGGGGGGTGGGACTAGATTTAGCTGTAAATTACACTGGAACAGTATAGAACACATGTTTGGCTAAATGGCTCCAAGTCATCAAGGGTCTGATGTATCAAACAAGCCTCAAACCATCACTCTGCTGCCAGAAATACAGTAGATATGGATGGATAACTTGAAGGGTTTATTCTCCTGACTTATTTTTCCATAGATTTCAATAGGCAAATTTGTCAGGAGAAACAACCCTTAAAGTGATCCATCCATATCTACTGCATATCTGGCAGCAGAGTGAGGTTTTGAGGCTCGTTTGATACCTCAGACCCTTGAAGACTTACAGCCATTTTACCAACCATGTATTCCATACTGTTCCAGCATAATGTACAGCTAAATCTAGTCCCACCCCCCAATTCCCATAGAGATCCATTCAAATGCAGTGAATTTTTTAGAACCCTTTTTACCAGGGGTGCCAATAATAGTGGAGGGCACTGTATATGCAAAAAGGGCTCTTGACCATGGCTCCATATATAAAATATACAGCCACTTAACGGTTTCACTGATCCCAACAGGATGCTACCCATCACAAAACACATCACATCCAATAAGCCTCATCTGGAATCGGAAAGATAAATATTGACAGTGTTTAAGAAAACCACTTACTGTACCGCAACCAAAGGGTTTCACTATAGAGCAGCATTTGGGAAGTTGGCGGTAATACGCCGCATCATACCCCGCCCAAACAGGACCAGATATCCGGTCGGTGGATCCACCTTTGCATAACAGCGTCTTTTCCGTCGACTATACGCGAAGATGCAATTTGACTGACGGGCAGACGTTGGGAGTAGGCCCGTGGACTTAAGTGCGTGGGTTGTGCTCCGATACGATTAACAATGTCAGCTTATCTAAAACGAGAATGCAATTACCCTGCACCTGCAGCCTCCTAGGTTCTGTCCCTCAGCCTGTGTACTGAATCACGGGGCACTTCTGCTTTTTAGCAAATCATTTTGTGAGCTACATCCAAGGGCTGCTCTGCTGGGCTCAGGAGCTGCGACATGACAGCAGGGAACGGCAATGGAAAAACGGGCAAAGAATGTGGCCAATGAAGCCGCAGGTGGACCGGGTTTCCGAAGCGCTTAGCCAAATGAGATCCGCGTACCAGAAAGGCATGACCGTCCGACCTTTTGGACAACGGGACACTGTCACACAGGCAAGCTACCTGAGGAAGGGATGAGTTCATCAGGGGATGCTTATAAGACATACTCATTTGGTCTTCATCTGCATCACACCCGTCACACTTCACACCCATGGCCACGCTTACTTAACCCTCACATAATGTCAATTTGACGCCAATTCAGTGTTTTTGACGTCTCTTAAAAACCAGTTAAAACCAGATTTTTTTCATCGTGACACTATACGACTGTTCCTAATTTGTTTGGATTAAATAGTAAACGTGCAATAAATATAACGCTATCTTTTAAAAAGTCCTGCACCAACTTTGTATACAAAGGTATACAAAGTAAGAATAAAGATAAAATGTAAGAAAACCTTTTTACCTTTTATTATTTTTATTTTTTACCTCTTATTTTTTGCGGGCGATTCCGATGGCACTTTCCCATACGGGTTTTAAACTTCACAAACTTTCACTTGCCTAAAATTGTTCTATTAGGCTGCCATAGTTTTGTGTCAGTTTAAAGAATTGGGGTAAATTTGACCACAAACAAAAAAGGCCGGTACCATGTCATCTATAGGTGGACAGGGAGAGGCTGGACCCTAAAGTCAAGCGGATGGCCTTATATTTATAAAGAATTCATATTTCATAATGTTCTTTCCCCACATGACACTAGATGCATCTCAACTACAAATTTGACCTAATAAAACGAGACATTTCCGACAATTACAAAAAATAAACGCCTGGGCTGTAGCTTTATACCCATTTATTTATGAGTTAACTGAAAACACCGTTCAGAACAACCAGACTAGCTCATGTCACATTGATAGTTTTGAATCGGGCACCGATTCTGAACCAATAATCTGGCCTCTTCTGCAGTTTGTTCTACCTTAAGAGTCGGGTCTCCGTAATTGCCGTTCAGGCTCAAGGATTTGCCTGAACGCTGATGATACTTCGCTTCTGCTTCCGTATCAAGAAGCTTCCGTATCTGCTTCCGTATCAAGAAGCTTCCGTATCTGCTTCCGTATCAAAGGCGGGCAAAGACTTGCATGTATCTCAGAGAAGAGGCCATCAGAGCATGTTTAACACCCCGGACAGAATTGGAAAGCTCAGATTTGGACAACATAACAGCCGTCGAGGCAAGAAGCCTTGTCCGCATGCCGCATTGTTCATTTGTACTGAATCCCAAAGAAATATCCCTGCAATTCCAACAAATCATTGTAGCACTTCCAAAATGTCTTTTCTTTGTTGCATTTTCTTTTTTGTCCACAAGATGAAATGGCAATACCGCCTACCGTGGATATTCATATTCAGAGAGTGGAGACAAGTAGGGTGTCAGGGTCATAGAGGATTGAATACAATTTACACACAGCACATGCAACCTTCTTAGTAAAAACAG
The DNA here is from genome assembly GCA_022702515.1 of Ilyophis sp. 1 JC-2022. Classification (NCBI taxonomy): domain Eukaryota; kingdom Metazoa; phylum Chordata; class Actinopteri; order Anguilliformes; family Synaphobranchidae; genus Ilyophis; species Ilyophis sp. 1 JC-2022. The sequence continues at coordinate 101,828,569 of CM040405.1, forward strand.
TTTCTAAAGTCTGGATAGAACAAGGCTATAAAACAAATCTATTCACTGGGAGGGGATCTATTTTCCGACTTACATTTAGTGCAAGATTAGAAAACCATTCTTATCCAAAGCAATTGACAATCCTTATATTGTAACTGTATATTTATTCTGCAACACACTGATGTAATTTACCTTGGCCAAGCGTACCCATTCCTTCACACTGCGACCATGTTTCACGTGACAATAAAAAAAAAAATACATTAAACTCATCTCTGGATGAAGATTCTTAACCTAAGGACTTTAAAGTGTTTGAATAATATGCTAAGTGACACCAGGCTAAATTACCACATGTCTACTAATTAAATAGCCTATTTCTCTCAGTTTCACATACATCAGTCAATCTGTATCCTATTTATAATCATGGTGTTTTTCCTGCTCTTGAACTGAAATGAGAGGGAACAACTCAATCCTTTTGTACTGCAAACCGTTTGAAAATTGAAAGATGCTATGTGACATTCTCCTAATTAAGACTTTGCCAATGCATTTAGAAATCGGCTTGTTAGTCAAGCTATCTAGCCAGCAAAACAAGCAGACCAGCACCTTCAGACATCCCTGTTTGAAGTTAATTTACAACTTGCTGAATAGCCCGATCATTATGACTGAAATTTAAAACTGCCGAAACAACAATGTGCGAGGACACAGTGAACAAAGAACATCTATTTATGCTCACCTTTCTTTCTCTAGACAGTCGATGTGGACTTTGTGGCATAATACTTTAAAAACGTTAGTAAAAAATTATGTGACAGCCTAGACTGCATACATACTGCTTTAACGCTATGCAGATTTATTAGGCTATGTTATAAAAAAACTGACAGCATACTAAGAATTATTTGGCAATGAACAGTTTTAAGACAGTTTTATCACTTTGACTGTACACAGGCACAATATTCCGTATTGTCGTATGTCATATTACATAGAACTCAATCTAGTATTTCTGCATTCCAAATTGTGGAATAAATGGAAAAACAGATAAAATGTGTATCTATTTATTTGTAGATTAGTCTAGATTTAAAATAAAATGCATATAGACGAACAAGGATAATATAGGCCTATATAATTATTCTGCTGGCACACAAACTTTCATTACGTACTGTATAACCTGTCAGCCGCAAACGGTGTCTCACTCAAAGGTATTATTCTCTGAAACATAAGAGGCTTGTCTGTCACTGGGCCCCTTTAAAAAATATAACCTAAAATTTGACTAATGATTGGCCATTTCTTCATGCGACACAACATGGTAGTAGCTTAGTTTGTAGCCTACTGCTTTCAAAGTCATTCCACAAGTGTAAATAAGCCATCACCAAAAAACACCATTTTTAAAAAGCTCTACTTCAAGTTTTGGTTTTTCCCCCCAAACATGGGGGAAAAACTATGATGATTATGCTATAATGACTTTCTCACAACTTTTACCAAAAGGCAAAAAAGAGAAGCCTACATTTTTCACAGTAGGTGTGCATAGAATAATGAGTTTTTACAGAGAAACAAAGGACCATGCAAAGACACCACCGAAAGCAGCCGATTCTCATGAGTAAACAGGCCAGACCCACATCACCATGCCAATATTAAGTGTCAGACGCCAACGTGGCTAAAACGATCAACCTCCAGCGCCGTACTTAACGCGTTACCCTGTCTAACACGCTGGCAAAAATAAGCACTGCTAAGTGCCGTCATGGGCAGGTGCCCCGAGACAGATGCGGAGCGGACTGCCTGACGGCATTCAGCAGAACAATGCTTTCACCCGATCATGAGCTCATGTAGGTCAGGAAATGTTAAGCGCGACACGGGAGCCGGGCTAAAGCATCTTCATTCACATCAATTATGAATCCCTGGATCTCAATTAAAAACAAACACAGACACGCCGCGGAATGGCTCGTAGATCTCCGCGTCCTGCTTTAATGCATGTGAAGTGTAAAGCAGCAATTCTGCGTGCGTGTGTGTGTGTGTGTGTGTGTGTGTGTAAATACGTGCATGAGTGTGTGTGCGCGTCAGACCGCTACACGCAACAGATTGGATTTTAAAAGTCCACTTCAATCATAGCATCCGCAAACATCCAGGCCCACGCATGACATACCTCCACCGCAGCTTTTATTTTATACCAACATACTACACACAGACAGTGTGTGGCAGAATTATATTGAGATGAGGTTAAACAATCTCATTTAGCCCTCTCCTGACCTAGATCCCCCTTGAATTAAATCTGGATTGAGGAGGAAGGGGGGAAAAAAGAATTTGAGTGACACTATGCTCTCCACCCCAGTTGTGCTGGAAACTGAAGGAAATCCAAATTAAGCGTCCAACTTTCCTCTCATAAACAGGGGGCTCAAGCCGACAGGGGATATTCGACGACGTGAAAACCGAAAATGCAGGGATTTCAAAAGCTTTTAATGTACATGATTACCGTCCAAGACGAGGCTTGATTCGACTGTTAAGAATCAAATATGTGGCATTACATTAATGCCCAATGCAGGATTTTAGAAAGACATAAACGGCAAATGCAGGGTATTTATAGTGAGCAGCCGTCCCCCTTAATAATATCCCCCACAATTCCTGGTACTTTATATTCAGAAAATATTAGGGCAAAACCTTTCTGAGGTGATGCTCTTTTGGCAATTTATATGTTAATATAAAGAAGTCCCCTATTTTATCAAGGCAAACACAAAAAAAAGGCATTTCTGCTTACAAAGTGCATTAGAACATTCAAAATCATGCTGATATTCAACAGAAAACGCCAACCGTTGAACATATGGAGAAATATTAACCAAAACATAATAGCAAAAATAATCTTAAAAGACCATGTATCTTCAAGTGATGCATTCTCAAATCTATTTTGTGTAAATATGGCCTCTGAACACAGTTGAACAAGCCTTTTTTAAAATTGGTATTATCAAGACGAGTACTATTAATGTTCTTTCTGTTAACTTTAGCTTTAAGAGACTGTTGATTAATCAGGCTACATTTTTACAGGGACATAACGTAACAAGTTATTTTACTTCTTGATTACTGTATATTATTGGTTACGTAATGCAAGCAACAGCAAAGACTACTCTTGGTCCTGTTGACAAAGAATTATGACATACTCATTTTATTTTTATGGAAAGCACAAAATTAAGATAGCTTAGCTGCATTTGGCCCTCGGCCCTAATCCACAGTCAAGTAAAATTAGGAGATTTGAGATTGCACATATTTTTTAATGCAAAATAAATAAACGGGGCCCCAATCTGTCCACAAGCAACGTGGCAGCACATATTTTACGCCAATTGCATTCTCTGTACTTCCATGCTGATTATATCTGTGTGCATCTACTCAGCTGAGAGAGCAGTGCTATCCCAAAGGCATAGCAGTGCTATTAACCTTAAAGCATGCGCTTGGAACACACACTCTCTAAAAACCCTGCGTGTGCACGTGTGTATGTGTTTGTGCGCGGGTGTGCGTGAATATCAGTGTAAAATCTGCACAATTTTCTATTAGATTGTCAGTAAACATGAACACGTGCACATACCCACAAACACCGTCGAGGAAGAAATAGCCTTGGCGTCAAAAAACTGTTATTCATATTGATGTTTCAAACACCCATTGGGCACAGCACCTGCTAATATTCTTCCTGCTTATTGGACAGCACTTCTCCATTGAAGTTTGGGTTCAGTCTCTCAAATCGTGACGTCTTCAGAAGCCAATTCAGCATTCACATTATTGGATAATTACAGTGTTTCACCTAGATTTTTTTTCAGGCCTGGTGGTACGCACTGAAAAACCCCTAAACAGATGCGGCACATGCATATTGGCATGGTCTGATGGCGCAGCAGGCAGCTCGCAATTTATATCTGTGTTCAAACTTTGGTCGCTCTGTATATTAAAGACCTAAAACAAAATGAGCACAAGGAGAGGATGACTTACTGCATTTATTGCATAAAAATTAGATGTGTAACATATGCCACATAATAATTAGTGCCCACCAGAATTAATCCTGGAAAATATGAGCTAAAAAGACTATAATAAACATCTTTGTCATTTATCAGCATGACCTTACACTCAAAAATCTAATATTTATAATTTAGTTGAAATTATTAGATCCCCGGCTCCTCCTGTCCACATGTCGAAGTGTCCTTGGGCAAGACACTGAACCCCAAATTTCTCCCAAAGAGCAGGCTAGCACCTTGCATGGCGGCTGCCACCATTGGTGTGTGAATGTGTGTGTGAACAGGTGAGTGAGAGGCCATTGTAAAGCACTTTGGATAAAGGCCCTATATAAGTGCAGTCTATTTACCATTTATTCAAAGAAATACATTTTAAAATTCATCAAAAAAAAAAGCATGTCAAAATTATTGGCAACACTAGAAATTGTTACAAAGAAAACCCCATTTATGCATATACTGTATATAGATTTTTTTTAAGCACACCTGATTCTTTAGGAACTATTATATGGTCTTTCTCAACTTCCTGTTTACTGGGGTATAATATGAGGCGACACACAGCCCAAATCCCCTTATTCATCCATCAACATGGGGAAGATCCGAGACGACACAAATTAAATGATAAAAGGTTGTTGGCCTTCATAAATCAGGCAATGGCTATAGAAAAACAGCTTAATGTCTGACACTACTTATTTCCCCCATTAGGACAATAATTACAAAGTTCAAATCAACTGGAATGCCCCCTCATCAATACATGCAAAAGAAAAGAGCCTTATCCCAACAGTGACATGTCGTGGGGCTGTTTTTCCTCGAATGGCTATGGGAACCTTGTTAGGCTACAAGGCATCAAGATTTTAGACCACAATCTGTCTGCCTCTGCCAGAAGGCTAAAATGTGGTTTTGGTTGGATCCTCCAGCAAGTCAATGATCCAAAGCATACCTCAGAATCTTCACAAAAAAGGTTTACTGACCACGGAATCTACGTTTTGCGATGGCCATCCCAGTCCCCTGACCTGAACCCCATTGAAGGTCTGTGGATGAGCTGAAGGAGAGTCCAAAAGGAGTCGAAAAGAGGACCAAGGACTCTGGAGAGATCATGTATGCAGGAATGGTCTCAAATCCCTTGTTATGTGTGAGGGTGTACAAAACACTAAATACAGGGATGAAAATAATTAAGTTTAACACATCTTCTTCAAGATCCTAATTATTTTGCATTAAAGATAGGTTTTTCCTCTGATCAATGGTATCACAATGAAACTATAAAAATATATATTTTTTCTGAGCATAGAAGTCATTTGATTAACAATAAACTGAATTTAATCCTGCACTTTTTGCTCATATTAATTGAGGTTGCAAATAACTGGTGGGAACTGTAAGACTCCACAATTGCATACAGAGCATTTTTTTTATTTATTATTTATGCAGGAATTTCAACTTCAAACTTCACCAAGGTGTTCCAGGGGAAACAGTCATTTAGCAAATAGAAAAATAGTGCGCCTCACAGCTCCGACCCCCCCCTCCCCCCCCCCTTCCCCTCCCAACATACCCTATAAGCCACACCTCCAAAGCATCTGTACATCCAATAATGGAACATAAGTGACTCCATTCACTTGCACCCTTAGCGCTGATGTTCTTGTGGCAGGGAGGTTGAGAGCAATCTGAGCCGACTGTCTCAGCTCAATATGACTAACCCCACCCCAACTTCAAAATGCTCATTTGAGTCAAAATGAGTCATTCCTTTTATTTATGACATTGACAGTGCCCCCTCAAGCAATAGTCTAACCACATTTTGTGTATGTGTATATGTATATATATATATATATATATATATATATATATATATATATATAAATAATTAGGTATGGTTGTGAAACCACACCTATTGTTATTCACCACTTATTATTCCGCCACTTTTTGAGAACCTATCTCCTCCAACACCATTCCCACCATCAACACCATTCATACCTCATATTATACATCTATACACCCTCCAGGTTGCTATTACTTTTTACCTTTATACCATATACACTTTTTCAGATAATAGACCTTTTATCGCCAAAATTAATGGGAGTCAGTGGGCAGTTTGAAAACCGATGCAATAGAATGTGGATGCGGTTACATATTACACTGATTATGACATCACAATGCCTTCCTATACAACACTGTTATGACCTCACAATACTATCCCAGATGATTTGACATAGCCTTTTTGTGCTTTCATCACAATTCATTATTTCTTTACATCACTTCCAGGTTCTTTAGACTACTTACCACAAAATACATCACCATATTTTAACACTTTCACCTTTTTTAGATCCCTTTATACTGCATTACCACTCCATACCATTTACACCTTTTATTTACCGCCTCAGTATTCACAATTTTTTTACCCTCTGTTCGCAAGGATAACAGGACTGATTCTTCTTTTATAGTGTTCTGTAGGATTGTTGAACATATTGGGAGGAACCCTTGAGCATTCTTCCATCTTTCCAGATCTTCAGTCCGCACTTGATTCCCTCTTAATATTTTTCCAGAGGGTTCACCGTTAACGGTTGCCCAGGGCAGGTACAACCAGATGTCGGAAAAGTTGAACTGCTCAGCCACTCGCCCGATTGGGTAAGTATTGTTTTAGGGCTATTTCCCAATCCAGTTCATTCTAAACTCCATTTAGTGATGCTAAATTAGCATAAAAGCAAAGTTGTGTGCGACAAAAAAAGATTACAAGGTGGGGTCACTTCAGTTACCAAGACACTCATCAATCACATAATTGTAATGTTAGTACATAAGACTCTTGACCAATACGCCATGAAAGTGCAGCGTGAAAGATGTAGTATTCTACGTAGCAACAAACGACTGGAGACAAACGGTCCAAATACAACGGCTCCTCGTATTAGTTTATGGCATCTCATCACTTTTTAAAGATGAGGAGAAATAATAAAGTGCAGTAAACTAATTTCACTTCTTTTTCATTCAAGATTTGTGACCGTCTTTATTTACTCAATAACTGATAAAATGTTAGTATAACATTAATAGGCTAATATAATAACGCCAGAGTTATTTTATGCACTTCAGGTCACTGGTAAACTTTGCCATAACCTGAAAAATATAAATTTAGTTTGTGCAAGTAGATGTCTTACTAACTTGATCGATCAGACAAGTGTGGGCAGCAGTGCAGAATAATGGTTAAGAAACAGGACGTGTAACCGAAAGGTTGCAGGTTCAATTCCCAGGTAGGACACTGCCGTTGTACCTGACTTGCTTCAGTATATATTCAGCTGTATGAATGGATACATGTAATAAGATGTAATAAGAAGTTCTGTAAGTCGCTCTGGATAATGTAATGTAAAGTATGGGGGAAAGGAATTTAATCCTGTGTTCACCAATCTTATATAGCACTATAGAAACAATTCAGAAGCGTTTTCCATGCGCAACAAATATATGTCGATACCTCCCTCTGAAGCACAAATTTAAAGATCCACACTTGTAAGTTTTATTAAATACTTGGTCTCTTGCATTGTGTAACATGTTCCAATTAAGCAGGTCAAATAGGAAATCTGTAAAACATGGCATTTCACAACATTTTCTCCCAGAAGAAATCACTAGACAAAACAAGCAAGTAAAATTTGGCTTCAAAGCTGACAGTTCTGGATTTCAATCAAAGCAGGCAATCATTTTTGATCTATTTGCATAAACACTCCCACACACATCGTTACATTTTAAGTGTGGCATCATCAAATTATTAGCAAGCTACCTGTAGCAGAGAGCAAGAAAAATGTTTGAGTGTTGTTGGTAGTCACGTTAGGAGCGCAATTACTGGTTGCCGGTCAGCTAACCGCGTTACACGGCCTCCAAAGGAGGAGAGTGTAAGAAGCGGTTGGCTGCAATTTTGCTGGTGTGCTCCACTCATTTAGCCACCGAGCGCTTCCGAAATGAAGCACAGTACAGTGCTGGCTTCACAGCAGGGCTGGTGTTGAAAAGAGGGGATCCGACATGTATGGATTAATCCCTGCTAGATAATTTACTGACGCCATGTTCACTTTTAGAGTAGGAGTTGCGTGGGCAGGAGATGGGAGGAGCCCTCCTGTCATTCCCGGTCAGATAACCAATCAAGGGAGAGCATGCGAAAAAGACGTGCAACACCAATCCAAAATAACCTTTTCAGCTTGAAGGGAGAAACTCACTGGACGTGTTTTTTTTTCAATGTTTAGTCATTATTTTCTTTAAAAAAGCTTACCAACATGTTTGTTAAACCTTGTGGAATAATATATATAAAATGGGCAAAAAATTGAATAGTTGGGGACCTTTAACGCTCCTGACATTTTATGACACCTTTTATGTTTGGGGTCAAATTGACAAATGGTTTAAGCTGACCCAAATTTATTATAATAGGATTTTGATACTTTGTGGGTCAATTGTCTAGCCTTTTATCCCTAAATGTTAAAAAGTCTGTCAAAAATTATATTTCTAAGTCTATTTAAAAATAAATGATAATAAATAAGCAGTTCAGATGACTGTGATTATGTCACATTTAAGTTTTACATTTTCATTTATTAATGGCATCAGCGCTGCATCAAATGTGTCACCTTTCTGGGGTGTATGTGCATGTATAAAATGTAATCTGGATAATGAGAACCTCAATTGGTGGACTGTGCAGTAAAAGAAAGGGGGCAGGATGTATTTTGGAGGCGGTTGTAGCAGTGAGACAGGGCAAAATCTTGGCATTTTATTTATTTTAAATCATGTTCTCTAATGACTCACAAATCACTTATGTTTCCAAGACTAATTCACCTTGGTAACAAAGAATCATATCAAAGGAATCAGGACAACAAAAACCTCCAAATAAGCCTCTCGCACAATTAGAAAATTGCCTTTTTCTGCTGTGCGCTACTGCGCTTGCTTCAAATGCCCGCCGGCCCTCAGGTCTGGGATCAAAACATATTTTAAAGCACTAGGCCGTACACACAATTAAGCCTTTGCATGCAGCGTGCAACAACGTAGTGCCAGCACACCCTTTCAACACCCAGAACTGACGGTTAAAATGCAGCGTGTGAGGAATCTCAAACACAGGAGAATCATTTCCAAAATGAATGACAGGTGGGGCCGTAGCTTCAGGAGAAATAAGATTTAGCTATGTAGACAATCCATACAGCTGGATTTGGGCCTGATGGAGATACTAGGCACAGTTGAAAATGATGTCATGCACTACAAAATAAAAGCCAAAATATCCAAATGTACTACGTTTAGTTCTCATTTCTATAGCTTGAGGGAAAGGCCATGCATAGTCTGACAAGAGATATCCAGCAAATGTAGCAAATTAAATTCACACGTAATTTTGTGTCGGACACCAGAGGTTCATATGCTTTAGTCTCCACCATACGTGTACCCATAAAAAAGCATAGTTCACCAGAATTGGTTTGGGAAATATCAAGATTTGGCTTATACATGAACACATTTCTAAAACATATTACGCATTTTCAATTAGGAGGTTTTACAGGGAATTAAATGGAGCTGATAAAGAACGCTAAATGTCTCCAATCATGTTACGTACTGCCAAGCCGTGAGATTTGTGGAGCGTCGCAAAGCAAACAAACTAAACGAATAATACGACGTAATAATAACAACAATACGATTATCACGTAAACTAAGTACACTGACGTGGGACTAACCTGTAAACGAAATTAAATGAAATCCAAAAACTGATAAACTCAACGGCATTTTCCCACAACAAGCAAAAAAAAATAATAAAAAAAACACGAGAAAAAGAAAAACACAAGCATTGATCAAAATCAAATGTCACAATCACCACAAATTTTCTCCTTATGTCTGTTGCCTGCTCCTTAAAGCAGCGCCGGTTTCATCATATGATTTTCACATGAAGTCTTGGCTCATTATTTCTCTCTCGCACAAAGGAGATCATTCACACGGCGCAAATGTGAACCGCCGCAGATGCACCGCTGTCGGGCGTGTGAAGACACTACAGCTGTTCACACAGCAAAAAATTAATAAATGGCACTTTCCCCTGTGCAAATTAAATCTAAATGAGTTGACTGGGACAACTGATGCTAGACCCAAAAAGATCCCGATTGGAGGACACGATTGTGCTGAATAAAGGTACGGCAGACATTCGTTCGTTAAAGAGGAAGGGGGTGGATCTGTTCAAAATCAGCAATCAATGGCTGGTGAAAAGAAATTTATTTGAAAACAGCAATCATTTTTGAGAGGCCTTAGTATTGAAATATGCTTGGTATGCCTCCCCACCCCCAAAACACTAAAAACTCATTTTAAGTCTTAAATTGTAATAGACCACGCCCCCCCCCCAAATAAGGCTTATCCTGTATTAAACGTGTCATGCATTCCATGAAAATATGCCATGTTAAAAGTTAACACTGTTTATCGAAAATTGCAGCAAATAGTCTCGGTAACGAGACAGTAGCAAGGAAACGGGAAAAAAAGAAAGATCTCAAAAAGCCTCGTTCAATTTGAGCATGGGAAAAAGTTAAGACTGCACCAACTGGCCCACCCACTCAGCAGGTAGTCAATTCTATGTGCGACTGCGATGCCCTTTATTCACTGCCCACAGTTGAATACAGAAATATTCCAATTCAAAAAAACACCAACTGAGAAAGTAATAAATAAAAATAAAAACTAGTTGCCAACATTCTTTAAGAAACCATTTAAAGTTGTTGCAAAGGAACATTAAATAAGAGCTTGGGAATCTATCCTTTACAAATATCTGAAAAAAAAGCTGAATACCACTACACAAAAAAAATGTTACTTTATAAGGTCAAGGATCTGTGTCATTTCACTAACCTCTTTTCTTTTAAAACCTCTGGTTTTGAGAAGTGCGGCCTAAAGCTCAGCAAGTGGAAAGAAGTCATTAAATCTTAAAATCAGTTTTAAAAAAGGAAACATGAAACATGTTTGATGAAAAGAAAGGAAAGAGTGATACAAAATAGCGAATTTTTTTTTGATTTCTCATGGTTATGGCTACTGCAGTGGAACAGTTGTGAGCTTCAGAATTTCCTTGAATCTGCTACCTCAAACACTAGATACTTAATGTATGGTGACATGGGTATACAGAAAGGGCTCCAAGTAGTCCTGCATAGAGTCTGGATGATTTCTGTCATATCCACTTATGTGCGTGTTGTTTTGGGGGGGGGGGGGGGGGGGGGGGATGACAGCAAATATGTGTGTCCAGAACATCACATGAACTGCAAATCATGTGGTTCCTCTGAGGAATTTGAGAGTCATCTTCAGTTATTTTATCATAATGCACCATGGACAAGGCAAATCTAAAGAAGTAATAAATAAATAAACACATTTAAAAAGTGTGCGTATGTGGGCACAGCAAATACATAAATATAAAAAAAGCAAGTACTTTTTCCCTTTGTTATGGCAAACTTACATTAGTTCAAGTGAAAATGATCAAGTGCACACAATTACTTGAATGGATTCTGTCCATGTGCAATAACAATGGTAATAAATGGAATGAAATCTGTACGTCCTTGTAAGGTGACTCAGTAAAGTAGTGAATTTTACGCAAAAATCCAACCATGCTGGTCAAGGAGGAACTCACGGATAAAGGTTGAGAAGGACACAAATCAGGAGAGTGGTATAAAAACTTTCACTGAATCCCTTTGAACATGGAAGTCAATCATAAAGAAGTGGGTAGGTATTTTGTTTAATTTAATTTTATTTTATTTATTTGCACAGGAAAAAAAGATTAAAAGCAACATATGCAGAGATGTTACAAGGGTACACAATGTGCTTACAAACCTAAGCCCAACTCAGTTTAAAAATTGATTTGCAGTGGGATTTTTGAAGCGTGATACGGGGTTGTAGAGGTCAGTGGTGGAACGTGTGGTACGGTAGTGTTTTGACGTGAAGAGTGTTTGGATATGAGGTTACATATGATTTGGGGTAGTTCATTATTTTGCAGTTGATGGTAAAATTTTATAGAGGTAAAGGTGCAGTAGTTTTCAAAGGTAAGCGGTGTTGCGGGTTGGAGGGCTGTACAGTGGTGGGTCCAAGGGGGGAGTTGTGACTGTATTTTATATGCTCTGTTATATAATCTGCCTGTATAATTGTTGTATAATTGGTTCAACAGCATCTTTAGTTGTCAGTAGAACAGCATCTTTAGTTGTCAGTAGAACAGCATCTTTAGTTGTCAGTGTCCAGAGGGGGAGGCAGTGGAGTAGAAGAGACAGAATTGTGGCATTCAGGTAAGCAAAAGATACAGATGTAGTCAGATATGGCCTTATTTTATAGAAAACAATCATCTTTTGATTAAGAAGTTTGCCAAGATTGTGAATGTGTGGCCTATATGTAAGGCGAGAGTCCAGAGTAATGCCTGGGTATTTGCATGTTTCTGTAATGTTGAGTGGGTGTTGTACTAGAGTAATGGGGGTATTTATAGAGAGTTATTTTTGTGGTGACCGGAATACATTCAGTTTTCCTTGTATATTTGGACAGATGGTTTGAATGTAGCCAATTACAAAGGGAATACAAGTCAGCTGTTAATTTGGAGTTAGACTATTTGCATGTTGACATACTTTGGGTAAATCATTTACTGTATATATAACAGAAATAATAGTGGTACTTAGATGGACCCTTGAGGTACCCCAATTTTACACAGGGACAGAATGGATTTGGAATGGTCAATTTGCTCAAGCTGAGTTCTATAAGGCAAGGTGAGTAAATCGGTATTAAACAGTTGAGGCATCAGTTCTGTCTATCTTTGCAGGATAATTTGTAGTTATCAATAGAAAGACTTAAAAATTTAACTATGACCTGCGCTTCGGTAAGTAAGACAATTTCAGCACCATACCGAGAGTATTTAAGTGACAGATTTTTAGACCTTTCATTGAGCTGAAAGATTGTTGATGGGTTTTTAGTGAACCTTTTAACTATCCGACGAGTGTTTTCGATGCGTTGACAGGTGTTATGTGTAACAAACTGAATTCACACGAGTGCAGGTGATGCATCAGAAGTTGGATGAAATGAAACGAAAGGTTGAAGTAAAGGAGTATTGGAAAACAACAAGAATAAATGTAGTAGCGTGTGTATCTGAGAATGTATTTACTTGGGAATGGGGTGCGTGTGTGTTTGAGAGTGAAGAAAGATGGGATATATGCTGTATGTATGGATAAGGGGGGTGATGCCAGAACTGGGGTTGGGGCCGGTTGAGGAGTTGAACAAAATAGCAAATGTTTGGGACAAGTGGTGTCATGAGTGAGAATGGGGGCTGAAAACATTTTTAAGACTAGAACAGGGTTGCACATAAGCATTCAAAGTTTTTTGCAATTGGTAATTGAAATATTGACATGGATCAAAAATGCCAAAACAAGAAATACACATAACAGATTTAAAAAGTTTGTTGACGGTCTGGGATTCAGTTCAATATTTCCAATAAGGAGCAAGATGACAACCAGAGTCCTTGCAAGAGATTGCCGGCACTAAGTTCTTATCTCCAGGTTTGTGCAGCAGATTGAGAATCGCCGCAAAGACCGGCACACGCATAGGTGATCCTCTGAGTTTATGTGCTTCCATGTTTAAGAATAGAGAGCACTGTGGTGCTATTTGGGCAGCTACGAGTTTCTCTATCGGGTGTGAAATGACAGACAAGGACCCAAAATATTGGGCAGAGGTGGCGGCGATGTAAAAGAGACACAATAACAGAAAAAACGTTCATGCAGTACAGGTATTTGACAATTTGGGGGGAGATTTTACCTTCTTGTTTGGTGGACCAGCATAGGTCTTTGAAGGTGCGGCCATCACTCTTAAACATAACCAGGGTGTTTGATTCAGAGTAGGTACAGACCAGAGCGTTTCTGTTGATTTTTGTATTGTGAGTTGCAAACGCAGATATTCCATACAAAGACCAAAAATAAATCCATAGCCCGAAAATGTTCGACGTCCAAAAATCATGTTGGATTAATGGCAGAAAACAGCTGTAATGCAGTGAACCAGAACCCAGCCAGATCTGCAGGTATCTGTGCTGTCTGGGCTGCGTGCTGTGAGATGAGCATGCCAGGTGTCTCTGCCGCCAATACCTACTTGTAAACTGCCAATATCTGGCTCACCCTCAAAACGGAGTGAAACGAAGATGAAACTAGTTAGGAAACCACCATAAGCCCAACATAAACTTTGAAAGAGCGACAGACTTCAGTCGCTGAGATGGGGGAAAATTGTCCATGAGCCAATAATATCCTGGGCACTCCACACAATTGGCTAGTATGGTAGGGAGGGAAACCATTAGTGACAAAAACCCATCTCTAATCCCATTTTGAGTTTGTAAGAAAGCACCTAATTAAGGTTTTGGGTCACATGAGACTAAATTGGTGCATTTTGAAATGCAAAGTGTTTGTGTTGTGCCCATTGTAAAAAACGCTTATAAGGATGGTTGGCTCATGGACACAATCATGGCTCATGATTTCAATCTCTAAGACAACAAAATAAGAAAACTGCGCAAGTGGCTAAATGCATTTGTAAGCTTGTGTGCGTGCGAGTGCATCAGTGCAAGTATGTGTCTGTATATAAAACCTAAATCATTTGTTCTACTATAAATCACTAGGCCTACATCTGGCCCCATCTCTGATAAGCTCATCACCTGATGCTACAGCAAGAGCACCAAAAAAAAATGGAGGAATTTATTTTCCACGTTTATCCGTGTCAGAATAAAGCTTAAGTAGTGAATGGCAGACACTGGACAACAGGGCCACGCGTGTAAACAAAAAGGGCCATGTGTTAGAGTGTGTAGCATGTCCATGCTAAACATCCAGAATTAACAGTTTTCCATCCCCGTGCATAATTATTTTCAAATGAATTAAACTGCACTTCCACCATGTGGTTCAACGGACAGTAGCCATGTAGTGTATGGGCAGATAAACTGTACTGTAAATCCTAAGCTATTAAAACATCCCCTCCTCATAATTATCTATGTGCAAAAATAAAAAATTGAAAATGGAAAAAAATAGAAATAAATCTCATTAGCTCAATTCAAAATCAACTTCCAAACAAACCAAGCTGCACTCCCGTGAAAGGTAGCCACTACTGTGGACTTCTGCACAGTTGCACTTAGGCACAAGTACTGCTTAAACCAAAGTATACACTATACGGAAGTGAAGAAGAGCATGCTCTCTCGCACATACTAGAGATAACATTTATGGCCCCCTTTGGTTCTGCCAAATGGGCTCACAATATGAGTGAAAGGGTACAAACAATTCCACAAAAAAAGATAGAGAATAGTCCTGTTGGTGAGGCCCAAAATAGGTTACTGATAGTTAAATATACAGCATGTGGCCATAAAAGGGTACAAAAATGAAAGTAATATGAATCATGTGAAAATACATTGCCCAAGTTCACCCTAAAATCTAATTGCATTCAAATTCCATTTCATTCAAATAGTGCAGCAGCTTCATTATATTGCCAACTGTTCTATTAAACATCTTATTACACACATGGTACCAGAACAAAAAAGGAGTTACCATTTTTGATGATATCCTGAAAAATTAAGAATGAAGACGGCAAGGTCAATTAACAGTTTCATTAAGTCATCTATACAATCTCAACAATACATTATCCATTATTTTTAACCAAAAAAAGAATATTTTGAATCATATGCTATTCAGTCAGCGAATAGTAAACTAAGAAAAAGGTGTGAGACACTTCAATTACATCGCACCATCGGTGGGGGAAAACAGAAAAGTGAAGAAAAAGCTGACAAAGAATAAAGAAAAATAGTGCAATTAATCTTATTTACTCATAAATTGTTTATTAAAAACTATTTATTATTACGTGTTACATTATTAACTTCACTCCTGTTCAAATGTTTAAGCAGCGAGTGAAAAAGACCACTATTTCCATTTGCTCCCAATTTGGAATACCCAAACATATGTTGGCACATTCCAACACTGTAACAATTGTCCATTCGGAAGAATGGACACGCAGCATCTCCAAACCTGCGCCAAGACAAATGCAAGCAGCCAGTCAAGCAGAGGAATAACTCTTACACGATGAGGTGGGGAGTACTCTTACTAGTTCAAACCCTCCCTCCCTCAGGGATGCTATGGTCAACTACACACCACAAAGCAGAGCTGCTAGCCACAGTAAGCACTGCAAAGGTCAAGATTACATTCCTGACCGCGAGATGCATCATTACACTAATCATTAGCGTTGCAGTTGGATGAGCCACCAACGAACACAAACTCTTACTTTATGATATATTAGTGTGTGTTGGGAAAACAAATGAAAGTCTACCTGGTAGGGGAAACAGCTGCCCATGGCACATTACCTCCTTGCTAACTTTCATTTTGTTTTTTATCCTTTTACTTTTGAGCTAGATCAAAATAATATCCAAGTCATTGGAGACAGTACATTTCCATGTTTATGGACTCATCCTTAATGAAGACTAATTAAAGTCATTTGGAGAAGCATTAACTTTTGTTCTCCATGCTTAGCTTTCTTTAATAAGATTTTTGCTTAACTACCTGTCTTAAGTCTTTAGGCCTGCTCGTCTTTTGACTGCCTAAAATCCATTTTCAATCTGCCTAAAATCCATTTCCATGCCACAATTCACAAGAAAAATAAACAATAGGTCCATTAGCGCAGAGGTTATTTTTAGTTTCTTCGAACACACAGCCAGGTTAACTTCACTATCTCTTTCTCTTTCAACCAAGTAGACTCATTTTTCTTTTTTTGACACATTTCCCCCCTTTATTTACTCTAAGATTTGGAAAAGCCCATTTCGCCTCTCCAGTCACCCCTGTTGCACTCACACCCATGTGCGAAGAGAACAGCAGTTAAGGAGCATGTACTCTCGTGCACTCAACAGTGAGCCAATGGCTCATTTACACCCAACCAGGCCAGACACTACAAACACTGCACACTGTGTCAATCAGAGAATAATTATTTTTCTCATTTGCAACTTGCAACTACTTGAATTGTGAAAAACATGACCACTTGGAATGCTTACATTTCATGCTCAACACAAAGGACTTCTGCATTCTGTGTGGGAACCTGGAAACTGACTAATGTTAAGAGTGCGCATTTGGCCATTCGTGCTCTTCTCTTAAAACGGGGCTTTACGTCCACATTAGCATAGCCTAAATACACAGGTTAGATTTCCTTTAAAGGGAAGTGGGTGGCACCTGGCAGGTGGGCGGGGGTGGAATGCTTTATTCCGCTAAAATTGAAACAATACCATGTCCAAAAAGTTTACTGTTGGACAATTATTCTTTTCACAGAAATATCCAATCACAAAGATTAAAGGCCAGTATGACACGGGGAACAAAGGGTATTTGTGGGTCAAGGACGTAATATGGCAGTAGTCAGGAGCCTCAGGCAAATCCAATAAAAGCGCGTTCTGAATCATTCAAAAAAACACCTCACCAGCATATAATCATTTGTCTAGATGGAATAACGCATAAAAACAATCATTAGTATGAAACCAATTTTGAAAAGTAATCCAGAGGTTACATTTTCAAAAAAAAAATTAAGCTGGTAAAAAAGGGAAATCAATCAGGCAACCTGCAAAAACCACTTTTGGGAATATTTCTGTCAAATCCAATTACACCATCCAATGCAGTTACACTAAACTGAACTTGGCAGGGACATGGGGTGAAAAAAAGTTCCATGTGCTCCTGGATGTTGACAATAACAAGCAACTGTGAGATAGTTCTTTTGCCAATAAGTAGTGACTCCAAGCTTTTCAAATTACTTTAGTGCAGTAAAGATAAAAGACAATTTAGTAGGGGAAGCAATGTCCTGAAAATTAAGTATGTAAAGGGTTTCTGAGCAAAAAATATATATATATATAAAAATGTTAATAAAACGATTTCTTTGGCCAGAGTCTAAAACTAACCACAATCATACAAAATGCAATTACGCAGATTAAAGTAAAACAGTTTCCATGAAAAAGCAGATTACTCCGCATGGGTCAACATGTCAATAACAAACAGCACCTCTGGCAATGTAAACAACGTTACTTACTGCCAATACTGGTAGCAGCTATGCTATACCTCAGGTTCCCCATTTGTTTCCTCCCTGCATCGCTCTGTGCATTAATTTGAAATTAAACATATGGACCCAGTTATAGCAAAGGGAGGATGTTTTGCATTTTTTTCTTTGATTTTATGCTTTTTACCTACCTAAATTTAGTTCATAATAATAATATTATTATTATTATAACCACCACAATTTAGCAGATGTACTTACCCAGGACCAATTACTATACACCCGTTTCATTATGCATTTAATTTCGTACAAATCTCTCATAGCACTGCAGCCCGTATAACCAAGAAATACCAACTGCAACTGCACGGGAAGAAAGAATAAGAAAAACTGGGTGTTGACTGGCACTGTGGCGACATCTCACCTATGGCTACGCATAACAATGCAGCAATACCTAAATCAATAGCAGAGGTGCAGCAACAGCTCCAGTGGATATACTGTCAACAATCTGTGAGAGACACGTATACACGCACACGCGACCCTTCATTTCACAGTAGCCTGATGCATCTTTGCTCCTTTTTTGGGAGGGGGTGATGGAATGTCAGATGATTAGGCTAGAACTGAACTGCAAAGACAACGTTATTCGCTTTTCTATTCGTTTACGGTCCAATGTTTTTATTTCTTAGTTACGTGGAATGCAATGTATGTAGCCCATGTTTCCATTAATAGCGCCAATCTTCCAATCTTTAGGGTTGAATTGAAGTTAACAGGCTGTTGACGTGGGTCAAATGATACAGTGTTAGGCAACATTTTGACAAACAAATGAATTAATCCAGCCGCGTTATTTAGCTTTGCTACCGATAAGGAGCTTATGGAATTCAGTTTTGAAAAATAGCAAACGTTTGGGTGAACAGATCATCGTGAAGTGAACCATAATCTCTCAATAACATCGAATTTACCGAGATACAGATTTAAACGGATTAAAGATAGCTAATGAACGTTCTGACAAGGGGGAGGGGAATGAATACACAGAGTGCTAAATAGCCACCAAGCTAACCGACTTCAACATCCCAAAATAGGCTAGCCTAGCCTGATGTGTTGATTGAAAATAAAGATTGAAAATAAAATATTACAGTAAGTTAGTTATGTAGCTAATTTCATTGTCCAATATAATTAACTTACTAGCAAAGTATATACGTGCTTGATAAGTAGATGCCAAGTTAAGATGTTCTACCAGAAATGCAAATAGCGCGTTTCCCAAAGCCAAATATGTCAATTGGTAGCTAACGTTAGCAGCCTATGAATAACTGCAATAACAACTAGGTTCACCCTGGTAATCCAAAAAAAAAAAAAAAGTTGTAAAGGATAAACTAGTTACCAGTTGTTAAATCATTAATAGCCTAGATAATCCCAAAAAGTAAGCGCCCTTTTCTTAACATTAACTAAATATAGCCTATCCTTGCCTACGGAGTAAAATAAATGTCATTTTCAGTGTGTCATTCCCCTGTCTCCACCTTCCCAAAAATTCACAATTGTTTTCAGTGACATTTCCCTATTGCAGCAATGCGCGTTCCCCAAGTGCCGATTCGAGGGCAAGAGGGTAACGCGCTGCATTGAGCCGGGCTTCATTATAAGGGGAACGCGCATCCTCCCCCAACAAAAATACAGTACAATAAAAACGAGGAGCGCGCACCCTGGCAAAACAGAACGTGCCCTGATTGGCTGAAGCACAATTCTCGCTGTTCACGTGATACACCCTCCGTACAATAAATAAACAGTAATGTGAAATTATGCAAAAACTGAATTTTCGTATTAAACATATACACCGAAACACTGTTTGCAATTAAACCATCTGAAAACAACCATTGACATCAAATTTAAGTATGGTACTGAGAAAGCGGTACAATAAAACTCAAACTGCATTTTTGGGTAGGTCCAGAGGGAGGCAAAGCGCTGAAAGAAACAGCCGAGTGAGACAAAAAAGAAAAAGCCGCCCCGTGCTGCTCTTGAAGGTTGGATAGAGATTTTTGTGGACAAACCAATACAAAACAAAGTACACGCTTAAAAACACCACACACCGGGCTCTACAGCAGGTTCTCCATGCAATGGGAAATTAGCTTACCTACACAGTGAATTAGTTTATGCCGCCACGAGTCAAGTTCCTGCCGAAAGCCGCGCCTCTCGATCGTGCATTGCTGCCTTTTGCACAGACTCGCCATTTTCTATCGGCCCCTCCCGCAGGCGCACACGTTCTGCTGGGTGCTTCCCAGCTTATACGTCATGAAGACTTTTTTTGAATATGTGTGTGTGTATGTGTGTGTGCGTGTATATGGGTGGAGTATGGGGAGGGGGCGCTGCTGCGGAATATCAAACCGCCCACCAAAATAAAGGGATATATTTTTGGACAATCAGCAACAGACAGCTTTTAAGGATGTGCAACAAAAAAAAAACGGATATATGAGTAAACTACTCCAGGGTCAGATATGCCCCTTGTTTACATTTTTGGAATTTTTTTAGAAGACCCGTACAGTTCCTTAAAATTTGTTGCGGAAGCTAAAGCTGCATCGGCAATTTCTCCATTCCACGGGGTTTCAATTTATTTAACCGACATTCCCTTCATGTAAACATCATATGACATTGTATTTTGTGTAGACTGGAAATGGAAACTCCACACCGTTTTAATGTACGAGTTATTACCAAACTCTGCTGTACGTTAGAAATAGCATGTACAATTTATATATTCCGCAATCAACTTTAACCCTTCATAGTCGTTAGGATATGTAAAGGTAGCCTATAGAATTAGCATGGCTAGCTAGTTGGAAATAAATAAAAGGTATTCTCACAATATATTCAACTGTTGTGTTTTTGGGTGTAGTGTAAGCAAAAATTACTTTTTTTTCCCGTAGCTAGGTCATGGAACAATTTTCAAGTTTTTCCCTTTTGGCTTCGGGTTGTCTTTGAAAACACACCTGATTTAGCACAGTTCCGTTAAATCCCCCATGTTCTCCACTTAAGCTCTAGCATCATGCTTTAAGATGCTCCAAGGCGTAATTGCTTTAGTGTATGTCCCATATTTGTAAGTATATTATGTCTCACAAGTATCCTAAGTGTAACAACCACCCAAAGTACGCCATATTAAGCATTTACTTATTCCCCTTCAATAAAAACGAATGCAGAGTCTTCTGAATGAGAGGATTGCCGTATATTAGTCAAAAGTTCACACTGTAAACATTGTTCAAAAAATATATCACTCAATATTACTGATAAAAATAATCAGTTTATCAGTGTTTCTGTCTGTTGTAGCTATATTACATTAAAAAATTTAAAAAGCTTTGAAAATGAATACAATCTGTTTGTTGGCAGTTATCCTATTTGTGATATTGATTGAATCCGTTTTAAACCATAGCCTATTTGATCTGAGATTATAATGATAATTAGACTATTGGGCATTTCATATTTCGGTCTTGTACAGTTAAAGTATTCACTTCAAGCTTACCTGCATCGATTTCATCAGCAGTAACACAAACAGATAGGCCAGTTTGTGTGGCCACAGCAATTCAGTTGAGTTTATTCAAAAATTCATGAAGGATTGGAGTAAACTGTATTCTCTTAAACCAAAAAAAAAAAAGTTTCTCTCTTTCAAATGATGTTAAAAGATTGCTTACTATATACTATAAATGAATGTATTCACGATTTTTTCCTTCACATAAAGATTTAATTCACATTAATAAAACCATGTGTAGCACGTTAGCTTGTATTCTTTGAGGGGAAACACAGATCACGAAACTTGCAATGGAATTTTTAACACATTACAGTGGCAGTGGATAACCTTGATTATAACCAATGTTTGACCAAAACCAGCTTCCAACTTCAAATTTCCAAGTTGGAATATTCCCTATATTAAATGATAAAGCACTGTGAGCAACTTAATTCTTTATATGACATAAATCTGAGGTACCCTCGGGTTAAAAAAGCAAATGACAGAAGGAAATGGCCATATTTGGTATTGTGTATACTGACAACTCAGATATTGTCATCTTGTACTTCAATATTAATAATCTACCTGCCATCTAACAAGCGAAAAATATTAATTTGCAGCATTTGTAGATAACTTTGTAAAAATTGATTTCAGCAGAGAGTGATAAAGATTTGCAATCCCTCAGTTGTTTTGCACAGGGGAAACATAAATGAACATTCATTGACAGGGCTAAATATAATCACCAAATTGATATATGAAGTTACATAATATCATTAAACATAAACCTTACAGTTTATGTCCCCATAGAGACTAGTAGCCTACTCCACTAAACAGAAATAAGAACAAACGGTTTAACACAATCCACTCCCGCAAATTAAAATGGTGAGTTCAAGTTTAGACTCTGGAGCATTTTGCCCCTTACAAAAATGTATATTACAAAAAATATATATACCGTAGAAAGCACAGCCAATCAGAAGGCAGTTTAAACGAATGAGGAAAACAAGCAACAATAAGGCAGAATGGCTTTATGGTGATGGTGAAGCCTTGCTTCCAGAAGCCATTGGGTGGTAGCAAGCTCATTATTGTCTGAAGGCATAATTATTTCTCCTACTCTGCATGAAATGTAAAAGGGAAGGCCTATAGGCCCTTTAAGACATCAAACCTATGAACAAGGTGAAGTGTTTGTCTTCATTTTAATTCATTCACAATCACTAACCACAAATTAATCTCGTCCTGCCAGTGACCTATGTCAGAATTTGCTGAAGAGGTTCAATATTGCAGACAGCTGATGCTCCAGAGACATGAAAGGCAATGACATAATAGCTGTGGCAACGTTTTACAAGGGGATGTGAAATGTGTGCATCACACGCAAAGACACACATGCATGTATTTCCAATGCACTGTGGAAATCTCAGCTGCTTTTAGCAAACAGAACTAAAAAAGATGGCGAGCACATCCAAATCAGGATGTACTCACTATTCCCTATGTATTTCCTATTCAATGTGCCCATAGGTGTCAATGTCAATGTGCACTGACCCCACTTTCAGTGACAAAAATGAGTGCTCGCTCAAAGCAAGAAGGTATATTATTATTATTATTATTATTATTATTATTATTATTATTATTATTATTAACCTTATTTATACAGGGTAGGTTGACCAAGCATTGAGCACGCATGCTCTTTTACAGCAACGCCCTGTTAACACCCCTCTGTTTAACCTAACCTGCATGTCTTTGGATTGTGGAAGGAAACTGGAGTACCCGGAGGAAACCCACATGGACAATGGCTGAGGTACACACTACCCTTGTAGCAAACTATTGTTTTTCTTCATTCACTTGGTTGGGCTGATTGTCCATACTCATCTACTCTTTGCAGTATACTTCTTGTGGGTGGTTTAATAGGTTGCATTTGTATTAAAGTATTGCAGTTGAAACAATAGTGAACGCTCGCCCTCATTAGAGTATTGCCTGTGGCCAAGTCCGCCAGAGGTTACTTGCATTTATACTCTGTAGCGAAACACACACACACATTTAATAAATTTACACACACAATAAATAACCTATGATGAACCTTCGGTTTAAATACAGTATATTCCAGACAAAAACGCATGTTCTAATTGGCAATAAGAATTGACAATGCCGAAAAAAGTAAATTCAAAATGAGAGCATATATCAGAAAGCATATTTTTCTTGACCTATGCCATGACAGCGATTTCTGCGTTATAAACATGGATAGTAGGTTTTTAAATGGAGGCATAACTCTACATCATCTTGACATATAATAACTGTTTATAATGCATTGTATTACGTAGTGTCTTTCATGTCAGGATTTCAGAGTTTTTATTTCCTGAAGTTCGTCAGGTTCAATTGATCGTCTTTGCGATGTAATAGTCTTATGCAGACAGTGTTATTAATTCCTGCATTGGATCATGTGATGCACACTTCACGGATTCTACACAAATATGGGATTGTAGGAAATAAGGAATCATTTTTCACACCTATGCTTTCAAATGTAAACGTCTTGCATATATAAGTCATATTTTAACATATGTTTATGTTTAACATGGAGGATATAATTTTCAGTATGGAAAGCCAAGTGTGTTTAGTGTATGTTTCAATTGGCCCAGGCAGGTTTTGTATGTGATAAATATTTAGAGTAGTTTAGAGCCTGAGACCACTGTGCTCAAGGAAACAAGCACCAGCGTGGCATAAAAACGGATATTTATGTTTATAATTGTGTGTAAACACTATCAAAATGATTTGTCCATATGTACAGGCTCTGGAAAATTAACATTACTGTATGTGCTACTTTGGAGTTACTTGAAGTGTATATGTCCATATTTCACGAATCGCATGTCTTATACTTTCAAATAAAGTAACTGTCTGCTGTACAGCTTGATAATATTGTCATGGTTATAAATATTAAGTGTTATGTATCTCCAGGATTTAAGGAATGTATGTGTTTGTTAAATAACCACTAGAGTTGATGTTGCATAGGGATAACCATTTTCTTGAGGGTCCTTAGATACAGGGTTCCAAGCCACATTTCACAAGGTTGGGAAATAACCTCAGCTGTAATCTATATTTGGAGTCGGTTCCTTGTCAGTACAGTAGCAGTGAAGAATGTTTTTCCTTGCCTCTGAAAAACCTCTCTGATTTCCTAAACCCTCCACCGCATGACTGCTTCTCCTGGCTTAAAGGGTAGGTAAAATCACTAGGTCCATACCCGCAGGACACCCTTCTACTGTTCAGCGCACACAGTGGGTCACGTCCATAGACTTTTGATGTTCCTGGTGCGGGCGCATGGCTGGACTACAGTTACTTTTGTTTTTGGAAAATTCTGGAATGATGCCATGCTCTTGTGTTGGTTTTCCCCACTCAGAAATCCCACCACTCTCCACCATTTCCCCCCCATGTTCAGTACGTGTTAGGAGTCTGCTGAGTTTGTGAACCACTTACTTATACCATAGAACATAGTCTCAATGACGTACATACATGCAGACTGAGGATTCTTCATTAAATTGACATTTAGAACAGAAAGTATAGAGTTCCATTCACTGCTTCGTATAAGAGCTGGATATGGTATAGCCATAGTGCACTCTTGTTAAAGACCGGTTATACTCTTTGCCTTGCCTATGAGCTGGCCTCTGCTCACTTGACTTGCTAGGACAGTTCTAGGTGGCAGTATGATGTAGTGGTAAGAGAAATTGGTTTGTGACCTGAGGGTTGTGCAGATAGTCAGACATCTGCAAAAAGCTGTTGGTGCGCTTTCAAAACGGAGCCCTTGAACCATTGAGACCTCGGTCGGTGGCGTGCACAAACGTGTCATCGAACGCTGGTTGAAATTCCATTTTAATGTATGCTACCAAAACCGCCTTTATTTGGCCCATTCATGGTTTAGCTTGTACCAGTTGGTATTTTACTGCTCTTTAGAGTTAATCTGTGGTGCACTGTGCAAGCATTGAATGGGGGAAGGGGGGGATAAGCTTTGTCTATGCCTATCTTATGGTATTATTGCATGGGAACAAATCTCTAGAGATCTGAGCACATGTACGTTTTTTCAATCAAACACAAGTGTTTATGTGACACCAGCTTAAAGAGGTTGTGGTCCGAACGGCTTCAAAACTGACATATTGGGTGTTTTTTCTGACCAAATTGTTTTTGCTGTGTGTGCATGAGCTCACGTGTGATTTTGTGTGTGTGTGTGGGGGGGGGGGGGGATGTTTACCATAAGGCTTGTCAGTCATATGTCAACCTTTCCATTTAAAATGCATGGGGATCATGGACTGACATAAAGCCCTACAAATACGTTTGCCTAAATATCAATTAGCTAGCCACCACCACAACCCAGCACTTTTTAGCTCACTAAAATGTTATGCTGATTATACTCTGAAATGGGTGAAAGCTTTTAAATGGAAAAATGTTTTAACTGACATCAGAAAATGTGTTTAAAAAACACTTCAAAAAATGCCCTCGCAGGGCATGTTTTGCTGTAACCCAATGGAATAAATATCTTTATTTTTTTCAGTTTTGTTTTGTTTAGATTTTTCCTGTAATTCATCTGAAGTATGGCACTGAGGTTTGCACAACACCATCTTTGCAGCCACCATCTTTGACTTTTTTTCAGCTTGCCATGTTGTACATTTTAAAAATGGTATCTATTTGAGGTTGAGAGTGAGGGGGGGGGATGGGGGGAGAGAGAGATAGAGAGAGAGAGAGAGAGAGAGAGAGAGAATGAGAGAGAGAGAGAGAGAGAGAGAGAGAGAGAGAGAGAATGAGAGAGAGAGAGAGAATGAGAGAGAGAGAGCTAGCAAGCTAAGCTCCTGTAATGGATCACATAAAAAAATTTTTTTAAAAACAGGAACATACATTCCGGACAATCCTTATGGTGGCACCTTCTTTTAAACTCAACAAAATCTCCACTCTGAACCTTTCAGATTAAGGAAAGGGTAACATGCTAAGCACCGACAGATGGGAAGCCTAATTTAGCAAACCATTAGCTGCCAGCAGAAAACCCCCTAAATCCTCAACACACTGAGAGCTGTGTGCATGGCCTTTTGTGCTAACAGCGTGTGGCAGCATGTGTTCCATGCTTTAATTTACCCCAACAAAGTAGGGTAGAGAAAAAAAATAACTTATGAATAATAATGCCAAAGAACACGGCACTACTATCATTTATTTTTTGTTGCTGTTGACATCGCCTTGCCACAAAATAAGCAATGGATTTGCAAGATGCGTTTCGCATTTTATGTATTTAATATTTTGTACAAGATTTTGTTGTTTTATTCGTGTGTGTTTTTCTGCCGGTCCGAGGCTTGGATTGGAGCAGCTGAAATTCTCAGACTGGACGTGTGACATGGGTGCAGTTTGAACACGGCCTTTGTAATGGCTGTGGGGTCCAGCTGTTTCCAAACAGCTTCATTTTTTAATGGTGGGAAATTGACCTTAGTCTGTGATGTCCACCATTTTAAAATATATTCAGCTATATGAAACCCAACAATCCAGATTGTTTCCAGTGACCACTGCTTCATACTGCCAGGGCTAAAATCATATTGCAGTTTAGGGGAGTGAGGAAGAGATAATCTAAGAGAGAAGCTATTTTTGGGGATGAGGGGTAGTCAGGACAGATTAATCTCTTGGGATTTTTCAATAATTGAATTAGAACAACGTCAGTTGCAGCTTCTTTGAGGAATACCAGCTGCACTAACTCTAGAACTATACAGTGACATGACCACAAGCATTTGTGTTAACACACACGCACACACTTTCTATTAGTCACCCACCAAAAACAGTTCTCAGAAAATACCATTAATTTTGCAGTTCACAATTCAAAATTCTCTCCTCTGTGTGATTCATGTGGTGCCATATTGTCAAGTTAAATAACAGCACCCCGTGGTTGATTTTTTAATGGTAAGCCCATTTCATTTATTGGCTCATTTTTCCTTTACCAAAACTGTTTTATAATGGAAGTGCTTATGTGGGTGAAAACCAGAGAGCTGTGTAATTAATATGTTCATGAGGTGCACTTGTATGTTTTGGTCCAAAACACAGAGAATCCAATGCAAGGTATGTGTGTCGGGAAAGAAAGCTTATTGGCTGTCGTTTTTCTACCTTTTTAAGTAAGCCTTAGTCAGCCATACGTATAGTAAAATGGCCTATGTTCATTGAACTCAGAGTTCATGAGTCCTAAATGGATACAATGTACTCTGTCAGAGTAACACGTACCCATAACACTGTATATTTAACGTGAACAATTTTATATGAGCCCTGAATAGATAAAATGCACTATTTTAATAGAACATTTAACACTGAAAATGTTGCTGTAGAGTTGAAAGGCTCGGTCACAACCATCGCACAGCCAGGTGAATTTGCAAAGACATTCCAGAATACCAGGGTCTTTTCTATTTAAAATGCATGGGGATCATGGACTTACATAAAGCCCTACAAATTCGTTTGCCTAAATATCAATTAGCTAGCCACCACCACAACTCAACACTTTAAAAATAAAAAGTGTTGGGTACCAGAGTACCAGGGTCTTCAGCTGCATTGACAAGTGGAAGCATAAATGGAGTTCAATGATGGCACCACGGGCGGAAGAGTGGCGTCACAATAGGGGGAGCGAGTGTGTGTGTTATGTACGGTGTAAACAGGAACCCAGTAGCAGGCAGGAATGCACAAAAACGACGTTTATTCCAGATAAGGTACAAAATCAATGTCCAAGGGGAAGTCAAGACAGGCAGGGGTCGATCACAGGAAGGCACGGCAGAGGTACAAAATCAAAATCCAGCAGCAGGGTCGCGAGAACACGGACTGAGGTCGAAGCCGGGAAATCAATGACACGAAAAACTAAACAAAAGAACGAACAACAAAAACCAACAACTAGAAACAAGAAACACCGACTCGGAAAAAACAGCTATAGCTTACTCGGGGGAAAAACAGGCAACAGACTAACGTTAACAATATTTTGTGTGACGAACTCGCAACGAGGGACTAAGACAGCAGGTATAAATGCAGGTGTAGACAGGTGCAAACACTTAGCTTGAGGATAGCAGGAAATGGAAAACAGCTTGAGAACTGAGACACGTAACAAGGCGATTAGTAATTTGTTAGTAGTTATCCTATCCTAGCCCTGACGTTAGTAGTTAGTTAACAAGACAATGACTGGATACGTAAGGAAACATTAAACAGCTGTGGAAACGTGATGAGAACTAAATTGTTAGTTTGTGTTAGTAATAATTCTATTAAACCCTGACGTTAGTAGATTAGTTAACCACACCCGTGTTTAGCCAGTTAGTAATTAATAAGTCCTATATAATAATTAGTAGTGCAGGGTAATACAAACGAAGTGTACAGAAACGAAAGTAAAACTCCGTGAGAGGAAGCGAGAGATACAGCACAGAACGCAAGGCTGCGGAAAACATGGAAAAGTGTATGCTACAGAAACCACAATATCAGAAAAATACTTAAATGAAACAACACAGACTCAGAACATAACAGTGTGGGAGTGGGCCCCTATATCACTGATGGAACCATGGGCGGAAGAGTGGTGTCACAATAGGGGGGAGCGAGTGTGTGGGAGTGGGCCCCTATATCACAGATGGAACCATGGGCGGAAGAGTGGTGTCACAATAGGGGGAGTGAGTGTGTGGGAGTGGGCCTCAATATCACTAACAACAAAATTGTGGCAAATAAAATGTGTTGGGCAGGAGATAATAGTAACATCATACGTGTAGATGCAACCAGCGATTAAATGAGATGGAGATCATAGTAATAACGCGTTAATAGTGAAGATGCAACCAGCGACTACAAACATTTGCCTTCAACATTAATTGTTCATGTTCCCAGAATGTTTGTTTTTTTTCAAAGTTATAGGAACGTTTTTTGAAAACATACTTGGATTGTTTTGACACAAAATTCCTCAAAGGATTTTACAAAACATTCTCAGAAACGTTTTTAGTGGCAAGTTTTTTACAGATTCCTGGAATGTCTTTTTTCCAGTTTACAGGAATGTTTTTTGAAAACATTCTTGGAATGTTTTGACACAACATTCTTAGAAGGTTTTTACAAAAGCAATTTAAATAAAATGTTCCTAGAAAGGTTCCTCTTCTCTCCTTTGATCTTGTTTTTAGATTTATTTTGTAGGGCTTTTCAACTTTTCATTAAACAGCAGCACAGTATAAGACATGTAACAAAGGTTGCACGCAGACGGATTCGGACATTCAACGTCAATGAGCATGTGGACGGTGCTCTACAGCCAAGCCACGTTACCTTCGGGTCATCTTACCAAAAACATCCTAAAGTTTCTGAGAACATTTCTTTAAATACGACATTATGTTTGTAAACATCTACTTAAAACATTAACAAACCTTTTTACACCTATCTACCAGTGGCGGCCGGCCTATAGAGGGCGCTGGGGCGCCGCCCCCCCTCCCCCACATACAAATTTAAAAAAAAGTTTAAAAACATTTATTATTTTTTATTATTATTTAATTTTTTTAGTAGCTTAAAATTATTATTTTTTATTATTATTTTTTATTATTATTTAATTTTTTAGTAGCTTAAACATGTTATATGTTGGCCTTGCGTTGTCTAAAGTTTAATACATTACATATGCATGTTCCGGGGACTGCGGGGCGCCGGTAACGTTATGGTGAATCAGAGCACTCATTCATTTTCAGGCGAGCCCCCTGATACTGCTGCCTGATTCGCCGCCAAAAAAGGAAGTCCCCGGGCGCAAGCCTGTGCGCCCCGGACTATCCTACCCTTTTCTGATTAGTCCTCATGGTTTATGATATTATTTGATTGGATTTAAGGCATGTTTATCACGCCCAGCCGGCATCTAGCAGGATATCACTGCGAGTGCGCAAGTACTACGGATAGGTTCAGTCGGCTGCTACTCATTCATTCAAGTAGATCTAGAGACCAAGCGAGAGAGATAATTCGAAATGGCTTCTTCAAGTGGAACAGAAAGCAAAGAAAATTCGGTTATTTCTTTGCAAAAAGAACCTTTCTCAAGGCGTTCATTGGGAGAAACGGGTCGGGCTCGGTCACGGCGGCCGAACAACTAGCGAACATTTTACTTTTGAACTACAGTAAAACCTTGACATACGAGTGCACTAACTTACGAGTATTCCGAGCAATTTCTTGTTTCGCCTTACGAGCCTAGACCCGAGTTACGAGCCGAGCAAGCGGAGCATTGCGAATGCAATTTCGGAAATTGCATTCGCATTTCCGAAAAATTCTGAAGGGAAGGAAGAAACAAACCACCATGGATAGGTTTTTATCGAAACGCCCTGCAGATCAGTCAGAAAAGCGTGACGAAAAAGCCAAAAATCTATGAAAAAGATGCAAACGTCACTGATGAAGATTAAGTGTAAGTGAAGAATAATAATGTAGCAATTAAGTTTAGAACCAGTTTATTTCTTTATATTCTATTTTATTATCTTTGTATTATATTTTGTATTAATTATTTATAATTTATAAATACATTTCTCATTTTTATAACAACGTAACAAAGAAATTAGGGTGTTTTTTGGGGGGCTGGATCGGATTAATGGTATTTAAATTAATTTCAATGGGGAAAATTGATTTGATATACGAGTAAACCGAGTAAGGAGCTCGGTCACGGAACAAATTAAACTTGTATGTCAAGGTATTACTGTACTAATTGGGATGGGTTAGCTTACTTCACATGGTGCTTCAAGTTGTTTTTGGTGAAAATATAGTGTGAAATAAATAAAAATGATACCGAATATTGTGTGTGTCTGTTATCTACCAATAAAACAATGCCTTTTGACGGTCATTTAGGTGCCCAGTGACCACTAAACAGAGAAGCTGTAACCATGGTAACAACAACTGCGTGACAGGGAAACACAATGTCAGCGCTTCAGTGCCTTAACTGCGTCGGGCTCGGGTCGGGTTCGGACATAAAAAGCAGAATTCCTGTCGGATTCGGGTCGGGCTCGGTTACTACTATCTCGGGCTCGGTCGGGTTCGGACAGAAATATGCGGCCCGATCCGCACTCTAGTTCAGTGATGTCTTACTTGAAAAACTGTCCTCCACTGTTGCCAATCAAACTGTCTTATGCAACTGAGACACACGGTAGCTTGTTTTTTCTGTTTAAAGTCAAAGTCAGATGTATTTTTTTTTTTTTAGAAATGCTAGCGCCCCAACCTATATTTAGATCACCAGCCGCCACTGCTATCTACCTCAAACCTATGTGACCTACTGAATAATATGACACCAGTAAACAATATGTTCGCTCCAAGTATAGGCGGTGCCTTGAGGGAGTGGCAAAATTTGTCAAATCCAATGTGCTGGAGTATAAAACAACAAAATAATGTGTCACTATCCAAATACGTTTGGACTGCACTGTATAGCCTAGCCTGTATCTAAATACAGCAAGATAAGGTGGTTCCCAACAAAACGTTCCAATAAAGTTGTAATAAGACTTCTATTGCCAGCTATATTTTGTGTAGTTTTACGTTAAATTATTGATGATCAATTGCGCTGTATTGATTGTGATATCCTAGCAAGGTGATACACTTTTTGCCCCAGGGTAGCGCACACATCTTCTTTTGTTTACAAACATGAAATGGGTCTATTATTAGCCTACAGGTGCAGCTCAAAAAATTTGAATATCGTGGAAAAAGTTCAATATTTTTTGTCACTCATGTCAGAAAGTGAAACTCATATATTATATAGATTCATTACACATAGAGTCAAATATTTCAAGCCTTTATTTCTTGTAATTGTGATGATTATGGCTTACAGCTAATGAAAACCCAAATTCAGTGTCTCAGAAAATGTGAATATTACGTAAGATCAATAAAAAAGAATATTTTAAACAGAAATGTCAGTCTTCTGAAAAGTATGTTCATTTCTATGCACTCAATACTTGGTTGGGGCTCCATTTGCATGAATTACTGCATCAATGCGGCGTGGCATGGAGGCGATCAGCCTGTGGCACTGCTGAGGTGTAATGGAAGCCCAGGTTGCTTTGATAGCGGCCTTCAGGTCGTCTGCATTGTTGGGTCTGGTGTCTCTCATCTTCCTCTTGACAATACCCCATAGATTCTCTATGGGGTTCAGGTCAGGCGAGTTTGCTAGCCAATCAAGCACAGTAATACCATAGTCATTGAACCAGCTTTTGGTACTTTTGGCAGTGTGGGCAGGTGCCAAGTCCTGCTGGAAAATGAAATCAGCATCTCCATAAAGCTTGTCAGCAGAAGGAAG
The DNA here is from genome assembly GCA_022702515.1 of Ilyophis sp. 1 JC-2022. Taxonomy (NCBI): domain Eukaryota; kingdom Metazoa; phylum Chordata; class Actinopteri; order Anguilliformes; family Synaphobranchidae; genus Ilyophis; species Ilyophis sp. 1 JC-2022. Next base: position 101,861,183 of record CM040405.1, read on the forward strand.
CATGAAGTGCTCCAAAATTTCCTGGTAGATGGCTGCGTTGACTGTGGACTTCAGAAAACACAGTGGACCAACACCAGCAGATGACATGGCACCCCAAATCATCACTGACTGTGGAAACTTCACACTGGACTTCAAGCAACGTGGATTCTGTGCCTCTCCACTCTTCCTCCAGACTCTGGGACCTTGATTTCCAAATGAAATGCTTAATTTACTTTCATCTGAAAAGAGGACTTTGGACCACTGAGCAACAGTCCAGTTATTTTTCTCCTTAGCCCAGGTAAGACGCTTCTGACGTTGTCTCTGGTTCAGGAGTGGCTTGACACGAGGAATGCAACAATTGTAGCCCATGTCCTGGATTCGTCTGTGCGTGGTGGCTCTTGATGCACTGACTCTAGCCTCAGTCCACTCCTTGTGAAGCTCCCCCAAATTCTTGAATGGATTTTGCTTGACAATCCTCTCAAGGCTGCGGTTATCCCTGTTGCTTGTGCACCTTTTCCTACCACACTTTTTCCTTCCACTCAACGTTCTATGAATATGCTTGGATACAGCACTCTGTGAACAACCAGCTTCTTTAGCAATGACCTTTTGTGGCTTACCCTCTTTGTGGAGGGTGTCAATGACTGTCTTCTGGACATCTGTCAAGTCAGCAGTCTTCCCCATGATTGTGTAGCCTACTGAACCAGACTGAGAGACCATTTAAAGGCTCAGGAAACCTTTGCAGGTGTTTTGAGTTAATTAGCTGATTAGAGTGTGACACCATGAGTTTCCAAGATTGAACTTTTTCACAATATTCTAATTTTCTGAGACACTGAATTTGGGTTTTCATTAGCTGTAAGCCATAATCATCAAAATTACAAGAAATAAAGGCTTGAAATATTTCACTCTATGTGTAATGAATCTATATAATATATGAGTTTCACTTTCAGAAATGAGTGACAAAAAATATTGAACTTTTTCACGATATTCTGATTTTTTGAGCTGCACCTGTATATTCTACGGTCTATGGATGGATTGAGCGCATTCCTGTTTCTTCTTTTTACAAGGCACTAGGCAAGCGCCACCACCGTATCCCGCAAGGCAGGGGCCCTACAAAGGCGTGCGCGAGGAACGACCTGCATTGAAATGAGAATCGCCTCCAGCCTTTCAATCATAATTATCCATTATGGGATAATTGGATAATTCCTATTATTGTGTCATATAATTTCAGAATTATATTCCTAGTAAAATAGAAAAAGTTTATTTATTTTTTTTATTTAAAAATGAGAAAAAATACAGCATTTCCAGTGGGCCCTGTAGGTCAGTGGGCCCGAGGGTGGAAGACCCCTCCCCACCCTCCCTTGCTCAGCTACTGGATGCAACCATGGAAGGTTGCTATGAACCATTATTCATCAATCAAATTTTTTTGCTTGGATAGCTGCTATCGGAGAGCAAAATACAGAGAAAAGTTTGCCATTTGTGCAGTTGCAAGGTTAGCATCGGCCTTTCCAGGATTGGGAGACAAGAGGAAGGTTAATTTTTTTCTGAATAAATTGCCAGTTCAGGAAAAGAGGTCAAAGGTTCTTTCCCGTTTTAAAGACACGTTTGATTCCATCCCATCCAGGGCTGCGGAGAGTCTCTGATGGGGCCCTCCGGCTCTCTGTAAGAAGGAGTTGCTGAAGACCAGCATGCTTCTGGAGCGGGAGCCATGCCAGCAGGTGGTAGAGCAGGCTGAGGCCCCAGCCTCCACAGCACGAGCGCTCCCTGCATGACCCTCTGGTGGGATGGACAACAGGGCCGCAGCCCTCTTTTTACTCTCTCACTTGCTCTTTATCGCTCTCGCTGGATAACCTCCTCTGTCCATTGGCTTCTGCACAACCGGTTTTGGTTTAGCCATGTTTTTTTTTTTTTTTTGCCATCATAGCACTACTCTGGAAGGTCTCACAAACAAAGAATGTACATACATAAGAAGATTGAACCAACCTATTTCTGAAGTATGTTTGATAATGAGAACAGACCATTCAACCCATTTAGGCTCATTGCTTTGGATATACTATCTGGATGGTACCCAGAACTGTGCCAAGCTTGGTCCTCAGCATTTCAAGGGCCTCTGCTTCTTTTATAAAATAAAACTTAAATGCTGAGATTCAGAATTGCATAATGAACATCATGAGGTCATAGCCCAGGTACCAGAAGGATGGAATGGAAGTAGGGAAACAGGTCATAGGGGAAGGGAAGACTCACTGTTTTTAATTTTTTATTTAATTTAATTTAATTTTTTGCAGGTTGAACCAAAACTACTCCCAAGAAAACATGCACCTTCAAAAGTACTGCCATTGTCATTAATGATTATTTGGATATATTGCAGAATACATTTTACAACATGCAGCAGCTATACCATAAATTAACATTGATATAATGACATCATGGGTTTCACGAAGGCTCACTTGGTCATCACAAACTGATAGCACCTGAGAGCTCTGTTTTTTCTGGTGGTTCAAGAAGCCTCAATCTGTCATCTTTATGCCATTATGGTTTGTTTCAGTTGCATCTGTCAATCCCAGGAGAGCTAGAATGTCCTGTGTTTGGAATGTTACAAGGAGATAGGGTTGTGCTTTCGGATGCTTAAATGCCTTGCAGTTTAAATCTCTATGGCAACCCAAACTCCTTTGGAGCAGGGACCAGTGGCTCTCTCCAGCAGGAATACCCTCATTCGCTCTCTTAATATGGCTTTCCCGATTCCGATGCGTCTTCAAAATTCACGACACACTACACAATCTTTTTGAAGACGTGTCTTGAAATCTTCATGACTCTTTCCCAAAGTATATCGTGGACTGAATATTTCAAGACACGCTTTCATGACAAACTTTGAGTAACACAGACCCGACAGGTCGATGTAGAAAAGCCGATTCACACCACAGAAAGCATCACACATTGTTATAGCCACTTTCCCAAAAGCATTGTGGAGTTATGATTATTTTTGAATATTTTTTTTTCCTTTTCATTTTAAATCTGATCAAACCTAACTGACAAAAAAGACAGAGACAAAGAGAAGAGAAAGCAAGAAAAATAAATATAGGCTAATAAATAAATAGGTTCGTCAGGCAGCCTAACTCTTCCGCTGACAGTGAATTCATCTTTGGTGTCGTAGTTAGCGCCGTGGCCTCTCCCCCTGAAGTTCAGTGGTTCGAACCCCGCCAAAACCTCGTTCGTTACACAAGCAACAAAAAATAAGCTAAATAATCTAATATTATCTTAACTATATAATACTTTTGGCAAACTGATAGGATCCATTTATTGCTGTCTACATTTATTGAAATTATTTTGCCTATTGTGAATGCACAATGTAGCCTACATGTCAAGTCCTTATAAACTTGATGGGATAATTGATTACACTTGCTCTAGACTAAGTTGTTGTTGTAGGCTATCTATCATGTAGATTAGCGGCCTCTGTCTGCAGAGGTGGGACTTGCACATAGTAGCCTACCTCATCTCAAGGCTATGAGATTTCATGACTAGTCCAATGTTGTCTTGAACTCACGACACATTTCACAATCTCTTTGAGTTACGAGCACTTTCTGAAAAGCGTCGTGAATGGCAAGTATATCTTCACGACACGTTTCTCGACTTTTCACTACGACATGCTTTGGGAAAGCCACCGCAGAATAGTTATCTGCATGGGGGAAACAGCAAGTCCCTTCATCTTGTACAGAAAGACCAGTCTAGTTCGATCTGTGTCCCTTTGTATCATTTAAACTGTGAAACATGATTGGCCATCTGAAAGACTACACCCATTTTTATAGTAGCAAACTGGTCACTTAAGGCTTTTATGATCTAATGTATTTTATGTAAAATAAAATAAATGAAAGTGCATTTACGTAAAAACACTCAATGTCACCCATTCTTGAGAATTTGGACAAATCATGTCTTACCAAAAAATAGGCAAATTATTATTTATTTTTTTACTTCTATACCGGTGATGTGCCAGGAATCACTCTTGTCCCAGACAAAACAATTTCAAACAAATAAAAATAGCTCTGCTCCTCTCTCAGAGGATGGAGAGGAGAGTTTGGTTTCGGACTCGCTAGCTTACGGTAACTACCCTTGGGACGATTGCTCCCTGGAGTAATGCTTTCTGAGTCAGAGATCGCGTGGGAGCCCACACCTTATTCGCCCTCTTGTTTGGAGAGCATTAGAGTAATGGGGGCGCTCGATTTGTCTTTGCCAGATAATATACCTGGCGAGTATACTCATCTCGCTGAGGTATTCAGCAAACAACGAGCTACCACCTTGCCACCTCATCGGTCCCATGACTGCGCCATAAATGTATACCCTGGCACTGTACCTCCCAGGGAGTCTCTGTACTCCTAATCAGGCCCTGAGAGCACTGCTATGAAGGAGTGCATTGAAGAAGCCTTAGCCAATGGTTTCATTAGACCCTCCACCTCGCCGGCAGGTGCTGGCTTCTTTTTTGTAAAAAAGAAAGATGGAGGTTTGAGGCTATGTATCGATTATCAAGGGTTGAATGACATCGCTATAAAGAACTGCTACCCACTGCCATTTGAGCGCCTTCAGGAGGCGTCAGTGTTTACTAAACTCGACCTACGTAATGCTTACAACTTAGTGCGCATACGTGAGGGCGATGAGTGGAAGGCAGTTTTTAACACTCATAACGGGCACTACGAGTATCTTGGCATGACGTTCGGGCTCACTAGCGCCCCCTCTGTCTTTCAGGCGCAAGTGAATGACGTACTCCGGGAGATGTTGGAGAGATATGTTTGTCTATCTAGACGATAGAAAAAAAAAATTCTCCGCTAATCGTTCGGCACACATTGGGCATGTCAGGAAGTACTTCTCAAAGCACGGTTATTTATGAAGGCGGAGAAGTGTACTTTCCACTCAGACTCTGTTTCCTTCCTGGGGTTCATTATAACAGAGGGAGAGGTCCAAATGAATCCTGAGAAAGTGTCGGCGGTTATGAACTGGCCAACCCCGCTATCGGTCAAGCAAGTGCAGCACTTTCTGGGATTCATTCATTTTTATCATCAGTTTATCTGCAATTTTAGCGCAGTAGCCACATTCATCACAGCTCTGACAAAGAAGATGTCACCGTCAGGGTTTCAATGGAATCGGAAGGCTGATGCAGTTTTCACGGAGCTGAAGAGACGGTTTAGTTCCGAACCCATCCTCATCACTTCCAATCCCTTCCTCCCTTTTGTCGTAGAGGTTGATGCCTCTGAGTTGGGGGTTGGGGCTATTTTGTCCCAGCATTTGCCGCTGGACCGGAAAATTTACCCGTGTGCCTATTTTTCTCGAGGTCTGACACCGGCAGAGATAAATTTTGACGTAGGGGACTGGGAACTTTTAGCAGTAAAATTAGCATTGGAGGAGTGGTGTCATTGGCTGGAGGGGGCCGAGCATCTTTTTACTGTCTGGATGGATCACAAAAATTGGAATACGTCCAGCAAGCCCACGTTCATGGGTTCACTTTCTGAATCCCTCATGGTTGTGTCTGGTCCTCCGACCCCCCATTCTTCACATGGAGTCCTGTGTGAATGTTAGGAATAGCAAAACAGTGTGATTTAAGAAAAAAATTAACCACTGAGAGATAATAGCCAACACTTTGATCTATCAAAATATATTTTCCCAGCATAATTGAAAAGTAAAACAAAAGGTTTTGTCCCAATTCTCAAGAATGGATGATATACAATCATACATTCTGAAACACGGCCTCAGTGTTTGTGTGTAAATAAGTGAGTGTCAATCAGTCGGTCTGTAGATTATTTCTTGGGTTGGTTTATTTCATCCTCAGCCAAGAGGACTGTTAGCTTCTGCTATGCTCCCCCTGCACTCCAAGGTGATTAGGATGTTTGGCCAGAAATGTGAGAGCGAGTCTTCATGGACCCCAAAATGTGTGAAACTACAGCGTATAGTGCAACTCACCGTTTTGAACGGACCATAGCGTTTCACAAAAAGTAATTTTTATTGGCTTGCAAGTTCTTCACTAATGTTATAGCACATAGTAACTCCACCCATTATTTGGTTCATGAAGCCTCACTTTTCCATACGTAAGCAGTGAACACAAAACCGTAGCTACGTATGCCAAAGTACCATCGCCAGTATCTGGAATTCTTCAGGGGGAACACAGCACCACTCTTCAATGGGGAAGTAAATCAGCTCACGCATAGTTGATGGTAGCATCGTCTCAGTTGTTGTTCCAAAATACACCATAAATGCTTGTTTCAGTTGATATCTGGTGCCAGGGAAGGGTGTGGCATATGGATAACTTTAGCATCTTCAAACCATTGGATGACATGTTCTGCAGACAGGGGCATTGTCATCTTGAAAGATATTTTCCCCCTGGTCACAGAACAATGGCCACAGCTCCCAGGAAAATGTATTGCAGATTTTATATTTTTTGGGAGAAGGATTTTCGTTTTTGTTTCTACATAACAAATAATCAGCCAAATTGTCTACGTGGTAATATCAAATAATTTAGCAACATGCAGAGAAGGCCATTTTGTTTATGTTTAAATAAAGTGGGCTGTTTAATCAACTGTGAAGGCGCATGCTGTTTATGAGAGACATACCGTGTGGAAAATAAATAGGAAAGCGCTTCAAATCTGTGTTTGATGAGTACTTACTAACATATAGCACGTACACAACACTGTTAGATGCAAGCTTATGCAAGCATTTTAAATGGCTGTACCTCAGTACCTGAGCCCTATGCTACCAATACATTTATCATTATTATTATTTCTACTAATAATAATAATTACTTAACTAAAAATGGTTTGTCTTTTAATAATAAAAAATAGGCACATGTCATTTCTGAATTTCTGCATTGTGCTGTTCTCTTGGATTTCTGTGTGCAGTAATGTCTCAGACATGTGACCTTGCAGAAAGATTGTTAGTTCTTGTTGGCTTTCTCTGAAATGAGCTGAAATGAAACACATTGTGATAAAACAAAAAAGAGGCGGTATCTGGCGTAAGAGAGGAACAACGATCGCCCTCTTTCTCTGGAATTCATGTACATTTGATAATCATCGGAAGTGGAGATCCTCTAGCAGAACACCGTACACCTGCAGAGGAAGGATTTTGGACTATGGTCGTATTTTGTAGGTCTGTCGAGTGGAATTTGCTAACGGCCCCACCTCCTCTCCCCCCCCCCCCCCCCCCCCCCCCCCCCCCCCTCTAGTTTCGGTCACAAAAATAGCTTTAAGGTGTGTTAACCTGGACTTTAACCTGTTTGCATACTGTGTTGCCATGGTGACCATTTGGAGTTCCCTTAATTTCTATCATCTCAATTCCAAGTGCCGCAAGTTGCCTAATCAGTGGTTGCCATGGCAAAATATTAAAATATTCTCCACTATGCGTCTATACCTGACAGCAAAGGAGAGTGTGAAGAATAATACAGTATCTTTTGTTCCACGGTGGCGGGTGTTCGTGGTGTTTTTAACATGTATTTTAACTCTGTGATTAATGGAACTGTTAATGTTTCACACTTCCTTTGAAAGTTGTCTGTTATCTTATCAGCTAAATGAGCTTTATGTCTCCCAAAAGCTTTACCAATGTGAGAACTGCAAAAGGCTGCTTCTGTTATTCAGGTGTCGCTGAGGGAGAAGTGAAAGCCATGTTGTTGAAGTCATGTGTTCCTGAAATAAAAGTGCCATTTGTGTCAAATATACGTACAATTAATGATGAAAAAAGTCAGGCCGTCACCAGTACCGTAATAAAACTCGAATTTACCTTAACAATGGGCGCCCTCGTTATATTGATCAGTTAATTATCATTTTAAATGCAGTGCTGCACCTCCACTTTATTATTACGTCTAATATTATTCAAATTATACCTATGTACCAAATAATTATACAATAATATTATTTGTGTTGAACCTCCTGCTTTGGATTTCCACCTTCCCCCCACGATTGGTTTTGCAATAATGAAAAAACAAGTTAAAGCCACATATTTGGGCCTGATCCGCATCCCTCTATGGTGGAACAGTGAGTGGGGGGAGTGGGGGGAGGCTTTTATGACAACGGGTGCTATTGAAGTCAAATCCCGTCTCAAGCCCCTCCCCTCCTCAAGTCCCCACCCCCACTCGTTAACCCACATCAATTCTGTTTTTGCTCAAGGTTTGACTCTAGCGCAAGGCGAATAGAAAGCCACTCAAAAGCCAATGCACACGCTCAGTCATGCATTTCTTTTTGTAGTGTTGGGGGGAGGGGTAGATGCTTTTGAGCGTGTGGTTTTTCCCAGCACTGAGAGGGCCCTGAATCGCCTGCAGGTCTCCGTACTCTGTTGGGGATATTGGTGACAGTATCTCCCCCTATGGCAGGCAAGTCAGTCAGGTTTGCTTTGCCGGGAATTGGGAATCGGAACCTCTTTCTCTTCAAGCTCCTGCCCCCCGCACCACCGTAAATACACACACACACACACACACACATACATGCACACACTCCACCACTGTGCAAGATAGGGGTGGGACTATAAACATGCCATGGTTTTTTAAATCTTCTGAATTGAGATGCCAGAGATGCTTCTACTGCAGTGACGTTTCCATAAGCAACAGTGCCCCCATGTGATCGGTTTCATGAATTGCATATAGACCGCTACAGAAATTAAAGGAAAGGCTAAGCGCTGCAAATAGATTCATGCTCTCCCTTTCTCATGGAAGCTATTACCCTGCCATTGCATACAACTAAATGAGAATAACCTTATATGCTTATAATACAAATAATGCTAGAATCCTCTGTATGTTATTCTCAAGATATAATTGCAAAAACACTTACAGGGTATTTCAAATGTCAAACTAGAAAATGTAATTTGTTCCTTCTCAGTAAGACACAAAAGATGGTGTGCAAATCTTATAGACACTTTGTTACCATTCTTAATAGTAACGTTCAGGAATGGTTGGTGCCTGTTAAATAAATGGCATGGATTTTAATACAAACAAATGACTACACCACAAAGCAAATTTAGAAATGCAAAAGTGCATTTGGTTAGACAACTCATTTGCTTACCTTACATTACACCTACATTATTTGAGTTTGGCCGCATTTCCTGGCCACTGCCATAACATACAATACATAACCAGATGTTATTTGAAGAGGTCACCCAAAACATTTTATTAAATTTAATGACAACATAGTGAAGCAGACACCTTTTTATTAAAAACAAGCACCATTTAGTGTAACTGGTTACAGTTGGATTTAGAAAATAAATTCACTGAAGTGATCAAGTTTACCCTGCACCTGCACCCAAATGACTCTCTTTCCCAGCATGCCCACCGTGTTCACGCACCGTTTAGAGCCAGCCATTGGTGGAAAAGTCCTGCCGCAACGATTTGGCCTCTGCCTCAGAGAGCGGCTGCAAGGGCGAGCGGCACACGCCGCCATGGTAACCAAACCACTCCATCGCCTGCTTCAGTGCTGCAACCCCAAACTTCCTGGTCACCTTTGGTGGGGGGGGGGGGCAGCAGAACAGCAACATTCAATATTTAAACTGTTCACTTTTATACCACATGCATGCTTTTGTTACACCCCAATCCTCCAAAATGTGTGCCACAGTCAAATTTTCCAAATGTAGCCAATGCTAAACTAAAAAAGGGGTAAGGTCTAACCTAGAGTATGTTGCGATGCGTACGGCAACAGGGAGAGCAAAATAAAATATTTCTAACAGCATCAATTTAGAAGATTCCAATAGTATGACGGTGCCTAAAAAAATACAGTTTGTTTTCAGGGAGGGTGATTTCGGTAATTGAGTGATTGAGCCCTTATATCAGTTTTTATTATGCAATCCCTTCAAACCCCCCCCACCCACCCCCACACCCAGACCTGAATATCCCAATCTCCACAATGTTCCTCCTCCCCCACCTAAATATGACAGCCTAAAAAGGGTACTTACCGCAGCGTTGGGTTCGATGAGCCTGTACTGTAGCGCTTTTGCTGCCTCCCACTGGCCAGACAGGCAGAGCTCCTCCAGTTGGCACACCTGCGGCCCCAGGATGTTGGCCAGGGCGCACACGCCGCCCACCGCCCCTGAAACGCGGGGAAGCGATCAGAGACAGACCTTGTCCGATTCGTCGGCCGCTTAGAACCGCCATCACAGAACCCCCAGATTTGGAACCCGGGCGTCTGTCATGAGAAACGACCACGGCCCCGCGGTTCTCCGCGTCTGTTCTTGACACGCCACGATCTATGCAAACACCACCCCGGGGACCTCCGTGGAGGAGGTCTGGACTTGCCCTCACTACGTTCAACTGCTTTATTCTGCCCTCACCCAAAAAATAAATCCCCTCCATCTTCCACATTATGAGGGACTGTCTACTCTGCATCGCCGGAATGAATCCCATTGGGGGAATATCAGAGCGGTGCTGATTGGACAATCCACTCTCCTGCAGGTTCACAGCTCAGCCCACTGCAGATCATTTCCGTACCTCAGAAAGAAATCAGTAGAACTGTCGTGTGGGAAGAAGATCCCTTTTCTTCTTTTGCCTTTCAACATTGCTATGACATAAACCTGGAGTCAAATACCCCAGTGCCCATTGGAGCCAAACAGGGGGACAGTTCACAATCATTTTAACATTGGGATAGATGAGTCATAGAGCCTTTCATTGATAGCGTTTAAATAAAAACCTGCGTGTCAAACTCAACATGAGACGAGACCAACGAAAGAACCTCAGACGCATTCCCCAGGCCGACAGAGACACTTAGAAGCGAGCGACACAATCAAAGCGAGTGGAATTATGGGTAAAACCCAGGCAGACGCACGATTGTCGCGAGTGCACGGTAGCTCACACGGGTTTTGAAAATAAATACTGAGATTCCCTCAAGAAGAAGTGCCGATTCACGTCTGTCGGAGAAGGAGGAGGAGGAGGAGACCGGAGTCTTACCCACAGAGTACCCAGCCATGAGAAAACCCGCTGATCCCGCCAGAACTCGAAAATCCTCAGAGCTCGTTTTGTGAATAATAAGAGCTATTCTTGTGATCTGTCAGAGGAGGAGAGAGAAAAAAATAATAATCACAGCCTGCTGCTAACAGTCTGTCAAGTTCCTCTCGGGGGAACTGGGCTTGCGAAAAGACACAAAATTAAAAAAGTACTTGATTAAATTACAGTTGGTTTTATTTCAAACCTTGGACATGAAACGCCAAAAAAAAAAGTGCAATACTTACATCCCCACCGCTGTCCTTGAGCCCCACAATGTTGGGGTGCTGGGAGAGGGCGACCACCGCGTCCACGGGCAGGTCAAGGCCCGTGTTGCCAGGCACGCTGTACAGAACCACTGGCACTGGGCTGGAGTCAGCGACCTGGGATGGAGCAAAGAAGAGGGGGTGTTAACGATCGCCTACCTACTCCACTCACGCACGGTGAGGCGCCTCACAAACTAGGCCTAACGTTTCAGAGCTGGTGAGCCTCAGTCAATGAGCCGGCTCGAGACGGACATGACCCCAGAGGGTCAGTGCAGTCAGTCAACGGGCGCAGAGCTGAGTCACTGCCGGTGTCGTGTGGGGCGAAACATGCACATCCAAAGCACAGCTGTATTTGTTTAGCTCATCGGACACCAGGAGCATTAGCATTTTTGTATGAAAGGTTAGCTTCGTTTGCAGAATGTGTGCAAGGCAAGCTCAATAACATTTGAGCGCTACCATACTACATAGTAAGGTCCAGGCAGATGAACAGTACCACTGGACTTTGTCCGCACGGTCACCTTTGTGTAGTGGTGAATGAGGGCCCTGCTGTCCATCCTGCCGCGGTAGAAACACGGGGTGACCACCAGCACAGCGTTAGCCCCAGCCTCAGCCATCTGCTCGCTCATCTGCACTGTGGCCTTAGTGGCTGGAGAGGGAGGACAGACCCACGGTTACCTCACACCATCCTGCTCACACAACCCCCGGGCCCCAGCTTCTGCTGTTACCTCACATCATCTTGATCGCTGGCCTCACACAATTCACCCCCCGCCCCTGCGTCTGCTGTTACCTCACATCCTCCTGATCGCATACTATAAATGAAGCAACAGCATGAACTAACACCTATAGAATGTTATCCTAGAATTCATTGTTATTGCCTTTCGACCTGTCATCGGTCCTTCTCTGCAGTGACTGTTTCTCTCATTAACCTGTGTTCTGCATATACGTACTTTATTTTAAGTTACTGTCACTGTTTTTAGTTGTTAATGCACTGTAATGTCTGTTACCTCACAAGAAAGGTCTAACACCCTCACTTAAATTTGTGTTTGAACGCTCAAAACACACTGAACATGCATTCTCAGTCGTATAGATAGACGTACTTTAGCTTCATTAAAAGAGACTAAATTGATCTTCTACCTTTGGGTACATTGTATCGTTCAAAAGTCAGAATTATACAGCTCTGGTCATGTAAGGCTGCACATAGCAAGCCTTGTTACAGTCAAGACCTTATCTCCCTTAATTAAATGAATTAATGAGTCTGCGCTCAAATGTTCTGAGAGAAGTTAAGAATTTAAAGAGACGTGGGGAAAACCTGCTTAATTGCAGGCCTTTGGGATCGGAGATGAGCAGCCCTCTTCTAGTTTTGGGTTATAAACAGTCTGAAGAAAGACGAGTGCGGTATTGAGGAAGAGTAAGGTGTTGAGGCTGTGCTGGACAAACAGCTCAGGGCTGGTTTATATCACACTCACACTCGCAGCCCGATCCCGCCAACACCAGCTTTTCCTGGGGCAGGGCTTGCCTCACCCGGCGGACCACCTCCACCCGCTCGTCCACCGTCAGGTACGGGTACTCTCCGTTGGAGCCCTGGACCACCAAGCCTGCAGCATGGGGGGGGGGGGGGGTGGGGGGCAGAGACGTCAGCCCCACAGCCAGTGGAAAGAGGAGGCTGGCTTCATCAAAACCCACAAACAACTGGCTAAGGTACTGACCGGAAACCTTTTTGGAAGGCAGAAGATGCAGCAGCATCACACACAACCCTAGCGGACCAGGAAAAAGGGAAATCAAGTTTCATAAAAGTCTATGCATAATTGAAACGTTTTAACCTTAGCTAATTTAAACTTATAAACAACATTTTTGAATATATACTGCGCAAAGGTTTTAGGCACCCTAGATTTTTTCTATAAATTTGTCTTAGATGTTTATTTTTTTGTCTTCTGCATTAGTCCTGGTCGTGGAATGTCGCGCCAGCTTTTCACCCTCCCGCGAATATTGGAGGGGGCAACGGAGTTTGCTGATACGTATGAACAAATCTGACATACGAGAACTTTGATGAATGCCAAAATACGAACCAAATTGCTAATACCAACGAATTACGTGCAATTTCGTTCTGCTCACGTTTCACGAATGAGGTCCAATGTGAGCAATATAAATAAAATTGTCACGAACCAAACACGGGCTGAACCCAAATGCACGACCAAGAGACAGGGAAACAGGAATGGGTGTTTATTAGGAGCTTTGGGGTAGTCCCAAGCTCAACACAAACTTAACAAAAAGTCAAAGAGTGTCCAGGAAGTAGCGAACTGCTCCAAACCGGAGCTGGGCTTGTACTGGGCCAGGAGGCCCACACTGGAACCGGATCACGGGAACGAAGGTTTGTTCCGAACCGGAACTGGACTTGATCTGGACCGGAAGATCCAACAGGAACTGGATCACGGGAATGAAGGATTGGTTCCGAACCGGAACTGGACTTGATCTGGACCGGGAGGTCCAACAGGAACTGGATCACGGGAACGAAGATTTTGTTCCGAACCGGAACTGGACTTGATCTGGACCGGGAGGTCCAACAGGAACTGGATCACGGGAACGAAGGTTTTGTTCCGAACCGGAACTGGACTTGATCTGGACCGGGAGGTCCAACAGGAACTGGATCACGGGAACAAGGTTTTGTTCCGAACCGGAACTGGACTTGATCTGGACCGGGAGGTCCAATAGGAACTGGATCACGGGAACAAGGTTTTTGTTCCGAACCGGAACTGGACTTGATCTGGACCGGGAGGTCCAACAGGAACTGGATCACAGGAACGGACTCTGGACCGGAGGGTCCAACAGGAACTGGGCTGGAGGCAGAGAATCCAACTGCGCAGGCAACGTTAGTCTTGGCGGGGGTATCGCAACACATACAGGGAGACTGGACTGCTACAGGCTGGATCCAAGTGGCACACTGGTCTAGGAACCAAGGAGGTAGATCGGGGGAACCCACAGCAGAGTTTTAGTTTAAACAGCACCAACATACAGGAGACCATGACACGCACGAACAACGTTAACGAACTGGTGCCGAATAGCAGCCAGCGAGAGGTATAAGTAGGGGAGTGAAATTGAAACCAATAACCAAAAGCATGAGGAATGTAACCGAGGGTGATTGACTAATTGACTGGTGCGGAATGCATGCAGGAAGGGGGAAAGGAGATAGGTTGAACCTAAAGTGAGGGAACAGAGAGAATCAGACAGAAGGGACACGCCCAGCCTGTAGCGACAGGGAAAACACGGACACAGGGAATCCATCATGACACGGGAGGAAAGGGAAAACATGGAGAACGGACAGGAAGGGAGCGGAACGTTACAGTACCCCCCCCTCAAAGAACGCCACCTGGCGTATCCGGAGGCCTAGTCTTGTCCGGGAACTGCTTGTGAAAGTCCGAGATGAGAGAGTGGTCCAGAATGAGGCTCTTGTGGAGCCAGGACCGCTCCTCCGGGCCATAACCCTCCCAATCGACCAGGTATTGGAAGCCCCGGCCCTTGCGGCGAATGTCGAGTATCCGACTCACTGTGTAGGCCGGGGCGTGGTCGATGATCCGGGGCGGGGGTGGAGTGACCGCCGGGGCACTGAGGGGGCTGGAGGCGACAGGCTTTATTTGGCTCACGTGGAAAACGGGGTGGACCTTAAGGGAAACAGGAAGGGAGAGTTTAACAGAAACGGGGTTGACCAGGCAAACAATGGGGAAGGGACCAATAAACCGGGGTTGAAGTTTCTTGGATGACGTGGGGAGGGGAATATTGGCTGTGGACAGCCAGACCTGCTGACCGGCCCTGTACTGCGGGGCTGCGGTCCTGTGAAGGTCCGCCAGATGCTGGGTACGGGAGTTTGAGCGAAGGAGTGCGGTGCGTGTGAGTTTCCACGTCCGCTTGCATCTCAGGAAGTGGGACTTGACGGTGGGAACTGCCACCTCGGCTTCCTGGGCCGGGAGGAGGGGAGGTTGGTACCCCAATGAGCACTCGAAGGGCGACATCCCCGTGGATGCGCACTTCAGGGAGTTATGCGCATACTCCACCCAAGGGAGGAAACGGCTCCAGGAAGCGGGGTTGCGAGCAGTAATGCACCGCAGGGCGGCCCCCAGGTCCTGGTTCGCCCTCTCCGCCTGGCCGTTAGTCTGGGGATGGAACCCCGACGACAGACTAGCCGATGCACCCAGGGCCACACAGAACGCCTTCCACACCTGGGAGGAGAATTGGGGCCCACGGTCCGATACGATGTCGGATGGGATCCCGTGCAGCCTGACAACGTGCAGCACCAGGAGCTCCGCTGTTTCGAGGGCGGAAGGGAGTTTGGGAAGAGGGATAAAGTGAACCGCCTTGGAGAACCGGTCCACAATAGTCAGGATGGT
Source organism: Ilyophis sp. 1 JC-2022 (assembly GCA_022702515.1). Taxonomy (NCBI): domain Eukaryota; kingdom Metazoa; phylum Chordata; class Actinopteri; order Anguilliformes; family Synaphobranchidae; genus Ilyophis; species Ilyophis sp. 1 JC-2022. Next base: position 101,876,731 of record CM040405.1, read on the forward strand.
GGTGTTGCCCTCTGACAATGGTAGCCCGGTGACGAAGTCTACCCCAATGTGACTCCAAGGACGGCCCGGGACAGGGAGGGGGTGGAGAAGCCCGGAGGGAGGCTGGTGGGATGCCTTGCTCCTGGCGCAAACGGGGCAGGCTAGGACAAACGCACGGGTATCCCCCTTGAGGGTGGGCCACCAAAAGCTCCTCCTGACCAGGGCGATGGTTCTGGCAACCCCTGGGTGACAAGCCAGACGGGAGGCGTGAACCCATTCCAGAACCTGGGGACGGACAGAGTCGGGCACAAACAGAGAGGGGTTAGGGTTATTGCGGGGATCCGGTTGGGAGGCCTGGGCGGCCTTCACGACTTCTTCGATCTCCCAGGACACCGCAGCCACAATACAGGAAGTGGGTATAATGGGCTCCGGGTCAGCAGGACTGGAGGGGGGGGAAAAAATGCGGGACAAGGCATCAGCCTTGGTGTTACGAGAGCCAGGGCGGAAGGTTACTGAAAAATTAAAACGGGCAAAAAACAGCGACCACCTAGCCTGACGGGCGTTAAGCCTCTTGGCGGACCTAATATAAATTAAATTATGGTGGTCCGTGAGGACAATAAATGGGTTACCTGCCCCCTCCAGCCAATGACGCCATTCCTCCAGTGCCAGCTTTATCGCTAGGAGTTCCCGGTCCCCGACATCATAATTGCGCTCAGCGGAGGACAGTCTCCGGGAGAAGAAGGCACAGGGATGGAGCTTGCTGTCCAAGGCGGCACGCTGAGACAGAATGGCCCCCACCCCGGTGTCGGAGGCATCAACCTCCACAGTAAACTGACGGGTGGTGTCGGGGTGACAGAGAATGGGGGCAGTGGAAAATCGGGCCTTGAGTTGTTCGAAGGCCCGTTGAGCCTCGGGATTCCAGCAATAGGGAATGGACGTGGAGGTGAGTTTGGTAAGTGGGGCAGCAATGACACTGTAATTGCGGATGAACCGACGATAAAAATTGGCGAACCCGAGGAACTGTTGGAGGTGCTTACGTGAGGATGGTTGGGGCCATTCTGTCACCGCCTTGACTTTGGTAGGGTCCGCCCGGATACTGCCCTTCTCGATAATGAAGCCGAGGAACGGGACAGACGAGACGTGGAACGAGCACTTCTCGGCTTTCACGAAGAGCTGGTTCTCCAGTAGCCGCTGGAGAACCTCCCGGACGTGGAGAACGTGTTCCTGGGGGGATTTGGAAAAAATGAGGATGTCATCTATATAAACAAAAACACTTTTGCCCGACAGGTCACGCAGGACATCATTCACCATCCCCTGGAAGACTGCTGGGGCATTAGTGAGGCCGAACGGGACCACCAGGTACTCGTAGTGGCCCAACGGGGTGTTGAATGCAGTCTTCCACTCGTCCCCCTCGCGTATACGCACCAGGTGGTACGCGTTACGGAGGTCGAGTTTGGTGAAGATGACTGCCTGGGAGAGGGGTTCAAAGGCAGTGTTAATGAGGGGAAGAGGATATTTATTCCGGACCGTAACCTCATTGAGGCCCCGGTAGTCGATGCAGGGCCGCAATGAGCCGTCCTTCTTCCCAACGAAGAAGAACCCTGCACCAACCGGGGATGAGGAGGGACGGATTATGCCTGACGCAAGTGACTCGTGGATGTAGGTTTCCATGGCCAGCTTCTCCGGCCCCGACAGGCTGTAGAGGCGACCAGATGGAAGCTTGGCTCCCGCCAGCAGGTCGATGCAACAGTCGTAGGGTCTGTGAGGAGGCAAAGACAGAGCACGTGACTTGGAAAACACTTGCGACAGGTCATGATAATGGTTGGGAACATTGGCTAGGTCGGGTACAGGAGGGATAGGTCTGTTACTCGTGGCCCCCGGGGGGGGTAGAGCAGAGCGGAGACAGTTGGCTAGGCAGTGACTGCTCCATGCCAGGATGCGACCGGCTAGCCAATCGATGTGTGGGTTGTGGAGGCGCAGCCAGGTCTGTCCCAGGACCATGGAGGACTGTTTGGAGTGAATCAGTAGGAGTTGGATCGTCTCCCGATGATTGCCAGAAACAAGGAGCTGTAGGGGAACGGTGGAGTGGGTAACTAACCCCAGACTCCTACCGTCCAGGGCGTGAGCAGTGATGGGGTTGGGTAAGGCCTCCGTGGGGATCCCGTACCTCTTGACAAAGGTGATATCAATGAAACTGGAATCGGCCCCGGAGTCGATTAGGGCAAGTGTAGAGGCGGTGTTGTCCCTCCACAGGAGAGTGACCTTGAATTCAAGGCGGTTCTGGGCCGCATGGTTTGGGATGATGGAGCTCGTCAGTACACCCAGTCTTACTGGCGAGCCCCTTTCTTTTGGGCGGATGGGACAAGAAGCTATTTGGTGGCCTGTCTTGCCACAGTAGAAACAGGACTGGGTGCGGAAACGGCGTTGGCGCTCCTCGGCGTCCACCGTGATCTTGCCCAGTTGCATGGGCTCCTCCTCGGGAGACAAAGCGACGACTTTCGGTCCCTGGACGGGAGAGGGTTGGCGAGCCCGGGAAGGGGCATAGGGCGGAAGACGGGAGGGATTCTTCTCTCGCTCACGGGCCCGGGTTCTGAGACGGTTATCGATGGCGATAGCCAAGCTGATGAGGCCATTGAGCGAGTTAGCTTCCTCCCGAGTCGCTAGCTGGTCCTTCAGCTCCTCACTGAGAGCCTGACGAAAGGCCCCCTGAAGGGAGGTGTCGTTCCATCCCGCCTCAGCAGCGAGGGTGCGGAACTGGATGGCCATCTCCGCTACGCTGCGGCTGCCCTGCCGGACCTGTAGGAGGCGCTGGGTAGCGTCTAGACCGCAGATCGGGTGGTCAAAGACGCGCCGCATCTCCGCGGTGAAGAGGGCGAAGTTGTTGCACGTAGGAGCCTGACTGTCCCAAATAGCTGTGGCCCACTCCAGGGCACTGCCTCCCAGGCTGCTCATGACGAAGGCGATCTTGCATGGGTCGGAGGCGAAGGAAGTGGGCTGCATGCGAAAGACAATGTCGCACTTCATTAAAAATTCACGGCACCTCCCCAGCCCCCCGCGGTATAATTCGGGGTGTTGAACTCTGGGCTCCCGGCCAGGAGAGGGGACCGGAACCTCGGGAGACAGTTCGGGTGTTGGGCCCACAGGGATCCGAGGAAGAGGCAGGTGAAGCGCTAGTTGAGCAACCTGCTCCGTAAGCCCCCCCAGCACTTCCAACACGTCGTCCATCCGGCGGCCCTGTTTGTCGCTGACCGCGGACTGGGTGAAAAAGGCGTGGCGGATCTGCTCGAGGTCGGCTGGGTCCATGTTTTAAGACCAGTTCGTTCTGTCACGAACCAAACACGGGCTGAACCCAAATGCACGACCAAGAGACAGGGAAACAGGAATGGGTGTTTATTAGGAGCTTTGGGGTAGTCCCAAGCTCAACACAAACTTAACAAAAAGTCAAAGAGTGTCCAGGAAGTAGCGAACTGCTCCAAACCGGAGCTGGGCTTGTACTGGGCCAGGAGGCCCACACTGGAACCGGATCACGGGAACGAAGGTTTGTTCCGAACCGGAACTGGACTTGATCTGGACCGGAAGATCCAACAGGAACTGGATCACGGGAATGAAGGATTGGTTCCGAACCGGAACTGGACTTGATCTGGACCGGGAGGTCCAACAGGAACTGGATCACGGGAACGAAGATTTTGTTCCGAACCGGAACTGGACTTGATCTGGACCGGGAGGTCCAACAGGAACTGGATCACGGGAACGAAGGTTTTGTTCCGAACCGGAACTGGACTTGATCTGGACCGGGAGGTCCAACAGGAACTGGATCACGGGAACAAGGTTTTGTTCCGAACCGGAACTGGACTTGATCTGGACCGGGAGGTCCAATAGGAACTGGATCACGGGAACAAGGTTTTTGTTCCGAACCGGAACTGGACTTGATCTGGACCGGGAGGTCCAACAGGAACTGGATCACAGGAACGGACTCTGGACCGGAGGGTCCAACAGGAACTGGGCTGGAGGCAGAGAATCCAACTGCGCAGGCAACGTTAGTCTTGGCGGGGGTATCGCAACACATACAGGGAGACTGGACTGCTATAGGCTGGATCCAAGTGGCACACTGGTCTAGGAACCAAGGAGGTAGATCGGGGGAACCCACAGCAGAGTTTTAGTTTAAACAGCACCAACATACAGGAGACCATGACACGCACGAACAACGTTAACGAACTGGTGCCGAATAGCAGCCAGCGAGAGGTATAAGTAGGGGAGTGAAATTGAAACCAATAACCAAAAGCATGAGGAATGTAACCGAGGGTGATTGACTAATTGACTGGTGCGGAATGCATGCAGGAAGGGGGAAAGGAGATAGGTTGAACCTAAAGTGAGGGAACAGAGAGAATCAGACAGAAGGGACACGCCCAGCCTGTAGCGACAGGGAAAACACGGACACAGGGAATCCATCATGACACGGGAGGAAAGGGAAAACATGGAGAACGGACAGGAAGGGAGCGGAACGTTACAAAAATATCCACAAGTGTTTATGATTTCATGATACATGCTCCATGGTCTCTTTTGTCGGCTTCTTTGGCGGAGGAAAACAGGAGGTCCAATTAAAAATCAGCAGAGCACTGTCACTCAAACAAAAAACACAGATCCCACCAACCGGAGGGGAAACTACGAAACTGGATTACTGAGTTAGCTGGATAACTGCACTGAGTAAAACCAGGAACCCTCCCAAATCTGGAACATGGACTGAAGTAAATAGAGCTGTTCCTCAGTGCAGTTATCCCCCCCCCCCCCCCAGGAGCTATGCTGAGATACTCACAAGTCTTGAGGAATAAACAACTTCCGTTAAAAAATAAATACATTTCATTGATTGATAAAGGCAACTAAATCAAAGTGGCAACTGGCAATAAACCACAAACTGATACTGAGAGGTTTCACAAAATGTGCATGAGGGGAAATAACGAGCAATGAACACACGGTTCTCAGACACTGCCTACTGTATGAATCATCCTCATCTTTTATTTTAATGTACAATGGTAACAATGGCTGACCTTCCTCTGAACATCTGAGAAATGAAAAAAACAGGGATATATCTGAGGGGACATTTTCTTTTGCATATCAATAAAGAAATGTGCTTATATAACACTGCGACAACACATGAAATAATAAACACAATGAAATCTGCATGCCAGAAAGAATCATTTAATGTCCCTATTAAGCCCATTTACCATATAAGCCCACTTGCAATATTTTAGTCAACTAGAAAACAGTTTTTAATCATAATTCTGTGCTGTCTAATGTTTCTTTTAATGAAGCTGCTTGATGTATTCATGTCAGTTTTTATTGTAAACCAGTCAGATTTGCAGATATTGAATTATCCAGATGTTGTATGTATGTGCCAGATGTTTCTGTGACCAAAAAGAAAAACTTTTTGTATCCTCAAAAGATTGCATTTTCGCAATAGTTTTACTCATTTTTTGGTAAGTACTCATTTGCAATCAAAAATCAAGAGATTCATGTTTTGAATAAGACATATGATGGATTACTACCTAAATTATAAATATTGTTTATTTTGAAATCAAAATATGAGTTTTAGACCTCGTGGTGCTGTCAATACAGGAGCTAAATAAACATCGAACAAAAAGTTCGGAAATTTGTGTTTGGTAGATTATTTCTCTGTTGTAACAATGCTTCTTGGCAATAAATTTTATACCGTTGGAAAGCCTGTTTATTTCCCTTTTAAATGGTGCCCCATTTGTAAGGAACATGCATTTGTGGGATGAGCAGCACAGCTGAGTATGTGGGTTGCGCCCATGTAAAATTTGCCAAATCTTCTCTGCCAATGCCAAACAGCTTACACCTGCACTGGAACCTGAACATGTGGTGGAACGTTATGTTCAGCGATGAGTCCAGATTCTGCCTACGGAAGTTGGATCGTAGGGTCAAAGTGTGGAGAAGACGGGGAGAACGCTATGCTGATTGCTGCACCGATAGAGTAACACCTTTTGGTGGAGGCAGTGTGATGGTGTGGGGCGGCATCTCCATCACTGGAAAAACGAGGCTTGTAATCATTGGAGGCAATCTCAATGCAGAGAGATATCGAGATGAGATTCTGCAACCAGTGGCAATCCCATATCTCCACAGTCTGGGACCGAACTCCATCCTACAAGATGACAACGCTCGCCCCCACAGAGCGGGGTTTATCAGAGACTACCTCCAGAATTTGGGAGTAGAGAGAATGGAATGGCCTGCCAACAGTCCTGACTTCAACCCAATTGAACACTTGTGGGATCAGCTTGGGCGTGCTGTTCGTGCTAGAGTGACCAACACAACCACGTTGACTGACTTGCGACAAATCCTGGTTGAAGAGTGGAATGCCATCCCACAGCAGTGTGTGACCACGCTGGTGACCAGCATGAGGAGGAGGTGCCAGGCTGTTGTGGCTGTGTATGGTTCTTCCACATGCTACTGAGGCTCTTGACTATTTGTTAAATTAATAAATTGTAAAATTGCCAATATGTCTTGTTTCTTCCTTGTTACTGATATACTTCAATCATCCAATCCACCAAACAACACCAAACAAGAGTCACTAGCAACAGCAGAATAAGCTGTTTGGCATTGGCAGAGAAGATTTGGCAAATTTTACATGGGCGCAACCCACATACTCAGCTGTGCTGTTCATCCCACAAATGCATGTTCCTTACAAATGGGGCACCATTTAAAAGGGAAATAAACAGGCTTTCCAACGGTATAAAATTTATTGTCAAGAAGCATTGTTACAACAGAGAAATAATCTACCAAACACAAATTTCCGAACTTTTTGTTCGATGTTTAGTATCGTTCATAACAATGGCATAAAGCATGAAAAGCATGCACAGCTACAAACCCCAATTCCAAAAACAGTATGTAAAATGCACATAAAAGCAGAAAGCAGTGGTTTGTAAATTCCTTTTTTACATATATTTAATTTAAAAATATATATTTAATGTTTTACCTTATCAACTTCATAGATTTTTGTAAATATATGCTAATTACGAATTTGACACCTGCAACACGTTCCAAAAAAGTAGGGACAGGGACAAAAAAAAAAAAACTTTAGAACATTCCAGGTAAACAGGTGATGCTATCATGACTGGGTATAAAATAATATAAAAATATCTTGATATCTTATTTTCAGGTACTCTTAGAAGCGATACTATAACCTCTCTGCATTTGAATGGATCTCGATGGGAATTTGGAGGTGGGACTAGATTAAGCTGTAAATTACACGGGAATAGTAAGGAACCCATTGTTGGCTAAATGGTTGTAAGTCATCAAGGGTCTAAGGCAGGGACGGGCAACTCCAGGCCTCGCGGGCCGGTGTGTATGCAGGTTTTCGCTGCCACCAGTTACCAATTATTTAATTAACCCAATCATTTACATGATCTGATATTTTATCTACATTCCACAATATGAAAAGCAGCTGATGAATGTTCTTGTGTTGGTATGCATGTATTGTAGTGTTTTATCATGGTGTAATTTACGAGTGAATCGGTGATGGTGTATACAACTAATTAACTGATTGAGCCAGGGTAACTGGTGGCAGTAAACACCTGCATAAACACCAGCCCGCGAGGCCTGGAGTTACCCCTCCCTAGTCTGCGGTATCAAACGAGCCTGAAACCATCACTCCGCTGCCAAATATGCAGTAGATATGGATGGATCACTTTAAGGGTTGTTTCTCCTGACTCATTTTCCTATTGAACTCTATGGAAAAATAAGTCAGGAGAAACAACCCTTCAAGTGATCCATCCATATCTACTGCATATCTGGCAGCAGAGTGATGGTTTGAGGCTGGTTTGATACCGCAGACCCTTGATGACATAGCCATTTAGCCAATGGGTTCCATACTATTCCCGTGTAATTTACAGCTTAATCTAGTCCCACGCCCCAATACCCATAGAGATCCATTCAAATGTAGAGAGGTTATAGTATCGCTGGTAAGAGTACCTGAAAATAAGATATCAAGAGTCTTTTGATATCTTTATATACTCAGTCATGATAGCATCACCTGTTTACCTGTGGAATGTTCCATGTTCAATGTTTTTTTTTTTACTTTTCAGTCTTTTTTTTGCCCCTCAATAAAGGTTAAACATGAAATATATTTTCTTTGTACTGTTTTCAATTAAATCACACTATCTGGAGTATAACTAACTATTTCTCTGAATTATCTATTTTTACTTTTCATGATTTGTTAGTGCACAAAATAAAGATTTATCCAATTTCATTGTTTTTTAAATGTCTTGTATGTAGAACAGAATATTCTGCCATTTACCCAAAAGGAAAGCCACTGATGCTCCCTAGTTGGTCCTATTAATCTACGAGACAGTAGCCTACGGTCCGTGCTGAACTGTCTTTCAAAGAGGATTTCCTCCCTCTTGACCTTTGAACCCTTTCCCTCCCTAATCTTGACCTCAGCTACTGAATTCAGTTACCTAATTAACCCATATTTAAAAGTCAGTGATAGCATATAGGTAATTTAATTCTGGATACACCTATATCTTATCCTCACATTATCAATGTGAAAGACTTGTTTGGGTAAGGTAAGACTGGCAAGAGACTACAACCACAGCAGTGGGCAAATGATACAATAATGGCTAGCCTTTAGCCTATGTTATGTTACACTACTAAGAGGCCTATATGAAACCAAAACAGCTGATGGCCCAACTAAAACAATATGATAACCTCAAAGAGCATAGGTCTTCCCTTGTTTATTTTGGTCACCACCTCGCAATGAATTAAGTATGTTTTAATGTTATTCTGTAAATAACTTGAATTGCTGTGTCAAAATGTTTTTACATTTGTTTCAAACGAATAGCCTAAATGTCATTAACATTTGAAAACCAACAAAGGTTACAGTTTAATTGTAAATCCTGATCCTGACTATCCTTGGAACATCCGTATTGAACCTGCAAATTGTTTTGTTTTTTTTCCAAGCAGGTGGTAATAAAAAAATCTTCCTAAAAACGTATGCAACAAGCTGGATCAGCTATTTTGGCCAATTTCAAATACCAGCAGCAGGCCTGTATAGAGTAGGATGTAGAGAGAAAATTACAATACTTATTGAGAGATAATGTCTTGAAGAGTAGTTTCCACCATATTTGTGATTTTGTAGATAAATTGTTTCAATTCCAATTAACACATAAGTTTTGCTATGTCTATGTTGACAACAGAACAAAAGGGCAGGTCACAGCTATTTCAAATGCCGTTACATAGGCCATAGGACAGGAGTGGAGACTGGAGACACAATAAAAACATCTATTGAAACCTAAGTCAGAAGATTTGAATAGAACAGATTTGTAGTATTTGAGTTTTAAAAATATGTAAATTTATTGATCGACAAATGGTCAAGTGGGCTTAATTGGAACATACATTAAAGGGTACATTATGTGCCCATTAAGCCCATACCAGAGTTTTCACATATTTTCTTCTATATCTTGTTCTGAAATTAAAGTGGTATACATTAAGTAATGAAAATTCAAATGAGAAATAATCTTTAATTTTATCAGTAAAAAAAAAATGTGTGGCACTATATGTAAAAAAATGTGTACAAACATATTTTGGTGGGCTTAATAGGGACGTTTACCCTAAATGCAGCAGTACGCTCCCCTAAAATGTTCCAGAAGCTGAGTTTTTTTTTACCTGAGACCTGGGTTTGAGGGCTGATAACCCATTTTTATATTTTTTAAATATGAAAACAAATAAATGTTGTGGTGTTATTAACCCCAGGAAATAATGTGCTGTCGTGTACTAATGTGTGAAAGGCATCATGCAGTATTACAGTACATTATCAATGCCCAAATGTTGGTCTGCATTGCCATACACAAAATCCAGTGTCAAATTGGCTTTTGTCAGAAACACTGCACTTCATATTCACACCCATAATTACCCCAGTACAGAAAGTATAGCCAAACAAATAAAGGGCAAACGTAAGCTTGCTTTGTGCAGGAGGAAAGCAGCGGCTCCTGGAATTATGCGCACGTGCCGCTGCAGTGCTGGCTAAAGCCCAATAGGTGGCCTAGGCTGCGTCCCAATATTCTTCACTCCCCGCCTCCCTTCCTCCACTCCCCCACTACCACTCCTCTCCTACCCGGAAGTATGCAAAACTGCCTCAACGTTTTGAGCACAAGTATTTGCATGTACAGTATTAAATGTGCCTGGCATTGCGGTTTGCATCGAGACGGTAATTAATATGTAACAATTTATACATATTATGATGTAATCAGCAACTTTAGATTAAAACACAAAGATCCGTTTCCGGGGCACGGAGTAGAGGAGGTGGTAGTGGAGGAAGGGAGGGTGTATTTTTTTTCTGGAATCGTCCCCACTTCCGAAAACGTGCGACAGTAACCTGACCTTCAACTCTTTTCAGACAGACGGGGAGAAACATATTTAAATATGTAGGGTAAATAACTGAAAACCATTCGCCCTTTTCTTAGTAGGCTAAGTATTAGTGGAGTCTCGAAAGTTGAAAGACTAACCAGAGGTTAGTAGGCTACGGCTACCACACAGAAATACCACTTTATATCAGAGAACATACAACCCCGGTGCCGTTTTTTAAAAATAATGGGAGGCAGTATTTCAATTAATCTAGGCCACAAAACTTTAAAAATCTAGACCACGGAAAGGCCAGCCGGAAAAAAGGATTGGCGACAAACGCTTGTCACTGGGGTTGTACCATGTACATAAATTGTACCCCTAGCTGACGATACATAACCTAATTAGTTGTAGCCTACCTTTTTTGCATGAAAAAGGTACTTATTTAGTTATTACCCAAATATAACATTATTGTAGCCTACTTTCGTGGTACATTTGGGAAATGTGTTCCATAAAGAATCAGAATGTACATCGACTGTAGGACACCTTTATTTCTGAGTGTATACTACACCAACCAAACGCGTGAATTAAAATAAACTTAGTAGGCTACTCGTCTGCCGTAGGGATATCTGTAATCATGGAATTGCTCATTGGTGGGGTGGAAGGAGGGAAGAAAGCCAGATTAATTTTTATTCCATAAAATGTGTATTGGCCTACCTCTGAAAGGGATTTTGGCATATTTCTCTAAATTGGCATTCAGCTTCTGGTAATCCACCTCTTCCTTCTCAGTGAACGGTGTGGCTATAGGAGGGTAGATTCCTCCGATGTCCAAGCGCTGAGCTCCAGAAATGTGGGCCATGGTCCGCTTCCATGCTGCTGTAACGCTTCCTTTACACGTCATCGGACGGAAATTTCGGAATAAGGCAAGCATTCTCAGGGTGTTGGCTACCTATGATTTATTTTTGGCTACAATGGCAAACTGTGACGGCGAACTAACTAAACGCAGATTGTATTAGTAATCGGGTGAAACGTCTCCCAGTTAATATGCAACACCACTATCTAAATATTGACTCTGAGCCGGCTGGAGAAACTTGTTCCAAAAAGAAAAGTTGCATACCCTACAGGTAATTGAACTATAACCGAGCACTGGACGCAAATTTTAGTTTGGTTTTGCTTCTACTATATAAATTGGTTTGGAATGTTAGAATAGGAATAACCGCATTAATTTAATTCTAGTTAGCTAAATTCGCTAGCTTGTTAACTCGCTGTAGTCTATATGAAACAGCCTGCAAATACGTACAAAATGCAATTTACTTTATCTCGAAAAATCTTACTCTTTATGCATGCGCACACAACCATTGAAGTTTGGTAAAATGTTGATGTTAAAAGTCTGTCAACAATGGAAGCTTAACTGTTTTTCAGAAACTATTACACTAATTTTTTCTTTTCTAAATTAAGACGCATTTTGGATACACATTAGTAAAGGTGTAACGTTTTCAAAGATTAAGAGAACACTGCCCTTTCGCACCATAGATCAGGTTGCTTCACGTGCCTCACCATAAATCATAATGGTAATATCAAGGGATCATCTAAAAACTACAATCCCAAATGTAAACCCCGCATGAAAAAATAACAAGAAGATAAATAGGCCTGCTTTAGAATACATTTCAGGTGATTTATTTCACCTTACAGTCGTGTTTGTATTATTTTGCATTCGAATGTAGCCTATATTAACTCGCTCACAAAGTCGAGAGTGCAGAAAAGCGTGGTCCCTGGGGCTTTCTGCTCCTGAAAATCTATCCAGCAACAACCACCCACCCGAACCTGTTTTCATAAACAGACCGTGGTAGTTTAATGGTTCTTTTAAATGAGATTTAAAAAATAAAATAAAAAAACAGGAGAAGCACTGAACTCGGGTTAGCTTCTTGTCGTTGTAGCATTGTTGTCATGACGGTTGCAAATCATAGTAAAATACGATTTTGTAACCTACTATTTTAGTAACCTACCTACTCATGGAGTACAATACAATAATTCTGTAAATAAATAGTCCAACTTATATCTCACTATTGACCTGCAATCTGCACCATTTAACACAACTACAAGAGCAATGAGAATGACAGGTGACAAAGATAGCAAAGATTGAATGTTTGTTCAATGTATAAGAACAAACATTGTTGGCTTTATATGTACATGTAAAATGTAAGTTTATTTATCGTTTTGTTACAGATGTAAATGTGCATGAATACTGCAAGGTGGACAACTATTCTGCCTCACTATCTGCATGCCATAAGCAGATGGGTCTCCACAATAAAGTGATAAATATCAGTGCTGTTTTTTTGGGCACTTACTGTAGAATTTATCACCCTTGGTAATGCCAGTGTGGTGTGGTGAAAGGCTTGAAACAGAACACTTGTACTTTTTGGCAGATTTGCACACCGTTATTGCACTTGCAATGCACTTAACTTAATTTGCTTCAGGAAATATCCAGCTATGTAAATGTTTTTAAACTGTCTTTTTAAGTCACCCTTGATAATGGAACTACTACTGTGTAAATATGCAATATAATGCTTTTAAAAATATGAAAGGTTAAAATGTTTATTTATAAACTGTATATTAAACAGGATGCCTCTTCACACCCACTCAGGCTCAAATGAACAGGCTTCAAGCCACAGGGACAATGTCGCCAGAGGGCTTGTGAGGCCCAGGGGAAAAGATTACAGAATTATTTCTGGGAAGAAAAAAAAAACATTTGCTGTGTGCATGCTCCCCCCACAGTAGTATTGTCACAATCCTTTCACAGTCACAGGGCAGAAAAGGGCAGTAGCCTACATGTTAACTCCGACTTGTTGACATCCTTAAATTTGACGAATATTACTGCTTTATTGGGTGCACGGTTTTAAGTCTTAAATATTTTGGTTAAACTAAACTTTTGTTTTGTTGTGCCCATTTTGTCAACATGAGGCGTATTTAGGCTGTATTTCTAAACATTGCACTTTGTATTGACCTTGAAATCCACTCTATCCAAATGACATTTCTGGCACCATTGTGTGCAACTGAAATTCTACTTGCACTTGGCAGTAAACCTGACGTATAAATGTAACATCAGTTATAGGGCAGTGGCACTACATGCTGCAACAAATCATGTGCATGCGATTGTCTAAGTGTTTTGTTTCTCAATATATGGTATCCTTAGGTTCCCATGAATTCGGTCTTCAGATATATTATTATGTTGTTATGAATTTGTAATGTCCAACTATTTGCAACCGCAGCCACATTCACCCGTGAACTTCACGTCCGATTCAGGAGAAACGTGATGTCGCCGGCCTGCTATTTTTCACATCGTAGCCCACAGCGAAGCTGGCGTAGAAATGAGTTGCAGGAAGACCTTTCATATGCGGCTTTTGCATGCAGTCCCTGGGTGCCCGATTGACCAGCAGGGGTCACTAGAGAGCGATGAAACGGGGACCCATAACCGAATTAACCCTCCTGTATCCAGGGCAACAAAATGCCAATTGCGCAATGCCCTATGGAGCTACCAGCCACAGTCTGGATACGATCACAGACCATGGGGGACTAGTGTATTTTAAGCAGATGACGTGCTTTCCCTGATATAACAATACATAGGCCAGCACATCAATTCTCTTGGCACTGTCTGTTTACCTGAAGAATTTTTAAGTTCATTGTCATTTAACTTTTGAAGGAAAATGGCCTAAAACATTTAATATACAGAGAAGACCCCATGATTCTCACTCTTTCATGCATACACATGATCTCTTGAAAGGGCACAGAGGGATGTTCCCTGTAAAAATACATAACGTTAAATTCACGTTTTGGTTTTCAGACAATCCCAAGGGAGATTTTGGATGTTGAATATACCACACCCCAAGCCACAAGGGCTGATTTCCAAGCGATTGATGCATTGAACCACATTTTACATCATGATTCTTTATACGCCTTCAAAAAGAACAACAGTAACAACATGGGATGAAACTCAGAGACATCACAGGGAACGGTGACTGAACCCTGAGACGGGGTGAAGGCAGGAACAGCAACCCCAACCTAACCCGCGCTGTCACTCTCCTTCTCTGTAGGCTGGATATGAGAGCCAGGGAAGAAATGTCAATTGAGAAAACGATCAAATTAAAGGATAACAGTGAACCCACATAATGTGGGGATCTAAAGAGGACCGAGATGATAATGTGAAGGTTATCTGATGAGTGAGAGTGTGAAAGTAACACAGCTGGGGAGGGCAGCAAGAGGTCGGGGTTGGGGGGGGGGATCAGCAAGGAGTCCTGCAGCTAGCGCCTAATTAACCTGGAAGCCTTAACTCGTGTGCTCATGCACACAGGAAGTCGGAGGTAGTAATCCAAGGATGCCTAACTATTCAATTAAGGCACTTAATACTTTATCCTGGATAAAGGGCTATTAAATCTGATAATAAAATAATCTCCTTGAACTAGAAACAATTGATCCCTAAGACAGTTCGGTGAAGCCACTGTCAGTGGATTTCTTAAGTGTTTGCTGTTGGTGGGACTTCAGCTGATCGTTTACATCTCCTGTCTACTGAATTGGAAGTGAATCAGTTGTGATTGATTAAACAGATTATGTCAAAAGTCATTATTATTATTAGTTCTCTCTTTTTTGTTAATTTATTCCTTTTTGATCTTGCATTGAATAATACGTTTAGTCTGAGATGGTTCAATTTATGTATGTATGTTTGAGAGAGAGCAGGCGAAGGAGTGCGTCACAAGTGTCAATAAATATAGATGCAGCCCAGAGTAATGTTTTGAGAATCATACTGTCAGGGTGCAGTAGGGACCAAAGGCAGGAAACAGGAAAAACTCGTAAACACAGGTAGCAGGGAAAAGGCTTGTTGTGAAAAAGAGATAAATCAACTGAGATGAACTCGCAACAAACACAAGACAGAATGGAACTTAAATACACAGACCTAACGAGCAAACGAGAAACAGGTGAACAGCAGGGCAGGTGAAACACATGGGTAATCAGGACGTGGGACGGAAGGCGGGGCGGACACAATGGGGAAGTGAAAACAAAAGCACATGGATGGGAGACGGAGAACGGAAACAAAAACACACGGACAAAACGGAACACAACCGAAACAGAAGTAACAGAAAAACGTATAACAGATTCACATACTAACAGTACCTCCTCATGATCTTGCCGGGAGCGATTGAACACCCGCTTCATCTCTTCCACAAACACGACATGGGACGAGCAGGCCAGAGACTGTGCTTCCCACACCGCCGTTCCCCACTTCCTGGCTCTGCCGGTGAGAAGGGTGATGATGTAGGCGATCCTGGCACGGTCTGTGGGGAAGGTGGAGGGTTGGAGTTCAAACACGAGCGAACGCTGTGATAGGAAGGAGTGGCAGGTACCCGGCTCTCCGGCGTAGGGTTCAGGTGGGGGTAGACGGGGCTCTCTTCCTGGGGCTGACGCAGAGCCTTGGGAGGCTGTCAACTGGGCAGATGAGGTGGCTTCTCGCCCGAGCTGGAGCTGGTAGAACTGGGCTGACCGGTTGTTCATGCTTACAGCAAATGTTTCGAGAGTCTTGCTGACAAAGTCCAGCTGCGTTTGGTGACGCCCCAGGAGCGGTCCTTGTCGGTCCAAAACCGACTTGAGCTGGCCGCTGTCTGCTGAGTCCATCTTGGCGAGTTTGTACTGTCAAGATGCAGTAGGGACTCAGGCACAGACAGCACATAAAATAAACCAAAGTTTATTGCAAACAAATCCAGGGGAAAGGCGAAGACGAAAACAGGCAAAAGTCGTAAACACAGGTAGTAGGGAAAAGGCTTGTAGCGAAAAAGAGATAAATCAACTGAGATGAACTCGCAACAAACACAAGACAGAATGGAGCTTAAATACACAGACCTATTGAGCAAATGAGAAACAGGTGAACAGCAGGGCAGGTGAAACACATGGGTCATCAGGAAGTGGGACGGAAGGCGGGGCGGACACAATGGGGAAGTGAAAACAAAAGCACGTGGATGGGAGACAGAGAACAAACAAAACCGAACACAACCGAAACTGAAGTAACAGAAAAACGTATAACAGATTAACATACTGGCACATACACAGTATAACAGTTCCAAAAGAGTTTCTTTCACAGTGGGATTACCAAAAATCACAGCAAATTCTGGAAAAATATACCTCAGAACACAAATGAAAGACACCGTAGAAAGACGAAATAAACACAACAATACTTGTGAAATTTCCAACAAATTGCAAGTGAGAGCATGCAATCAAGAGTCAGTTTAAAATTCTGCTTCAGTTTGACCCAGATGTGAAGGACTCAATAGACTGCTTCAATAGAATATTTGGTTCTCCAGGCGTAAGCCTCAAGAGAAATTGCACTGAATACTGAAACGGCATCCAATTCTTTTTTGTGTACTGTGTTAAATCGAATCAATCTATGGATCCGTAACTCTGAAGTGGAGGTGGGATTATTGTAGATCAGGAGCCGTTCATGGGCAGTGAGTCAGAATCAAAGAGTTTTCAGTGATGTGCTAAGAGTGACCAGGAATCGGAGGATTTGTTGTCAGATGCTGCTCTATTATGTCTCACTTAGTCAGTCACTGTCCACCATAGTTGAAGAGAAAAACAATACTATTTATTATTGTTCTTATATGGCACAAATCAACAAGCTCATTATACATTGTAGTATGTATATCCACAATCCATTATCTATTGCAGATATGATAATTATATACAATTCAATGCTTTAAATTGTATTTAATTACCAGCTCTGCCTTTCTGTAATATACAGTGCCCCCCGTAATATTTGGGACAAAAAGTCTAGATTCAAGACTAGATACTGAAAGCTCTTTTATAGCGACGCAATTGAACACACCTGGCTAATCAGAAACACCTGTGAGACCATTTGACTCAAACACTATGGTGTCGTGAAATGGGGGGGGGCTATGTATACAAATCTCTGTCATTTATACATGGTTAAAGCAAAATAAAAGCTGAGAATATGGACTTTAACCACATGTGAATTGTGTGATTGCAAATCCGAAATTGTGGAGTACAGAGCCAAATCACGAAAAAAATATGTCTTTGTCCCAAATATTATGGAGGGACTGTATGTGGGGATATTATTATTGGACCCTACGTTTTCTGTGCAGAGCTGAGGAGCATTTCCGTTCCAGTGGGCAACGTGTTAAATAAAGTTTGATTGATTGACTGATGTCAGATGGAATAAAGCTTCACGGAACATGGAGTATGAGGGTGGAAGGTAGATTCTTTATTGGCGGGGGGGATGATGTTAACTGACAGAAAAATATTAAAAGTAGGACTTATACTCATCGAAAAAAATCATAGAGCTGTTTTTTTGTTGATGTCACTCGCACCTAGTTTTTATTGTTGCACTGAGAAAAACAAACATGTTTTTGAGCTGCCACTGTTCTCAGGATAATTTATTACACTGTCATGATAAATCATTATCCTTGTAATAACTCGGCATACATGAATAAATTGTGAACTCTGTATTCATAAATAAAATGTGCACGTTGTTCAGACAACTGGGAAATCATTAGCACTTGAGTGTCTGCAGAAAGTGCACTTATGTAACACTCCCACAGTTTTGTACTAAATTTAATGTTTCAATTTTATATTTATATATATTTTATATTACTTCGCCTAGTTTCTCTTACCTAATTAAATGCAACTTTTGTAACTCTCTTTGGCAATCATGTGAAAAACGCCTAATTTGTCATTGCAATTGTAATCTGCTTCTATACACACAAAGCAGTCACCGGAATTGTGCGCCATGAACTGCAGTGCACTTTAACCGTAATGCATATATTTGTGCATATATGTTATTATTGTGCAATTATTAGAAACCGCTGGGCGCCAATATTAACGGCTGGGTTGCACTCAAGCACCATGTGTTCTACTGAAGAAGGAGAATGAAAAGCTCTCCGGTGGAGGTATTCGGTCTCTGTTAAAAATGCTCACATTATGCATTTGTGCAAAGGCAGCAGCTTTCCCGTGTCTACTGTGCGCTACCAACTGTGGAAGAGGGAGAGTAAGTGAAAGAGAGAAAATGGAAGGAAAGGAGAATCAAAAAGAAACTAAATTTTTTTTAAAGTGAAGGAGAAGGAAATGGAGATGGGAGAATGTAGCAAATCTATATTCAGATGGGGGAAAAAGCACAGAGGGAGAGCGGGTGCCTTGATCAAGGGTAGCAGTAGTCCAGCTCCGCTATGGTAACGCCGTATTGTTGACCACGGCCTCTAGAAAATAATGGGACCTTTACATCCTGGCTCCGGGTTACACCTCCTCTGAGGAGGTTGTTTGAATACACGGTGTGTACTGATGCGCCAAACCTGGTTAAGTGTGAGTTTGCTGTGCATTTTGATGTACTGAACATATCGAAGTGAGGCCTGGGTGGGTGTGTGTGTGTACTGACAATAAATACGAGTTCCCCGTGGATATACTGGCCATTTTGATGTGGTAAGATTGTGATTCACGGAAATAATATTTATTCTCGTCCACTCAGACTCATTTTCTTGTTGGAATGGCTATGTGCTGCCCTCCTGTGGTGGTATCTGGAACCAATCAATTCGCTTTCAGTTTTAAATGAAGAATTTTTGAAGAATGTATTTGGAGCACAACTTGGGGAAATGGGGATACCATCATCTATGCATTGCATTCTATCCAAAATAACCATAAAGAAAGGTTCTAAATTACGATTTTACTTTTGGTAGGCTTTTCAGGTCTATGTATTTTAAGTTTTTTTTAAATTGTGAAATGATTTCATTATATGTTGCTTGTTGTATCTCTGGTCTGCCTTATCTTACAGTGGTACACTGTAGGTAAATATGAAGGTAAACACTGAATATGTTGAGACAGTACAGACATTTTGCTGTCAAGATAGAAGTTTGTCTGTCTGCTGTGCCAGCATATTTGTTAGTGCTCCACAGTAAATTTACTGACAATGTTTTAGAGACTGAGATTAGATTACACCAGTTAATTAAACACTGCCACCTTGTGGAACATACACTTTAGCACTTGCCACTTACAATTTTTTTTCTTGGAAAAATAAAGTATAGCTTAAAACAGAAATTATGGGGGCTAAGTATACATAACCACAATGAAAACCACATACATAAACCAGTCTTTTTCAGTCCTGAGTTTTTTCATGTTATAGTAACCCATAAAACCAAGTGGCATGGTTTCTTGATAGTACATTCCATGTGTTTAGATGTACAGTACGTACATACATGTATATATCACATTTCATGATCGTAGGCTTGGCGATGACCTCCTAGGGCAGTCATATGTGTTATTTAAGTACATTAAAAAAAAATTTTTAATGTTTTGTGTGGAGCAGTATAACCAGGACTGACTCTCAACTATTGGAGACTCTGAGCCTTTTTGGAGCCCCTCTATCCTACCTAAACATGGGGAGAGGGGGTTTGGATTGGGGTCGGTTGGTGGGCGGGGTGTTGACAGATGGGGCCTTGGCAATCGCCTATGTTGCCTATGCCTACAATGAGCTGTCAACATTACATTACATTACATTAATTTGGCAGATGCTTTTATCCAAAGTGACGTACAATAAGTGCATACCAAAGGTCATTGAAACAACTACGACAGGTCAGATAAACCACATTTCTTATCATAACATAGCAGCTATCCATAGTAAGCTATGGCTAAGACAACAAGACATTATAAACTATAAAATCAAACAAAGAATTAACCCTTCAAAATTATTATATGGCAAAATTACCACAAAAGCATAAAATTTGCATTATAGAACAACCTTAGTATTTTCGTTTTCATTTCACAAATGGTAAAAAAATATACTTATAAATCTTCGACTGGGTCAAGCCCATCCTGATAAGCGATTTCATCATCGGTAGCAAGGTAGCTTGCATCCCACGGCACAAAAAAATGCCTCTAGAAACACAGGGGTGGGCTCTGCTTGCAGCTACAAGGCTAGGCTTCACACCGCAATTTACAGTAAGTTCTGACGCGAAACGAGAGCGAAGTTATTAAACAAAATGTATGAGCACCGATTCCATGTCACCGGCGACATAGTCGACCCCAGAGGGTTAAAGAACAGGAAACAAGCGAAAAACAGTTGCTATATGAAAATGGTACCAGATTTGTAAATCAGTCAAAAACCAAAAACGTTTGTCTCGTGCTTCCAAACTGATTGACACCTCTGAACAAAAAAACCAGCGGACAAGACCTACACATTCCTTTCTACCTCAGGGAACAGAGGGGGTTGGTACCCCAGCTGAGCCTCGAAAAAAAAGAGACCTGTGGAAGCATTACGCAGCATGTTGTGCACATACTCTGCCCAAGCGAGGTGGCGACTCCAAGACGTGGGCTTTGAGGCGGCCAGACAGCAAAAAGTGTTCTCCAATGTCTGGTTGGTACGCTCAGTCTGTCCGTTAGTCTCTGGGTGAAAACCAGATGATAAACTAATGGACGCCCCTAGCTGAGTGAAAAAAGAGCACCAAAACCAATCGGCGAATTGAGGTCCCCGATTCAACACCACATCCTGAGGAAGGCCCTGCACCCTAAAGACATAATCTACCACCAACTGAGCGGTCTCAGGGGCTGAGGATAGTTTGGGTAGGGCAATGAAGTGTGCCACCTTGGAGAACCTGATTCACCATGTTGCCCTGGGGCGCGGGCAACCCGGTGATAAAATCTAGTGCGACGTAGCTCTAAGGACGGCTGGGAATAGGTAAGGGGCATAAAAGACCCGAGGGTGGGAGTTGTGAACCTTTGTTGCGGGCACAGACCGAACAGGCAGAAAAAAACCCCCGCACATCTTTCTCCATGCTGGGCCACCAAAAGTGCAGAGACAGGAAGTCCTTAGTTTGATAATGCCTGGATGGACCGCCAGCTGGTAGGAATGACCCCATTGCAGCACCCAGAACCTCATCCGCAGAGGAACGAAAAGACAGTGAGAAGGACCCCCACCTGGGCCCGGATCCAAAGCAGAACTCTCTGGACGGCCGCCTCGATCTCCAACATAACCGGGGCCAAGATCTGGGCTGCGGGCACAATGGCTTCTGGGACCGGGTCCCTGTCAGCGCAGTCGTAGACACGAGAGAGGGCATCCGGTTTAATATTTTTCGACTGGGTCGATAGGTAAGTAAAAAATTTTAACTGGTGAAAAACAAGGCCCAACAGGCTTGCCTGGAGTTACGCCTCTTGGCTTGTTGAATGTATTCCAGGCTTTTATAATCCGTCCATAAGGTAAATGGGTGATCGGCGCCCGCTAGCTAATGCCAACTTAACTGCCAGCAGCTCCCGGTCCCCTACATCATAGTTTCTCTCGGCAGATGTTAAGCCACGAGAGAAATACACATACAGGTGCATCTTGCGGTCCAGTGGAGAGTGCTGAGACAAAATGGCTTTTACCCCCAACTCCGAGGCATCTACCTCTACCACAAAGGGAAGGGAGGGATTGGGAGTAATCAGTATAGGTTCGGAGCAAAACCTCCTTTTTAGTGAATTACAAATAAACCGCTGGCAAAAATTATCAAAGCTTAGGAAGAGCTGCACCTGTTTTATGGAGTGGGCCAGTTTTTAACTGCCAAATTTTTTGGGGGATTCATCTGGACTCTTCCCTCGGCCACAATAAACCCCAGAAAAAAGACAGAGTTGGCATGAAACAGGCACTTCTCTGCCTTCACAAACAATTGGCCATCCAAACGGCTTTTTAAAACCCATCTGACATGGCTGATATGCTCAGAAAGATTAGCAGAAAAAATCTGGATATCGTCTAAATAAACGAATACAAATTTCTCTAACATCTCTCTGAGCACATCGTTTACTAGCGCCTGAAAGACAGAGGAGGCGCTAGTAAGCCCGAACGGTATTACCCGGTACTCATAATGTCTGTAAAATGCCATCTTTCATTCATCGCCCTCACGCATGCGCACCAGGTTGTAAGCATTCCGGAGGTCGAGTTTAGTAAAGACCGACGCCCCCTGGAGATGCTGAAATGCGGAGTTCATGAGGGGAAGCGAGTACCGGTTTTTTATAGTAATGTAATTTAAGCCATGATAGTTGATACACGGCCTCAAACCGTGAAAAAAAGAACGGCCCCTGCCGGCGAGGTAGAGGGTCTAATAAAGCCATTGGCTAGAGACTCCTCAATCTACTCCCTCATAGCCGCACTCTCGGGGGCAGATAAGAAATACAGAGAGCTCCTGAGAAGAACTGTTCCCGGGTACAAATCGATAGCACAGTCATAGCGTCTATGGGGTAGCAAGGTGGTGGCGTGTTGCTTGCTAAAAACCTCGGCGAGGTTAATGTACTCGACAGGTACATTAGCAGGTAAAATAAATTTGAGCACCCCTCCTATTCTAGTGCTCTCCAAATCAGAAGGAGAATCAGGTAACGGTTCCCACTTGCTTTCAGAATCAGAAAGCTCTTCCAAGAGCCCTCGTCCCAAAGGGAGTTACCGTCAGCTAGAGAGTCCCAAGCTAAACTCTCCTATCCTCAGAGAGAGGAGCAGAACTGTCTTGATCAGAAGAAAAATCATCCTCTGTGGAAAATCATCCGCTGTGGATACCAGAGCATCGAAGGTAGCAGGCGGTTCGAGCACTGCCAGGGTGTCTTTAATAGGGTCTGATAACGCATTAATAAATAGCAAAATCAAAGAACCCTCAGACCACCCTGTCTCTCCTGCCAGTACTCGAAATGCAATAGAAAATCCTGCTACACAATCGCTGCCCTGGCGGAGACAGGTTAGTTGCATGGCGGCCTCCTGACCGGAGACGTCATGGTCGAAGACTACCACCATCTCCTCCATCAGCTTATCCGCATTGCGCATCACAGGTGTTTTCACCCGAATTAGGGGGCTAGCCCAGGCGAGGGTGGTCCCGGTGAGTAGCGACAGAATAAACGCTACCCGGGACTCCTGTGATGAGAAACAAGAGGGCTGGGTTTTGAAAAATATAATACATTGTGTAAAGAAACCCCGACGCTTGCCCGCCTCCCCGTCATATCGGAGAGGCAGCTGGAGTTTTGGCTCCCTCATGATGAAAGGGACGGGCAAAGTAGACGGGACCTCAGGGACGAGTGCTTGTGGAACTGGGTGTCTGGAGGCGAACGTCAGTTGCCGAACACTGTCCGCCAACTCCAGGAACCAGCCCTTCTGTACGTGCAGCTGGTTCACCAGTTGGCTCTGCTGAACTAACACGGCCTGCTGCTGGACCTGGAGAGCCCTAATGGTCTCCCCATGAACAGCAAACACCGTGTGTTGCGTGGCCATGGCCTGATTCTTCTCTCGTGGAGTTGCTGGTCCCCCATAAAGGCTTTTGTGTCCTTTAAGGGGGTCGGGTTCGAAGAACCAGACGCGACTGAAAGTGGATCAGAAAGATGTCCATGAAATGTGGATAGCCACTAGAAGGAAAAAATAGTAAAAGAAATGAGAAAAAACCTCCTGGCTTAAAGCTAAAATAATAACGACACAAAAAATAGGGAGAAGCTTGCAGACTCCAGCAGAGAAATAAAACAGACAGAGAAAACAATCCCGGCGTAAGCCGAAATAATAGCGACCCAAAAATGAGGGCGAAGCTCACATAGAGAGAATACAAACAGGTAGAATGCCTCTAGCTCTGAAACTATCAGAAAGCTAAAAACAAACAAAGAGGTGAAAGGAAACCAAAAACAACTGAGGTACTGTCTAGCAGCAGACAGGGAGAAAACCATGGCAGGAAATAAAGAGTGAAAAGAAAATAATTTTATTAGAAAATTCTAACACTCTAACAGACAAGTCCCGCGTGTTCTTTTAATAAAAAAGACAAGTGGTCGTCTGTAACCTGTACCCATTACCGGCTTCGTGCTGTGGCAATGATATATATAGCTAACGAGAAACTTGAAACAGGTGCGCCAGGTAAGTGCCGGGAAGCAGAAAAACACGGCATGGGTGGCGGAAAGAGTACAGCAGGAGCGCCCTCTCGCAGGTCCGAGAGGAAGCGTCCGTAGAGAAGAAGAGACAGCAGCCAAATCAAAAGCAGGCAGTGTTTGAGCAGAACGTAGAGGAATGGGGAGTTTGTTCTACCACTGGGGAGGGTGGAGAAGCTCCACAGTCGTTAACACAGGGCAGGAAGTGTGAGTCGCCCTGCTGTAGCAATGTATAGCAGACCGCTGTTTTGAGTAAAAGCCTGACAATTGGAACACTTGCATAATTTTTATGTGCTGAACAAGACCTGATGCAGTACCATTTTAGTTAAATATGGTATGCATCACCACCTATCGGCCATTGGTTGCAGTACCTATTATGGATCCTTCTCTTTTTCAATAGAAACATGAAATTTGGCATACATGCTGTCGAGCTGGAATTTAGTGTTGTATTATGACCTGCAGGAAGGAAGGGCCTGTTCTTTTGGCTGCATCATAGGCCAGGGTCTGAACTTTGAACCTGATCCTGGCGGCGACTGGCAGCCTGTGGAGTGACCTCAGCAGGGGGGTGATGTGTGAAAACTTCGGGAGGTTGAAGACAAGTCGAGCAGTTGTAGAGGCAGAATGGAGCAGGCTGGTAGGTTTGCAAGAAGGAAGTTGCAGTAATCCAGGCATGCGATAACAATGGTCTGGATGAAAAGTTGGATCAAGTAAGTCATCAGGTATGGTCTATAGCACCACAATGCGTCCTGTGCTGTTGGGCCGAAGTCTTTATTTAGCTGCGAAGTGAACACAAAGTCATTATGTCATAGTTTTGTGTACATACAGTATATTTTGTGAAAAGCCATGCCTATTGCTAGTTACAGTCAAGCCGGAAAGTCTGCCCACCCCTTTCACCTTCTCCACGTTTGATTACATTACAGACATATTCTACAATAGATTAAGTTAATTTTTTGTCTCAAACTTCTACACAAAATAGCCCATAATGACAAAGTGAAAACATGTTTTTAGAAATTTTTGCAAATGTATTAAAAATTGAAAACTGAAATCTTTCATTTATATAAGAATTCATACCCTTTAACATATTTTTAAAGTATCATATTTAATATTTGGTCGCATATCCTTTGCATGCTGTTACTTCCTGAAGTCTGTGACCCATCAACATCAAAAGACTCTCAATATCTTATTTCCAGGTACTGTTACAAGCGATACTATAAGCTCTCTGCATTTGAATAGATCTCTATGGGAATTGGGGGGTGAGACTAGATTCAGCTGTAAATTACACTGGTACAGTATGGAACACATGGCTGGCTAAATGGCTGTCCTCAAGGGCCTGAGCAATCGAACGAGCCCCAAACCATCACTCTGTTGCCAAATATGGAGTAGATGTGGACGGATCACTGCAAGGGTTATTTCTCCTGACTCATTTTCCTATAGAACTCTATGGGGAAAAGAGTCAGGAGAAACAACCCTTAGAGGGATTCATACACATCTACTTCATATCTGGCCGCAGAGTGATGGTTTGGGACTCGTTTGATACCTTAGACCCTTGATGACGTATAGCCATTTCACCAGTCATGTGTTCCATACTGTACCAGCTGAATCTCGTCTCACCCCCAAATTCTCAGAGATCAGTTCAAATGCAGAGAGGTTATAGTATCGCTTGTAACAGTACCTGTAAATAAGATATCGAGAGTCTTTTGATGTTGATTGGTCACAGACTTCAGGAAGTAACAGCATGCAAAGGATATGCGACCAAATATTAAATATGATACTTTAAAAATAGTATGAATATTTTCCATTTTTAATACATTTGCAAAAATTTCTAAAAACATGTTTTCACTTTGTCATTATGGGCTATTTTGTGTAGAATTCTGAGACAAAAAATTAACTCAATCTATTGTAGAATAAGTCTGTAATGTAATAAAACGTGGAGAAGGTGAAAGGGGTGGGCAGACTTTCTGGCTTGACTGTAATTGGCTCATGCCAGCCATGTTATTTTACATATATTTGACATATTTATGCAGGAATTTTAGATTTGTGTCCAGGCATATATTCCAATTTTCATTCAATTTGTTCAGAAAAGGTATAATGCTAGTGCTTTTCAAGAAAATAATAAAAATGACGGAAGACCCAATATGGCAGATGTTATGGTTCCACATGACAAAATGTGTTATTTGTGAGGAGTGGGACACAGTAACGTTGGTTTTATGTCCGAGCAGGAGTAATCTGCACATCCTTGTGCAGGCTAATTGAATCACTGGCTGATTTTTTTTTTTTTTCATTTGACGAGTTTCCATGTCCACTATTTGTTCTTATATATTTTTTGAAACCCTATAAATCTCTCTGAAAATTGTATTTAATTCTCCGGGTATTCAGTTCCCAATGATTTATGTGAAATATACCTTCTGGTGGATGTATTATGCCATATTACATCATCCCAATGTAGCGTAGAAGAAAATTATGAGTGTCAAATCAGACCAGAGGAAATAGCGGCATCCAGCAGAAGTAGACTAATCTAATTCATGAAAAGAACCAATAAGAATTTAAAAGATGAAGATGAATAAACAAATAAACAAGGGGGGGGGGGGGGGCGGGCAGTGACTAGAATATTAATGAGCAAAAACAAAATAATCAAGTGGGAAGATGGAATGTATGAATGCACCTGGATAAGGATTGTCTGGATATTATGCAAATGCCACGTGTGAAATGTATGAATGAAATGGTAAATAAAGATGGCTGCAAATTAAGTGCTTGAATCAATTAATTTGCACATGGACGCAAGTTTAAAAATTGCCGTTTAAAATGACTGGTATAGCGCCATCATGAGGCCAATCGGTGTTAAAAAATATAACTCATCTATCATCTTATCTCAAAAGGGTCAGTGTGGATGCAGGTTTTTGTTTAAGCCCAGCACTAAGACACCTGATTCTACTTATCAAGGTCTTGATTGAAGACTGTGATTGGTTAAATAGTCGAATCGGGTGTCTTAGTACTGGGCGTAAAATCAAAAACCTGCACCCACACCACGGGCCGGTGTGTATGCAAGTTTTTGCTGCCACCTGATTACCCTGGCTCAATCATCTATTTAGTCATATACAACATCACTGATTCACTCGTAAATTAGACCAAAATAAAACACTACAATACATGCATACAGGCACAAAAGCTGCTGTTCATATTGCATATTGCTGTTTGTGTTACGTTCTCCGTAGTGGTAGAGGTAAGGACCCAAACGCAGACCACAGGATAAGGCACAAGAGTTCTTTATTCCGTTCAGGGGTCAAGCCAGGTGATCAGAGGTAGGTAGGTACAAAACAAACGACAGGCGATAGGGCAATGAGGGACAATCCAGGAAGTCGACAAACCAGGGAATCAGATTTCAGGCAGTGCAAAAGGATCAGGCAGGAGAATAGTCGGTATACAAACGTGGTCAAAGTCGAACGGCAAACTGGGCAGACAAGGGCAAGGCAAAAGAATAGTAGTAACAAAAGGGTATCGTTGAGGCAGAAACAGATCACTGGCATAAACACAGGTAGCAGGCACAGGAAAAGTAAAACGACAATCCGACACAGACTGGAAGTAACAAAGGGCTTAAATGCACAAGTAACTAATGACACAAGAGGAATCAGGTGTGTGAGGGGGAGGGACTCCAAACGAGAAACAATGAGAATACATTAGGGAACAATGAAACAATCACAGAGACAACTAGGGAAAACGCAGACTGGATTCCAAACATACACACGATAACAGATGACCTGGAGTTTCAGGAAATCGTGCATAGATTAAGATGACAGGGACAGAAGATCAGATGCAGCTGAGAATGATTAGCAAGGACAGAACAGCATGAAAATGTGCGCTCTAATATGTTAGTGAGATTAGTAACTATACACACCCCTGCCGTTAGTATGATTAGTAAGTATATACAAATTAGTTTGTTAATGGAGTTAGTAGATCTTATCTATCATTAGTATGTTAGTGGTAATTAGTAAATCTAAGTGCACAGAGATAGGTGTGACGCAAGAGGGAACCCGAACACCAATGAAAACACCGGAAAGGTACAGAGACGTAAACAGGGAGTGACAGATCAGAAGTAAACAAGCAGACAAAGGACAACTAGGAAAAACTGGAAAATAAACAAGCCAGAAGCAGAAACAGAATAAACAATACATACAAAATAAAGATACAAATAACAGGCAAAAACTCAGATCCTTACAGTACCCCCCCCTCAAGGGACGGCTTCCAGACGTCCCCAAGAGTAACCAACACTAAGCAGGGTGGGTGGTGGGGGACCGGAGGAGGGATAATGGGGTAGCAGGTACCTAGTTCAGGAGGGTGAAAAGGGCTCGGGGAGAAATGTCCGGAGTGCTGAGCAGGGTGGGTGGAGGGGGACCGGAGGAGGGATAATGGGACAGCAGGTAATGAAGAAATGTTCAAAGTTAGTAATGTCCGAAAAACAGAGCAGGGTGGGTGGAGGGGGGTCCGGAGGAGGGGAACAAGGACGGCGGCACAGACAGGCCCGCTCAGGAGGACGACGGCGCAGACAGGACCACTCAGGAGGACGGTGGTGCAGCCAGGACCGTTCAGGTGGACGGCGGCGCAGACAGGACCGCTCAGGAGGACGACGGTGCAGACAGGACCGCTCAGGAGGACGGCGGTGCAGACAGTACCGCTCAGGAGGACGGCGGTGCAGACAGGACCGCTCGGGAGGACGACGGTGCAGACAGGACCGCTCAGGAGGACGACGGTGCAGACCGGACCGCTCAGGAGGACGACGGTGCAGACAGGACCGCTCAGGAGGACGACGGTGCAGACAGGACCGCTCAGGAGGACGACGGTGCAGACAGGACCGCTCAGGATGACGACGGCGCCGACAGGACCGCTCAGGAGGACGGTGGCGCAGACAGGACCGTTCAGGCGGACGGCGGCGCAGACAGGACCGCTCAGGAGGATGACGGTGCAGACAGGACCGCTCAGGAGGACGGCGGTGCAGACAGGACCGCTCGGGAGGACGACGGTGCAGACAGGACCGCTCAGGAGGACGACGGTGCAGACCGGACCGCTCAGGAGGACGACGGTGCAGACAGGACCGCTCAGGAGGACGACGGTGCAGACAGGACCGCTCAGGATGACGACGGCGCCGACAGGACCGCTCAGGAGGACGGTGGCGCAGACAGGACCGTTCAGGCGGACGGCGGCGCAGACAGGACCACTCAGGAGGATGACGGTGCAGACAGGACCACTCAGGACGGTGGCGCAGACAGGACAGACTGCGATGGCTACATCGCTCAGGAGACCGGCTCAGGGAGCCGGCTGCGACGGCTGCATCGCTCAGGGGGCCGGCGGCGACGGCTGCATCGCTCAGGGGGCCGGCGGCGACGGCTGCATCGCTCAGGGGGCCGGCGGCGACGGCTGCATCGCTCAGGGGGCCGGCGGCGACGGCTGCATCGCTCAGGGGGCCGGCGGCGACGGCTGCATCGCTCAGGGGGCCGGCGGCGACGGCTGCATCGCTCAGGGCAGGAGGTGGCGGGCTCGGCCGCTCCGGACTGGTGGTCAGCGGGCTCGGCCGCTCAGGACAGGAGGTCAGCGGGCTCGGCCGCTCAGGACAGGAGGTCAGCGGGCTCGGCCGCTCAGGACACGAGGCTAGCGGGCTCGGCCGCTCAGGACAGGAGGCTAGCGGGCTCGGCCGCTCAGGACAGGAGGCTAGCGGGCTCGGCCGCTCAGGACAGGAGGCTAGCGGGCTCGGCCGCTCAGGACAGGAGGCTAGCGGGCTCGGCCGCTCAGGACAGGAGGCTAGCGGGCTCGGCCGCTCAGGACAGGAGGCTAGCGGGCTCGGCCGCTCAGGACAGGAGGCTAGCGGGCTCGGCCGCTCAGGACAGGAGGCTAGCGGGGTCGGCCGCTCAGGACAGGAGGTTAGCTGGTCCCGCAATTTGAGAGGAGGCAGGGAACGGGACGGGACTGGTGGCGTGGAACAGGATGGGCCAGGAGGCCCGGGACCGGAAGGGCCCGGAGGCACAGACCGGGACGGGACAGGGGACATGGACCGGGGCGGGACAGGAGGACTGGGACGGGAAGGGACAGGGGAACTGGGACGGGAAGGGACAGGGGAACTGGGACGGGAAGGGACAGGAGAACTGGGACGGGAAGGGACAGGAGAACTGGGACGGGAAGGGACAGGGGAACTGGGACGGGAAGGGACAGGGGAACTGGGACGGGAAGGGACAGGAGAACTGGGACGGGACGGAACAGCGGAGCTGGGACCGGACGGGACAGCGGAGCTGGGACGGGACGGGACAGCAAAGCTGGGACGGGACGGGACAGGGGAGCTGGGACGGGACGGAACAGCGGAGCTGGGACGGGACGGAACAGGGGAGCTGGGACGGGACGGAACAGGGGAGCTGGGACGGGACGGAACAGGGGAGCTGGGACGGGACGGAACAGGGGAGCTGGGACGGGACGGAACAGGGGAGTTGGGACGGGACGGAACAGGGGAGTTGGGACGGGACGGAACAGGGGAGCTGGGACGGGACGGAACAGGGGAGCTGGGACGGGACGGGACAGGGGAGCTGGGACGGGACGGGACAGGGGAGCTGGGACGGGACGGAACAGGGGAGCTGGGACGGGACGGAACAGGGGAGCTGGGACGGGACGGGACAGGGGAGCTGGGACGGGACGGGACAGGGGAGCTGGGACGGGACGGGACAGGGGAGCTGGGACGGGACGGGACAGGGGAGCTGGGACGGGACGGGACAGGGGAGCTGGGACGGGACGGGACAGGGGAGCTGGGACGGGACGGGACAGGGGAGCTGGGACGGGACGGGACAGGGGAGCTGGGACCGGACGGGACAGGGGAGCTGGGACCGGACGGAACAGGGGAGCTGGGACCGGACGGAACAGGGGAGCTGGGACCGGACGGAACAGGGGAGCTGGGACCGGACGGAACAGGGGAGCTGGGACGGGACGGAACAGGGGAGCTGGGACGGGACGGGACAGGGGAGCTGGGACGGGACGGGACAGGGGAGCTGGTACGGGACGGGACAGGGGAGCTGGGACGGGACGGAACAGGGGAGCTGGGACGGGACGGAACAGGGGAGCTGGGACCGGACGGAACAGGGGAGCTGGGACCGGACGGAACAGGGGAGCTGGGACCGGACGGAACAGGGGAGCTGGGACCGGACGGAACAGGGGAGCTGGGACCGGACGGAACAGGGGAGCTGGGACCGGACGGAACAGGGGAGCTGGGACGGGACGGAACAGGGGAGCTGGGACGGGACGGGACAGGGGAGCTGGGACGGGACGGGACAGGGGAGCTGGGACGGGACGGAACAGGGGAGCTGGGACGGGACGGAACAGGGGAGCTGGGACGGGACGGAACAGGGGAGCTGGGACGGGACGGAACAGGGGAGCTGGGACGGGACGGAACAGGGGAGCTGGGACGGGACGGAACAGGGGAGCTGGGAGGAGGAGTCCGGAGTGATGGGTGGTGGTCGGCATGACGGCGGGCAAACTCCGGATTCTGCCCCCAGATCCCCATGAGGTAGTCTTCATAGGGATCCGGGCCGAAGGGATCGATCTCCCAGGCCATCAGAAACCGGAGATCCCGGGTCACGGCCTTGATGCACGTCTGTTGCCGGCCACTCATGGCTCCTTGCCGCAGGAGCGCGATGTGCAGGTGGGTTGGGTCCGCTGGGTCCAAGAATGGTCGGATTGTACTGTTACGTTCTCCATAGTGGTAGAGGTAAGGACCCAAACGCAGACCACAGGATAAGGCACAAGAGTTCTTTATTCCGTTCAGGGGTCAAGCCAGGTGATCAGAGGTAGGTAGGTACAAAACAAACGACAGGCGATAGGGCAATGAGGGACAATCCAGGAAGTCGACAAACCAGGGAATCAGATTTCAGGCAGTGCAAAAGGATCAGGCAGGAGAATAGTCGGTATACAAACGTGGTCAAAGTCGAACGGCAAACTGGGCAGACAAGGGCAAGGCAAAAGAATAGTAGTAACAAAAGGGTATCGTTGAGGCAGAAACAGATCACTGGCATAAACACAGGTAGCAGGCACAGGAAAAGTAAAACGACAATCCGACACAGACTGGAAGTAACAAAGGGCTTAAATGCACAAGTAACTAATGACACAAGAGGAATCAGGTGTGTGAGGGGGAGGGACTCCAAACGAGAAACAATGAGAATACATTAGGGAACAATGAAACAATCACAGAGACAACTAGGGAAAACGCAGACTGGATTCCAAACATACACACGATAACAGATGACCTGGAGTTTCAGGAAATCGTGCATAGATTAAGATGACAGGGACAGAAGATCAGATGCAGCTGAGAATGATTAGCAAGGACAGAACAGCATGAAAATGTGCGCTCTAATATGTTAGTGAGATTAGTAACTATACACACCCCTGCCGTTAGTATGATTAGTAAGTATATACAAATTAGTTTGTTAATGGAGTTAGTAGATCTTATCTATCATTAGTATGTTAGTGGTAATTAGTAAATCTAAGTGCACAGAGATAGGTGTGAAGCAAGAGGGAACCCGAACACCAATGAAAACACCGGAAAGGTACAGAGACGTAAACAGGGAGTGACAGATCAGAAGTAAACAAGCAGACAAAGGACAACTAGGAAAAACTGGAAAATAAACAAGCCAGAAGCAGAAACAGAATAAACAATACATACAAAATAAAGATACAAATAACAGGCAAAAACTCAGATCCTTACAGTTTGATCATGTAAATGAATGGGTTAATTAAATAATTGGTAACAGGTGGCAGAAAAAACCTGCATACACACCGGCCCGTGAGGCCTGGAGTTGCCCATCCTTGTGATAGGGTCATCCAAAATTGTGCTGTAATTGTGCAGGGATGGTGGTGGGACCCAATGTGAGATCTTTTCATGGGGCCCAAAATCCCTGACGGCACCCCAGACAACAACTGCAGCATCTAAACAAATGTATTCGACAAAATAGAAACATGCCCTCTCTATGTTCGATTTCTCTACCTAGCCTAGCCACAATGTCATTTGTTGTTAATCTTCCTATTATATTGGCATTTTAATGCTATTTTTGTGGTTACGGGTCAATATGACCCAATGAAATACCCATACCTAAATGATGTTACACCTTTTTTGCATGTAAATTGTCATACTTGCAGCATTTATTTGTGCTGAACACTTGACACAACTATTTTAGCTGGACATTGTAGGAGCCTGCACCACCTAAAGGTAAACAGATTAGATGTACAGTAGACCCCTATGTTTTGAGTTGAAGCCTAAAAATTGTCATACTTGAGTGTTATTCTCTGCTGAACACAACCTGATACTGTACCATTTCAGCTGTCAACTATAGGAGCTTGTAGCGCCACCTATTGGTCATTAGTTACACTAGATGTACAGTAGATACAGTAGACACTGTAAGTCTGAAAATGGGCATACAGGTACATTTCTATGTGCCGAACAAAATCTGATGCAATGTTACCTGAGCTTTGTAGGAGCCTGTAGCACCACCTATAGGTCAACGATTAAACGCAATTTATAGGAGACCCCTGTTTTGAGTAGAAGCCTGACAATTGGATCACTTGCATATTTTTATGTGACGAACAAGACCTGATACAACGCCATCTTAGTTGAATACGGTATGAGCCTGCGTCACCACCATTGGTTTGAGTATGTATTCTGGATCCTTCTCTTTTTCAATAGAAACATGAAATTTGGCATGCATGCATATCGCTTTGTACTGAACACAACCTGAGATGGTACCATTTACTCATGCCATTGTAAGAGCCTGTAGCAGCACTTATGGGGGGGAGGGGGGCACACATTATACTTTTTAACGGTTTCTGATGTTAGGTTTGAGAGTGTGGATGGGATGGGCGTTTGTGTGTGTGGCGGTTTGTGTGTGCTAGCTAGTTCTGCTAGCAAGTCCTAACATTCTGCTGGGCGCCTTATTGTATGTAAAAACCCTGTTTTATTATATTTTTATGAAGGGGGGAGGAAAGTTATGGTTAAATGTGTGTGAGTTGTAGTTTGTGTAGGCTAACACATCGATCCTTCTAGCAAGGGGTTTATTATTATTGCCCTTTTTTCAGGGGGGGGGGGGGGGGTAGTTATGAAAGAGATGGATAATTTTTAGGTTCATGGTTAGGGTTAGTGGAAGGGGATGTGAGGGAGTATCAGACAGCAGACAGTATTGGTTAGGGTTAGAGTTAGAGTGTCAGGGTTGGGGTCAGAGTAAGGTTTAGGGTCCGTTTTTTTTGTTAGGTTTTCTTTTGTTTGTTTGTTTTATTTTATTTATGTATTGTTTGCTGAAATTATACAACAGCAAACAGTCAATTTGGATCATATAAAATCGAACATATATGGAAGGTTAACCCTTGGGCATGGATTTTAACTTTTAGGCCAGTGTCATTTATTTATTTTTTCTTATAAATAATTATACATTTATATCGTTAATATCTTCAGGTGC
Source organism: Ilyophis sp. 1 JC-2022 (assembly GCA_022702515.1). Taxonomy (NCBI): domain Eukaryota; kingdom Metazoa; phylum Chordata; class Actinopteri; order Anguilliformes; family Synaphobranchidae; genus Ilyophis; species Ilyophis sp. 1 JC-2022. Next base: position 101,911,431 of record CM040405.1, read on the forward strand.
GCAACTCATAAAAATGCACAACTGCTGTTATTTATTAAAGTTATGTTGCTGCATAATCATTTCACGTTTAAATGAGATTGAATTGAACCTACACTTTGCCAGTAGAATGTTTCTCGAACAACAATCACAATAAGTCTACACGACATTGCATGACATTACATGGCATAGATTAGCCTACATGTGAAGTCAAATTCCGGATATCAAGTATCATCCCATTTTAGTTTGTGCGGTGATTTTTGTTTATTTTAGTATAATGTTTTCTGTCATTTAGAATGTTTGCAGAAATCCGAATCGAAAGCTTATAGTGGATTCCATTCTTGCACCATAATATAGGCTACGTGTAAGCTACACGTTTTTCAAGGTGACTCTCATAAGGTGGCGTTATAATGGCTTTTAAGAGCGTAGCCTATACGCTACGAACATTGTGTCACCAGAAAGCGAATATTTAAGTGGTATCATCTAGCCTATATCGCAGATTATTTCTGATATCTTTCGATGAAACAGGATGTTTTATTATTTGATGGTATTAGCCTACATCCGATCAGTGCACCGCGCCAAATGCAATTCTGGAAAATTTAGAGGAGAAATATAAGATTTTTAGAAGTATTAGCCTATGTCTAAATATTAAGAAGTGGGGGGATAATATCTCGACAAATATTACGCTCACGGAAATGTTGCGCAAACATTTTGGACAAATGCAATTCGCCCGTGATAAAATCCTCTCTAGTCCTGGCCAATTCATCTGGGAGCGAAGTCCTTCGCTTATTGGATATTTCCTCTGTGCTATTTCTGTGACAATGGCTTGCCTATCTTCTTGCAGAATTGCATTACGTCACTGCAGGGTTTATTTTCCAAAATGCATCCAACAGCGGATAGAGTCAGGTCAGTTCGCTCTGCTGTACAGGGGGGACTCCAGCTATTACCCTGATTTCAGCAGATGAGATGAGAGCGTGAGATTGCCACGTGATTCTGGTCGTGTAGCACACCGAGCATCATGGCTGCGGATGCTGCGGCTACTTGTTCTCCGGTCCGGCCACCCCGTTTCCTGTCCCTTCTTCTGATTCTAGTGACTTATTTCCCCGCCACTACCCTCGGACTGCTCGGTGTCCGCCCAGAGGAGACGGGAGGAGAGCTGTCCGTGGAGGACGGGGTGCTGAAGGCCACCGAAGGTACGCGGTTTATGCTGCGTGTGTACTATGCCTCTCAGCCCAGGATAAACAGAACTGTGACCGGCAGAACCAACGCGGCCACAGCACCGTGGATCGCTTTCATTGAGGAGCCAAGCCCGGGAAGAGAGGGACAGGTCCACCCGAAACGAAACTTGTGCATGGACAAGAATGCCAGGACTTCCGACATAGAACTACTGGGCTCCTTCAAATCCGCCTCCAGCCAAAACTCGGTCTTAGTGGAACTTCTCGCCAAGGACCTACGAAGAGGTGAGAAAATCAAATATTATTCTATGTGTGCCTTTGATGGGACAAAGTGGGAGCACTTCAGGACTAGAGATTTCTGGCTTGCTGTGGTAGAGCGATCCCCGGAACCTGACCTCTGGCTGCAAGTGCTTATCTCAGTGGTGCTGCTGGGGCTTTCGGCGCTGTTTAGTGGACTAAACCTGAGTTTGCTTTCGCTAGACCCCGTGGAGCTCCAGGTTCTACAAAACAGCGGCACTGACAAGGAGCAGACGTACGCACGCAGAATCGAGTCGGTCCGAAAACACGGAAACTATGTACTTTGTACCTTGCTCCTGGGTAACGCGCTCATCAATGCTTGCTTAGCGGTCTGGATGTGTCAGATTCTCGGCATGACTTGGCTTTCCACTATTATCTGTACTTTCGGCATATTCTTTATTGGGGAAATTCTACCGCACTCCGTGGCGTCCCGGCACGGGCTAGCAATCGCCTCCAAAACTATCTGGGTGACTAGGCTTCTGATGGTGATATCGTTTCCAATCTCATACCCCATCAGCAAGCTGCTCGACACAATTCTTAACCAAGAAATCAGTAACTTTTACACCCGGGAGAAATTACTGGAGATGCTGCGAGTAACCGACCCATACCACGACCTGGTGAAAGAAGAGCTCAACATCATACAGGGGGCTTTAGAACTCAGGACCAAGACAGTGGAAGACGTGTTAACCCCGCTGAACGACTGCTTCATGCTGGTCTCCGACGCTGTACTGGATTTTAACACCATGTCCGAAATTATGCAGAGCGGCTACACCCGAATCCCCGTGTTCGAGAACGAGAGGTCCAACATCGTGGATATCCTGTTCGTCAAAGATCTGGCCTTTGTCGACCCTGACGATTGCACCCATCTGAAAACCATCACACAGTTCTACAAACACCCCATGCACTGCGTTTTCAACGACACCAAATTAGATGCCATGCTTGAAGAATTCAAGAAAGGTAAGATGTTAATTCGGAATATTAGAAAGGGCCATGCGAGATTGCGAGTCAATCACAGATTATGCGTAAACAATAATTTAAGATGACAAGTAATGCATTAATGTTATCAATTGGACATGCGCCTTCAGTAACCTGTTCTCTTGATAGCACTGTGGTAAAATGCACAGCGTGATTTGCATCAGTGTGGTTAGTTTTCCTTGGCAACGGTTTTGTTTATGCTGTTCAAGGGCTATCTGATAACACTCGGTAGTACCTTTACAAATAGAATTCTGTATTGAGACCAGTCATTAGTCATTTGAACTGAAGAAAACAGCTGTTATTCGTGTGAGAAAAGTCTGGCAACAAATATTTTGATGTTTCTGTCAAATTTTTGTCAATGTCCTATCCTTGGATCCGAGGGTGACCTATTGGTCGAGCATGCTGAGCAAAAGAGTTAAGGCGAGCTCCAAGCCTCATTAAATGAAGGCATTTAATTAACACTTTGCCTTTATCCAATGCCTAAGCCTCTTACAATAATTGGTCTGGTAGGCAGCCTACCGAATGCATTGGAAAGTTTGACCCTATCAACCATACAGCCAGATTAAACGTAGCATTGTGACCTTAAATTAAGTGGGGTTCAGACTTGCTAACAGCGTGATACATGATAATAATTTCTTCCTGATGGATGAGTTATGGCACTGCAGGGTTTGTGCAGTGGGGAAAGTCAAGCTAGCTCTAAGAGAAAGGTGCATTCCACTATGCTTAGTGAAATTATGTGAGAACACAAATCAAAACTAGCATATTTCTGAATAACTGGCTCAGAACGATTCAGACGCTTTAATTCCTTTTAAAAGTTATTTTACTTGATAAATTGTTATTCATCCACTGATCAAAGTCCCAGTCATTGTGCTACATTCAGGTTTTGTTCGAGCAAATGTAGTCTGTATAACTTGACGATACCAATATATTGGCAATTGACCTTTCATGTCGAGTAACTGATGTAATAACACAAAGTGTGCTTTCTTTGTCTATTAACTTTTCCGATTATCAGATCTGTGCGCTGCACTCCAATTCAGCAGAGGGCAATCTGACTGAGACACAGAGGGGTTTAGTTGGAGAGCAAGATTCATGAGGATTAAACACTCGCTGTTAAAGAATGATCAATAATTCTATTGCAACTCTGATTTTAGATTAAACCCCAAGCCCCAGTGGGCCCTATCATCCTATTATACTCTATAAGAGATTTATGAGTGGGTACTTCTCCTTCCTAGGACCAAACTCTGGGTACAGATACTGCTGTCTGTCGGTCCAGGTAATCTTTTGCCTCAGAGCGGTCACGGTCCGTACGCTACTCGGCTGGCCCCACGGGGAAAAGGCTCTCCAGCATACGATCAGTACATGTGCATGCTGATCGTTTGCTGATCAAGGGGAGTAGGGTAGAAGAGAGGAGTTTCGGATGATGTTTCAGGATACCCATGTATTACAGTGCAAATATTGTGGTTTCACAGGACTTCAAAGCAAAGACCTACACTGTATGTGACCTGTTAGTGACTAGATGTCTACTGTCCCTTCAAAAACTCAAAAAAAAAAAACCATACTTTGAGATTTCAGTGTACGAACTCCCTTTTTTAGTTTTTCTTATTTGAAACAATAAACTCCGCAACACTGTGTCTCTTGCTGTTCTTGCAACTTTATTAATTAAATTTGACTTACGTTTCGGACCACAGTCCTTAGGCTAGGCTACCAATCCTTTGCCATCCTGAGCTTGACAATGTTTTCCCCCCATTTGCTAATGAGCAGAAGGTTTATCACAATTGCATGTGGCAATTATGTGAATATGAGTTAAAAGATGACAGAACATGAGTTAAAAGATTCTGAATTAATGTCTTCTCCGATAGAGAAAATGATGATGGCGGAAAACTCGGAATCTATGAATAATTTGCTCGCATTACCATGACAACGAATGACTAAAGAGTTCACTGAGCTCGGTTTTTAAAAGACTCGAGCCGGCCGGCCGCTGTGCAAATGAGAAAGACGTTGGATCAGCTTCCGCAGATCCGGTATACGTCAAACTAACAAGGGTGATGTAACGCTCCGGATGCTCCCGAGTCCCGAGACTCCCGTTTCTCAATGTGTAGCCTAATCCTTTCTCGAAACAGTCAGGTGTGATTCCTTTTGTCCTCGAAGATGATTTTGCATGGAGGGCCTCGGAAACGAAAACGTGTAATTCACACAGACTGAGACATTATGTAACCACGCGTAATTCAGAGTGACAGTACATTCTGTGACCGCTGCAGAAAGCGTCGGAGAGGGTAGTATGACTCGGTAGGTCCCTTTCTGCAATGGAGGCTCCTGAGCTGGAAATGAACGAAGCTACAAATTCACAGTTAAACCGCTAATAGTCCTGGTTTCAATTTCAATTTAAGGCCATTATTGGATTCCATTTATTCAAAAAAGGAGCAAGCTGCAGATAGGAATTAGTTCCTGTTTTTTAGCTACCAAACTTGCAATACCCAGTCACCCTGACATGGCTTTCCACACCACAGGCTAAACAGCACAGTATTACTATGAAGACAGAACCAGTCTGAGGAGAGTCATAAAACCAACCAATAACCTTTAACCCTTGGGCATCTGGCACATGGTTGGGAGGAGCTAATGCAGTGTTGACCTCAAGAACCCAGGCTGCCGTTATTATTTCGATAAGTGTGATTGTTGGTCAAACAGAACAATCCAAACCCCATTCAGGAAAATTGGCATGTTAATCATAATGTCTTGCAACCTCCTCCAGTTCACGCCTGCAGGCTTCTAAAGTCCAGTATTGTTTTGTGCTAAATAATCCTCGGTTGATTAAGAGAGGGTCAGAACCCCAAACATATCATGAGAAATGACGGCATTTAGAGCAGTGTGTGGTGGTGGTTTAAATCACATGTAAAAATACATGTTGTATAGTATATTAAGCCTAGTGTATTAAGAATAAGACTGGAGGACTAGCCTGAGCCCACAGACAGCAGTGAGGCAGACAATGTGGGTCTGGCATCCTTATTACATGATCAAAAGGAAAATCTCAATTCTGAGAGAGGGGGGGCTTTTGTGCTGAGATCACCCCCTCCCCAACCCCCCCTCCCCTACTGGGAGCCCCCCAACACAAATCCCTGTGGTCCCTTCTGCTCCTAAAGCGCCCAGAAGAGAAGCCATAAAATATTTAGCACCAACTTTCCCTCGCTTCCTCTGCCTTCAATGTCACTTTCTAAAAATGGACCACACCAGGTGTGTGTGTACGGGGGGCCGTTTTCCTGAAGTGAAATGTCAGGTCTTCTGCCAGCTGTGCTTGAAGTGACCTGCAGTCGCCATTTCGCTATGATCTAGCATAGGTGTCATTTACGCTGGGGACGCTGGGGACATGTCCCCACCACTTTTTGAAATGGGCTGGTGGAAGTCCTATATGATAGGAAATACAGGTTGATATATTATTATTTGCTATAGGTCTATACGCAGAATGAATTTATCACTCTGTGTGTGTGTGTTTGATGGAATAATCTGAATCATAGAACTGTTGGTGGAGGTGGGACAGTATGTGTGTGCTTATGCTTATTGAGTACTGTAGGCTGCGTTGATATTGTTGCAATCATGTGGTGTAAATCCTGTATGATAGAAGATACAGGTGTTGATTGATATTGTCCTGAAGGTTGTGATAATAGTCTGTAGCCTGTCAGTGTAAATCCTGTATGAATATATGTACAGTTGTTGATATTGTCCTGAAGGTTGTGATTAGGCTGTAGCCTGTCAGTGTAAATCCTGTATCTACAGGTGTTGCTAACAGATAGTACGGTACTAGTGTATTGCACGGGGGGGGGGGGGGGGAGGTCCACCGAATGTTGTTTTTTTAAATCTGAAAAAAGTGTCCTCACCACTTTTCAAAACAAAGTGCCGCCCTTGTGATCTAGTCTATAATAAGGGAACAGGAAGGAGTTGGCCTGTAAAAAAAGGCAACATACCGTAATCAGTCATATGATAGCATGCTGTTAGCCATATCCTGGCTAAAGCTGAAGTGGGTTGGGTACTTCTATGGCATGGGAGACCATTTGGTGAATCCCCATTTGTCTCTGGATGTGGTGTGGCAGAGTTAGCACAGGCCAATCTTTTCCCTGGCCCAAAGCAATCTGCCTAGTGTAGTAATGCAGACCAATATCCCACAGGTCATCAAAGTCATTCAATCAGTCAATCGATCAATCAATCAATCAATCAATCAATCAACCCTTAGCACATTTGATACACCTTAGTGCAACACACAAAGTGCTTCGCGGAAAATAAATTAAAGGAAAGGATACATTTTATTAAAAATTGTATATTTTATTAAAGATTAATTCAAATAAATAAAGTGCCCATGGCGCATTTCATAAAAAGGTATGGCTGTTCACACAGAGCCTGGGTCAAATTCCCTGCCTGGTTCCTTGGTCTTGCCATTACATCATCCCCTAAAAATTATTACCTCTCCACCACAGCCGATATGTGGCAGCCGTGCTTCACCTATGTGGGGGGGTTCGATGTTGATGGTTGGGGTGTTTTTTTTATCACCCCAGTAACCTGCTGTACAGCAGGATGTAGCCTACAATGTTTAGGGTGCTGGGTTCTCAAGGTTGGCTGGAGAAAGTCTCCGCTCCACCTCTATAAATGCAATTGCATTTTCAATATCATAATGTAACATCCAAAATACAAGGGAAGTATTTTATTGTTTGCCATAAAATACTGGTTATGGTATTTCTCAATTTTTTTTAATGCAATGTAAAATTGTGTTTATTGTGAACCGTATGGACAGCTGTGTAAAACGGTGTACCAGTAGAGGAAGGTCCAAGAATGAGTGTTTTATATATTGTGCACTAACATGTTTTGAAATACATCATCCGAGCACAGTGTTGTATCGTATAATATACTGAAATAAATGTTTTTAATAGATGCAAAAGCACATTACAAATAAGGTCATATTCATGTACTATAACAAATATAATATTCATGAATAATACTGGGTGTTGGATGCTGTTGGATGCTGTGATTTCGTGAGTTTGTTTTCCGTGTCAGGGGTCTTACATCGACACGTGTCTGTGAATGATATTGCAGTGGAGTTTATCCCTGAGGTACTTTTTCATGCTCAACAACAGGTACTGCCTGACATTTGGAAGACATTTAAGAAAAACAACAACAAAAACATTCTGTTTACCATAGAGACCAGATGTTTACCTGCTGAGTTATGAAGGAACATTGAGCTGTATTGCCCTGCAATGAGGCAAGCCTAGAACAGAAGGGTAATTTACATTTGTATAAATACTCGTGCTGTGAAAGATGGAACATTTTAATTATCTTTCTGGCATGGAACCTTATTTTTTAAATAAAGCTTATGTGAAACGAATTGGCACGTTGCAGCTGTAGCCTAAATATTTTGTTTGTGGTACACACTGTACAGTACAGAGCATTTCTCCTGATTTATAGTAGGGGAGGCGGTTGCTGAGAGTGCATTGCATCGAGAGAATAAATCTAGAGGATATTGCCTGCATGATGAGCAAACCGTTTGACAGAATCAAGGGGCGCTGCGCTTTATTCTGTTACTGATGACCAGTGCTCCCTGTTATTATTATCATGCATCACTGGTGTCTAATGGGAGGTTCAAATTATTTTCAATCTGCTTGCAGAACATTTTCGTTTTGATGCACAAACCAAAATCGCGGCTCTCATAATGGCTGATTGATAAGTACTATTTCCATCCAGCAAAACGCTTTCCCTGGGTTTAACGTATATTTGTTTGTCGAAGAACGACCCCTGAAGGCCTGTATCAAGAAGCAGGATCGTTAAGTTCGCTGGATAACTGCACTGAGTAAAACCCGAAAGGCTGTTCGGGGTTTTACTCAGTGCAGTTGTCCGGCTAACTCAGTAATCCTGCTTTGTGATACAGGCCCCTGGTTCAGTTTAATGGGGCGGCAGTATAGTACAATGGTTAAGGGACTGGACTTGTAACCGAAAGGTTGCAGGTTCGATTCCCAGGTAGGACACTGCCGTTGTACCCTTGAGCAAGGTACTTAACCTGAAATTTCAATATATATATCAGTGCATTAATTGGATATAAAAAAAAAAAATTGCTTGAAGTTGTGTGTGTACTGCTGGATAGGAGCCGTAAAATGCCTATAATGTAATGTAATGTAATATTATAAAAGCTTGAGCTGTACATGCTAGCAGAATGCACAGAGAGGTGATCATTCTAAAGTGATCCAGAGAGCTAGAGAGAGCGCTAATGTCATACAGCACCGTGCGTGTTGATCGGCTCGGAAACAGTCAACCGCATTTTGTGTGGGGCTAACAGGCCGGCTTGTGCTTATTATGAATGACCCACCAGACAGCAGTAGGCACCCAAAGCTGTTATGTGGGGGCAACGGCACTCTGCCAGCCAGAAGACTTCAGGTCTTCTGAATGGAAGCCAATGGAGAGTCGATTACAGGGACGCCTGTGTGGGCACCTTGGAGTAGGAGGCGCGTGGGAAGAGTGGGCAGGAGTGGGGAGGGTTATGTAACGGCTGGGTGATGTAATGCTGCGCCCAGTGCATCAGCAGCAGCTGTCTGCAGTCTTCCCGAGCCGCCGCTGGGAATGCACAACCCACCCCCGGTGGAGACGTGCTCAGTCTGCACGCGATGGATGCCTTTCTCAACACACGCGCACGCACACACACACACACACACACACACAAACGCACTCACAAACGCACTCACACACACACACACACACACACACACTCACACTCACACGCACACACACACACACACACACACACTCACACACACACGCATACGCACGCACTCACACACACACACACACACACACACACACTCACATGCACACACACTCACACACACACGCACACACACACACAAACGCACTCACACACACACACACACTCACACTCACACACACACGCATACGCACGCACACACACACACACACACACGCACACACAGACACGCACTCACACATACACACACACACACACACGCACTCACACACATACACACACACACACACACACACACGCACACACACACTCACACACACACACACACACACACAAACGCACTCACAAACGCACTCACACACACACACACACGCATACGCACGCACTCACTCACACACACACACACACACACACACACACACACACTCACACACACACACACACTCACACACATACATACATAAGCCCTCACTCCAATTCACTGGCAAACCAGAAAATCAAGCTTGTGTAAAGACCCTCTGATACTTTAAGCTGGTTCAGACGGCGGGAACACTCAGTCCTCAGTCTCCCCTCAAGTGTATGCCAGCGAGTGGTCAGAGATGTTCTCAGGTCAGCTGAAATGCATCACTACTGCTGCAGCCAGGCTTAGAACAAGACTCTTGCTCAGCCACTGACGGGCAACACTGATGACAGACTGTCACGGTAAAAGAGTCATCATGCCCTTTAAAACGAGGGGCCGGTTGTGAACTTTCCTCAGCTTGAATTATGTTGCTAACACAAGTGTGTCTGGGGAAGGGTGCCATTTTAGACATGCGCAATGAACAGAATTGATAGCTGGCCTGTATCTCTGATTCCTGTGACTTCTCTGTTTTTGTGTTTGGCGTTGAAAAAATGTATGTGGGAAGGGCAGTTTTTTTTTTTGCATTATCAATGGTTGCTGGTGGCACATTGTAATGATTTTGAACTTCATGCCCAACACTGGGGCAATTTGGGGGGCAGTAAATAACAGGATGGTCACTCTGGTCATTGCAGAGTTCAATGACAAATAGACTCCTCCCCAGCTATTTCGTAATCCCTAAAAACACCACTTATGTAAGGGTTGGCTCTCAGAACCTTCTCAGGAAATCTCCCATCTCCCACTGTGATTAGGATTTATATGTGGATATTAAAAACCAGAGACCCAAAAAATAAATATTATTTATTTGATACATCCCTCATACCTCTCTTAAAGCTTAGAAAGGCTACAGTTACTGGCCTAGTGACTCACTGAGAGTCCAGAGTGGATTTCTTGTTTTTCAGTGTTGTTTCAGTTTGTGTGATCGTAGATTCTTGGGAGATGGGGGAGGCCTGCATGTGTCACCTTGCATGTGTGTGTCATTGTTGTGGCTGTAGGCCGCCCCCATCGGCACTCGGCAGAGCGGTCTCTCTGAATTTGCAGCCAGGCTCGCCGCCCACACTGCACCCCCCGCGGCACCCTGGGGTTGGGGGTGGCATGAAATGCCCCGGCACACAAGCTTCCTCCTGCCCCCCCCCCCTCCCCCAGCCACCAGCTGGCCTTACGGTGCCCCCCTCCCCTGACCAGATGGTTGAAGACGCAGCGCAGAACTGACGTGTTACTGCTTTTAATTCCATGCCTGGATGGCATGGCTGTGTAAGCGTGTGTGAATGGGAGTCGTATAGGTATAAGTCCTCTTTGGCTTTTTAACAATCTTGTATTGCTGTTCTTCTTTTCATGTTCTGTTTATACTGTACTTGCTGCAATGCCTTCATTCTATATATTTCTATGTGTTTTTCAGAACACTTTTAGCAATTTCTACTTTTTTATTTATACAGCATGTTTAAGAGATGCTATACAAATGCATTTTATTGTATCATCTGAAAAACATGGCATTCTACATTTTGCATGTACTGTAATTTATATTTCTCTGTCACTCATCTGGGACTACAGATGTTTAACTGGGCAGGGAGATTACATGATGTGAGGGGATATTTAATGTGATAACATGTATCCACTACTGAGCATGTCCAGAGCCTCTCGGTTAACAGGTGACAGCCCGCTGGTCTTGACTCTCGCGCAGGTAAATCTCACCTGGCCATCGTTCAGAGGGTGAACAACGAGGGTGAGGGGGATCCCTTCTATGAGGTCATGGGCATCGTCACTCTGGAGGACGTCATCGAGGAGATCATCAAGTCCGAGATCCTGGACGAGACCGACCTGTACAGTACGTACCCGTAGTCTGGCCACTGGTCTGGCCAGTCATTATGCACCAGTGGCCTGACTTACTAAGACATTCAGCATGTGCAAAACCTTTTAGTACATGCAAAACCAATAACACGACCAATGATTAGTCATGGTTTTTGTTTCGCACCAATCATTGGTTGTGTTATTAGTTTAGCATGCGCTAAAAGGTTTTCCACATGCTAAATGACTTAGCAAATCAGGCCCCAGAAGTCCTAAACCCTGATCGTGGAGAGCCACAGGGTCTACTGGTTTAATTCAGTTAATGCAGTCGATTGCACAGTTAAATCATCGCATATGAATTATTGGGTCAAACTCAGTTGCTGATTTTAAAGTGAGAACAAAAACCAGCAGACAATAAACACACCTACACACACACAAACACACCTACAGACACACACACACACACATAAACACACCTAATACACAGCATACCATGTGGCCCTCCAGGACCAGGGTTGGAGACCCCACTAGAGGTTTAGCTCCTATGGAAGGGAGAAAGATAAGGAAGGCAGCTTGGGCTAACCCTCAGGTCAGAAGACAATGATTTTTAGCTGCGACCTGCAGCTAGTATAATTCACTCTGTGGTCGATCTGTCGGTCTGTCTGTCTGTCGGTCTGTCTGTCCGAATTATTTCTGCTGCTTTGGAGTACGCTTGATTCAGGTTACCCAGAGTGACGTGTGCAGCGCGTCAGTAGCGTAGTTACTTCCTGGTTGCGATATTAATCTCATATGTATGAAAGTAGCGATTGTGAACAGCTGGTGTCATCATTGATTCGGAGACAAAATACGAATTACAGAGACAGCATCACATCTGGGGAAAGACTGCACGCTGATTTGTTAGAAAAAAAACTGACTAACCCAGCACTGACGTACATTGTGTTCTAAAACGTTCTGAGACGGGGTAGTTTACACTGCTGCAATTCCTCTCTGCAACATTCTAAAACGATTTTGTTGCGTCGCGAATCTTTGGTCTGAACTGGCCTTTACATAACGTTACATTGCGCAGATTATCTGTTAAATTGAAGTTACCGATCAAATGATAATGTTGGTATTTTCAGTTAGCTAACGCTAGGAATCTGGTAAACTGACTACGTTATAGCTAACATTATCTGTTAAATTTAGCACGCGTTTTCCTGTTACTTTTAACTAGCTAGTGTTAACATTAAATACGGCCGGTGTTTTTGCGTAGCCTGATAGTTATAGCTAAACTAACATTAGCTAACGTTAGCTAACCTTAAGTGTTAGCAAGCGTTTCCATTCACCCATGTAACGTTAACTAGCTAGCTGCTAACGTTACTGGGTAATGGGGCAAACGTTAAGGTTGTAAATTGTTAAACCGGTTATGTTTTTGTTTACTTTTGGTAAAAATCTGATACTTTTGTACATTTTCTACTTTTACTGGAGTAATTGTTAGCTGTGACCAGCAGCTAGTAGTTCAGTCACTGTCAGTAATTAGGTCGGTCTGTCCAATATTTCTCCAATACCCACACATACAGGTACTTTGGCAGATGGTCACAGTTTATCACGTGCTAACATGCTTGTTCTTCTTTTTTAATGTTTTCTGGGGACCCCAAATCTTCATAATTTACCGTCAACATGATCACACAAAGAAAAGGCCGTTGCACACAGGAGAATTGATCCATTCATTAAAAAAGGATTGGTTTGACCCCCAAGCTCATCTCTACTCAATGAAATTGATCAGACCACCTGCTTCTTATGCTTGGAAGTTGCCAATAAACTGAAATCCGTAGATAATTAGCCAGAACGATGCACTAATCAGGTAAAAAAATAATTAGCGCCTGAATCGCCGGGTGCGAATTCTCACAGCAGGGTATAGTCTTAACGCCTAGATATCTCTGGCATAGTCTCTGCAGGGGACTGCACTGCACAAGCTGGATGTGTGAAAGAGCCGTTACTCGCCAGAGTGCAAGGGACATGTTTATAGAGGATGCAGTATGAACCGAAATTAAATCAACAAATAAGAGCGCTAAACTGAAGCATTAAACTCAGGTGAAATGGGATCACGTTTCTGGGTGCTGATATTTGGTGCCTCTTCTTGCCCAGTTGTTTTGTGTTGTGTTGTGTTGTTCTCTTTCAAAAAATAAAAAATAGCTGCTTAATGCTGCAACATACAGTGAAAAAATACTATGTTGAAATCTGTTTTATAACATACATGAAACATTGTATGAGCAAAACATATAGCACTATGCTGTACACTTAAAACATACTTACATTTTTCATGGTATATTTACATTCGATTACATTCGTTTACGGTGATGATTCGCTTGTACAGTATCTGGCTCATATTAGTGGTGGTTGAGGTGAACCTGGACCCTTAACTGTGAAAGCACTTTGTGAAAGTGCTTTGTGAAAGGTTCTGTATAAAAGCCGTTCATTTTCAATATGATCACTTACAGTGGTAAGGGTGAACTGCACAGAAGGGAGCAGGCTGACAAGTTGGCAGAAAGGTGTGAAAACCAAAATATCTCACTCTTTTTCTCAATCCCTCGTTTTTCTCAAACTCCACAGCGGACAACCGCTCGAAGAGGAGGGTGTCCCACCACGAGAGGAAGCAGCAGGACTTCTCCATCTTTAAGCTGTCGGAGAACGAGATGAAGGTGAAGATCTCGCCACAGCTGCTCCTCGCCACTCACCGCTTCCTGTCCACAGGTGAGGACTGTGGGAGTTGCAGTCGGGGTGGGAGGCAGGCTGCTGTGTGATGAGGGGTGGGGTTTTGCTGTGGGGGTGAGAGGCGGGATGCTGTGTGGTGAGGGGTTGTGGTCGGGCTGGGTGGATGTGCGGGGTTGGGACGCTGCTTAAGTAAGATGATAGAGGGCGGAAGGGGTTCCGGTGTTGATTGTTACTGTGGAGAAATTATTTTAAAAGAATAGCACCAAATCAAGATCTTGTCTAACTGTATTGATTCAATATCCTGGGTACATTCTCAATCTGGCCGTCTAGTTATTCCACTTGTTTCCCTGTCTGTAACTGTCAATTGGAAACAAGTTTTTTAATGCAATTGTCTGTGACTTTACTTATGAAATGAAAGGCCTCACAGTAGCTGTTTTTGCACATTTTCCCGCCCTCCTTTGAGGTTGTCAGCTGACCAGCTCCATCTCCCACGGAGGGACTAGGTTGTCCATGACAGACAGTGATAGTATCTTTGAAAACTAGAGCAGAGGATAGCTCTAATGGTTTATGAAAAGCTGCCTAGAATTAATGTTGAGGCTTTCAGTTAAAACATTGATTCACCACCCTCTCTGGCTTTCTGATTGGTCTCCCTCCAGAGCTGGAGCCCTTCAAGCCCGCCCACCTGTCGGAGAAGATCCTGCTGCGACTGCTGAAGCACCCCAGTGTGGTGCAGGACCTGAAGTTCGACGAGAAGAACAAGCGGGCGGCGCAGCACTTCCTGTTCGTGCGCAACAAGCCGGTGGATTACTTCGTCCTGGTGCTGCAGGTAAACGGCTCTCGTCATTCCCATGCTTTCTATCCCCTCCTTGAGCCTCCTAAAGCTGCCCCATAACCAATGCCACGCCCATTGTGGCGATCACAATTTTCACCCCATAGATGAGTTTTTTTTGCGACGTGCAGACAGGAGGCAAAATACCACAAGTATCACGCAGCGTTTATGTAATTTCAGCGGCAATATCAAGAGTGCTTTAGCTTAGACTAGAGTACATCCTGAAATGATCCTTTTATTTAGATTAGATAACGCCATTTAATCTTTAAAAAATGCCACGTAGCTGTATTCGTAGTCATAATTGTAATTGGTGTCATACCTTTCATTTTCTCTCCCTTCAAGAAAAACACAACTCTGGCTTAATACAATTCTTTTACTGCACCAAATCTTTTATTGCACTTTTGTTGATGATAAAATAACGCAGAAGAGATAGTGGCCTGAGTTCGTCCCGTCCTGACCCCGGGATGTGCGTGCACTCTCCATTGTTTGTAAACAGGAAACTCATCTATTTACACCGTGTTTTCTCTGCCAGTTTTGCAATGCCCAGACGTGTTTGTAGGCCCATCTTCCACCACTGCAATGTCCTCCCTTCCATTCTGGAGAGTACAGTGTATCATGTTCCCTCTCTTCACTAAACGACCACCTCTTCTTTTTGCCCTGCTGTACGCCAGCTGTCCTTGCGCTGGCGGAGTAAACGTCATGTGCAGCTGGCTAAGGCAGACTGCTGATGCCCATTAGAGCTGAGATATCACTCGTGTGCATTGAGTATGGCACCCATGCTGTGTGTGTTTGTGTGTGTGTGTGCATGTGTGAGTGTGTGTGTGTGTGTGTGTGTTTGTGTGTGTGTGCGTTTGCGTGTGTCTGTGTTTGTGTGTGTGTGCATACAGTAGCCTCCATTAATCTCACTGCCCTCATTAATTTTACTGCACCGATATGGTTGTATAAGCATAGCATAGTGACAACCAAGCACCACTGTAACTATACAACACTTAAACCTTACAGCCAGCAGCCAAACCACCTTCCCATGTTAAACTGTTAAAGCACAGCAGGCCTGGGAAAACTAAGTTGCTTTTGGAAGATGTGTCAGTCAAGATGGACAATAGGGGGCACTTCACGGTGGTCCACATAAAATCTGATTTCCCAGCACAGTGATGGAGGCACTACTCTGTTTAAGGTACCATCCTATAGATGAGATCCTGACTCACTGAAACTGAGGTCCTGACTCACTGAAACTGAGATCCTGACTCACTAAAACTGAGATCCTGACTCACTGAAACTGAGATCCTGACTCACTGAAACTGAGATCCTGACTCACTGAAGTCATTAAAAATCCTGCAATACTTATGGAAAAGGCAGGGGATATAACCCAGGTGCCCTGGTCAAATTCCCTCAAAAGATTGTCTGTTTGCATATGACCGCTTAATCATCCATCTACATCTAATTGGTTACACAAGCCCTGCATTCCCTAACCCATTTCCAAGATTTCACTACAAATGAGAATTGACTTCTCGGTTGACCTACTTTGTTAAATGAAAGTAAAATAAATAAAATAAAGAGAAGTGTAGCCGGCCCACGCAGGACCACACTGACCGTTTCCTGTGTTTGCAGGGCCGCGTGGAGGTGGAGTTCGGGAAGGAGGCCCTGCGGTTCGAGAACGGGGCGTTCGCCTACTACGGCGTCCCTGCCATCATGCCCTCTCTATCCTCAGGTAACCTTCCCGGCGCGACTCGCGCAGACCTCAGGCGATGCAGGCCCGTCGCGACCCGAGCTAATGTGAGGAGTGGGTTTGGAGACGCAGGCTTCACATCGGACGGAGGGCCATTCTTACCCCCCTCGTTTCATGGGCCACAGCTGAGGCAGCAGCTGTGTTAATTACAAAACGAGATGATTAATTAAATTAAAACCACTGGGGGGACAACCTGGTGGCGAGGCGCACACGCAATTACATAAAGTCAGAACACATGACGAGCACACGGTGTGCCCTAAAATACAAATCACACCTCCTCCACAAGCGTGGAAAATGTTTTGATCTTCAGGAGGAAAATAGATGTAGCTGGATTACAGCCAGGTAATTCCAAACCCTGGCACATTGTCTCTTTCATTCTTGTTCTTTTCCTCTCTCCTTCTCTCCCTCCCTCTCTCCCTCCCTCCCTCCTGCTCTGTCTCTTGCACACAGTCTGCTGACTCAAGTCATTTCCCCTTGTATTTATACATAGTTTTTTTTCTGCCAAACCGATTGGCCATCGACCGCAACCCTTTGGGTGTGAGCCAATCAGGGGCCCCCTGCCTTCTGCAGTGTGAGACACAGATGGAATAGCAATGCGTGTGGCCGCTGACAGTAACACTCTCCACTGCAGTCCCCCGCCCCTCCCATCTCCTAGGGGGAGGTGCCATCTCCCTTCACACATAACCCTGCCTGATTAGATTCTGCAGCAGTTCACCAGCACTTACGAGCAGATATGAGCCTGTAATTGAGATACATGTAAAGGGGTTAGAGAGCAATGATATAAGAGGAATGCAGGCATTTGTGCCACACACAAATGCACCCTAAAGGCTCCTACATGCCTATATACACAAACACCGATACACAACAAATGTTGTACTGCAGTGCTGTCAACAGGAAATTGTGTGTTTTGTCATTTTAATTTCCATTTGCATGTGTACTCAACACACACACACTCCTACACAGGCACATACACACACTCACCCACATTCACATTCATAGAGCCATTCATGAATATTACACAAACATACACTCAGTGGCCACTTTATTAGGTACACCTATCCAATAATGGGATATGACCCCCTTATGTCTCCAGAACAGCCTGAGTTCTTTGCAGCATGGATTCAACAAGGTGCCGGAACCATTCCTTAGGGATTTTGGTCAATGCTGACTCAATAGCATCACGCAGTTCCTGCAGAACAACACCTACACCTATTCACAATGTGTGCATGCTTTATATATTGAGTTTCAGCCACATGATTCCCTGTTTAGAAGAGCAGCCTATTTGCGTTAACAAGCAAGTGTACCGAATAAAGTAGCCACTCAGTGTAGTACTATACGGATGCATACTTGGGACTTTGAGCCCTTCTGAAATGAAGTCACGATGATCCTGTTTGGTTCAGTCCACAGATCCCCCTCCCGAAGCAGTGGACTCAACCGCTCTGACTCCATGATCTACGGGGGCAGCATGAGCCAGCTGAACACCACTAACAGTGCCTACCTGCCCGATTACTCCGTTCGCCAGCTTACCGACCTGCAGATTATCAAGGTACCGCACCTCAACTAACCCAACATCATAACAGCAGTCAGTATCTGTAAACAACGGACCCCGTCCCCAAAATGTAAAATGAAACGACAAAATCTTTGCCGTGCAATATTTTAGAAAACAGACACAGTTTAACAGGATGCAGGAAGCAGTCGAACAAAACAAAGGAATCAGAACAGCACAAAGAGCATCAAACAAGTGTACCACGCAACAACAAATACAAAACAAATACAAACACGATACAGAGAGCAGACAAAGTCATATAAACAAGACAACTAGTGGAATGGAAAAACACCAATAAACAAAAAAGTAAAAAACCAGAAAAAAGAAGTCAACTGAGGTAGTTACCATTTGCAGTTATGCCGAAAGTGATAATGCACTTTTTTTGTGTTTTTAAATATTATAGTTCCTTTTTTGTCTAGGCCTTTTCATTGGCCCAGATGGTTTTTAAGTGCAATGAAGGATTTTTACAATGGCTGGAATGGAGGCATTCGGACATTGCGTTTTTAAGCAGGAAATGTTTCACGTAACTAGAAAAAGCAAAAAGCTTATTCAGCGACATTACGTTTCCAGAGGAAATCATGCACTTAAACTGAAACTATGTCAAACTACCCCAGAAAGTGAACTATCGCTTTAAGGAAAAAATGAAGTCAAGTTCAGTGTGCCTGTACTGCAGGGACAATATCAGGAATGGGAGTGTCCGCTAAAGCCCACCCCTTCAGCGCACACTGCCTATCATCCCTAAATTAACCTTACAACGGGGGTGTCCAATCGTATACGAAAAGGGCCGATGTGAGTGCAGGTTTTTGTTTTAGCCCAGCAATAACACACTTGATTCTATTTATCAAGGTCTTGATTGAAGACCTTGATTAGTTATCTAGAGTAGTTACAGTCCGCAGGGCCTACTGTTAATTAGCTGAATCCGCTAGGCTAAAACAAAAAAGTGCAACCACACCGGCCCTTTTCCGATAAGATTGGACACCCCTGGCTTACAAGATAAGGGGCTAAAACATTGGGTGGAGCGTGCTTGGGAGTGTTGTTAAAACCAATTTGAATGTATTTAACAAAATAAAATAATACACCTAAACAGATCTTTTAACTTTCACAAAAACGTGGTCATTTAATTAAGCGTATGATTTGAGGTATCAAACGAGCCTCAAAACCATCACTCTGCTGAAAAAAAAAGTACCTGGGAAAAAAAAAGTATTTTGATGTTGTTGGGTCACAGACATCAGGAAGTCATGGCATGCAAAGGATATGCAACCAAATATAAAATTTGACGATTTTATTTAAGTTTATGTTAATTTGTCCCATTGGTTCCCAGTTGCTACACAGTTCATCCGATATGGAAAACTCCTGAAATTAAAGCTGAAAGCCTGCAACTCATAGTCACTGTTACATTTCAAATACAATGTGCTGTAGTATAAAGCCAAAACAACAAAAAACATATCACTTTTGGAGTGCATTGTATGTATGTATGTATGTATGTATGGGTGCAGAAAAATAGCTAACAAAATAATCATTAATAATAAATGTATCCATAATGGTTTGAATAAGTGATGATAACTGTTGATAAAGAATAAGTGTTTGAATAATTGATTATTACTTGATCAAATTATGTAGCTAAGAACTTGGAGGGAAAAAAGATGATTAAAATATATGTATATGAAATGTAACAGAAAGCAGTATATATTGATCACACACACTCTCCAGTGTCAAAGAAGAAAATTCTGAATTCAACAATGATGGTTCACATCACAGCAGAAGCCGCTGTCTCAAAAATGTATGTAGGCGGTTTGTGGAGATGAGCCCAGCCTAGAAATAAAACTGGACATTTACAATCGGGAGCAAAATAAAAATCGATGTTGTTGTAAATGCACCCTTCTTCCAACCTGGGACAGATCACCCGGAGTCACTATCAGAACGCCCTGACGGCAACTCGGATGGACAGCTCCCCGCAGACGCCCGATACCGACGCCCAGATGAACGAGGACAGCACACCGGACCCTGAGGCACCCTTGCCCGACAGCCACGCCCCCCTCCCGCAGAGGGAGCCCCGCCCCAGCTCCGCCCGCTCCCGCCCACAGCAGTCCGGTGTTCCGCATAGCACCACGGTTCTGAACGAGAAGAACCGCATTGTCCGTGAGTCTGTCCACCAATCTGCCTGTCTATATATATATCTCTTTTTCAAACTTGTCACATTTAACAATAACTATACCTTATGAATTTTTAAATGTTCACAAGAGTAATTAAGAAGTGGATTCTGGACTTGACATGCTTATGGTTTCCATGGTGACGTTTTTTGTGTTTTTTTTGTGGCATTGCTCTGTTGTTTTTTTCAAAAAAAATTCTGCCATGTTTTCACACATTATTGACAACCGTTAAACAAAGAGCTTTTAATTAAAAGTCTCTCTACTTTATAGCACATTCTCACTCTAACCTCTTTTTTACCTCACAAAATAGTTTTGGTTGAATGTGCAGGGTCAAGCCATGGGTCACTTTCATGCGAGGGGCATGGCACAGACGTACGTATATGTGCCCGGGCGGGTATCAAAGTCTTCATTCAGGAGATCACATCTCGTATCACTCACTGCCTGTGATGTAAACAGTTTGTACTGGAGCCAGCAGCTGAGCTGCTACAAGCGGGCGGGGGTGGGGGGCGGGAGGGGACAGGAATGTAGTGGACGTGATTCGACCTGCCCACCCAACCCGCCCCCCTGACACAGCGCTTCTCTGAAAAGTCGACGCGGTAGCACGTGTGGTTTGTGGCCTATATCGGGAGGGGGGGCGGACCTGTGCTTCACACAGCCTGAAGGGAGATCAGCACATGGGCTCAGTATCAGGGATGGGGGAGGGGGGGTGGTGGTGTTGCACAGATGGCAATGCTGAAATCCTTTTAGCTATAGGAAAAAACTCATCAGATATGGGCTAGCCAGCTTGTGCGCAGGAGGATGGGGGGGCTTGTGAAACGGTTCACATTACGCATCAAGGGATCGGGCCTGACTCCTGGCTCCGCCCCGCTTCCCTGTAATCTCCCACCCCGCTTATCTCCTCAGGGGTAATGAATCGGTGGGGAATCCTCTCAGTCATTGAGATAAACCGTGAGCTAAGGGTGAATGAGAGCTTAGGATGTAGAGAACACTCCCACAGTCAAACGGATATGGCTATGCTGCACACAGTCCCCAAGACACGAGATTCCTTTTTTTATGTGCATGTCAGTGAAGGGGCAAGCGATTCCAGACCCCAATTACAGCGTAGCTTTATGATCCCAGTCTCCGCCTAAGGGATAGTGGTACAATCCCAGAACACCAACTGAACAATTTTTCTACAGCTTTTGTATGTTTGTTTTGTGGTGCCGGTTCATGCTCACGCAAGCTCACTCCGATTAAAAGCCTTTGCTATTTTCATTAATAACACTCGCTTGGTACTCTGCTTTTCGCATTACCTTGGTGAATTATCTGAATTATCAATTCAATTCAATTTTATTTGTGAACAAACAGAAGGAAAATTGCATAAAATCCAGACCTGAACCCCCAAAAAAGCAAACAAAGTAAAAAACTGTCCAGTGGGGGAGAAAAACACAGTGCTGCCAATCAACAGCTTCGTTCCCAGAGCGTGCGGTGAGCCTGCCTCTCTGTCTCCCCCTGCAGGCAGCAAGTCAGATGGCCAGAAAAGCCCCAGCGACTCGGTGTTCCTGCGAATGGATGAGATCCCGTACATCCGAGAGGATCGGCCCGAAGGTGAAGGAGAAAACGGTGAGGGCCATATGTACGGTCAGAACCAGAACCCGGTCGGGGCAGCTTTCCGGATATGAATACGGCCCCCCGAAACCGTAATTTCCGCTCCCGCCACATCCGCCAAATGTAGATCGCAGTGTCAGTGGGTGTGTTTACAAGCTTGAACAACGAACATAAGGAACACAAAGCCTGCTTGACGGACGGTTTTGTGGAGTGGCGGTCAGTTGGACAGCACATGTAGTCCCTCTAGTTTGGCCACTTGTATATAGCTGTGCATATTGTTGTATCTTGTTTGTGTTTTTATTGTTTCTGCATTGTATATTCAAACCTTGTACGGCACTTTGGTCAACTCTCGTAGTTTTTTAAATGTGCTTTATAAATAAATTGACTTGACTGGACTTGTGCTCGGTTGAACCAGAAAGAAGTGCCATATGCAAGCCAAACTAAATACACACCGGCCATTGTCTTTCGGTCTGCGGTGTTGGTGGTGGAACGCCTATCTCAGGGGTAGGCAACCCTGGTCCTGGAGAGCCGCAGGGTTGCCTACCCCTGGCCTATCTCATAGATGCGGTGTCAGCTGCTGAGAATAAACAGCTGTCTGAAGCATGTACTGCTCAAATACTGACTGGAAAAAGGCATAGAAATGCACTTCCTGTTTCAATCCAGTTCTGTCACCATAGACACCCTCACACCTGTGAGTCGGGGGGAAAATTGGAACTAACTACCCAGGGCCCCAAAGTGGGGAGGGCCCTCAAAAAGTCTGGAATTATGGATTAAGAGGGGAAGTGGGCCCACTAGAGACTGCATATATAGGGCCCATAATTTTGTGCTACACCCCTGCCTGTGTGTGTGACAGAGAATGATTTGGTACAACGCTAAGGCTCCCTCCCCCGCCCTCTTTTTCACTCCCCCGTACAGACACCATTGCTGTTCCCATGGAAACAGAAGCTCCCACCTCCCCCTGCATCAGCACTCTGTCCTTGAGTGGATCAGAGGAGACGCTGGGGAAAAAACTGCTCCTCAAACTAAGTGAGTTCCCACTGCCCAGCCCTGCTCTTTGGACCCAAATGAGCATCTACACCTGTAACTGCACTGTCTGCTCACCCATTACAGCACACCGAGGTAGGGTAACCTAACCGGTTCTCCTTCCTCTCTGATGGGAATGCCTCCTGCAAGGACCGGACACTCCATGCAGCACAATCTTTCCTTTTTTTTTTATTTCAGATTTTTTGTTTTCGCCCAATTGGGTAGCCAATTGTACCCTATGCTATTCAATTTCCCGTGTAGCAACCGCTTGAGAATTTGCCGCTACACAACCCCCGTCAGCCGGTAGTAGGAAGGCCTCTTTAGGGCATGACTCCGCCAGCTCCTGACCAAGATTTCAACTCGCCCAGGGCCACTTGTGTGCGAACCCTGATCCTCGGTGTGAAACTGCACCGACTCAAAGTCGGCGCTTTTAACGCCGCGTCACTACGGCGCTAGCACAATCTTTCATCTGAATTTGCTAAGCAACAGGAGACTCTGTTCCTTCATAATTTCACAACAGGAAACTGTTTCTGAATCTCCTGAGTGATTACCATGCAGGGATGTGTTGTATGGGCTCGTCAAAAGTGACTCAATTGGCAAACATTGGCCTCAAAGGCTGATGGAAAAGGTAGTTTTATGTATTGTTGAAGTAAGTATAGCAGTAGTAATGGTAGTTGTAGTAGTAATAGTTGTGCAGCATCATTTGTACTAATCATTTGTGTTTGTGCAAGCCAGATTGGCTCAGTCCATGTCAATGGCTCTTGAACACGTAGAAAGATGTTGACTAAAACGTCCTGTTATAACAGGCCATAAGAAGAGGAAAAGATCACGGGACGGGGAGAGGACTCCAGATGACAACTCAGAACAGCCTCTGGTGAAGACCTAGCAGGATGTCCTGTGGTTTTCGGGATGGGGGGTGGCAGAATAGATTTGTTTTTTTACATAGAGTAATATCAACAAGACTTTTTTAGAGGCTCCAGTTGCTGGTTGACTGCTGGTATAAAAAGTAAAAAGTATGAGAGAAATAAATTATATATACTGTATATTTATATACGCTGTATATATACAGCTCTCGAAAAAATTAAGAGACCACTGCAAAATGATCAGTTGTCTTGTTGTTATTTTGGTTCTGTACTCTAGCACTTTGAGTTTGAAAGGATATAATGACAATGAAATTGAAGTGCAGACTGTCCGTTTTAATTTGAGGGTATTGTCATCCATATCGGATGAACCGTTTAGAAATTATAGAATTTTTTGTACATAGTCCCCTCCATTTTTGGGCATCAAAAAATATTGGACAGTTTAACATAATGTAGAATAAAGTAATTATATTTAATATTTGGTGGCATATAATTTGCATGCCTCGACTTCCTGATGTCTGTGACCCAACAACATCAAAAGACTCTTGATATCTTATTTTCTGGTACTCTTACAAGCGATACTATAACGTCTCTGCATTTGAATGGATCTCTATGGGAATTGGGGGGTGGGACTTGATTTAGCTGTAAATTACACTGGAACCATATGGAACACATGGTTGGCTAAATGGCTCTAAGTCATCAAGGGTCTGACATATCAAACAAGCCTTAAACTATCACCCTGCTGCCAGAAATACAGTCGATATGGATGGATAACTTGAAGGGTTTCTTCTCCTGACTTCATTTTCCATAGAGTTCAATCGGAAAAATTGTCAGGAGAAACAACCCTTAAAGTGATCCATCCATATCTACTGCATATCTGGCAGCAGAGTGATGGTTTGAGGCTCGTTTGATACCTCAGACCCTTGATAGCTTACAGCCATTTTACCAACCATGTATTCCATACTGTTCCAGCATAATGTATGTAGGTAATATGCCTCTATATTTTTACATGTAGAGTATTACTCATGCAAGCCGTTTACATATACATTTAGCAATAGTGGTGATAGACAAATAAAACATGTCCGTCTTACCAGTCTTCACCCGGGCACCAACTAATGTCGAGAATACGTACAAATCTGGTAGCAGTGAGCAAGATGATTATTTCTGAATCATCAGAGTCCTCACGCGGCACCAATTATGTAGGGATTATCTTCGGACGGGGCGCCGATAAATATAAGGACTATGCCTCTGTATATATATATATAAACTCTTACATGGGAGACCAGAAATATAGGCAATAACTTTGGAATAATGAGGTTTACCCTTATTATTCTTAAATTAGGTTAAAATTAAATCAGTCTCATTTTGATTATTATGGATTATAATTACTACTACTTCAATTTACCATCAAAGCACTAATAACTAATCATTTATAAGGGTTGAAGGTATTACGTTCTAATGATTAGGTTGACTCAGCCCTCGTGTTCATATGATATCAAAACAGACACCAGGAATATCACATTCTAGAAATATACAGTACATATCGTGTTGTGTGC
This sequence comes from Ilyophis sp. 1 JC-2022, assembly GCA_022702515.1. Classification (NCBI taxonomy): domain Eukaryota; kingdom Metazoa; phylum Chordata; class Actinopteri; order Anguilliformes; family Synaphobranchidae; genus Ilyophis; species Ilyophis sp. 1 JC-2022. The sequence goes on from CM040405.1 coordinate 101,936,737, forward strand.
GTATTCGAGTATTTGTGTGGGTATGCACATGTGTGTGCATGCGTGTGTAGGTGTGTGTGTGCGTGCCACGTGTGCTCAGAGAACAAAGGAGTGTGGAGTAAACTGGCTGTGTCGCAGCACGATGGTGGTTATTGATCTCAAATCTAACATTACTGTAAATAAGTCCACGCACTTCGGTCAGGAAATACTGTTAACCATCTACAATAAGCTAAAATGAGATCATATCACATGAACGTTAACGTTAGTCAGTGTTAGGATAGGTGAGCAAACCGTGAGGCCTGCTTTGGTTAGTTAGAGTACTACCACATAAACGATAGGCCAACCGGCTAGCTTGCTAACCAGTGGAACCGGTTTATACAGGTATTATCGCACAAAGTCGAGATACAATCAAATTACCGATAAACAATTCAAACTAAAATCCAAAACTATGCCTGGGATGTTTGATCACTCTTACTGAGTCCGCGGTGAGTTCATTACAGCTGGCTTGCCCGTGAGGTGGGTGGCCAGGGCGTCTCCTCTGGCCTTTCTTATCCCGGTTGGAATTTCTCCGACGTCGTCTGGTTATCGTCTGCGTCTTTGTCCGTGGCTGGAACAGTCGGAGTTCCGTTAATTCAGTCTTAGGGTTAGATGCCGTGGGCAAGCTAACGTCGCTTCTTTGCGTCTCACTCCGCGTCCCACCTTTGTAGCTGTGTAGCTAGTAAAAGGGGAAGACAAAATTGAGTGCTGCCTCTTGTGCAGTTGTGCTGCTGCATGATAGAAGAAGAGAGAAAATGTGGGGGGACAGACTGGAATGTCTTCAGTCTTATCTGTTTTAGTTTGTAGTTTTTTAGTGTCTCGTATTTCCATGACACTATTGGAACAATAACAACGGACGTTACGCTGTGGCCATGTTGCCCTTGGAATGAATGGAAACGTAGTCTGTTGTCTCTACATTTACAGCCAAATCTAGTCCCACCCCCCAATTCCCATAGAGATCCATTCAAATGCAGAGACGTTATAGTATCGCTTGTAAATGTACCAGAAAATAAGATATCAAGAGTCTGTTGATGTTGTTGGGTCACAGACATCAGGAAGTCATGGCACGCAAAGGATATGCCACCAAATATTAAATATGATTACTTTATTCTACATTATGTTAAACTGGGGGGACTATATACAAAAGGTTCTATAATTTTTAAACGGTTTTTTAAAATACCCACAAATTAAAGTTGACAGTCTGCACTTCAACCACATTGAAGTACAGAACCAAAATAACAATGAGACAACTGATAATTTTGCAGTGGTCTCTTAATTTTTTCCAGAGCTGTATATGGGAACAAGGCAAATACCTGAGATTTTTTCCCTCTGTGATTGGAATAGCCTGACTCTCAGTCTGAAATCTCTGGGTTTGTCTGTTTGCCGCATAACTGTCACAGACAAAAACAACTATTTTCGTTCATTGCACTTACCAGATGGATATTTTTTGTTAGTTGGGAAATATTAGTGATGAATTTAGAAGGGTTAGGGTTGGGAGGATGCAGGCCTGAATACATCTAATCAACCCAGAAAATATTGACTCAATCCTGTAAATCAAGGAAACATGTGTTTTTTTCTTATGTAACATACAGTATATAAGTGCAACAGTGTTAACGTAACTAGTGCTGGAGAACATAAATGGTTGCTAGGCATCTGCAGTGACCAGACACAGGGGTGAGAACTGCGTCCACTGGGAACCTCCTTGGCAACTCTGATCAAGAGACCAGAGGTGATGGACAGGAGAACTAGAATGGAAGAATGGAAAGTCCCAAGAATGGAAATTTCGGGAGCTGAGCTGGGCTCAGAGCAAAGCAGCTTGAATACGGATTAGCAGTACATCTCTGCAGCTGCAAGTGGTAAACAAGTGGCACAGTACTGTGCAGCATGGCAAGGGGGGGTTGTTAGCAGGGTGCTAATTTACATCGATAATGGGTCAGCAATCTTGCTGCTGGAGCAGTGCTGTTGTTCTAGGTCTCTTTTGATAGCAAAATAATATCAGCTTGAGCTTTTTCGTCATTACTTGTGCTAATTTATAACAATATCAAATCCAGTCACATGATCAATGGTTCAACTTTTGCATGCCATCTGAACTGAGGATTCTGGGAAGCAGCTTGAGTATCACACTGCTTATCTCCAGTAGAAGAGAGGGAGACTTCCCCATTCTAGGAGGAATACTCCTTGGTTGCGGTCACCAGTGCTGAACGGTGTTGAACCATATCCGCTTGAACATACGGCAGTCAACAGTCAACCAGAGGCAACTGACATCGTGTGACCAGATGGTGGTTAATGGTGACACACTTAATACAAATTGGTTTCAAGGTCCTCTCCAGGTCGTCCTTAGAAGAGACAGGACAACCTGGAGTGCAGACAGAACAAGGTCGAGTGAAGACCTTGTTCCGCACTTTTCTGTTCATCTCACGTTCATCAATTATGGCAGGTAATCTCACTAAAATCATGTTATCTCTATTTTACATGAACATAAAAACAGATTCATATTTTTCCTTGATATTGATATGAGGTATTTCACAGCCTATATCTGAACAAAAAGCCATAAGCTTGAATGGGATACAAAATCTTTAAATGCCAATTCTGTTCTCAAACTTAACAGAAATCGGCCAAAGTGAAAAGAGGCACAAATAAAAATGTACGTGCCAAAGCTGCATACATGTAAACACATCTCAGGAGCTCTCTGGCATATCAAGAACTATGATGGGACTGACTGAGATTGGTATGGATTGATTACTGATTTATTAACCAAATAACTGGATCCACTTTTCTCACATAGGTGAGAGAAAAAGCAGCCCCACTCTGATTGAAGGGGCTATCTTCCCTGAATGATGATCTCACAGTAGGGTCCTCCAATAAGACTGGCTATGCCCACACCCAACATCACCTCCACACACCTTAATGCAGCGCAGCTACACTTCCACCTGACTGCATCTTCTTGGCCACCCTCACCTACCACTCACCAAAATGAGTCAACTGACCTCTCTTCAGCAGTGGGCAGTGGGCAATGGGCATCAGGTGGGAGATGGCGTAGCTCTTTAAAGACCCTCAGAGAAAAAGGAGGCCATGCTCTGCATTATTAGCCCCGTCATCACTGCGAGACACAGACAATTCAGCTGACCTCTGCCAAGAAGCCATCAGGGAGGATGTCACATTTGGGTATGTGAGACTGGGCAATGCGGGTGGGGGGGGGAGGGGTTGTGGTTTTATATTTTCTCTTGAACACATTCACCCTCGTTCACATAGGTCTCTTAAGCCGTAAGGTGCACCTTATAAGTAGCCACAGCTGGAACTGGAACCAAAGATTTGAACGATTATAATTTTGACCAACATGATGACCTACTACAGATATAATCCGAAGTTCTGTAAAACATCGAGCTTTGCAGATGATTGCTGTTTTGTGTCTCTCGTGTTCATTGGTTTTTTTCACCCTGGTTCTAAGGTTTTCCAACCAGTTTTCAGCCACAAGTTCCAAAGCTGTTTTTTTTTGTTTTTGTTTTTTTGATTTGGGGGGTTGGGTGTTTGAAACCCCCTTAAGGCATTAAGAGACCATGCTGAACGAGGGGGTGCTGTTTTGCTGAAGAGCTATGGGAATGCCAAGCCAATTGAACTGGGCCTCTTGTTTCTGCATGCTTTGGGTACAGATAAGCATGATGTAGGGACTCTTTGTGACTAGGGCAATTCAGGCCACTCAGCCTCCGGGAAGTGGGGGGTGGGGTGGGGGTACTGTGGGGTACACAGGCAAGAGGGAGGGAGGGAAACAGGTTCAACTCCCATCCCTTAGCATGTGAAGATGTGACCTGAGTTCCAATGTTGCCCTGACAGATAAGCCCTTCTAAAATAGAGAAAATAACAGTAATCTATTCAGGGTTCTTTCAAAAAAAAAAAAAAAATCTACACGTATTTTTGTTTCTTTAAACAGGAAAACGTAAATCACAGGAAGCCATTTTTCAACGTGAAAGTTAGAATGTGTAGTGTTCTTTAAGAATGCTGTGTTGTGTCAGTCAGCATGGGTACGAACAGGAGGGGGTGTGACACGGGGACCTGTCTTCTTGTGTTATACTCTCTCACTGCAGCAAAGGGCCTGTCAGATCAGCTGTGGCACACAGGACACATGAAGCAATTTTCTATTGTGCAATACTAACTGCCAAACCTCTTCACTGAGAGCACGTGGTGAGAGCGAATGGCAAGCCCTCCTGTGTCTGACACTGGTACTGCTGCAGCAGGGGAGGGGTGGGGGAGGCATGAGCTGCACGGCTTGACACACAACTCATGCCCCTCTCCTACACACACACACACACACACACACACACAGACACAGACAAGAATAACAAGCTCAACTTCTCCCTGCATAATTGGCCCCCACCCTAAAATGTCTCAGAGGGCCATGATGTGACAGTTTAGTGGGGAAGACACTTTTGAATGTTCACTAAATGTGGGATGAGACGAATGGAACGAAGCAAACCGTGTGTGTGTGTGGGTGGTTCATATGAAACGCTCACCATTATGAACAGGCATTCATGAGGTTTGGCAAGAATTATATGAATAGATTTTATATCCTTAGAGTTTTTAATGAATACCCAAATATATAATTTTTTATAAGACAGAGAAAGATAAGCTTTAGAGACATACAAGTTTATGATTTTCTGAGATGTTTAAATAGATTTTTGGGATATTTAATAAAAAATTAAAAACAAACTTAACAATTTTACAATATGTATTATGAACTTCCTCAGTAAAAAGAACCTTTCAAAACTGATTTTTGGGTATGCTTTTTTAACTTTTCTTATTGCACACATTTTCATACGATTCATATACTATAGTTTTTTTGTTTTTTTTCCACTTAAGTGAAGACAACAGCTAACTATTCCATTCCACTTGCTTTTCTGGCACGATAAATAAGCATTTGGTTTTACAAAGCATAATTCTGAAACAAAAACATGTTCCAGCATCAATAGTATTATTATTAGGATATCAGTATGGGAAAGTGAAATATATTGGGGTCATATTATTGCAATTAATAAAAATGACAGCAAAAAAGGCTAAGCCTGATTACCTAGCTGGCTAAAATGATGCTTTATGCCACTGTGGCCCTGGCATACAGCACTTTGAGATACCATCACCAACAGAATTTGGGATATTGAGCAGGAAACCAACTAATGATTGTGGTATAAGATTATAATTTAGTAATCTATACCACAGTGCATTTAAACAAGTTATTTTCTTTTTTTCCCCCCTAGATGGAATTTTTCAGAATCTATTGCAAGTAGAAGGTGGAAGGCATCCTCTAAATAGCTTGATTATAATCATTGGGTGCTGCATGTTGGAATCACAGCTCCATTAAACAAGAAACCTTTTCTGTGGGCACCAATTGTTAATCCATGCTGTCGAGTTGGGTGATATGTGCATTTTACACACGTCTACGGTGTCTCATTTACTCAGCCAGCTATTTCTCCATTAGATTTAAATTAATAACATTTTTATTATTCTACTTTAAGTTGCAGCAGCAGTACAAAATTATGGCCTGTTATACCACTGGGTTCAATGGGCAAAAATCTAAAAGCATGTTACTTATGTGACATGGTAAACAGAAACCTACTAAATTAAATGTTCAGAAACAAGCGCATTTGAGGTCAATACATTTGTATTTCTTAAGACTGCCCTCCAAAATATTATCACTTTCAATAAATATAAAGATTGTATAAAATAGGCAATATTTATTTATTTATTAAATTTAACATTTATTTCTGAAATGCGAAAGATATTCTGCTGTAATAACCGTGCAAAGGAACCAACAAGAATAACAATTTTCTCAAATTATATACAAATTTCCCCAATGAGTCACAAATACTTACACCCGTTTTCAGCACTTTGTACACCCTCCCTTTTCTTCAGGTTCTTTGGACTTGTGTGCTTGTAGACGGTTCTCTTCAATTCAAACCATAAGCCTTTGGTGAGTTTCAGGTCTGGAGACTGAGATGGCCGTTGCAACACAGTCATTTTGTGGTCAGTCAACTATTTCTTGGTTAATGAGGTATGTTTGGCATCATTGTCTTGATGAAACAATACATTTGTGGCCACGTTTAAGGTTTCTGGCAGAGGGAACCATGTTTCTGGCCAAAATGTGTCGCCACTTGCTGGAGTTTGATATATAACACTAAGCTTGCAGGTACTAAGATCCTGTTTTTTTATATTAAACAGGGCACAGGCATATAAAACTTGGGGGCTGTCATGTTGACGGCAGGGGAAATGCAGGACGATGAAGAACACGTTTTAGCCTGCACCAAGCCAAAAGAGGAGTAGATTTACAGATCGCGGGAAGAGTGGAAAAGAGAGAGAAAATGTTGAGCTGGAGAAATGCACATGACAGGAAAGGAGAAAAAGAAAATGGAGAGAAATAAGAAAAAAATAAAGAAGATAGATCAGAAGAAACAGAATGGTGGGGCGGTAATTGAGAAGACAGAGAGAAAGAGCGGATACTCTTGGGCATGGAGAGGTTTGAGGCAGAGAAAGAGGGCGGAGATGTCGATAAACAGGAAAGAGGAAGAAAATGAGACATTGCAGAGAGAGAAGAGAATGAGCGGGAGGGCAATAGAATTGAGAGAAAGGACAGAGGATGAGTTTATTGGCGAAAGAGCTGTAGAAGAGGGCGAAAAAAAGATAAGAGCTGGATAGAGGGAAGACAGAGGGAGAATGGGAGAAGCTGGAGAGGATGTGCTTCAGTGTGAGCAATTCCAATATCTGCCTTATGTTGAAAAGTACTGACAATTACCAACTGAAATTACAATTTATACATAAACGAGTATAACCGTATGCTCAGTGAACCCTTCCACTCACCTTGGTTTTAAAATGGCTGGTTAAATTACGGCCTCCCAGTGTTCCTGAATCAACATTCGGTTGGTTTCAGTGGACCATGTTTCAATGAATACGAATATACGGCTATTTTTTTTAGGTTCCTTTCTGTTCTTCATATACAGATCACAGCTGTGACCGTGGTGAGGGATTCATGCCATTCAATTATTAAGACATTACAGAAAATTTTATTGGGGACATTACTATGAATGAAATATAATAAATTGTAACTGACGCAATAAAACGGCACTCTGCACTGCAATGTATTAAAACTGACTTGCGGCCTTAAATATTTATTTGTACAAAGCATCAGTTTCTGAATAAATGAATAGATGGAAGGATAAATGAAAAGCGCTGGGTTGGAGACATCCAGAGATGAAACAGCATGAACTATTCCTGTCAACTATTTGTACTGCTAAAGGTGGTCTGTGAATGTGCTATAAAGGCTCTTGTTGGGTTAATTGATGACATTGCAAACGGTGCAGATGGACCACGATTTTCGTCATTCAACAGCGAGCTGCAGGGTGGCGGGTTTTTGTGAAGCTAGGGGCCTGACTAGCATGTGCAAAACCCTTTAGCACACGCAAAACTAATAACAGTCAATGATTGGTGAAAAACAAACACCATGGCCAATCATTGGTCCTGTTTTTGGTTTTGGGCACATTCTAAAGCTCATAAACCAGGCCCTAGGAGTTCAGCAGACGACTCCCTATTACGATGACAGTGCTGTGTACCCGACCTGGGAGTCAACATGAAAAACAAAAATCAGGTGGGATATATTGACATTTTATTTTTAAATAACTGCTTTCAAGTCATATATTATTGAAATGTGAAGACTCATTTGATTGCAATGAGCAGACAACCGTTACACGGAAGGTTATAATAGTACATCACAAAATGTTCCAACAAAACTGCAACATACCCTCCATTTTTGGAAGGGTGAGCTAGACCTGAAGGTAAAGTGCTGGGGATCCACATGTCTACATCTATACATCAATATATGTCTATATGTATATATTACACATTTTTCTACCCTGAAGATATCAATTCAAATCAGACATGATATATAATTTTAAACTTCAGAATCAAGATGGTGTCCCCAAGGCTGGGAGTCCTTCAAGGTAATTAACCTGGCACAGCGTCACCAGGGAAGGGACGGCAACGCAATCCCCGCTTCGTTGCGCAGCGGTGACCGCCGTGGCCGACTGGGTGCATTGCAAGTACTGTACATAGCAAGCAGTCAGTGGTGAAGCACAGATTGTAGACTGCAGAGTGAGAACTAGCTTCAGTAGGCCGTGTGCAATTTTGTGCAGTGCATGCTTTGCCTGCGAACTCAAACTGACAAGAGAATGTTGCAGAGATGGGACAGGATGACAAGTTGTCGAGTTTGACGAAAAACAATAGTGATAATTATGAATAATAATTAGTAAACCTTTTATAAAAATCAAGCTTCAGAACTCCTACCGTAAAACTACGAGCTGAAGAGTAAAATATTCATTTTTGACCAGGACAGGAACCTGAAAAGCGATTAAACCTTTTCAGCTCACCGTGTACATTCATGTGCTCAATAGAGGAAAGGGCCACAATACCTTCACGGTGAAATGACTTAAAATTAACTTTCCACAATGCTCCCTTTTGTGGCCTGCAGCTGAAATATATGGAGTTCCTGTTCATGAAATGAGCCTTTTTTTAAGGCTTGGAGATATAACTAACAAATTAAATATTACCATGTAGCTCTCATAGACAGGACTAAGCAGAAAAGTGTGTATTTAAAATGGTAGTCATTATGACATGCCACAACATGACAAGTCACGTAACCTGGACCATTGAGTTTAAAATTGGAAAAAAAGTATATAATCACACTTATGAACAGAGGGGTGGGCAGGTTTCAAGCTTTTCTAAGACAAAATGGCCAGACCACTCCGATATACAGCCGTACCTTGCTGGTTCGAGAAAGGCCTAGCAGCCACACGGATCACGGTAATGCCATGATCCAATTCACAGGCGTCAGACTCCAGTCTTGGATGGCTGCAGTGTGTGCCTTTTTTTCCCCCCAATGTGCTTCGGCAGTTAACTGAAGCTGCTGACTGGCGAAATAATCCGCACATCTTGTTCTCACAGCCTTAAATGGCTGCCGACTGCAACCACAAATATCCGCAGACACTGCGGCCCTCCAGGAAATGAGTTGACACCTCTGATCTAAGTGCTCATTTCATGAACTGAAAACTACTGGCCAGTACAAATAAAATTTAAATAAAAATACTGGATGAAATTAACTGAAATTAATTAAAATTGGCGACAGGAAACATGATCTAAGCATCGACACCCGTCAACAGGCCGCCCCCCTCCCACCCAGGGTACAGGACATACTGCTGTGGTGGGAGAATGAGGCTTCACGAACCCCATAATGAGAGGGATTACTGTGTACGGTCAGTTCACAGACTACTACGATCCGTTAAAGTGACTGTACCCTCCGGAGCAAAAACAGGATGACTGAAAAGCACGAATCACAGTTAAGCGGTGACGGCTCCAGGGCAGTGTGAAGGGTTCATGAAGACTCACGCCCCCGTCACTAGTGCACGGGCAGGAAGTGACGGTGGGCGGGGCCGCTGTGGACGGGCCCTTACTGGATCTTGGTGACTGTCTCGTGGATGGACTGGGCTACGTAATCGATGTTCTTTGTCGTCAGGCCGCACATGTTGATGCGACCGCTGGCCATCAGGTAGACGTGCTTCTGCTTGATCATGTATTCTACCTGTTTGGCTGCATGGAGAGAGAGAGAGAGCACAGTTACACACATGAACACATTTTTCAAACATACTACAGGACTGCAAAGTAAAAATTAAGGCAAAGGGTGGGCATGAACACACAAGGAAGCCAATGGTACAGCTTTTAAAGGAATAGATAAAGGAAAGAAATAGTCATTTTTCTACAAATATAAACTTTTCCCCAGAATAACTGCTTTGTGAAAACACCTCCATGTTCACTTTTAATTGAGCCCCCAGTCTACAGTGAGGCGAGCGTGTGGCAAGGTGAGTGTGTGGTGAGCATGTGGCGAGCGTGTGGCGAGCCCAGTGTGTGGTGAGCATGAGGCGAACGCGTGGCGAGCGTGTGAACAGTGTGTGGTAGGTGTGAGGTGATTGTGAGGTGAACGTGTGATGAGTGTGAGGCAAGTGTGAGATGTGGGATGAGTGTGTGGCGAGTGTCTATACTGCTGCATGGTGGGGGAGACGTACGGTTGAGGCCGGTGAAGCTGAACATGCCAATCTGGTGTGTGATGTGGTCCCAGGTGCCTGGAGTGCCCAGCGCCTGCAGCTTGGCCTTCAGCTCCGCCCTCATCAGCAGCACCCTGTCCGCCATGGTCTTCACATTAGCCTGCCTGTGGAAGAGAGAGTGCCTCAGTGCACAGATCCAACCCGACATAATGCAAAACACAGTGCAACCCAGCCCAGTCCAAGTTCAACTCTACAACCCAACACAATGCAACAGCACAACCAAGGCCATCCATACCCCACACAACAACTATGCTCCAACCAGCACAAAATGATGCAACACAGCCATGCAACAAACTACAATTTCACTCTAAGCGATAGTATGCAGTGTAGCCCAGCTACCCATCCTTGACTGGAACACCAGTTTGGGAAAACTGGAGATTAACTGGAGAGCCTGGACACCAGGGGGTATTTCACAAAGAAGGATTACGGAGTTAGCTGGATAACTGCACTGAGTAAAACCCGGGACAGTCCCAAATCTGGAACATGGACTGAAATAAAGAGCTGTCCCGGGTTTTACTCAGTGCAGTTATCCAGCTAACTCCATAATCCTGCTTTGTGAAATACCTCCCAAGATTAGACGTGCAGAGAGCTGCATGGTGGATCTCAGTGAAATTCACAGGAGTGACGGTATGAGGCAGGACGCGCGGGAGTGGACCATACCATTCAGCGAACAGCTCGGGGCTGTTCAGAGTGATGGCCACCAGGCGGGCGCCCTGCGATGGGGGGTTGGACCAGGTGGTTCTGACGATCTTCTCCATCTGGGACAGGACCCGGCTCAGGTTCTCGTTGTCCTTGGCGACGACGGTGAGGTTCCCCACCCTCTCGTCTGTGAAGAGAACACCCGGCTTTAGGACCTCTGAACAATTACTGGCAACAGATTTAAAGCATGTTAATGTGTGCTGAGCAGTGTGGTGTAGGGGTTAGTTTGTTCTGAGTCCCAGTCCTGGGGTGGCCAAAACTGTTGTGCCCTCAACAAGACACTTAACCTGAATGCCTACAGTGGAACGGCCAGTTGAATGAGGGCGTTGCCTTGAGTGAGGGCTTCAGCTCAGCAGACAAGGGTGAGCATGTGACGTCCAATTTCACCATTTGAAACCTTTTTATAACCTTTTTATCACCGCAGTACAAAGCAAACAAGTGTCATGTTCGTGTCTTGTAAAGGAATGCTCAATTCGATTCAAATTCGTCTCAGACTGTTTAAACTGCTCTTTTTATGCAACATATATCAAATTTCTTAACAAATCTGATACCCGTACCACTTCAAGACTGTGGTCTAGACGCAAAAAATTGGATACGGTACGGATTTGTCCAGATTCATTTTGAATCGAGTCTGAAGGTCTCCCGTCACCAATATACAGCCTTAATTGCATGGGCGACTCACTGTAAAGACCAAAGTTCTTGGAGAAGGACTGGGCGCACAGGAGCTCGAATCCCTGGGACACGAAGTAGCGGACGGCCCAGGCATCCTTCTCCAGGCTGCCAGAGGCAAAGCCCTGGTACGCCGAGTCAAAGAAGACAAAAAGGTTCTTGCGCTGGAGGGAGAAACGGGGGGAAAAAGAGAGAGAGGGAGGGAGAGAGGGAGCAGGGTGAGGGGAAGAGTCACACAACCAAAAGAAAAAACCCAACTCTGAAAAGGCAGTCCCAGCTGTGTGGAATCACAAGTGGAAATAACATGGAGAATACGTGCCGTACCTGGACAGCATTATTCCACAACCGCATTAAAAGAAAAAACATGGGAATACCGAAAGAATCTTCACATGTAAAAGGAAACAAGGGGTCCCAGCCCGAAATGGTTAAGGTCTCAGGTGTAATATCATAACCTAGTAAACGTCCATGAACGTACGAGTCTGCCAGCGCCGCTCATAGCGGACCTCTGACCCCACCCTCACCTTCATGACCTCTGCGATCTTCTTCCACTCATCTGGCTTGGGGTCGGTGCCTGTGGGGTTGTGAGCGCAGGCGTGCAGCACAAAGATGGAATGTTCCGGGGCAGTCTATCAATGTGGTGGAAGAAGAAACAGGCAAGTGGTGACAAAAACGCAAATTATTAAGTGGGAAAAAAAAAAAAAACACAAAGCAGTACATTGTAGCACAGAGCAGTACATTGTAGCACAGAGCACTCCCTCTGTTTCTGTAACGGAATATTCTGTGAAAAATACATTGACTTGCACCTCTATGTAAAAAGAGAGATTAAAACCAGAGAGTAGAAAATGATCAGGATTCCAGTTTTAAAATGTTCAGTTAAATTTCAATAAGATAATCAGGTGTCATTAATTTATAATTTGTGATTCAATCTGTGAGAGGAATCGGATGCCTGCATTCTAAAATACCCATGAAACCTGAAATAGCTTGGATTGTGCAGGAATGCTCTTTTTACAGGATGGCATATGACAGCATCTGGTTTCCGTTTGCCATTAAAGTCAGAGAGGATGCCTCAGAGCTCTTTATTGTTGTCCATGACAATAATATGGCTGCCATAGATATAGAAACATAGATGTGACATATGTCATAGGCTGTGTTCGGAACGGCTCACTCATTCACTCCCTCCCTATACACTACTTAGGGAAATCTACATAGAGCACTAGATAGGGATTCACTGGTGAAAAAAGGAGACGATTTCGGACACTACCATTTCTGAGCAGGTTACTTAGCAACGCGCGACCGCTTACGTGACAGCGGTCACCGGCTTGGTGAGAAAACATGCAAGAAACGGTAAAAAAGTATTCTTTTTTAAAATTTTGAACAAGGGTTTTGTTGTCTCGTTGTAGGTAGATGGGTAAGTTAGGTAACTAGCTAGCTAATTAAGTTGCATTTTCCATTAAACAGTAATAATTGTTCAATTAAAAAAATTGTTCACACTTTGTAATATATTTAATCTACCGTGTTTATTTATATTTCGGTTATAAAGCCGACTAAACTGATTTAATATAGGCTACAAGATTAAACTTGCATTTATATTTACATTTGTAGACCAGCGCAGGCTCAGCCGTCACCATCGACAAAAAAAAATGTCTCCGGTGATGTACATCGTTTGTACTCTACATTTTGTGGTGCATTGTGGGGGATATTGAGTGAACTATTTAGGGTGTCAAATTTGACATTTTGAATTTTGGACACCCTACAAAATGGCCGATACCCTAAATAGCGCACTATATAGTGAATAGGGAGCGATTCCGAACACAGTCATAGTTAATGGCACAATTTTTGAGACCGTACCCAGGTAAAATGGTGGCCAGTAACCATGGTTTTATATATATGAGCCAATCATCAGCTATCTGGCTTCTCTGACCCTATTATGACATCACAGTGGGTTAAAAAGTACATGACACTTCTGCCATAGGTTCCTATTATAGCTGTACCCAGGTAAGATGGCTGCCAAATTGTTCCATTTCAGAATTCCAAATTACTATTACATTACATGATATGTTATATCTATGGTTCAATATCTATGATGGCTGCAGTATCACAGTGACATGAAGTACTGTATGGTACCCTACATTGTGATAACATTTTATTTCAGTACTTCCTCATCAAATTATACTATATCTATACTGGTGTTATTCTCACTATATGCATCATTTTATTGTTATTACTGGTTATATTATTGTCATTATTATTATTACTACTACTACTACTACTACTACTATTACATGTTCGTGTATTACTTCATTACTATTAATGAAGGCAAGAAGGAAGGGCATCTCTCCTCCAGTCAATCACTCTCCGTCATTTCTTTAACTCAGTCAGTCAGTCATTCGGTCATATTCGGTCATTCAATCTACTAGACTAACTTCACTCCTTCCCTCACCTCCAGGTCATCGAGGAAGCCATCCAATGCCAGCCCACGCTTCTCAGCATCCCAGTACTTGTACGGCCGGATATCCTTGAAGCCGGCATCAGAGAACACAGCGTTGTGATTCTCTGAAAGTGCAGCAGAAAGATTGCAGCGAATGCAACAAAACGTTACTACTACTGTGACTGTCCTAGTATTGGATTCCTTAAATACATAGCGATGCCCTATATATAACCAGTGGCACCCCTGAGTTTTTAGAGCCCTAAGCAAAATTTTATTTGCCCTGCCCTTTCCTTCCATAAGTGATCACCGAACAGTGGGGTGGGTGTGGATTCCTTTTTTTTAAATCACATGTAGGGATAATGTACAGTAGATGTATTGAACTAGCATATTTCATAATAAAGCACTTTATTTAATAATAAAGGTAGCATTGTGCAACCATTCATCCTTTAAAACATCTGAGGACAAAGTGAATTGCCTTACTTTTATGGTCGAGTGTAGTAGACTGCACTGCAATGTGGCTGATGTACAACCTTGCCAACCTTTAGATTTATCATTGCAGTGTCTGTGCACCAAGAGCTAGAAATTCCCTTTTCTAAAATAAATCGATGCTAGCACAATTATTTCACTGTTAGCAAAGAGCTGCGTGAAAACAAGCTCACAAAGTACCTGCTATTTATGAACACTATTTTGTGTTGTGTGCAACAATGCGCTTTCCATTCACTTGAATGCACTCCCCTTCAATAATATACTGGATTTAAGTGAAATTTAGGCAGGGAAATTAGAATTTTACTTAGATTTTATATTTGAATCCAACTGCAGAGAAAGAGAATACAGACTGGACAGTGGCTATACACCGAATAATAGCAATAGAACAAGGGAAGAAAACCTGAAGCGTTTCTTCCAACGGAAGTCCTAGGTAATTTTCCCATGGGGCTTTTCAGAAGGAGTAGAAACAAACGGCAATTAAACTTGATCCCCAACAAGAGCAGGCAGAGGGCAGGCAGACTGTCCTGCAATTCTAGAACTTTCCATTATAGCCACAGATTGCCATCACAGTTTAAAATTACAAAATTACCAAATCATTCCCAAATTGGATCTCTCCTCCCAAAATACAGGCCAGGGTAACACACCACCTGGTTGCAGCTAGTGGGACTATGGACAGTGGCCAAGAAGCCACCTTCATTTTATGCTGAAGTCATTTCTCATTGTTTTCAAAAAGTTTTAACAAGCACGACAGCACAAAGTGGATCCACCCAATTAAATTTTTTACTGCTTTTTTTCTACCTTTTTATGTTTTTGTCTCCTTGCATACTCTGATATAGTATCAAACATTAACTAGCCCTATTTTGTACCTGTCAATTGTCTTATTTCATCACAGTTTGTTTGTTATCTGTTTTTCCGCTGTTCCCTTCCCTCTTTTAGGCCATATCTTATCATTTTTAAATTGTAATTAAAAATAAAGTTGACCTCCCAAGAGGAGGGGGGTGGTGGTGGGGAAAAAAAGGAAAAAATAATTTTTTTACTGCACCTATGATAATGTCGCGTCCACATTTATTTTGTTTTCCACTGTAATAAGGGAGTTAATCAGGTGCATCTGTATTAAGAAGGAATTAAGACCTTTGCCTGCACATTTTCGGGTGCCCAACGGATTAAATCACGCACTGAAATCCTGTCGTTTGTTTTTAATTCGATGCTTAATTTGACGTCATGAGCGAAAACTTTATCATAAGTATGCTGACCAACACAATCCTGCAATTAAGTGCCCACTCTTCTGTCAATTCCAGCATAAACCAGCTTCTAATTGGTCAGTTGGTCAAAGCATTTTCTTAATGGGCTCGACCGGTATGAAGATGGTCGAGCTTCAGGTTCTGGCTGTTGAATTGAAGGTGTGACCATAGCCACCAGGCAGACCACCTTGAGCTAGCTTGAGCTGGAATTCCTGGAAAGGCAGACTGTGACTTTCCAAAGGTGCC
The DNA here is from genome assembly GCA_022702515.1 of Ilyophis sp. 1 JC-2022. Classification (NCBI taxonomy): domain Eukaryota; kingdom Metazoa; phylum Chordata; class Actinopteri; order Anguilliformes; family Synaphobranchidae; genus Ilyophis; species Ilyophis sp. 1 JC-2022. Next base: position 101,952,654 of record CM040405.1, read on the forward strand.
CCGGGGCGGTCCCCATGACAACCAAGCTCACCCCATGTTGGCGCGGAGACGTAGACCGGGGTCGCCGTGTTGTTCGGACCGTTGTACCAGCGCCGCAGAAACTCAGCTCCGATCTTCAGCGCCCCGGTCCCTCCGAGACTCTGCACACCCCCGACCTACAAAAGACAGAGGGAAAAACGTAACTGCCAATAACAGAGGGACAGAGGGTAACATGCATAAACTGACCACTTTGATTATCTTTAGTCTCCATGACCCAATAATGTGCATTCTTTATTCAGACCGTCTCTGCCAAGCCAATGAAATAAGGTACATTTAAACTAATAGAAAGGACCGAGAATGAGAGGGCCAACGCTGAGAAAAGAACGAGAAACTAACATCACTGAATATGTGTAAAAACTCAGGCCCTCAAGGGAACTTCTCCTCTCAGATCTTTCCAAGGTTGGACAAGAGTCCCCATTTTCACAGGGATGATTAGCTGACCTAATTAAAATGAAGTTCAATGAATGACAAAAATAAAACACACCCCAGAAAGAGTGTAAACTGTACCCTGTTTTCCAGGATGGCGGGGCTCTCCTCTCCCAGGGCGATCTTGGAGGCGCTGGAGCGGAACTCGGGCAGCCCCAGGATGGGCAGGTACTCGTGATTGAGGCTCTGGTCCTCCACGATCATCCGCTCCACTTTCTTCACCACCGGCAGAACCCATGGTTGACTGTCATCCGTCCTGTATGCTGAAGACAACGGGAGGGGCCGTGTTGACACCATATGCGCCGGTTACCTCTTTTTCGAGGCCACGGGACCAGCAACAACAGCCAGGAACTTAAACACGAACGTGGGAAGTCTCGGTATCTTTTCCATTATTGTTTCCATAATGACAACTGTGGACCTCTGATGCCCCACCATATGACACTCATGTATAGAACAGCTCTCCTCCCAGAAGATGTATACTATATTAACAACAAAGTCATACACAAGTTGAAGTCAACAATATGTGGGGGGGAATATATATATATATTGTTTTTTTACCGTTTTGTGGCATGCACTACCTCTCACAGATGAAATAGCTAATTGAGTCGCTACCAGCAGAAAAAATAATTGCCAACTGTGGCCTGCAACTGAATAGGAACACTTCAATGTGCTATTACACAGAGTGATTACACTACACTCCATCCTTGGATTTGTTGACCAGTCAAAAGGCCTTCTGCAAAAAACAAACTGCCAGCCGGTACAAGGACAAACTTACAAGCGATGCAACTCTGTGACACCACAATGCACGTCATACATATTGATGAACCACTCTGGGTAAAGGTGCCCGTTATGTGAAGGTCTATGCGGTTCTTAGCCAATCCACGGCCCTGCTGGCGCAAATGTCAAGGTGTCAGCTTACTTCACTTCACTTCACTTCACTTCAGTCTGTCCCATAGCTCCTATATGGTCAGGTGTCTTACTGGGGGTGGGGAAATAAGGATTTTTTTCTGCTCTTTTTTGAACGTTAAAACACTCAATACACCAATGCGGTAGCAGTGCATGTTTCTTGCCTCTTGAAAAAGGTGGAGATGATCGCAAGAAAAGGTCACCCTCAGGAATATGCTGCAATCTGATCTGTTTATTACATCAAAATAGACTACTAGACAACAGCTCCTGAAGGACGCACAGGAAGACGTGATAATCGCAGGTTTATAGCTTTTTTTCTTCTGTTTAGCTCCTCCTCTCATGGCAATGCAGCAATGCTGCAGATCAAACATTTTCTTACACACCAAAGACATCAGAGTGCCCTTCTCTCATAATTGCCCCTGTCCCACACAGACCTGAGGCCTACTGACCGCTGGGCTCCTGCGAAACACCACCCCAGTATGGAACCATCTAGTACAGTTAAACTGATAGAGTTAGCCTTCCCCAGATATTCACTTTAAATAGTAGTTGTCTTCCTTTTCCCCTATCGTTTAAATTACATCAGGGTGATTATTCGCAATTCTTTCACATCTACGGTGCAGCACTGCAACCCTGTCTTGAGCAAAGAGCACATTTGAAATTGCGGCGAGTTAAACCGCTGCTGCAAGACCCCGCAAAGCGGAACATTGAACATGCAATGAACACGTAGAATAGCATAAATATGATTGAACCTACGTGCACGTAGAGCAAAGCATGATTTCCTATCTAATCGCCAGGATGGAACATTGTGCCGAAACACCATTGCTATCAACAAGACATCCTTCAGACATAATTATGCTCTGTAGTAATGAAGGTGGACCTAACTGTAATTCCACACGCCCATGACTTGTAAAATTAACTTATTCTACACCTATTTGTAATAACTAATCAGCTATGGTTCGAAACTGTTCACTGGTGCTGACATTGATCACAAAATGAAAATGCCAAATTTGAACTTGAGCTAAGAGGGAAAACAGTGGAAGGCAACATAATTAAAAGAATATAATTCAAATATTCCCACAAATAATAAACCGTACAGCAGCATTGTTCTTAAACTTATCAATTAATTATTTAGTAGTTAGTTCATTTGACTAATGCAGATTTGTCCAGAAATCATAATCAATAAACTGTCCGACTAAACTGGGACATTTCGTGGTTCTTACCTCCCACTCCTAGATTAACCTTATTAGGATCTTTGTCTTCTCGGAAATCAGCAGTCAGTTTAAAAACGGCTACTGGAGCGGCCTGCGGTACTTCGCTGAACACTGACATGACAACCTAGCTCAAGAGCGGAGGACAAGAGAGAGGGTAAACTGGAGCTGGTGCGGACGACTTTCACCTTCAACTGGTTTTGGACAATGTCGAAGGGGCCGGCACACGTCAACCAATAAGCGTTCACGAACTGTAACAACATTCAGTGCGGGCCAATCTTGTTTCGTATTTAAAAAGGTCAAGGGTGAGTAAAGGACAACTGTGGACAAAACATACGTGGCCAATATAAAACTTACCCGTTGGTGACTGACAAGCAAGTATGCATCGATGGCCTCATGTGTAAATAACAACTGAAAAAAAGTATAACAGCTGTAAATCAAGACCTTAGCCGGTGAACTCGGTAAAGCACCGGAAGTCTGTACTGCGCATGTCTCTGCTCCATTACTCTCAATGTGGAATATTGGACTTTGTAGGCAAAATAAAAGTTCCACGCAGAAGACGAAGATTGGTTCAGGCTACCATCGATGTTTCAATAAAATTAGTTTCATGCTTAATGCGAAGCCTACACTACCGTAAACCTTGTGTACGTGTTCCATTGAGTAGAGTCTACATGCGTCTGTCAATAAACGGCCACTCTGCAGCCAAAATTCAGTTTTCTGTTCTGCAAATGTATTTATAATCTGTACTATCAAATTATAATTCTGGTGAGTGTTAGTAATTCCAGCAGCAGATAGAACTACATTAGGTTTTGAAACTGAGAATTCCAAATAGCCCACTAAAGAGAGTTTGATAAAGATATTGAATCTGGCTGATTGTTGGGGGTCAGTCCCATTAATTAAATAAATGTCTTAGTGTTGGGGTTCATGTCCCCAGGGTTTTATTGTTGGGATTCAAGTCCCTTGGGGGTTTGTTGTTGGGGTTCAAGTCCCCTAGAAATAGCACTAAATGTTGTGGGTTCAAGGCTTACCTGAATGTAATTGTATTGTAGGAGTGTAAGTCCCCTAGGTTTTATTGCTGGAGTTTATATCCCCTAGGTTGTATTGTTGGGGTTCGAGTCCCCTTGGTTTTGTCTTGGGGTTTAAGTCCCCTAAAAATATTGCAAATTGTTGTGGGTTAGTGTCCCATTATCTACATAGATGTCTTATTATTGGGGTTCATGTCCCCTAGGTTTTATTGTTGGGGTTGAGGTCCACTAGAAAATAGCTAAATGTTGTGGGTTCAACTTCTAGTAACTAAGTAGATGTCATTTGTACTAAAGTCCATGTTCTGTACACTTGTTTTATTGCTTTTAGTCTTTAATTAAAAATGTTTCTTCCTTTTCGTTTAATTGAGCACATTGAGTTGCAATTGTTGTATGAAATATATAAATAAAATTTGATTGATTGACTGGTATGATTTCTGTAGACACAAATCATTCCATTTAAGTGTGGAAATGCTACCATATGGGCTATCAATTTAGAAGGTTTTTCTTTCTTTGTTTATTTTTACTGTCTTCCTGAAAGTTTTTGTGATGTTACAGTAATAACTGTCTTTTAAGACTGACAAATTTGACTTAAGTGGGGCTCCAGAGCGTGATCAGTTCGCAACCGTTTTTAATTTTGGCTACGCCAGAGCAAGTTGCAGAATCTAACTGGTCAGGTCCATGTTTTCGGTCTTCTCTTTTTTTCTCTCTATTTGGTTCATCATAGCGTTATCTTCTCAGTTTGATCATTGCATTTATTTTGTAATTTAATTTAGTCTCAGTGTCTGGGTCAGGTATATTGTCTTTTCTCCCACAAGGTGGCAGTCAAAGCTTGCTTTTGAGAATCTTGGCTGCGATTTCTTTTGGGCTGAAGTCATTCTCTCTCTCTTGCAAACATGGACACCATTAGTCCTATACTGCAAACTCCATCAGAACATAAGGAGAACAAAGACAAGAAGGACCAGCATTAACATTTTATTTTTCCCCATTTAGAGTTTGTTGTTAACAGATGACAGATCAGCATATTGAGTTGATTTTATTTTTGACCATCAAATGTCTTTTTTCTGACAGTATTAAGAAACATTGAAATAACTCTCATTTCTCTCTGAACACCTACTCAGGATGTAAAAAAAAAAAAAGTATTATTCAGACAAACAAAAGTACACTGCTAAGGGGAAATCATGACACATAGTTTTGGAAAATAGCATCAAGTCATGTGACGAGTTACCTGGTAAGCCACCCACATTTTTTCTCCTCAGACTGTGTAAACACGGAGGCATTTAGGTCTCTCTCCCTCTTTTGCTTGCCTCAGTAGTGGTTGATAAATTGATGCCTCCTCACTTTGGCCTCTCCACTTGTAAACCACTGGAGTGTACCGTAGTTTGCTTCAGTGCCAACTGAGCGAGTCTGTGGTCCGTAAATGCTTCATTTCTGGATTCTTTGATCTCTTGTTTTACGTAGACACAGAATCGCTGCACGGGAGCACAACGTTTGCACAGAGCTTTCCGATTGCAGTAAAAATGGATAGTTTGAGAACTCTGAGTCCCAGAATCCCTTTTTCCTAATCAGGTCAACAACAACAAAAAATGTCTGCGTTAGGTATGTACAGGGGATGGTACCTGTCGAATGTGGCGACCCAACTCACGGGAATGCAATGGTTGGCGTTGGTGTGATTTCCAATTTAGTAATTATTCAGCTGTGGATGAAAAATATGCATGCTGTGATTAAACTGTGATTGAGTCAATCTGCCAAATAATAGAATTTAAGAATGCAATACTGCAGCAACAGCCAATCAAAAAAACACATTGAAACCACCGGAGCAAAAACTGATTTTACTTGTTTTGTTTCTTCTTGATTAAAATGCATTTAAAACAAGTAACTCTCAGTTGTGAATTATTTCGGTGTTCTATTTTGCCTGAGTTCAGATTTTATACCGCTCCTTGTGATTAATGAATGATGGCTCTCAGTTTGTTGTCTTGCATTGTATATCCGGAGATTTCCAGCACCATATTTATGTGCATTTTGCTGGAAGTTAGTGTTTTTAGTGCCCTAATTGTATTAATTATTTAATGATAAATATGCTACACATTACAGATGTTATGTCATTGAATACAACAATCATCTTTATGTAATAATCAGTCTAGTAAGTCCAGTTAGTAAACATGCAATACCCACCAGGTGCCCACTCGAGACCTGCCATCCACAGCTGTTGATATGGCAACATTTTACAGGCACTGCAGAAGTCCACAACAGTCCACAAGTAGTTGAGATGAGGATCCACTGATAAAATAATGCAAAATAGTTGGCGAATGGTCTTGCAACTAGTGGACCGCTGTAGCGCCAATTTGCCAAGGTTGGTGGAACAACAGCTGATACTGACAGTGGTCTGATAGGTGTTTGACTGGGTCTTGTCTTTGTGGTAAATGACAGGACAGTTGAAAAAGCATTCAAGGCAAATTCACGGGCAGTGTTTTTGTCTGTTAGGGCAAATCAGTGGGGTAGCATGAAATGACTGCCCATAAGCCCATTGGCCCCTTGATGAGCTGCTAGTTCTCAGTCATCATCGCCCCGGGAGGAGAATTCCCAAAGTGAGAGGGGAGGATGGGGGCTCCTGCACCTGCACAGCGAGTGCCCCCCGCACTCAGCACCCGCCCAAAGCGGCCCCCCTCACCGCGCCCCGACTCCTTGTGTGCCTACTGCCATTGATGTTTTCATTCCTGCCTACAGGGGTGAGAGTAACTTGCATCTCACCTGTCAGCTTTGCAATTATGAGATTTGCAGAGCTCACAGAGCGAACTAAAGGGCCTGGAGATGTGTGTGGGGAGGTTGGCTAGGGGCAAACATGGCTGCGCTTGGGGGGCGGCGGCGGTGGGGGGGTTAGGGGGGGGAGCAAGCTGACAGGACTGGCTCCAGAGGGGGAGACGCTGTCCAGGATCGCGAGTGATCGCTCCTCGATTCCCCCACCCTTCGTCCAGCCCCAGGCCCCACCTCAATGCATTATCGCACTGCCTGGAGATGACAAGTGTCCATTGGCTGGTGGAGATGACAAGTGCCCATTGGCTGGGGGGATGGGTCGGGGGGGGTGTGGGCAATTAGCAGAGGAAGTAATGTAATATGCAGCCTATACAGTATTAAAAACAGTGCAGGTTCCAATCTGCCATGTTCTGATTGGGATATGGCAAAAGGTGAAAGGCAGGGCACTGTAAACACAAAGGCTGCTAATCCAGAAATAAATTGCGTTCAACTGACCCCACCCCCCCTCAACCTGAATATACAAACACCAATATTGAACTGATCGATGTAGCCCTGACATTGGCTCACCTCGATCCCTTCCGTTCAATTTCATTTAATAGCTTTCTTTATTGAGCGTAAACCTGAAATGCTTTTAATTTTTTTGCCCTTCAAAGAACTGCACGAGAGGCCACAGTATGTTTGAGCGAGTGTGTTGAGTCTAGTTTAACAGAGGCCAGGGTCCACAGCGGCAGCGAACCGTGCAGACGCACACAAACAGACAGCATTCCAGCGGGGGACCTTCACGGTGTCTCAGCGCTACATTAGCCTCCTAGCTCCCAGGTCGAAGGAAACGTGTTGAAGGATTGCCCTTTGAACTCCGTGTCTGTTGTGTGTTTTCTGTGAGCTGTGTCATCGGGTCCGTACAAGAAACTGGGCTTATCTACACAGCAAAAAAAAAACTTCCTAATGCAGCTGTTAGTAAGAGATGCTGGCCTTTACCCTGGCCTGTGCAGACCCAAAGGGTATCACCCCATTTTCTCTACATCTCTTAAGGTAAGGGTTATGCAAAAAAACACTCAGAAATTTGCACAGGTGCAAGCTAATATTAGCATTGAGAAATTAAGGAACATTGTTGCTGTCTTCCAAAGTAATTTATTGTTGATGGCACTGCTTTGTGAAAACAATATGATTCATGTACTGGACACAATTGCATGCCAGCTGTTTCTGCTTGTGTAGAACTAGTACTACTTCTTGGGTCTGTATGCCAGTTTCTCAGAAGAATATAACAAAAAGAAACAGCCGACATAAACTACAAATCTCTTTATGCAGAGAATTATTTCCCTGTGCTCATGTGCGGTAAAAATAAGAGTCATTGTTTAAAAAAATCTTCATAATTGTCTAAATACTTTTTTATTCTTCTGGAATCTTCTATTCTGCAGTGTAAATATAATTGTCCTCGTACAGTTGAAAACATAAAAGTATAAAGTAACAGAAAATAATTGTATGTTCCAAAAGACTTTGTAACAAAAGGCTGCAAGTTTTATTTAAAAATTAATTAAATTAATATTTACCTTTTTTTCATATCAAACCATTCATTTCATATTCAACTTTTTACCATTTTTGTTATTGAAAAGTACAATTTCTATACATGCCATGGTTTAATAATGTTGTTGGTAAAAGTGATTTCATTCAACAAAATGCAAAGTTCATGGACAATACTAAGCTGTGCCTTCCTGCATTTTAACTGTTGAAACAATACACTGCTGACAAACAACAGGCAGTCATTAAATACTATTAAATGTAGTCAAATGGAGTCATACTGCATGTATGAGATAAACATAGAAAATGTGCTAGAGGGTTCTAAAAATATACAACTTCCCTGTCCTTTTTTAAATGGAAAAAAAAAATAGTTGTACCAACAGAAGCAAAATAAATGTATATATATATATATATATATAAAAGACTCAATAGATAGATCAATGGACAGGCAAGTAAGTATGAATAAATAGATGTATAATGTGTACACTCTATCTGTGTATGCTGTAATTGTCTGTTAAACTGCAGTGGTGAAAATTGGCATTGAAACTTGGAAATGCTGGTTCCCAGGGGCAGCGGAACCCCCCTCCACGATACCCTTTCCACTGGTGTGACACAGTGAAGGACAGACCAGCTGTGCTCTTGCACACACTGGGCGGAAGGCACATTTTTTCCTCCTCAAGGACAGCAGAAAGCCAGGACCCCACAGAGCACCGCGTTACAAGACGATACACACCCCGCCTTCTTCGGGCGGCGGAGTTTTGCTTACCCCAGCCGAGAAACCGCTGCGCGCTCAGTCCCACTGTGAGGAAATGAGCCAAAACAAGCATGCCTCACTTATTTACATAAACGGCCCGTTATGTATGAGACATCTTGCCTTTTCTGAAAACAAATTGTCATTTTGATGAAGACACCACACGGACTGTGGAACCGCGCTAGTCCCACTCAGCGAGAAGTTTACTCAAGGAAAGGTCAACTCTTTACATTTGTTTTCTTTTTTTTAACGGTCCACGCTATCAATTCGTCCAAAGTGACTTATAATGATATTAACGAGACAACCGTTTTCCCAATTGCTTACATGCTGCTGGCCAGATGAACTTGATACAACCCCTCTCTTGTTTTTACGGGCAAATATTATTCGTTTTAGTTTCTGAATCACATGCAAAATGAATGGGAAGTTACAAGAATGGAATGTGGACCAAGGCCTTCTTAAGAAACTCTTGCTCAACCTATTGCTCTATCACCCCCCCCCCCCCTCTTTTTCTCTGTCCTGAAATTCAGGACATGTCACCGTAGCAGAAGGAGACAAGAGGAATATCTGGACTGCCGTTTTCCTTCCATACAGCCCGTTATCTCTCTCTGAGACATATCACAAAATTTAAAAAACACTACTACAAACAGATCCCACTGATCTCACACACACACATACAAACCACATACGCACACACCAATAATTACAGCATTCGCTGTAGGCCTATATTACACACACACACACACACACACACACACCACTTGCAGATAAGGGTGCTCTCTGCAAGGTCTCATCTTGTATGTTTTTTACAATCATTTTATAAATTGTCACTTGCATGCTATATAGAAAGCTAATATGAATCAAATCCCCTCTGATCCTCAAAAATGACTGACACCAGAAGGGAACACCCACCTAAATAACTTCAACGCTGTAATTTTCAGTACCAGGGACAAATTCCTGAATTCATCTTTAATGCAGTGGGTAGTGCAGCTGCCTCTCCCCCGATGACCCGAATTCGAGCCTCGCTAGATCCCTGCCATTACAATACATTTAAATAATATTTAGAATACACAAATAGTAAAAATAAATACATAAATGAACATGTACAAAAGCACATGTACAACAAGAACATGTACAAAAGCACACCTGATATGTGAAGTATACTTCAAAAATAGTGTACTATTTTGGTAGCCAAAAGTCATCAAAAATATTTACATTTAAAGTACAATTTCAATATATTTAAGTACAGTGGGGACGGAAAGTATTCACAATTTTTGTTGTTTTGGCTCTGTACTCCAGAACATTGGATTTGAAATGGAACAGTGGCTATAGGGTTAACCCAATCTAACCGTGTCCCACAAAAATCTTCTAAAAAAATCCATGGTCTAAATCCATGGTCTAAAGTTCAAATTGAAGAAGAAACTGTATCATTCAGACATTGTAACAAAATAGATTTATTTCAGAATAGTCACATACAGTATATACATAATACGCATAAAATAAGTAGCCTAATATATTTTAAAATACGTTTTTTTTTTTAAAACACGTGTTTTTACATAACAACAGCAACGTATTTCATCCCTAAGTGCAATAGATGGTCGCTGTGGAAATGTCGACTGTACTGTACTAAATGTAATAAGATAAACTCTTCAAGGTTAACCAGAAAACCGCTGTAGCTTAATACCAGGTAGGATATTTTTTTCATAAAACATTTTTATACCAGAGATTTTGAAGAAAAAAATGTGCTCTCTACTAAACCGAAAGTACAGCGGGTACTGTACTTAAAATATATATTTCAGAAGATGATTTTCTTAGCTTGTATAAAGGGTGCATTTTATGCATTTTATTGTTTGTAACTATGGAAAGATGAAGGTTGTAAACATGGTTTGGGCTATTAGCACCTTGCTGTTTTATTGCCCTGCACTGCAACATGAGAGAGGTAGGTCTTTCCGCAAGTCGTGACCGTTCTGAACAACCCTGCGCCGGAATTTATTAAGCTGTAGTTTATAATTTCAGAGAAACATGACTACTGTACTTTGGTTGAATCCGACTACCACTAGGGGGCAAAGTTACATCAGGTTAAAGTGCAGAAATTCAGCTTTCATTTTAGGGTTTTTACATCAATATTGGGTGAACCGTGTAGCAATTGCAGCCATTTTTATACACAGTGCCCCCCATTTTAGGAGACGAAAATGAATTGGACAAATTAACATAAACTTAAATAAAGTCATCATATTTAATATTTGGTTGCATATCCTTTGCATGCCATGACTTTTTGATGTCTGTCACCCAACAATATCAAAAGACTCTTGCTATCTTATTTTCTGGTGCTCTTACAAGCGATACTATAACCTCGCTGCACTTGAATGGATCTCTATGGAAATTGGTGGGGGGCTAGATTAAGCTGCAGATTACGCTAGAACAGTATGGATCACATGGCTGGCTAAATGGCTGTAAATCATCAAGGGTATGTGGTATCAAACGAGCCTCAAACCATCACTCTGCTGCCTGCTATGCAGTAGATCTGGATGGATCACTTTAAAAGTTGTTTCTCCTGATTTCATGGAGAAAATAGGAAAATGAAAAGCTGAAAACCCTCCAATTAAAGCTGAAAGTCTGCACTTTAACCTCATAGTCACTGTTCCACTTCAAATCCAATGTTCTGGAGTACAGAGACAAAACAACAAAAATTGTGTCACCACTCGAATACTTTATTGTATATTGTATTTTACAATATACTTACAGTATATCATTCAGTATATAATCGATAGACTTTTTCTGCAGTTTAATTATACTTAGAATAGTAAAATATCAATATACAAAAAGTACAGGTACAAAAGCACACTTCTGAAAGTATACTTTAAAAAGTGTACTATTTTGGTAGTCTTAAGTAACCATAAATACAAAAATAAATTAAATATATTTAAGCCTGTCTTAACTTTTAATGCTACTGTATATGGCCAAAAGTATCCGGAAACCTCTTGGTCTGGGGCTGTTTCATGGTTCGGGCTAGGCCCCGTAGTTCCAGGAAAATCATAACGCTATACACCATACAGTGAGTGATATTCTAGATGATACTGTGCTTCCAACATTGTGGCAATAGTTTGTGGAAGGCCCTTTCCTGTTTCAGCATGACAATGCCCCCTTGCGCAAAGTGAGGTCCATAGAGAAATGGTTTGTTGAGATCGGTGTGGAAGAACTCGACTGGCATGCACAGAGCCCTGACCTCAACCCCATCAAACACCATTGGAATCAATTGGAAAGCCAACTGCGAGCCAGGCGTAATCGCCCAACATCAGTGCCTGACCGCACTATGATGTTCTTCCGGCTGAATGGAACTAAATCCGCACAGCAATGTTCCAACATTTAGTGGAAAGCCTTCCCAAGAGAGTGAAGGCTGTTATATCAGCAAATGGGGACCAACAACTCCATATGCCCATGATTTTGGAATAAAATGTTGGGCAAACAGGACTGGTGTCCATATACTTTTGGCCTTGTAGTGTATACTTACAGAAAATATAGTTAAGTATACTTTTTTGACATGGAGGAGGGCTGTGCCATATCTCACTGCGCACCAGTGATCCCCTGATCAATCAGTTGTCCACCGACTGCCTCCCCAAGCAACAAGTTAACTTTCCTCCTTCCTCTGACTGGATGTCTGTGCTGGGTTAACTGCCTCTGACTGGATGTCTGTGCTGGGTTAACTGCCTCTGACTGGATGTCTGTGCTGGGTTAACTGCCTCTGACTGGATGTCTGTGCTGGGTTAACTGCCTCTGACTGGATGTCTGTGCTGGGTTAACTGCCTCTGACTGGATGTCTGTGCTGGGTTAACTGCCTCTGACTGGATGTCTGTGCTGGGTTAACTGGTGGACTGCAGAGTGAAAAGAAGAAGCAGTTTGACATATACTGTATGTTCTGGAATATATCCTTGACAGGGAAGGTTGCAGTGATAAAAAAATGAGCAGACAATTTGGCCATTCCCAATTTGGAGATAATAGGGGTGAAATAATTTACAAAAAAAGTGTCAAAAAGTAATAATAATCTGATGATAATTTGATTTCCAGTCTGTTCCGTGCTAATGTGTGTATACCCCCACAGCAACATTACACTTTACATGTGGTTTATGTAACATTTATAGTATTTATGTACATCACATAATGGGTCACTTTTGAACAAATTCTTAATTGAATATATCATGAGAACACAACTGTGACACAAATATCATGCTAGACACAGCTCTTTAATTTTTTATGGCATTTCAAGAATCCTCCCCACCTCCACCCAGGGACAGCAACGGAGGTAGAGCTTCGATCTTTCAGCCTGGCATGACAGAGAGCTTTCCGCCATAAATAGTCCGTTACGCTGCCCATCAGCAACGGTCTGCAAATACCATCATTATGTAATCAGTGGTTTGTTTGACCTCTGTATCAGTGATTACTGCCCAATAGCTTACATAAGGGATCTCAGACAGAAGAAGTCTAATCCATGTGTGGTAGTTAAAATTAATTTTGGAAAATTCTATGACCAAGCCTTCCTATATGACCTCTATCATAATGAACTCTCTTGCACTCTCCAAATCCCAGATGCTGAACTGGCTTTGAGCTATTTTATTCATATTTTTAACTTGGTAGAAAATAAACATGCACCTTTTAAGAAAATGTGAATAAAGAACAGATCACTATACACACTATTTCAATGAAGAAATAAATCCAGGGCTGTAGCCAGATGCACCCATGATCTGTCTCAATGGCCTGTCTTCAGGCAGTTCAGGAATAAACGCACTGATGCTGTGACAAAAGCAACACTTTTATCTGGTCTCATTAACGAATGCATTAAACAATCCACGTAAGGTTGCAAATTCACCTAAAAAGTAAAAATAACAACAGTTCCTCGTTTCCTTCCCATATTAGTTCTGAGCACGGCTTGGTATCGGATCACAAGGATATTATGTGCTGTGTTCAATATTAATTTTGCTGCATCAGGTCATTTGTTTGAAAAAACAATTAAAATCTCCACAGAAAACAGCATGCAGCCACTGCTACCGTAAAACCTCTAGATGCCATATACCACTCTGTTGTAAACTCATTACAGGTGATAAATATGGCACATATCACTGCCTTCTTCATAAAAAAGGTTGGCTGGCCCTCTCTGCCTGCGAGACGTGATCTGCACTGTTATGCTTTTATCTATGAAGCCCTGCTGGGCAGGCTACCATTTTATTTATCTTTACTTTTGAATTGGAACAATGCCCATTATCACACACGCTCACAAGACGAGCTTGTACTCCAGGTCGCCAAGACAAAGTCTGACCTAGGACAAACTGCTTTTTGCTTTTATGCCCCTCATACCCTGTGATTTGCAGACTAGACTCCTTACTGCCTTTCAGACTATTTCAGAACCTAAAGTTGAAACTTATTGTTTTTGATTGCTATTGTTTTAACTAATGTTTTATATTTAGTTTGTTTATTCATGTTTTATTCATTTTGTTATTTTTTTGAATACACTTTTTGCAATTGTTTTAACTAATATTTTAAATGTAGTTTTAACTAATGTTTTAATTGTTGTTTTTTCTGATTATTGTCTTAAGTAATGTTCTTCTCTTTCTCCTTTTCTTCTTTTTGTTTGTAACTCGGCGGTATTGTAAATGAGGGGCTCTCCCTCAATGCTTCTCCCAGGTTTAAATAAAGTTTTTTTTCTGGGCCCTCCATTAACCCAGATTCACTGGCTGTTTCCTACAAAACATCTAAAACCCCATCCTTTCAGACCCTTCCCTTCTTTATTAAACAGGTCTGGAGGCATGCACCTTTTCAGTAGCACTTATTTTATTGAAACCTTGCCTAAACCTCCCCCCCCCTCCCACACACACACTCCACCCCTGACAGCACATCACAAATGCCATCAGTTATCACCTCCCTAGTCACTACTTAGCCTCCTCCCAATTACATAATCAAAACACACCTTTCCTACACAGAATCCCTCCTCTCTGACAAAATCGTACTGTAAACAGCGCTGCCGCCCAACAGCAGATACGGCACCGCCCACCAAACACGTTCTCAGCCCAAATGCCACCGCAACATATCCTCGCTCCTGGCTGAACTCACTTCAATGAATGTTCTGCGGCATATGGACACCTGCCAATGGCATTACACCTCAAGAGGGAGGGAGGGAGGATAGGGGGTGATTACCAAGATACTGTAGGGTTTCCACACGATCAGATTGTCAAGAGTTTTGGTCGCGGATCAGCGAATTAAAGCCACACCCACAGGATATGCTCATTGGCCAGGCTTCCTGCAAAAAGAACGGAATGTTTGAGGTGTTTTACAATTTACAATTTAATCAGTCAGCAGATGCTTCTTACTGTAGTGACTTACCAAAAGGGCATTTTTACATGGTAAGCCAGAGTGTTGCAGTGCATGCTGGTTTTTGTGGTTTCCTTTCAATGAGCTGCCAATTACGGCCTTGACAACCAGGTGTGGGGATTCTTTAACCAATGAATCACTTAAACAAACCACTGGGGCCAAGAATTCCGCAAAAAAACTAGTAGACATCGTGGCCCTAAAGGATGTGGTAAGCAAACAAACCCCACTAGAGCTAGAGGTTATTACAATAAAATAAGTGCCACCGAAAAGGTGCCTCAAAACCTATTTAATAAAAGAGCAAAGAGTCTGAAAAGGGCAGGATTTCTGATGTTTGCCTTCTCGATTGGTTGGGGAAGGTCTTCCACCATTGGGGGTTGAGGACGGAAAAGAGCCAGGACTAAGAGGAACAGTTGCCAGGTGCATCATTTGCTGCTTGATATGCCAATGTGAGAAACTCCAACTGAATTTTGGCAGAAAGAAGCCAGTGAAGGGTATATTCATGTGTAATGCATTCATTTAGGTAGGTTCACTATGAGGCAAGCAGCAGCATACTGAACCAAGTACTGTGGCCTGATGGCACAGGCCAGTACGTCAGCCAGCAAGCCGTTGCAATAGCCCAGGTGAGAAATTACGAGGTCTTGGCAATTTTAACTAAGTTGCTCTTTATGTTTGGAAAACACCAGTGTACCAGAAGGATTGGTCATTCCATCACCTCCATATGAACTGAAATATCCTCAAAATACTATTCCCTCCATGATGTTTGGGACAAAGACATATTTCTTCCTCGATTTGGCTCTGTAGGCCTACTCTGCAGTTTTAGATTTATAATCAAACAATTCACATTAGGTTAAAGTGTAGATTCGCAGCTTTCATTAAAGGGTATTTTTATCATGAGTATTTAACATTATGGAGGGCACTGTAAGTGAATTTAGGTGTGGTTCCATTCATATGGTGGAAAATAGCTCACAAATAAAAATATTGTTTTCTTAACAGTGTAAACGTTAAGGTTGAAGTAAGGTTAAGGTAAGCTCGCGATGAGAAACGACCCTTGACAGGCTAGGGTCTACAGTAAGCTATAGTTTATTAGTAAGAGACACTTTCCCATTCACTTTGGGTCCTTGACCCATCAGCCGGGGTTCTCGCGAGCTCAGCTCCTGTCCTTCACAAGGTCAAGGTTAAGATGATGAATTTGCTTGTCCCTCCTGCTTCGGCCGCCTCGCGCCAACACTGCGCTACGAGCCTGGGTTTTGTTCACTCCAGGAAACAGGCTCTTCCTCCGTGTAAACACTGAGCTTGGTCAGGCGGCCTGGGGACTGGTACTGGCACGCTATGGTCACTGTCAGACAGTTTCTCAGCCGGGGTAAAATGCGGGTCAGGGGAGACATATGGGAGACGCAGAACGCTGCGAAGAAACCGCGGACTAGCAGGATGACAGTGAAAGATAACAATCGGAAGAAACGGAATATAATTCATTAAGTACATTGAACTGATAGTTAACTGTAATCAGAACAAGCGAACTGCCGTGACCAACCTGGAAGGTCGTGCTTTGGCTAAATCGGTGGCACACATCACATTGATTGTGGCAAATAATTGAGTTTATTCATTTAAAATCTGCTAGCAATTTATATGAGCATAGATTAGCTTTTCAATGACAGTTCTGGAATTTAGCGTGTTGTGATCATTTTAAACAAAAACGTAGTTGTTTGTCTCTGGGAAAAATATTTTCACTCATATAACCACCATGACTCACGGACAAAAATATAATGTTCGTAGCCTAAGACATTTGCTTAAATCGGAATTGTCTGGTTACTTAATATTGTTGTGTGTGTGTGTGTGTGTGTGTGTGTGTGTGTGTGTGTGTGTGTCTAAATCCCTGTAATGTGTGTGCGCACACATATTCATCTTTGACTACACGCCATTTTACAATTCTACTGAACGTTTCTCAGAAAAATCAACAAGCGTATTTCAAAATAATTGGCAATGAAATGTACATGGTAGGCAATATCAATATTTATAATTTAATAAAATTCTGGATCCCATAAAATAGAATCAATTAATAATTAACCTTGCGTGCGCTGAGCTTTATTGACTGCTGTATAAGTGGAATCAAGAACTGTAGCAAGTATTTTACCCATTGCACTGTAAAATCTTTATCCCGTTCAAGTCGTGGACAGAGCAGGTCCACATTTTACTTGAGGAAGAGTGGGCTTCTCTGAAGACTTAAAGTGGCGTTTTAGAGGGAGCAGGAAGCTACAATAAAATCGTCATATTTCAGCCAGTATGGGTGTTTCTTCTACAGCTTTTGAATATCTACATATACACCCAAGGGCCTCCAGCAGCAACTCTGTGCGTCTGGAGTGCACAGATGGAGATGAGATCCAGAGAAGAAGCCTGACTCCAGCCAACATAATTAATGGCAAAGTCCGCTGTAGGTTGTAAAACAGACAGCCAGGCCTTCGCTAAGCGGGGAGCTCGAGGGGCTGTTTACGAGATAGAAAGCTGATAAACTCACGTTTCTCCAAAACATAGGCGCTAGGCGGGGGAATCCAGTTGTCTCTGTTTTGAATGAATGACCTTAAGGCGCAAATACCCAATAACGCACCATTAAAAAAAGTAAATAAAGCACAAAAAACATATCTCTCTCTTTCTCTCCCTTACACTCTTTCTTTTATATATATATATATATATATATATATATATACACACACACACACACACACACACACACACTCAGTGGCCACTTTATAAGGTGCACCTATCTAGTAGAACCCCTTTTGTCGCCAGAGTAGAACATGTGTCTGTGTATGTATATATGTGTGTGTGTGTGTGTGTGTGTGTGTGTGTGTGTGTGTGTGTGTGTGAGAGAGAGAGAGTGTGCGTGTTTGTTAGATAATGGACAGGCTATTAATTATCTCTACAGAGCTACATATTATATATTAGGCCAATCTTATGTGGCCTAATATAGGACACAAATGATAACATAGAAGAAAAAAATAGCAATTTTTTCAATTTTATATTATTTAAACATTGTGTTTAAACACGCCAGCAAAGTGCAAAAGTCTAAATCACAGCAGTCAGCTATAGCCTAGTGTAACTAAATAGATTTAAGTTAGATGTGATGGACTTGCATGATGGACTTGCATTTTTTAAATTAGTTTACTCTGTTTTAGAAAAATGATATTTATAGGATACACGTTTAACAGCTGTGTGGTAAAAATAAAAAAATAAAAAACGGTTCTTATTGGCTACTTCTCCTTGTACCAGGGGTAATTGACTACTATTCTACTATCATCATAACCATAGAAAACTATGCATTTAATTGCACGTATTATTATGAAAGATGGTATACTTTCTGATTACATTACATGCATATTAGGAACGTTAAAGTAAACTTGTGATTCATGCATTTATGTTAACGACTCACAGCAACGGATTATACTAAAAGTAAATTTGCTTGTATAAATTGTTGCGTTGAATGGTTTATGTGAGTGTGCTTCTGCTTCTCGTTTTTAGTCAGGGTGCACGTCAAGCTAAAGTGAAAAATGGTCGTATTTACTGGCTAGAGGTAGTCCTGATTTATGTGGCAATTAAAAAGCATTAAAGCAATACCATTACCAAATAGATGGGCTAGTGGTTTTTTTATTTAAACAAACGTGCAGGCTATGTCTGTGTATGCAAAATTGCGCGCTTTGTTTATATGAAAGAAGTATATATTTATTACAGTTTGTTTAAATTAATTCCGAGGCCCCTTTCAGCTTAATTCCTCTAGAGGTAGGCTGTGATTTATGGACTTAAGACACACACTTGTTTTAGCCTTCGATTCTGGCCAAATCATTCGCGTTTCCGCTTCTTTTAATATATGACTTTATATTTGAACTCTATTTGTGGTGCAAACAAATTCGCGAAACCTTTAATATAAGTCACAATCTGGGTTATCATTGACAATGTTGTGCTAATTTCTAAAATTTAAAAAACTTACATAACAATAATGGGTTCATCAGAATAATATGAAAGATATGAAAAAAGTTTTTTTTTTCAAGTAGGCCTACTTTCTGACATTATATATTTCAACATTTTAAGAGTGAGGATCAATTTAACATCAAGGCAATCACTAAATTAAAACCAATAACGGTGGTATTAATGAATAAACGCGTTTAGCCTCCGCATTGTAACGGAAAATATTGTGCACTGCAGTTAAATCCTACCAATATGTAGCCCGTGTACTTTAAATTTCCCTATGCGAGACCTTATATAAAATTAGCATTATCTTTATCTCTCCACGGATACTGCTTCATTTAATAATTATTAAACTACAGTATAGCAAAATAATATTAAAGTTATACCCATCCTCCTACCCAAATCACGGTTGATTTTGGTATATGAAATAATGTATGACGAAAATAATGTGATAAAACAATAATTACAGGCTATATATAACAGTCACACCCGCATGCATGTGATATTTATAAAAACCTTACAAGGTTACATATTTAATAGAATCTAACAAGGAGAATGATGAGGTAGGCAACTCTTAATTATCTCTCTCTCTCTCTCTCTCTCTATATATATATATATATATATATATATATATATATATATATATACTGTAGGCTATATTGTCTGCGCTTAGTAGTTTGCATGTCCACGGTTAATATCGGGAAAATGTATAAGAACGTTGCGCATCTGCTTGCTTTGGTCAGAGAGACTCCACGGTTCACTGGGCAAAGGCTACCTCATTCACGCTAATGGAGCTATTAGCGTCCTGGCGGCTGCCTTGCTATCCAAACAATCCCCAGAACGCCGCTCACACCTCACGTGCGTCTTCACTTGAACAGTAGCTCAACAGTGAAAGCCGAAATTCTGACCCCCCTGCCTGGCGTTCAAGGACATAAAGGGTAAATTGCCCGAACGAGAATAGAATGCCTTTTACAATCTGCTTTTACCGGAAATTGGCAGGGAATGAGTAGCAAAATATATCAAGAGACTTCATACATATAAATCGGCACACCATGAAATTGTCTATCATTGTGCATGTCCTATAACATCAGGCCTAAAACACAAGCATGAAAATAGGAATGTGAATAAGATTATTTTTAACTGGTGATAAAAGATCGATCATGACCACGAAAGAAATAGAGTGATAAATCAATTTTAAAAATTCTCCAGTGATGATTTAATCGTAAAAGAGAAAAAAATCGTTGCAGATCCTCATTTCTACGTCATTTTGCGCTGCTAAACAATTAAGTGTACGATTATTATTATGATTCGGCTATTATTATTATAAATAGCAGTGGCATGTGCGGAAAATCTAAGATCTTCCAAATAGCTGATTGTGGCAAATGCTGTTTGGTAGCGAAGTAGCGATTCAAAAAAAGAAAAAGAATAACATAGTATAACCTTTAATATTAAAGCAACATAGGGTATGTATCGACTCTCTCAATGTACACGAATAGTCTGATTGCCAGTTTATATGGCTACATGTAACTGCTTATCAGAGCTGGCCGAACTTCTCGAACTCGGTACATCCCTTGATTGATATAAAACAGACTTGTGATGTAGCCTAATTATCTATGGCACCAATCATTATATTTTACTCCACTATTTTTCCTTCATCTACTAGCCTATTGGTACCCAGTGAACAACAGTCGTCCATGGACGGCTAAATTGTGTTGGTCTATATACGTAGGTACAGCTATGCATTACGGCTTTGCCATGACGTGATGTCACTGAATACTATTTCAAGACGTTTATAATGATACAACTTCCATGATAATTTATAAAAGGTGAACATGCTGTGTGGTTCCTAATGAACAGCATACTGAAAATTATGTGTGATTTCTAATATGTCTTATTGGATTGACTGGCGTCCTGTGTTTCTGAAGAACAAAACTTGAATATACTGTAAAATATTGCAGTGGCATCGCGACTTCACGTTTTACAAAAAAATGCAGTAACGTCAGCTTAAAAAAGAAAACACGCACACACGCGTGCGCGCACACACACACACACACACACACACACACACACACACACCTGTAAAAAAAACACTGCAAGTTGCATTGCATTTATTCAAAGCCTGCAATATACAGAAAACAAATTCTACTCTACAATTACAATCGTGGGACACTTGCCTATGTGCTAAATAGCCTACACTCCTTCTTCAGGCCTTCGTGGGATTCAGCGTAATGGTCCGCAATAACAACAACCATTATTTAAATTAAGGTTAAAACAGATTAAATTAAGACATAGCTACCCTACTTAAACGATGCACTGCGTGCACGGCCTGGCACGATTTGGAAAACCTACCCCCAAAGCCACTGTGCTCACAGTAAATATGACATTCTTTTATTCGATCATGTTATGAAATTCACCCATCCATAAAAGCTAACCTTAAAGTAATGGTTTAAACTTAACCAAACTTAATCGACGCATTGTAAAATACAAGTTCTCGACATACTTACGCAAGAAGCAAGTCATCATACCCGTGGAGTCATTGTCCGGTTGCTCATATATGTTGTAGTGTCAGCAGGCATAGGTGCGTTATGATAGAACTGCAAAGTCTTGACAGTGCTCGGTAGACATAACTGTGCTCGATTTGATTGATTGAATGCACATTTATTTATTTTTGATATAGGCCCGGTAGTCTATTCAGCACTTTCGCATATAACAATGTTAATTTACGAATTGATTCGTTAATTACCTAATTTATCAATTAATTAATCAAGTCACTTTTTATATCAATATAGCATCTATCCTTGAATATAAAATACCATGGTTTATAATTTTACTCGTAAAAACAAACAACAGTAGACTATAGATACATTGTTTAAGAAATATAAGTGCACCGAGTATGTTTATGTTAAGTGAAACTCGTTGCAACGCCCCCCCCCCCCCCCCCCCACTCTCTCAAATTGCCCATTTGAAGACATACAGCTCGAGACCGAGAAGGAAGACGCTGTCCTAATCTAAACAGCACTCTGTTGATGGCGAGCGGATGAGATTATCTCGTCTCGCTCTCTTCCCTTTCTTTCTCCTGGTTTTAGCAGCACCCAAGCATTTGGCACTGGCGCCTATATACTTGGCCACAATTGACAGGAGACAAGAGGTGTAGCGTTTCCTTTTGTTGTCCTGTGGAATCCTGGTAAAGGCCGCGCCTTGTGATGTCAGCCCCTAACGAAAAGACGTAGGCCTAATACAGCCATGCTATATCATCGCGTGATATATGCTCACCTGGGGAATCAAAGGGTGGTGTGCTATTGCTATTCTTCTTCCATTTGTAGGCTACCGCAGTTCTACTGCTGTCCATCAAATTTCACATTGGCGAAAATATTCATAGGCACAAATGAATATTAGCAATGCAAGCGGGGAGCCAAGCCAAACATATAGCTTTGTGCTGGAATGAGCATGCTGCACGAGACAGCTACTAGTGCTCTTACAGTGCAGTGTTCTGGACAACTGTGCGAGAAGGAGCCTCAGCACCGAGCGTCTTCACAGAGAGACTGTTATATAGCTTCCTCGTAAGCCCACTAAGAACCACAGAGATCTGTCTCTGTTCTGGTTTCAATCAGTCCTCAGTACTAAAAGCTGTAAAAAGAAGTTGGATAATAAGGTGAGAAAAGCTGAGGTCTGGATTTTATCGAGGGGAATTTTGCTCTCGACACTCCTTTCTCTGTTTTGGAGCCAGGATGCACACCATAATAAAATTCGTGATTAAGTGATTATAATGTTTATAAGTGTTTGCGTTTCTAATTCCTATACTAGCCTACTCAAAAAAATCAGTCTCGCTGATAGAGTACTTGTATTTAAAATATGCCTTTAAGACAATTCATGTTCATATATAATTCGTATTTATGAAGATAATGTTGATAATGATGTCGATGAGAATACTTATTTTTACATTATTATTATTATTATTATTATTATTATTAATGCTGCTACTACGACTCTTACTATTGGTACCACTAGTAGTAGCCTTAGCCTATAGGCCTATATCTGAGTAAGATAAGGAAAAATACAGGAAATTACCCACGTGCTATCTGAAACAATTAAGTCACATACTGATTGTTACCACTATTATAACCGTTACACTTTCTCATATGATTCCATTTTATAAGTACAGAATATTTTAACCCATTATTAATTTGCATTGGCATGCAATTCCAGTACAGAATATTTTAACTCATCGTTATTTTGCACTACCATGCAATTATATATCAATCATGTGCACGACACGATGGCAAGAATGACGACAAAGTTTTCAATATCAAGTTTTTACAGATGGAAATATGCTATATGAAGTCTTGTCGTCAATAGTCTGATCATTTAAAATAAATTGACAAGGAAATGAATTATGAAGTCAAATTCTGAATCACTTAATCCACCACAAAGCCAGTGTGTTGTATGCCAAGAACAAGAACAAGGCCAAGACCTAGATCGTATATAGCCTAAATTGCGGTTCCAGATTTGTTTAGTTTTATAACAAACCTTATCTCTGGTTGTATAATAGCCAACACTCTAAGCTACCTATGACTCTTAAAGAAGTGCACCTGAGCGGCGTTTTGCTTTAAATAAACACATTTCAGCAGCTAAGATTATACACATCGCGTTCATATTTTGATTTTTTGTAAAGACAAGGGATTAAAATAAGGCTATTAACTGACGTTGTGAAGAGAACAACAGTTTCAAAGATCCCAAATGTATTAGCCTATCAATCGTATAGTGCGGTAGCCCATATTAGCCTACGTTTGAAATAGGCTACATTTATTTTCCTAATATTTAAAAAATGTCTATGTCATCAAAACTTTGGATTAGGCCGATATTTGTTGCAGGGAATATTCATTTAAAAATCGTCACCAGGGAATAGTCTATTTAGACTTTTGTTCAGCTTGGCCTTGTTGGGTGACCCGACAATAGGGCCTATATTGTGCTTGTCTTTTTGCTGAAATTATACGGCTATGGCTTGCCTGGAACAGTGATAATGAGCTATTAGCGTAGTGTTGATTTGACTTCATCCTATACTTACCCAATCATGTAGGTCGAAAGAGACGTGCTCAAGTACATTTTGATGTCATTTGAACCATCGATTCTGATGGACTATTATCTACTGTCCCAGTCAGACACGTACAACCTAGTTTCATTAGGCTATAGCCTACACTAAATAGCAAAATACAACACCCAAAACATTTACGTCACGTGCTGTTATTGTTACCAACCCATATCAAGAGATTGTTCTTTAGCTAATACGCTAAACACACCCAATGCGCGCGTGCGCGCACGTTTGTATTCATTATGCGTAATCAGCAAAACGCTTTCACTTCATTTTTTTGGGAATAACAATTTTAGGTCATTTTACGATACATTTGATGACTAGCCCCTTGTGAATAAGCGTGACACCCCTCGCTGTCCATGCGTCACAGAACGTCTGCATGTTTTCAAACTGCGCACTTCAATCCGCCGCCAAAGCCTCCCTCGCTCTTATTTGTAGCTCTCTTACGAATTTGACAGTTTACACACCAGTGTCTGAGTCTTTCTATGGGCTCCTAAGTACCCGAGTAAGAAACCCATCATATTTCCTCCGTATGAGTATGGAACAGTGTTCAGTCAGTGTTACACACTTTTCCATGGACAAATGAGCATTCAAAGTCAAATATTGTAGGCTGTATAGATCAAATGAATGCTATAGGCTATATGTAATGAATGACACATTCCCATAAGGGTCACAAAGACGGATTTTTTTTTGTTTTGGTCAATGGTATCACAAATTGTGTACATAGAAAATACTATAAGACGACATTCATGCAGTATGTGAGGAAGAGAAGAGGAGATTGGAAAGAAAGTGGCGGGGACAGAAAGAGCTTCCGCTGAAACGGAAACTGATAGCAACAGATTGTATTGGCTAAAAACGTCAATCAGTTTTCTAGAGGAATTTTAATTGCTGTTGGGGCCCTGCTTATCGTCTGAACAGGTTTATTAATATACTTGCGATAGTGGAAGCGAAAAAGTAATCGACCCCATTGCAGCGCAAATTATGAACCAACAGATATTATACTTTTTTTTTTAGTATGTGTATATGTTGCAGTAGCCTCATTCACAGGGACTCAGGGAGCAGTTAAAAACCAGAGATCGATATATATGCAAAAATATAGACAGTAATCTGAGCAGTGCCTTAACGTGCAAAATGTGACACTGAAACAACTTTCAATTTTAAAAATAGACTTCCACAAGGAGGCTAGACAAGCCAAAAAAGAAAGTGAACAGCAACATTGGTAAGGGTTAAATCGATTATAACAGAGTCCAATAGGGACAACATGTAGCAAAGTACACTGTCAAAAAGTTCAGTTCACACTGCACATAATTTTGTTGTATTTGTAGTTCTACATTTAGGCAGATACGATCAATAAGGATGCTGATGAATCCTTGCAAACTCTGGACCTTCATAATGTGACATGCTGTTTTTACTGGATCTGTGCAGTTTGTCTTATAGCAGCTAAATTGTCCACATGTGCCCATACCAGATCTACTAAGCGAATATGTCTGCTAGAAAAACTTCAACAAGGATTCTTGGTATGTCATTTGAGCTTAATCCGGAGCAAAAAAAGACAAACGACACCAGTAACATCAATCTGCTGTTAGGGCAATGGCGCACAATTTCTCCACATTGCGCAACAATCAATATAAATCTACGTGCAAGCCTATGGGCAGGCACTATTCATCTAAATGTGCCAATATGTCTCCATAATTTCATTTGTGAAAAACTGCATATACGTTTTGATAATGTTGGATGTATGCTTCAACTCCTAGTGCCATATTCCAACACACGGACGGTCATTGCGCGTGCCACTCATTTAACACTTCATGTGTTGTTTTCATATTATGTATGCACCCCGTGTCCACAGGGTCAAAAATGACCCACCCTCACGAAACACGGGTGATAAAGCTTCTTCGTTTAATTGTAAACTCTAAATCTATTTTTCATGTAGAAACAACCTGTCGTTCATCAATACATTGGTTAATAACTGCTTTCCTACTTCCCACTTATTCAGTCTTCGTTCATTTTTACTAAACACACATCAGAATGTTTTTCTTTTTTGCTATCATATATGTCTGGTACTTAATGTTGATTATGACTTCTGATCTCATAACTGTAGCCTTAAAAAACTAAAAGACAATATTTGTACCTTTATGGTGTGCCGTTTTATAAAAATGTAAAAAGGGCAATGTTTTGTAATGGTCCAGGAAAGGTAATATAATTGTATGCTGAAAAAAGCATAAGGGGTTTGTACTGCTGCTAAACTCAGAAAATTGATCATTTTGACCCAAGGGCAGGACAAGTGTTAAATCAAATTGTCATTCATTTGATTATGTCTGTTATGAATTGAATAGCATTTTCTGGTTAATATAATAATCTCTTATAATAATAAGAAGCCACTTCCTCAAGGCACTCCAGCACTTCAGATGAAAACTTTCTCTGTACATTTCAACTCACACTTAGTGATCAAAGAAGTTTTCTGGCATCGGCCGTTGGAAATAGCTATAATAACTAAACTGAAGAATTGCGCACCATTTAAGTATTTCCACTCAAATAAAACACCCAGCTTCGATTACAAGGGAACTAAATTAGTCCAATTAAATGTCTTAAATTAAACAGACTAAATTAGGGGGTACATTTATAATTACGACCAACCTCCGTATCCTTGAAGTTTCCAATGTACTTCAAATAGAACTCTCTCTGGTATTTTCATTCATAACAATAGAGATAAATTACAGAATTAAGTATACGCAACCTAGATACGTGTCCATTATAACAGTAAAAGTCTATCGTAATAAGAGAAAAGTAATATTTCCTAATCTGAATTATTTTTAAATTAAATTTCAGTAATGACCAATATATGTTACAATTACACAATAATACTACTACTACTACTAATAATAATAATAATAATAATAATAATAATAATAATAATAATAAACATCATCATCATAATCACTATTCACATGGCTATTTTTAATGTGCATTCCGGCTTCACTATTTTTGGCCTTTTGCATTTTTATTAACATATCAACAGATCATCGTATTACCCTTCACGATGTAATCTCATTGTTTACGTGCCAACTTCAAATCACATTGTAATATTTAACACGCCATATTTATAATATGCAGAACACTGAAATGGCATTTAAAAACATTTGAATAACAGTAGATTTTAACCAATCACCAACCCCGGGATAAATATTTTTTACTGAAATGCTGCTCGAATTGCATGGCGTAGCGCTACACACAAATAGTCCACTTCAGCAACATTCATATCACAATTAAACTTTATAGTAGACAGCTCGCCCGCCAGTATGATAACGTATTCATAATCGACTAACTATATACTTCAATCCAGTTTAACTGCATTTAAACATGGAAGAAAGTAGCCTATATAAAAATAATTTTAAAAACTACCCGAATATAGACCTAACATAGCAACATCAAACCTCCCCATCAATATTTTGGTCCGATTAAAATTTTTGTCATTTATTATCTACTTAATTTGTAGACTACTCGTAGCCTACGAGTAGGCTACATTCATCATGAGCGAAATGCCCCGCTTTCGTTACTTCCATTGATAGCCTATTTCACACAAAATTTTGTTAATAAGTCAAACATAGCATACGAATGATCACATATAGGCCTACATACATTTGTTACAGATACGACCGATTTTAATATAAAATGTCTGAGACAACTACTGTGTCGCCAGTTGTGTGATGGCCTAAATAGTCTCCACATAGGCCAAGGCTATTTTTACTTCTGGAGAATTCTCACACACGTATTGCTGGCTGGTGTAGGCTATTAAAAGCACCGAACAGTAAATAACAGAACGACAGAGGCCCGTATCAATGATGAACTTATTATTCACTTAAAATATGGTCTTTTGTCCTTTTTTTTCTCACCGCGAGGAACGATGCATTTTCTGAGGTCCAAAACGTTCAGGCACATCTTGATTATTTTGAGAAAGGCTTAGCGTTAGCTAGTTAGCCATACAACTTAATGGTGAAATAATCAAAGAAAGCTCACACCCTGCTTTTTGAGCGACCGTCTCAGAAATATTACACCTCTTCACAATTATAATTAGAAAGTTCCACTAAAGTATAGGTCTAACGACATAAGAAAACAAATCCATCATTTCTCATTTCATTTCGCATATCAGTATTCGAACTGATTTACTGAAGAAAGTGGGGGTAGGCTATCAGTGTATTTCGTAACTCCCATCACCATGTCCAGTAGTATGTGAACTGGCTAATTTCGGTGTCACTCTACCTTAGTGTCCCACCCCATCACAGTGACATCACAGACTAGGAGTGGAGCTGTTTGCCTCTCCGAGTTTCCACCAACAAAACAGGCATTGGCTGTCAAAGGAAGCACGCGGACCTCCCTCTTGATACACGCCAAGACACACGGTACATGGCAATCTTTTTGCAGCGGATTTTCTAGGAGATGAATTGCATCAAATTACTTGCCATCTAAATCAATTATTCTTTGAACTGAGTGCATGTTACGTAACTGGACATCAACGGAGGTAATTTCCTTAATGTAACCGAAAAGGACGGAATAATGCTTCCGAGTCCGGTCACTTCTACGCCGTTCTCAGTCAAAGACATACTGAAACTGGAACAACAGCAGTCTCAACCGCACCTCCATCTCGAGCAACCGCGCGCCCACTTGCATCGGGAGGTGCCACAGCAGCAGCAACATTATCAATCGCCCCCTTCGTGCATGCTCGCGGCACGGGAGAGCCCTGCTTTCTCAGACGGGGAGGAGAACATGTCCTACCTAAATTCTATGCCTGTGCGGGACAGCCTTTGTGAGGCTAGTCTCTCCGCAGGGATATTCGTCCAATCGGCACTAGAACATTTGGTCGACCCCAAGTTAGAAGCTGATCTCGAAGAACCGGACACTGGTGAGTCACTTTAAGATTAGAAAAAAATGTGTTTAATTCAAATTTATTTTAACAATGCTTATTGCGCTCATAAAAATAGAATTGAGACAGTATCCGTTGTAAGAATCCCTTAAAAGTAAAACGGCTGATGACAGTGACAGTTAAAAAGTAACTTTTTCGTTTTGTCAAAACGATGTAGCTTTATTTTGAAGCTTAGATAGGCTATCAAACACATGTGATTGTCTACTCAATCAAGAGCATACTGGATGTATAACTGCAATATTGAGTTTCTGTCTTTGACATAGTTCAATTTTACAACACCAATATTGATTAAAAGAAGCATGAAGTAGGCTAACATTTACAAAGTAAAACCATTCAGCCCATGTTTTAATTCTATAAATACTATTTGCGTGACCATTATTTGCCAAATTAGTCTATATTGACTTAACGGTTAAAACTATTTCTTCAGTTAGCCAAATACTATTTAGGTAAACACTGTAAACAAAATAACCTTCGCTTCGTTACAGAAAATATTGAAACGGTCTTAATGACTTGTTAGTCTCTAATGTATGAGGAGATTGCCCTTATTTTAAAAAGCCAATGGGCAGAATACACAGATTTAAATATAATTCAAGTTGTAGGCCTAGTAAATATGATTTAAAAATATATGACGGGTTTATTTACTAGGCTATATTACAAAAACATTTACATTATAATTCGGAATGTATTAATTAAATATTTTAAGCACAGCGATTTCTAAAAACAAGTTTCCTTCACAAAATTCCAGTGATGCTAAATAACTTTTCAAAATAGGCTACTCTGCATTCCTTATTTTGTGTTTCCTTTGCCATCCGCCCATAATCATTTCAGAACAACTGAAATTACACTGTCGACCAGAGAGAAACAAAGAATAGCCTGCCTTCTCCGTAACGATATGGGTCATACCAACCTTTATACAAATCACTTTTACGAGGAGTAGTCGACGCAACACAGTGTTGTTTGAAACTTTAGCCTAACGACTCAAAATGAAAACAAATGTGAGGAACCACGACTCAGGTTATACTGTTATCTATTGTGCATATTTCAGCTATCTATCCCCTTTATTTGATATCACAGAGAGCTGTGCCGTCGTAAACAAGCCGCAGGAATGCGAGAACGGCCGCCATTCGGATTCGGAAAGGCCCAACAAGCAGAGGACCAGGAGGAAACCGAGGGTCCTCTTCTCCCAGGCCCAGGTGTTTGAACTCGAAAGACGCTTCAAACAGCAGAGATACCTATCGGCACCGGAGAGGGAGCACCTGGCCAGCACTCTGAAACTCACATCAACGCAAGTCAAAATATGGTTCCAGAACCGAAGATACAAATGCAAACGACAGCGTCAAGACAAGTCTCTGGAAATGGCAGGACACCACCATCCGCCACCACCAAGGCGGGTTGCAGTGCCAGTTTTAGTCCGAGATGGCAAGCCTTGCTTAGGGGGGTCGCAGAATTTTAATGCACCGTATTGTGGCTCAAACCCTTACACTTACAACGGCTACCCGGCGTATACCTACGGCAACCCGGCATACAATACCAGTTACAGCTGCACCTATTCGAGTATCCCTGCTCTCCCTTCTGCCACAACGGCTAATGCGTTTATGAACATGAACCTCAGCAATATTGCGAATCTCAGCAATTCCACCCAGCCGCAAACACATCAAGGGACGGCGGTTTCATCGTGCCAAGGGACACTGCACGGCATCCGTGCTTGGTAGCTAAAAGCGCTGCAGAAACCAGGCAAAGGTGTCCGATTTACCTGACGCCAGTACTGGTCAACTCATTTCAGCTACCATGGAAATTCATATTTAAAGTGTTAGCTAGGCATATAAATTGTCAGCAGTATTTCTGAAAGAAGTGTTCTTGTGTAGTAGGAAGTTTTTTAGGAGATGGACTGAGCCTATTAGCAACGGTGCAAATCAAAGTGTTTACTACACAGTCAGCAGCATTTCAAGGTATTTGTTAAAAAAACATAACAATATGACATAACTGTATCGGGGAGCCATGATTCAAACATAACACTATTGGGGTAGCCTGCTTTGTGCTGCTATCTGA
The DNA here is from genome assembly GCA_022702515.1 of Ilyophis sp. 1 JC-2022. Taxonomy (NCBI): domain Eukaryota; kingdom Metazoa; phylum Chordata; class Actinopteri; order Anguilliformes; family Synaphobranchidae; genus Ilyophis; species Ilyophis sp. 1 JC-2022. The sequence goes on from CM040405.1 coordinate 101,983,651, forward strand.
GGTAGACCATTGCATTTCTACGTGTAAACTTAACAAGGGCTTTGTGACCTCTGGAATTAAAGGTCATTGAGATACAAAAGACCGGTGTAATGATGTCAGGATTACTTCAAACAAAATCCACACACCTTCCATTGTTCCGAAGAAAATCAGTGCAATCAACGCTGTCTTTTTTTAAATGAACTTGCTCGCATTTTATGGTCTATCCTGCGTCTTTTATAAGGGCAGAAATAGTTACCAGCATATTATTCTGTCACTCGTAAAAAAAACATTTAATAAATTTAATATAATATCTTTTAGAGTCTTCTTTAAAAAAAGATGCGAGTTATCTTTCCCTCTCAAGTAATGGCAGTGATAGTTTGGTTGCAGACTTTATTACTTCCTAAATTATCTATATGGTTAGCCTATCCTAAATTGTCTATATGATTAGCCTATGCTATTCGTATTTATTATTCCAGAATACTTTTTAATCTATCGCTTACTATTACCCAGATATACTAATGTCAGTACGTTTTAACGAACAATAATGTTGCACAATACGCTATCTACATGTAGTAAGTACACTACCAATTGAACTTGAATCCAGGGGGTTATCCTGCACAACCCCCTGGATAGCTTAAATATTTCCAGCTACTGAAAATCAGAAGCAAAGAATTACTAAATCATAGTATGTGCGAATGTATTGCTCGTAGTGAAAGAAAATGGTAGTGGTTCCTCTTGTTTGAAGGGGGAGAGAAAAAAACTCTAAACTGAACGTTTGAGTTGCAGTTAATACTTAGCTACTTGGAGCGCCCAAGTCGATCTATTCTACGATCGTTGCTGTATTTTTCGTTTCTATTCTCACAGACAATGTGTTATCATGAACTGAAACAGATTAAATGCAAAGAGCGGGATCCCTTTTGTACTTATTGTGCTGTGTCTTTGGCATGAATTTGTGTAAATATGTAATATTTTATGCGCCAAGAACATGTATGCAGCCTGCAATGCGCGTTCTCCTTAACTTTGAGAAACAAAATAAGAAAATGTTCTGGGATATTGTGTAAGAACCGAAAAAGCAAAATGCGGGCTAAATTATTATAATTTTTAAATCTTGCTTATTATGTTCGTGTAAATTTAAATATTAAATATTTTATTATAAAGCATGAATTATTAATATTGTAATATAAGCTCATTTCGGCGTTGGTTTCAGCAAACTGTCGCTTTGTTAGCCTATTGCCATTTACCAAAAATGTCCTTTTGGAACCGGTTAGAAAGGGCAACCCAGGCACACTCGAATTAATTGTCCAAGTGCCAAGTGGTGTGAAAGGAGGAAGTTATTCTACATTTGGGAGCTTTAAGGACGCGATTAGGCCTCTAAAATACCCTGAAAGGAGCTGTTCGAGTTGGGTTGGAGAGTATGAATAATGGCCTTTATTGGATTCACAGACAAAAGGTGTGTGGTAGGCAGACCGGGGTACTCAGCAAAGACAAAAAGACCTAGGAGCTGCAAGATTGACGTCCTAATATTCCACATTGATGCAGAGGCAGGGGCGTTATTTTAGCTGGCTGGCCATACAGGGGATGGATAAAAATGTGTTCACTTTTGTTCCTTTCTTTTTTGTTCGCAGAGAAAGGGGCTCTGATTAAGGGAGGGGGAGAGCTCTCCAGCCGAGCTCTTCCAGGGCAGGCAAGCTGGAGGTTACAGCGGGAGGTTGGGTCCTGAAAGCATGGCCATTATTGCTACAAGTTTAACCATTTCTCCATTGGAGAAAGATGGGAGAGTCCAGAAACCGAGTGCTGAAACCGCGTGACAGCGGCAAGACAATTAATCAAGAGACGGCACAATGGGTCGTGGTGACATATGAACATGGTACATGACTGGTGCAAATCGTAGGCTATATGTAGCCTAAGGTGAAACTAACCGAGTGCACGTGAAAAATACAAATATTGTGTATGTCCAATGAAACAAAAACTAGATAAATAGATCAAAGCGTTGGAGTTCCAAAATTATCACCAAAACAACCAGCAGCCAAACTCGCGATGATTCTATACGTATCCAAAAGATCGGGCTAACATTTACGGAAATGTCCTACTTAGTTACGGACAAATTGTCATTGCTCCATTGTTCACCCAAGTCATTTTTGGTCGCACGTTTTGGATGATTGCACGACGTTTAAACTGTTTAAACCTTCAAATAGGCCTAGCCAAAATAGTTACATGTTTAATGCCATATCATACGCATAAACTAAAAGTTCTTGTCTGTAATTTGTAAAAAATATTTAGTTCACAAGCTTTAATTAAGTATTGCCAGTTCCCAGGTAAACTTGGCGGGTTTAACCACTAAATATGACGTATAGCCTATCGTTTCCTTTGGTCATACATCTTAGCAACCGACGTATCCGTCAGACTGTAGGCTTTTATTTACAGTCTGTAGGCTGACGACCTGGTGCTACGTGTTACTTTGACTAGATGTTTTTTGTCGCTGTTTCACAGCATCACTTCGAAAATCAATCATGTCTCGATTTCCTACCGCTCAACGCGATCGTGCAACTGCAGAACACGCACGCTTAAATGCCGTGGGGATGGGAAAAGCGCAGACCCATCAAGCCAGGCACAGAGCGAGATAGAAAACAGAAATTACGCAGGTTAAAAAGTGAGTTCGAGCGTAGAATGGGGGGTGGGGGACGATAAACAGATAGTCCTACTCTCGTCACTGAACCAAAAAAAGTGGAAGGAGAGAGCGAAGGTAGACACGGCAATATTGCGATTTGGTTTGGAGAACAGGGACCGCTTATTATGATTGTACTTTCCCGCCACCAATCTGGTTGTACCCTAAATAACGAGAAGGGAGGGAATTCAGGGATTCCGTTTCTTCAAAAGTAGGACTGTGACGGCTTGGGAATAGAATAGAACAGAATAACTTTTATTTCCCTTTAGGGAACTTCAGTTGTAGTCCCAGCAACAACAAAAAAGACAGACAGTGGGGCAGACCCACAACACTCGGACAAACATATCAAATAAAGACATTCAACAGAATGTTTTCGAATGTAGTTAAACTATGTATGAATACAGGCAGGGTGTAGTAAATAAAAACGTGTATTATTATTATTGCTGCTGTTGTTACTTGGAGTAGGCCATATGAATTGTAGCAATACTATGAATCATCAAAGGCATTACTAATTATGTTCACTATTTCTATGTCTGCCATAGGCTTACCAAAGACCATAGAGATATAAACCGAATATTAACATTTCCATATTAATGACGTAGGTCTACCAAACACAGGCGTGCGTAATTATTGGCAATTCCTTCAAAATGTCAAAAATAGACAGTATTAAAAAAAAATTAAAATAGTTTCAGAATGCAACCTATTTTGTTATTTTGTACACGGTGATTTGTTAGGAAAAAAACACATTATGTTGCCTATAATTTTTTATAAATTTAAGTGATCTTGAACTAAGTTCCATCACGAACATTTCCGCGCACCTGTTTCCATTATTTTCTTTGTCAAATTTCTGTCATTGTTTTTGTGTATTCGATTTAGGTCGGTTAAATCCCTCAATTGAAAAACTGAAAATGCTTTCTTAGCCATTTTCACAGTGCTATGTGCTTTCATCCACGCAGTGATCAACTCTCCCTCACGCTCCCTAAAACCGATTCTCTTTCCCATACCATTATAAGAACCCCGTGGATTATTTGTGGAAGATTTAATCAGCAAATAAACCCAAATTGTATTTAACAATTTAACTACTGCATTAACCTCAGGGGCTCTACTTACAACCCTCACTACTAATCTCTTGTTAGGGTAAAACAGGCTTCAGGCAATCAGCGACCCCATTGTACGGGAGCTATTAATGGAGATTAATTGGAATGTAAACAAAGACGAGGCAAGGCTTGGTCTGGATGATAGTGTCGGTGTGCCCTTCCACAAGACTACCGGTAAAGACATACCTGGTGTCAGAATAGAGGACCTGGTGCTTGATATATGTAAATAAAGTTGGCGACAAGGTGGCGTCGCCTGGGGACGCAACCTCGCGGATACAGTTTCTGAGGCCCAGATTCGTATCTACACCAGAGTCAGCACTCGTATGGTGTTCTTGCTGCGCTTCGTTTCTAAAAACAACAGTAAACATGAGGTCTCCTGGGCGATCACTCAAGGGATATCAAGAACAAAAGGGAAACTGATAGTATCCAAGAATGGGAAATGTCCACTTAACAACGGTTTAGTGACCATAGTAAACATCTTAGTATTGTCATGAGCACACAAGATTTGAAGATTTTTTTAATTAACATCAAATGTGGTTTTAAATAACTTGTTTAACACAAAAGCACATGCCTATTCTGTGGACAAGGACTTGGAAACTGCACAGTAAGCTACAAGTAGCTATGGAGTATTTGGGAATGTATGATTTATTCATTACTTTAGCCTAGGCCTAACTGTTGGCCACAAATACGGGTCTTTTCCTTCAGTTTCCAAATACTTCCTATTCAATCCCATAATTCATCAACAACACAAAAAGCAGTACAAGTTATTACAGTATAAAATAGTGAAAAAACATAGAAGAAAATATATTTTCAAATGAAGATATTTGCTCTGGTCATGACAACCTCATGAACAACCTCAGAAAAAAATGTTTTTTTTTTTATCAATGTTGTTATCTTTTTGGAAAATGTATTTACATAACAAAAAACTGTTGAGTAGCTATTCTTGCATGTTGACATATGTAATAGTGAGATTATCTGAAAACTATGGCCTATTAAACTTCAGTAGCTATTATCGTATAGTAATATTGGTATTATCCCCAATGTTGTGGTTAGGAGCATTTGGGAAATGAGCAAAAACACACCCTTCAGCTTGCCCAGCATGTTGATGAGGGCTTGAAATGGATAATATCCGCGCGCCGATTCCATCAAGTGGCCTTCTATGGTAAAAAAACTAAACAAAAACAGGAGCAGAAATGTAGAATCAGACATAACCCACTCGCAGCGCCACATTAAATGTGTTTTTTAAATATCCATTAAAGTCACTTCTAAAGGAGTCGCCAGTTAAGCACCTCATTAACATAAACACTTGCAGCTCCTGAAAAATAACAAAAAAAAATGGGTCCCACACAGGCATGTTAAGACAGCCCGTTCTCCCGATCTTTTACGAAAACATTCCTGTGCGGTCAAAAGACAAACGCAGCAAAACCAAGTATACGAAGAAACAAGACTTCATCTGCCACCACATCCCCATAAATGTAATGTTAGTCATAGAATAAGACGAGGAGAAAGAGCGCCGGGCGCATCATTAGGCCTACTTTTTGACATTGCAGAATGACACTACAGAGTGACAGCTTGCCTATTTATTTACGTGTCGATTTTCGAAATGCTCTGCCTCAATGCTTAGACATTCCATCACATATATAAGGAATAGGCCTACAACCGATGTTACTCTAACCAGACAACAAACACCAATACAGATGCACACTGAAATGTACAAATGGACATTCTTATTTCATGTTCTGTACCTTTTCTTCTCAAATGTGTTGAATTTTTTTTTTAAATGTGATCAAAAGTGACATATTTGTACCATACATATGGAGCAATGCAAAGGGGAAATAGCGGTGACATATTTTTAGCTGCAAGATAGGGTACCTTTTTAAATTATCAGAAGACTCTAGAAAAATCTATGGCAACATGAAGATATTTTAATTGAATTTGGTATTATTTTTGGCTGGTTGTTATACAGCATTTACACTGGTGTACTTTAAATTGAAGGGTGTGATAGTCTTACATGACAGTGACCATATTAATGTGATACTATTATGATATGGCATCCAATATACTTTGGAGGGATTGAGAATAAAAAAGTATGCAAAAAAAAATATATATATATATAAATAATTGGCCTATAAACTTTTCCTCTATTCCCTGTCATTGTCAAGAATACAGTGTCTGCTTGAGAACAAGTTGAAAACTAAGGCTATACAAAACAATTCAATTTGCAGAGAACTGCAACTTACACTTGGAACAGCTCAACAGGAGTGTGTCATCCTTTACCTGTGGGAACACCAAAACATTCAGGTTGAATGCAGCACTTGTAGGCCTACGTCCCTGGCAGCTGGTACACAAAAAGTAATGATCAGTGTTAAATCAACTCTTACAGAGTACATATAGTCCCGATTGGACTCATATGTACTCTGTTAGTGTTGAATTAGCACTGGACATTTTGCTGTGCATATTTATGGGTCTTTAAAATGGAAGCGATAACTGGCAAAAATGTTATCTCAAATATGCAGTATATGTCAGAGGTTGCATTTGACAGGTTATCTATATGAGTAAAAATGATTCTTCCTGTAGGCTTTGTTTTCCCTGAGAAAGTTCGGGGAAATGTTGAGGGAATGTTGGGTCAGTGAAGTCTCTGGCCTGACACTTCCTCCGAAACGATGTACTCAAAAGATAAATACGCCGGGGAAAATGGGGCTATTGAGGCCTATGCACACGAGGCAGGTTCAGGGATATGACAACTGCTGCCCTTTAGCTGATCTTTCCTTTCACTTGGACGTGCTACGGCGGTAATATTAATAGATAGAGCTCGAGGACCTCACCACAAAGGAGCGCTTGCAAATACGTACTCTTCCAAGTTTTTAGTATAAGAAACTGAGACCTCCCAGGAATCAGAGACGATTCGTTTATCTACCACAATCAGTTCAATATTTATAGTATGGCTTATTCTGGTTTACTGCATAACTATTAGCAAGACGAACTTTAACCTACCCTGAACTCTGGGTGGAAACACACAACAATTAAGACAATATTAGCATTTCCGTGGGTTTAAGAATTATCTCCCTTTTTTACTTTGCGGATTCAGACTGTCACATCCACAAAGTGCATGACCTTAGGCTTGTCCACATTAAAGTATTACATATTGTCTAAAATATGAAATATGATAACATATTGAAACAGTTCATAAACATTAGGCTCTTTCTCAATTCAAAGTTCTGCTGTCGCGTTTCATAATAAAACGAACGCAGAGGCTGCCATGTGTACAACTGTTGAAACGCGGCCTATAAATCAGGCGCATTAGTCAAGATGAGTGCAACTGGCTCATTTTCTTTAGTGCTTTCAGTAAATCCGGTGACTGCAACAGGCCATTTTCCACTAAAAAACAGTGAATTACCAACTCAATACATAATAACTAGTTATCATATATAACAATTATTAAATAATGATCTTAAAGCACAACTGAAGTTTGGTAGAACTTTGGGTTGTGTAGTTACCTGGCCATGATATGAGTCCAAATGGTGGCGAAATATGTTCATTATGTTGCTCTGTGCTTTCCTGGGGTGATAATCCAGAATAGGGTAGCCTATTTGTCACTCTCCATTCACTTCTATGGGGAAGCTAAAACGGTCCCAAAATGACACTTCTAGTACATATACGATCGCGAACTAAAAGGATTCTGTCAATACAAGCATTTCTCTGACGTATTTTTTTATTATTAAATGGTCCGACCTGCCGACATTTTGGTAGTCTTTTCTGGTAGCTTGCTAACAACATTGAAGAAAACAATACTTTATAAATAATTTTAATTAGCCTACACACAAAAAATACGTAAGAGGACTGGTTATTTTTTCTATTGTCAGAATTTTCGAGAAGTGTCATTTTGAGACCGTTTTAGCTACCCTATAGAAGTGAATGAAGAGCGACAAATACCCTATTCTGGATTATCACCCCAGGGGAGCACAGCGCAACTAACGAACATATTTCGCCACCATTTGGACTCATATCATGGCCAGATAACTTCATAACCCAAAATTCTACCAAACTTCAGTTGTGCTTTAAGTTACACAGCGAAAGGCCCCCAGGAGTCAGTGGCATGCCGTTACAGTCACAATATGCCGATTTGACGGAATAAGGAATGGAACATTTTACTGCCTACCTGCCATACTACCTGAAAATAATCACCAAAGTGCAAGTAAATATCCGCGCATTAGGCTACTTGCCATCTCTTGGTGAATACGGGAATAGCAACAAAAACATGCTGTGGCCATACAATTATGAAGCTTGCTCAATCACTTTTCTCAATGAAACCATGAAGCAGCCTGTAAAAAATTTAATCAAAAAGAGCTATTACGGAAGAATATATATAGAATATATAATGAAAACTAAAATCGAATTATTATTATTGCCTGAGCAAGTTCTTATTATAAATAAAAATGTATACATAAAATATGAATATATAAGACTGCTGACAGCACTTTAAATGGCTGTTAATAAAGCCATTAAACCAGCCGTGGTCGTGCTGCTGTTAGAGCGTAGGTCACAGTGATTTATTTCTATAAAATAGAAATAACTTTCGACACAAGGCGGCGCCATCGACTTATTATCTAACGACACAATCACGTGTAAGTAGGTGTAAGTAGGCCTAATAGACTACTTTGACACCAGTTACCGGAACGCGGAGCCTCGTGACGAAATAGGAACTATATAAAGGATCTAATGTACGCTCTACCACTGCCCAAGCGCGATGGCACGATTCTTTGATGTCATAAACTATTTTAATTTTAAGGAGTAGGCTACTGTTGGACCGCAATGAGGCGATGACACCCGTGTGCGTGTAGGCTACGTCAACAGCAAAGGTGAAGTAATGTCTTAACAATTTGGATTTTAATCAACTAGCATTTACCGTGGTAATAAGACAGTCAATTTACATATTAGGTCCAGGTTAGGCTCTTTATCGTTGGTTCTCAGTAATGTTGTATTGCAATTGCAATGGTAAAACAATGCAAACGTCCGATGTCGCAGAGGACTTGCCTTCTCAAAACGAATGCTGCATTAGATTTGTGGGGATACGTCACATGAGTAAGTCGAGAGCCAACCCGTTTTAGTCTAGGCCTATGTATGTAAGTATTAATTCAAGCAGAAGTAGCCTATTCTGCAATGTAAATAATTGCACCTCATCCCAGAGGCTACACCCTCCGATGTCGCTAACGTTACCAAAATAGGCTTACATTTATTTGTGATGTCTCCATTCACCAACAACTGTTCCATGATGGTTAACGTTTAGTCAATATTCTGTTACATTTGTACACAGCAAAACTCTTGGTGTACATTTGAGACCGTGGTCTCATATAAACACCCAAGGGTGTTAAATGTACACCAACAGTGTTAGATTTACACCAACATTTTTGCTGTGTATGTAAGATGATCCACATGTTTTCACGTGTGTGTTGGCTGGCACATCTATTTCACCTAATCAATGTCACTCGGAAATTAGGAAGTGTATTTGTCAACCTACTCATATAAATTTTGTCTAGTCAAGGAGATATTAATAAAACCCCTCCAGAAGAGGAACCTCACTGCATGGCGCAGAACAATTTCACTATCGCACAAAAGTGCAGCTCCTTCACTGGCACAACTACGCGCAAAGTGATGGCCAAGAAAGACACGCACTGTCCTGTCTTGTGCGTAGTTATTGGCTTCATGGACTACAATTCCCTTGACATAGACAATTGGAGTCTATTACGTATGGCACGCTCTCAAAAAATAATGTGTTGATATCCAACGCACTTTTTGTGTTCCTATTTTTGTGCTACTTTCAAAAAAATTTGTGTCAAAGGTAGCCTACTACGTGTATGCTACTTTAAACACACATTGTGTCAAATTACACAATTCATGTGTTCAAAAAGGGAGACTTGTGTTGTCCTTAAAACCTTAACTAGACACAGAGGTGTGTTTAAAAAAAGAGAAACATTTTGTGTTGTTTTTAACACATCTGTTTTTAGAATGCAGGACTAAAATGATTGGTTTGTTTTGATTTCGTTTTATTTCAGTTCGAGAAAACAGAATGTAGGACTATAGGCTACGTAAAAAACTGCCTTAAATTCGTCACCGACTATGGCCAAAGACTAAATGGAGTATTCAAGCACATTTGCTAACTGTAGGCTATTTCATCACAATGCGTCTTAATCTCCAGAAAAAGTACTCAATTTAACTCCTGTAATTAAACGAGAGATTAAGAGGATCGTATGTAAAATGTCATATATGTAAAATGGCAGTGCAATATCTCGTTTCAAATTCTGTTCAACATAATTACTCTTCGGTGAATTCAGTTGTGCTGTCAAAGGCATGTTCAATATTTTCCTAAGAAACCTAATGTTCATATTGGAGAATTTGAGAATCACAGAATTTGAACTAAATCCATCGTTTCTGTATATTTAGCCTACTTTTTATCGGTAATTGAGTTTGAAGGTATATTCCGCTTGGAGCCTACCTTTATTTTCATGAAGCACGTATGCCAATACGTTCTGCAACGTGCGTATAACATGCAGTCCCAGAAGTTCAAACCGCGCGCCTGGAGTTGGCCAGCAGACAGAGAGTAAATTAGGCGCTCTGTTGTGCAAGCCGAAGTGTGGATACAAACTGGCAGGTCGTGGCAGGCCGGCTGCAGGCGGTCATTGATATTATCAGCAATTGGGCCTATGTCGCAGATGTATCCTACTGAGGGGGGGAAAGAAGATGCTGCTTAATGCTACCACGACCTGAAAGTTTGTAGTGAATGCTCACGTTTGTTAACTGTGTTCAGGTATTGAGAATGATAAATATTCAGGAAAACAAACTCTGAAACGCTACAGTCTATATTCTCATTCGTGGTACAGAGTACAAATGTTGTATAGATGACAGGGTTGTAAGCTACTTATCTCGACAGTGATACTATGGACTATGGACTCATAATCGGAGTGTCGCGCATGTTGCTAAAAGTAGCATAAGAAAACAATAAACATTTGCTGATGTATCTTTTTCGGATCGTGGTAAGAAATAGCAACTGACATCCATATGAAAAAGATCGAATGGCTCCGGTCGCCGAAAAGTGTTGGCTGAAATGTTGTGAGGAACCTTTCTGTGGAGTCTGGAGAGGAGAAGAGTTAGGTTGAGAGGACCCCGGATGTTCAGAAAGGCATGACGTTATTCTTTTTTCCCTCATATTGCAGAATGTCGAGAATTGTTCTGCATGTGCAAATTATCCAGTAGCCTAAGCATAATTGTACGTAGTATTGCACTTATAGATATCGATCAGCTTGTAAATGTGAAAACTGTGGAACCGAGAAGTGGTAGGCCTACAGTAGCCTATTGCGTAATTACTGGTAAATGCACGGATCCACTGTACTGCACTTTCCATAGCTCCAGATCGACTAATTGGAAATACATAACATCAGTTAATTACATTTCTGCTAATATTATATAAATGGTATTGACATGGCCGATATTAATATTTCATTAGAATTTGGATTGGATGCTGATTTATATAAACTGTCAGGTATTTTATTTGTCAGGCTTTTCACTAGCATATAACGGTATACCGTGGTATTATCTTTGATAATGGTTGTATTGTTATTTTTCAAACCTCTATGTTCAAGGCTGCATTTTATGAACATACAGTCAGGTCCATAAGTATTTGGACAGTGACACATTTTTTGTTGTTTTGGCTCATTCTGAGACTGAGGCTTGTTAACAGAAGTGTAAAATCCATTAAAAGGAATTAAAAGTCTTCCCCAGTATTTGGTTCCAATCACCTGGATTTGCACTTTTCATATAAATGCATGCGTTTGAAATTTAATTGAAATCTGTGAGGGTGAGATCGTGTCAGGGGTTTATCCCAGTGGGCTTTTCACAAAGTAGGCAGTTCACATAATAGCTTAGGCCAATTCTGTATTATTTTTAAAGGTGTGGGCAGACATGGACTGACTTAGGCTAAGGTCACACTGAGCGCTTTGTAAAAGACCCATCCGGAGTTCATGTGTTTGTGTGTGTGTGTGTGTGTGTGTGCTGAAAGATGAGGGCAGTCTAAAAATACTTAAGAGGCTACCCAAAAGGCTCACCTGTCATTATTCAATTTGTAACACAAAACCATTTCTTACTGTGTCATGTTTTCGTCTGTGTCTGGCCATGCTGGAGGGGTGGGACACAGTCCTGCTGTAGACCAATGCTGTAGACCCCGTATATATTCCCTCTCTATTAACCTGCAAGCCAACACACCATCACAGACAAATCGTTAAGCAGACCAGTGTAAGGAGGTGTAATCAGAGGTGGAAAGTCCAGGGGGTCAGAAAGTAAAAGTCCTACCATGTTTTACTTCCACCCATGAACTGAGCCAGCTGATTTCACTAATTAGTTCTACCTCCTGGCTCTAGAACTGTGCTAATTAGTAAATCCAGGTGGTTGGAACAAAATACTGGGGGGGGGGCTTTTACTTTCTGAACGTGGACCTTCCACCTCTGGGCCGGTGTTTCACATTCATAAGTAGCAAAGACATCTTTTAGGCTCAATTTGAAAGCGGAATGAAATCATAATCCTCCCTTCCATTGTCTCTTGTTGTCATGCCCGCTGTTGTTCAAAAACCTTATTGGCCTCTCCGGAGCCTGTGAATGTGACGGCTGACCATGAGGAGTGAGGGCAGGGGTGATTATTTGGCAATGGGATACAACAGGGGCTTATATGACCTTGTTCCCTTTGATATTGAATTCCTCACATTACAGCTAGGGGGTGGGGAGGTGTTAGATAAGACTTCCCAGACCTTCAGGAGATTTAACCATTTGATGACCTCCTAGTTTCCTTTTTGATACTGATACCCCTTTTCCACCGAGCAAGTTCAAGGGCCGGTTTGGAACCGGTGCCTAATCTCGAACCAGTTCTTCGCATTTCGACAGCAAAAGAACCGGTTCTCGGCCAGGAAAACTGGTTCCAGAGCAGCGCCAACACTTAGCTGGTCTAGAACAAAGAACCGCTTACATCAGGGGCTGGGGGCGGGATTATCGTGACCAACTAAGACTAACTCAAATTTTGTGATCGCTATTTTTTAAAAAACAGAGCTTCAGCACGGACGTGAAATCAAAACCAGTCATGTTTGGATGCCAATGTTGGTTCGCAAAGCCAGGAGCAACACTAGAGATGTTGTCTACCATTGTTGTTGCTGTGCTTGAAGTTGGCGCAAGCGTTGCTGGGAAAGTGGAGATGTATGCAGATGTATACAGTGATGTAATGACGTGGCTCTCTAACCCGTGGAAAAACAAACCGGTTTTTAGAAGGTTTGCAAGTTGAACCAACTGCGAACCGGCATTAGCACCAGCTCAGAACCAGAACTAGGTTTGTGTTGGTGGAAAGGGGGTATGACTGAGTCTTGTGGGAATCCGAGAAGGCTAACGTTGTGGGGAAGCCTTCGACCTCCTCAAATGCCTCTTTGCTCTCCTCTTTACAGATTCCTGACCTCAGTACTTGAGCAGATGTATGTAATAGGGTGTGAAGGCTAAACAAAAACAATCCCTTTATTTAAATGGGAAAAAAATAGAGATCATTCGTCTTTGCATAGGCCGTGCCAAAATTCCATGTAGGGTTTGTATATTGATTTCGACGGACGATTCACTTTATGAACAGCTGCAGAGACCATTAATAGTCCAGGGAAATCTATAAACAACAGGATTTATGAGAAGTGAATGTCTTTCCACTGGGAACTTAGTAGGATTTTCTGGTTTTCAGATGTGGGATATGCAGTATCCCATTACCACATCGCACTCCCAAAGGCTGTAGGCTCACGGCCAAGCCTGGGGCCACAGATGTGCCCCGGCAGTGGCCCCACCGTTCCGTTCTCCCATCCCATCTGGGAACGCACAGCTACTGCCTGAAGAATTCCTAGACACTCCAATCCCACTCCCAAATCAGTAAGACAGAAAGCCGGGGGGGGGGGGGAGGTGTTTGCCTGAGCCCCACACACGCCTCCTTCCTCCCTCGCTACATCTTAACTGAGGGCCAACTTTGGGGCAGAATTGGAGCGAACCCGATCACTTACACCAAATCTGTTGCATGTACTCCCTTCCTGCCCCAAGATCCGCCTTCCTTTCATCCTCTGCACTGAAACGTGCAACCAGTGCGAGACATGCTATGAGCAGACACCCTTGGTAACATTCCTCGTGGCCCTCGCTCATTGGGCCAAATTGATTTAACTATTAAATCACAATCAGCAATCCTCTGCCCTGCTACATTTAGAAGACACGTTGGAAACTTTGTGGAATTAATGTGGCAGGAGCCAGCCCTACACCCTAGTGTCCTAGGGGGGGGGGGGGTCATTTTGTATTCAGCAGGTCCATGTCATGTCCCCTGTGCATAACCCAGTTATCACATCTAAAATGACTTCAGAGTTGTACAACCTCACCTGAAACATTGCTCACCAATAAGACTTACCTGGGTGAGCTACCAGAAATCAAAATAGACAACAGCGCTCTCAGTCACGTCTTAAATATTAGTTCCAAAAAATGTACACGCCGTGCTTCCTCAGGTAACATTACATTACAGCCTAGCCGCGCCCTTGTCTGTGCGTGCCATCGGCAAAGGTCAGCGCTCGTCAACCTCTCCGGCTTCACGCGGACCGTTGGAACAGAGCAGAGGGGCGAGGGTGCGTCCCGTGTGTTAAAGGAAATGCAGAAGTAATTACACCAGGAAAAGGTAACAAACTAACATAAAGGCCATGACCCCGCCCCTCCCTCCCTCCCTCCCCTACACTGCTGCCTGGCTGTTGCTTGGGTAGAGGGCGGGGGGGTGTGGGGGGCACGTGGGTGCAGACAGATGAAGGCCTGTTATTCCTGCAGGCTGGGGGAGGGGGGAGGGGGAAGGTAGTGGAAGGGACAAAAGAAGGTGGAGGTCAGAAGAAGGAAAAAAAACGGAGGAAAGAAGGGGATTCGAGAGGCGAGATAAGAGAACGCACGAAATGTCAGCCTCGGGTACGAAAATAAACATCTGAAAGGGGATCTGCCTCGGAGTCGAGGACAAATGTGTCGGGGCCTGCCCCGCCCACAGGCCCCGCCTGCCTCTTCTCGAAACCCATGTGACAGCTCCTCTGATGAATAGGGAATTCTGCATGAAGGGGTGGGGGGGCTATGTAACATGGAGGTACGCTGCGGAGGAAGTTCCACCGCTCAGTGCTTTAAATCTGTCCTTCCACCCTTCAAGTCCACACATTTGTTCCTTTTAAGGCGACCCATTCCAAAAGGTGACAGAAACAAAATTGCCCTGTTCCTGCGCCGACCGTGAAAACAGCCAGCAGTTACCTCCCCGCCGGTGTCGAACAAAATTATGTCACCACCCCGGGATACTTTAGAGGGGTTTAAAAAATGGCCCCTCACTCATTGGCTTATCACGTTACGAGAGAACACGGCCAATAAATCGACCTCATGGCCGTACCGCAGTTTTGGATGAACACATAGACGTGCCTGCATGCACACACACGCCCATGCGCACTTGCACACCTTCACTTTCTGTCGCAGGGCTCTCTTCGAACGTGCTTTAAAGCACACCAAAATCACAAGAGAGGTAAACAAGATTCATCATAAATGCTTCCGTCGTGCTTAAGCGCACTTCATCCAGTACGTTTACATAATCACAGTGAAACGGTTACATTTTTCAGCATGTCAAGACTTCCTGGGAAACCCGACCACAACATACCTTCAAACACGTGACAATCCGTCTGGATATTTCCAGGATAAGGCATTTCCATGGCACGACTAGTTTCGGTGGAGGGTTAGCATGGGCTAGCCTGGATATTGACACTGGGTAGTGGAAGCAGATTGGGACTTAGGGATAAAATCTAAATTAATTTGATAAAATTCATAAAAAGATAATATATTTATCAGTAATAGTGCATACATTTATTCAGATGTATGTTGGTATGCATGTGTACATGTCCGCACATGTCTATATTTTCTGTGAACGACAGGAAATTAAGCAGCCAAGCAAACACATCAGTCTTTGTTCCAGCTTGGGCAAGCAGCTTTCAGAAAACTACTGCTCCAAATATTTTATTACCAGCAGACAAATGTTATTTTATTACCAGCAGACAAACGTTTCAGCGTGATACTGATGTTGACCAATTATGTTTACAATACGCTTTAAAAAAAAAAAAAAAAGGAAAAAAAAAAAAAAGAGAAAGAATAAAAATCTTTATGAAAAAAAATCTGGTTTGTTAAATATGTAGCCAGCACAACAGAAATCGCGCGTGCGGTCGTATTCATTCATTTTGACATTTGTTGAACAGCTACCGTGTGGTTCCACACCAACCCTTGTGGCCACCTCATCTGCAAGTGCGACCACTGATGGCCATCTGGCAACTGAATGCCACAGGTCATTTTACAACCCCCCCCCACCCCCCAGAACCATAATTCCACCAAAATATTTATATCAGGGAAAAACAGATTACCTTATTCCACACATATTTGGTTTCCTGCGAGTGACCAAAAATTGCATGGGAGATAAATTACTGGCATACAGAGGAGGTGCAACAGGTGAAGAACATATATTAAAATCCATTACTGTTATGGCAATATAATGGTTTCTATTGTAAGGCTTCAAGGATTAACATGGGAGACCAGCATAAGTTAAAGAGTGCGAGTGAGACAACCAAAACTCGATTCAACCGAATGCAGCTTTGATGAGTTTGGCTTCTCCATCGACCGCCTGACGACCAACGGGGAAGAACGAATCTTTTGTCTTTTTTCTCAACCCTAAAGAGCGATTGCTATACAAGACTGACCGCAGCCTGACAACTTGGCTGACGGCCCAAAACTGTACAGAGGTGGGGTGTGACCCCTCCCGCCCTTAGGCGGAATGCTCGGGCGCCCAGGTCCCTCATTCCCTTGTAAACCGCGCTCTCCTCAGGCTGAATGAGTGTCAGGCTACAGGCAGACTACACCCAGACGCTGTACAGTCAGTGCCTGTCTGAAGACTCCCCTGCCATACTAATATTCACGTCGACTGACGTCCTGTTCTTAGTGAAGTGTAATTCCTCATAATAATGATTTGCAAAACACAGCGTTGCCCATCGTTTTATTTTGGTTCCTCAGCGAAAGAACATTACACCGCATCCGACGACAGCGTCTGTGTTGTCGAAAATAATCGGAATTCTTTAAATGGTATAAGCGGTGTTTTTTTTGGGGGAGGGATGGGGAGAAGAGTGGAAACGGGCGTCAGGTTCAAAACCAAAAAAAAACACAAAAAACACAAAACATTCAAATTTTTTCAATTAGGTATTACTTCTGAACCTCTAAAGATGTCATTGCAATTCCTGACGCAGTGTGTATACACACCACACACACAGCCGCCTTCGCAAGCCCATCAACTGCCAATAAGTATACACACCGTGATTTGGGAATCATAACATTTTTGTGAGCAACTGACTTCAGTTACTTATCGCCGTACATTGCCGACAGCAGTGCGTCTCTCGGCGTTTCAGAAGCGAGAACAGTAGTGTCCCCTGGTGGGATTAAGAGGAAATGCAGTTTTGCAGAAATTAACACCCAAACAGAAACAATAAGCAAACAAAAAAAAACAAAAAAAAAAAGGATTATTTTTGCCGCGTGCGATTACGTACGCGCCATGCTATGCGCGCGTTTGCTTAGCCCTGCAGTGGAACAATTGCTGCTTTTGATCAACTTTGTCTGGAGGAGGGGTTAAGGGAAGATTCTTCTTTCTGTTGTGCGCTTGGTAAGAAGTCTTATGAGGCGAATACCATCCCGTCGTTCCGACTTATCTTCCCCTGCATTACGGTGGTTATGGCAACGGGGTGGAGCCGTGCGGAGAACGAAGAGGAGGGGGGGGGCGGGGCTACTTCTCGGTGCCTCCCTCCCTCACGCGCTTCTCGTGTTGGTGCTTGGTGATGGCGTACTTGAAGAACTCGTAGACGGACCAGCTGATGGCCGTGGAGGGCACCTGGTAGATGACTCGGGCCTGGACGCCCCTAAAGTAGGCGGGCACCCCGCCCAGCCTGTACACGGTCCGGAAGGCGTGTGCCAGGCCCGAGATGTGTCCGCCCGAGTTGGGCGAGCGCACGGCGGCCGACTCCTGCGTGTTGAGGAGGGTCTTGCAGACGTCCAGCGGGGTGGTGACGGCAGCGGCCAGGGCCCCCGCCAGGGCGCCGGAGGCCATGTGGGAGGCGGGGTTGTACTGTCTGTGGGGGTTGAGCACCTCCTGCAGGTACTCATAAGTCATGAAGTGCAGCGCCTGGAAGGGTATGTTCATGGTGAGCTGGGTGGTGTAGCTCCGGTAGAAGGCCCCGGCGCCCTCTTTGCGCCACACCGCCGCCATACAGTCTAAAACGCGGCGGTGCGGGGAGTTGTACATCTGCATCCTCTGCTTCACCACTGGGGGGCGGCAGCAAGCAACAGGGAGAGAAAGACACGATCCCGACAGGAAGACGACCAAAGATGTCCAAAACCAGGAGCAGCAAAATGAGACAGAGAGAAAGAGAGATTAGAGATTGAAAAATACTGAAACAAAACTGCTTCCTCTGTAAACTTTTTATAAAAAACGCATGAGTAAAAAAAACAAAAAACACAGAAGACAAAAAAGTAGAGAGAGAGAGAAATCATTAACATGTTGGAGAGAAGGAAGGACAGAGATGACTGCTGTAAAAACATGCTTTTCAGAGCTGTGGTAGCCACAATAGCCAGATGGCATGGCTAACATTCTGGGATTCAATTTAGGGTCTTGGGGCAGGAAAGAGGGTAGGGTATGAAATTATCTTTTTCATCCACTGGCCAGAGTGGCTTGTGGATTCTAAAAATCATCAGCCATTTTCAACATTTTACGATATAACACAACCTGGTTGGTTACCGGCCAAAGTGGCTGCTAGAGTAATACTCTTACCAACCACTATCAAACTTTTACCAGCATTTGGCTGGTGGCTGGTGTTCATTTCACACCCTGGAATAGGGGGGGGGGGCAGCGTTTGTGGAAAGGCTCGGAATACTCAGCGCTGATGTATGCGCATGTGCGTAACTGTCGGTCCGAAGCCGAGGCATCCCACCCGTTTGTCACTGGGGCAACAGCAGACAGGCAACTGAAGACAGCCCTGCACAGCCCACATGACTCATTCATCGCTTTAACCATTTGATTGGATGAGTCAAGGAATTTCACACACTCTCCGAGTTCACACACCTGAGTACTGCATGGCAAGAATCACTCGCGAGCACTAAACACAAACTATACCCTGGCAAAGACAGACAACATACACACATCAAGACAAATACATACAGAAATCCACATACTCACACAGCCAAAACATACAGCCAAAACATACACAAACTGACAAAAATGCATTTGCACAGACCAACACCACAGAGAATGTTTTGAGGACAAAGACATTTCAACAAATCGATTTGACTCTAGCAAGGAAATGAAAGCTTACAAGCTTGGAGTAGATTTTAGAACGACGACCACGGATAATGTCTAAATTTACACCCGGACTTGTGTCAGAGCTCCCCCTGGAGTCAAATAGCAGAATTACACCCAGCTGCCACTTAAACAAGCATTTGCTAAAACAGTCTCTAGAGGCTGGTGTTCTGAGACCAGATTAGAAGGTGTAGCTGAACGGCCTGTCGGTGTAAAACCTCACCCTCCCAGGCCTGGCTCCACTCAAAGGGAGCTATAGACACAAGGCAGAGGAAAGAGAGAGAGCGGCTTTTACCTTCTGCTGGGTTCATGGCTGCGTCGTGGAGGAGTGTGGCCACGCACCCTGCGGCTCCTGCAAGATAAACTCTGAGAGGTGAGACCGGCCTGCTGGGAGGCGCGAGGGAGGCGCGCTCCCGCCCAGGCACACACAGTAAAATCAACACGTTTGGCTTTGCAATGTCTCCCGCAAACCTTACACTCACCCCGGAGAACCCGGGGTTTACAAAGCTCTCTGCTGGAGTTGATCCGATTCTAGACACAATATAATTATAACTATAACGACAACACCGATACTCATAATACAGTATTTGTTAAGTGATTTTCAAACATGGCGCGCAAAGTCCTTTGTAAGAAGAAATCTTTTAAAAAAAGGGGAGGAGTGTGCGCAGATGTCGACCAATGACAAAGTATCAGGAAAAGATGCGAACGGAGATAACCGAGTGCAGTGTTTAATGTACGCTAATAGAAGAGCGCCCCCTGGTGGACAGAGCAGGCAGCGGGTTCCTGCAGTGGGTTCCAGAGGGAGTGGCAGGCAGGCAGGCATGCAGGCAGCCCTCCTCTCTGGAGCCTGCAGAGGCCTCCGTACCCGACATCCCCAACCCCAGACCTGGAACAAGAGAGCAGAGGGGAAGAGAACATAGCGATGGAGGGAGGAAGCGTTAGTCTGTCTGCGTCACTCTGCTGCCTGCCTGCCTGCGCACATCGTCCCTCCTTAGCCTTCACCCCGCTTCACTTCTACACTTATTTATTTAAGTTTTTTATTTTTTATTTTTTTTTAAGCCATTCAATTGGCCAACGTCTGGGCTGGCTCTGTTCTGCTTACGTTTTCACCACATCGTAGCTCGCAGATTAAAACTGGTGTGCTCACCATTTCATCTACGCATTTCATTTCATGTGGGTATATTTAATAAACAAAGTCCTCGCTCAATCCGCTCACTCGAGCATGGCGCTCTGTGATGCAGTGTGCGCACACAGGACTCCGCTCACTCGAGCACGGCGCTCCGTTATGCAGTGTGCACACAGGACTCCGCTCACTCGAGTACGGTGCTCCGTTATGCAGTGTGCGCACACAGGACTCCGCTCACTCGAGTACGGCGCTCCGTTATGCAGTGTGCGCACACAGGACTCCGCTCACTCGAGCACGGCGCTCTGTTATGCAGTGTGCGCACACAGGACTCCGCTCACTCGAGCACGGCGCTCTGTTATGCAGTGTGTGCACACAGGACTCCGCTCACTCGAGCACGGCGCTGTTATGCAGTGTGCGCACACAGGACTCCGCTCACTCCAGCACGGCACTCTGTGATGCAGTGTGCGCACACAGGACTCCGCTCACTCAAGCATGGCGCTCTGTTATGCAGTGTGTGCACACAGGACTCCGCTCACTCGAGTACGGCGCTCCGTTATGCAGTGTGCGCACACAGGACTCCGCTCACTCGAGCACAGCGCTCTGTTATGCAGTGTGTGCACACAGGACTCCGCTCACTCGAGCACGGCGCTCTGTTATGCAGTGTGCACACAGGACTCCGCTCACTCGAGCACGGCGCTTCGTTATGCAGTGTGCACACAGGACTCCGCTCACTCGAGCACGGCGCTCTGTTATGCAGTGTGCACACAGGACTCCGCTCACTCGAGCACGGCGCTCTGTTATGCAGTGTGTGCACACAGGACTCCGCTCACTCGAGCACGGCGCTCTGTTATGCAGTGTGTGCACACAGGACTCCGCTCACTCGAGCACGGCGCTCTGTTATGCAGTGTGCGCACACAGGACTCCGCTCACTCGAGCACGGCGCTGTTATGCAGTGTGCGCACACAGGACTCCGCTCACTCGAGTACGGCGCTCCGTTATGCAGTGTGCGCACACAGGACTCCGCTCACTCGAGCACAGCGCTCTGTTATGCAGTGTGTGCACACAGGACTCCGCTCACTCGAGCACGGCGCTCCGTTATGCAGTGTGCACACAGGACTCCGCTCACTCGAGCACGGCGCTTCGTTATGCAGTGTGCACACAGGACTCCGCTCACTCGAGCATGGCGCTGTTATGCAGTGTGCACACAGGACTCCGCTCACTCGAGCACGGCGCTCCGTTATGCAGTGTGCACACAGGACTCCGCTCACTCGAGCACGGCGCTCCGTTATGCAGTGTGCACACAGGACTCCGCTCACTCGAGCACGGCGCTCCGTTATGCAGTGTGTGCACACAGGACTCCGCTCACTCGAGCACGGCGCTCTGTGATGCAGTGCACACAGGACTCCGCTCACTCAAGCACGGCGCTCTGTTATGCAGTGTGCACACAGGACTCCGCTCACTCGAGCACGGCGCTCTGTTATGCAGTGTGCACAGGACTCCGCTCACTCGAGCACGGCGCTCCGTTATGCAGTGTGCACACAGGACTCCGCTCACTCGAGCACGGCGCTGTTATGCAGTGTGTGCACAGGACTCCGCTCACTCGAGCACAGCGCTCCGTTATGCAGTGTGCACACAGGACTCCGCTCACTCGAGCACGGCGCTGTTATGCAGTGTGTGCACAGGACTCCGCTCACTCGAGCACAGCGCTCCGTTATGCAGTGTGCACACAGGACTCCGCTCACTCGAGCACGGCGCTCCGTTATGCAGTGTGTGCACAGGACTCCGCTCACTCGAGCACGGCGCTCCGTTATGCAGTGTGCACACAGGACTCCGCTCACTCGAGCACGGCGCTGTTATGCAGTGTGTGCACAGGACTCCGCTCACTCGAGCACAGCGCTCCGTTATGCAGTGTGCACACAGGACTCCGCTCACTCGAGCACGGCGCTCTGTTATGCAGTGTGCACACAGGACTCCGCTCACTCGAGCACGGCGCTCTGTGATGCAGTGCACACAGGACTCCGCTCACTCGAGCACGGCGCTCTGTGATGCAGTGCACACAGGACTCCGCTCACTCGAGCACGGCGCTCTGTTATGCAGTGTGCGCACACAGGACTCCGCTCACTCGAGCACGGCGCTCTGTGATGCAGTGCACACAGGACTCCGCTCACTCGAGCACGGCGCTCTGTGATGCAGTGCACACAGGACTCCGCTCACTCGAGCACGGCGCTCTGTGATGCAGTGCACACAGGACTCCGCTCACTCGAGCACGGCGCTCTGTTATGCAGTGTGCACACAGGACTCCGCTCACTCGAGCACGGCGCTCTGTGATGCAGTGCACACAGGACTCCGCTCACTCGAGCACGGCGCTCTGTGATGCAGTGCACACAGGACTCCGCTCACTCGAGCACGGCGCTCTGTTATGCAGTGTGCACACAGGACTCCGCTCACTCGAGCACGGCGCTTCGTTATGCAGTGTGCACACAGGACTCCGCTCACTCGAGCACGGCGCTTCGTTATGCAGTGTGCACACAGGACTCCGCTCACTCGAGCACGGCGCTCTGTTATGCAGTGTGCACACAGGACTCCGCTCACTCGAGCACGGCGCTCCGTTATGCAGTGTGCACACAGGACTCCGCTCACTCGAGCACGGCGCTTCGTTATGCAGTGTGCACACAGGACTCCGCTCACTCGAGCACGGCGCTCTGTTATGCAGTGTGCACACAGGACTCCGCTCACTCGAGCACGGCGCTCTGTTATGCAGTGTGTGCTGCATGCACTGATGCCAGGTCTGAAAGTCTGAGATTTCATCACTCGGCTGTTTTCTGTTCGGTAGCGTTACACAATTTTGTACTTTCTCCTGTATTACCAATCTTGGAGACTTCCCAGCCTCTGCGTTTGTTTTTCCAAGTTTATTTACGCCCGTTAGCCCCTGTGACATCACAGAAGATACACAGCGTAACACTATGCACAAAATCCCCGCATGCTTCCCTCCCAGCTACGCGCTACACCCGGCTTTCTCACATCTACACACTACACCTGGCTCTTACATCTATAGGCTACCCCCAACTCTCTCACATCTACAAGCTACACTTAGCCCTTTCACATCTACATGCTACACCCGGCTTTCTCACATCTACACACTACACCTGGCTCTTACATCTATAGGCTACCCCCAACTCTCTCACATCTACAAGCTACACTTAGCCCTTTCACATCTACATAATACACCTGGCTCTTATATCTATACGCTACCCCCAACTCTCTCACATCTACAAGCTACACTTAGCCCATTCACATCTACATAATACACCTGGCTCTTACATCTATAGGCTACCCCCAACTCTCTCACATCTACAAGCTACACTTAGCCCTTTCACATCTACATACTACACCTGGCTCTTATATCTATACGCTACCCCCAACTCTCTCACAAGCTACACTTAGCCCTTTCACATCTACATGCTACACCCGGCTTTCTCACATCTACACACTACACCTGGCTCTTACATCTATAGGCTACCCCCAACTCTCTCACATCTACAAGCTACACTTAGCCCTTTCACATCTACACACTACACCTGGCTCTTACATCTATACGCTACCCCCAACTCTCTCACAAGCTACACTTAGCCCTTTCACATCTACATGCTACACCCGGCTTTCTCACATCTACACACTACACCTGGCTCTTACATCTAGGCTACCCCCAACTCTCTCACATCTACAAGCTACACTTACCCCTTTCACATCTACACACTACACCTGGCTCTTACATCTATACGCTACCCCCAACTCTCTCACAAGCTACACTTAGCCCTTTCACATCTACATGCTACACCCGGCTTTCTCACATCTACACACTACACCTGGCTCTTACATCTATACGCTACCCCCAACTCTCTCACATCTACAAGCTACACTTAGCCCATTCACATCTACATGCTACGCCTGGCTCTCACATCTACACGCTATAACTGGCTCTCTCACATCTACATTGCCTTTGTCCCCGGGGACCCAGATTTTATTTAACATTGATTGAGCAAACGTTCACAGGGGTTCGAACGGACAATCTTTGCCAGCAAGGGATGAGCTGATCGATACAGATAAGCGGGTTGACCCCGCGGAAAGGCCAACGACACTGGGGCACTTGGCGGTTTCGCAAACAAGTCTCACAGTTCAACATTTTCTACCGGGTTGCATACAGTATTGAACAAATTGCATAGATAAATGGCTGATAATTGTTTAACATACAGAAGTAGGTCAGGTCAGGTCAGCCAATTGAAACACAGTATGGTACAGAGTGCAGTAATGTAATAATTCCTTATTAGGGCAAAGGGCTCCACAAGAACGGGACTGCCGTAAGACTCGCACACCTAGCCCCTCCGACAAGCAACTTGAGGAAAACCTTTTATTAAATGAGCCAAGCAGTCAGCAGCCAAGAGCGAGCAACATCTTTTTTTAAACATTGCCCGTGATCTATTTTTGGGCGTACCGTCACGAGTGGGCGGTAGGACACAGAGAGCAGGCTTGCCCGGGTGTCTGCTGGAGAAGCCTCGTCAGAAATGTTTACCTGTGGTGCGCCGCTGATCGGCCGAACAAATCGAGGCGAAATGGCGCAAACATCCGTGTTCCAGTCGGTCCTGCCCACATCAGTGAGCCCGGAGCGACTTTAGAAAGCCCGGGGCATGCATTTGTAAAGCACCACAAAGCAGGAGTTGATCTAAGATTGGTTTTGCATTTTAACTCATCATGCATAAGGTTAGTTGATGGACAGGTAAAACCTGATCCTAGATCAGCACTCCTGCTCTAAGATGCCGTTTATAAGCAGCCTGGGTGCGGACAGACTGGAAATACCTCTCACAACGTGGCGCGCGCTCCCGGGCCCTTGCAGTAATGCTTACTCACGCGTTCAGTTTCCTCAAACTGTTCGTTCGCTTGCTTCCTTCCTTTCTGTGTCCTCGACTCCTCGCGTGTCGCCATTCTGTCAGGTTTCCAGGAATGTGTTCCAGACAAAACCAGGTCAAATTACACCGGATAACAGGGTAGACCACAGACTGGCATGTCCAACTGAAGCGCCACACTTCATTTCAGCGACGCACCTCGCGGTCTAGAACCTAATGCTCGCCATGCCAACGATGCATGCTCGGCCGTATCGGTATCCAGGGACGGAGAGTTTTTGTGCAATTTTTTAGGCTTCGGACATCCGTTGGTGTTTTTCCAAACGAAGCCCCAAAACGTTCGTTCTCACAAAG
The DNA here is from genome assembly GCA_022702515.1 of Ilyophis sp. 1 JC-2022. Taxonomy (NCBI): domain Eukaryota; kingdom Metazoa; phylum Chordata; class Actinopteri; order Anguilliformes; family Synaphobranchidae; genus Ilyophis; species Ilyophis sp. 1 JC-2022. The sequence continues at coordinate 102,009,202 of CM040405.1, forward strand.
ACACGTTTAAAAATGAGGAATACCGTAGGCCTATTAATGCTCTTTCATAACCGAAAGCTCATTACTGGATCATTATAGATGCAGTGCGGGGCGACGTAGCCTAGCCGTGAATGAAGGGATTCAAGTTTCATATGCCCGTTTTTTGAAAGGATCAAATAACACAAAAAAGTTATTTCCAAAATTCAATTTTATTGCACAAAGTCATTATAAAATCAGCAGATCAGTAGCCTAGTAACAGAAACATGTAACAGGTGCAATCTCAGCACGATACAATAAAAAAACAATCACTGTCGGACAAAGCGCTCTGGCAAATAAAAATAGCCACAAGAAAACATTATGCATACAACTTTATTAAATAATAAGCTTTGAACATTTTCAAAATGTTTAAATAAACGAATGGCCTCGCTCAGCGAAAGCCATTAATGTAAGCTATGTCTGAATAAATAACCCGACAATATGAGGACATTAGTTTGTTAACTAACTGCCTAGGCTAGCCTACTAGGCTAGCTACAGGATATCTTTTCACCAACAAATTAATTATAGACATACTTAGGCTACAGATTTTAAATGAACACTCAGATTCGTTGTGCCGCCGTGGTATGCCAGTTGCTTGTCACATATTTGACATTGAGCCTTTTTCTTGTCATCTGTAATCTTGAAGTGTTTCCACACAGACGATTTCTTCGCAGTTGCCAATGTGCTAATGGACACATGGACTGAAGCGTTTGTAGAGTGAGTGACGCACGTTGCGTGCTCTGCCTTTTTTATTGTATTTTTTATAATATGCGGTTATTTAACCTATCCTCATAAATGACAAACAAACACAATGTACTCTGACTAAATGTAGCCTATTGTGCAGTTCGCCTTAATTGAAATATACCTTCAAATAATATATAGTAATAAAAACATTTTTAAAAGAATAATCGGAATCCTGAATTGAGATTCGAATGCCAATATACCGAACGAATTCCGAACCATTCAAACATTCGGGGCCAGCCCTTTCGCCGCCTAGCGCCTCCTCTGGTTGAATGGGAAACTGTAGCTCGCCTAAGCCAGACGTGCTAGGAATTCATTTGTCCGGTGTAATGGCTGCACAGCTCAGCTGGAAGAAGCAAATAAAGTGAAATGGCAATGGTTGCCCGAGTCCGCATTCCCTCCTGAACCGACGTAGAATGTTGAACAAATGAGGTTTACAATTATGATTAGGCTTTTAAAATGACGGACAAAAAGATAATGTTTTTTTTCTTTTACAGGGTAATTCCATCCAAAAAAGTTGTTTGATTTGTATAAAAGTAGCTCTCCTCCTGATTAAAATCAGCCAACTTTCTACCTGTAGTGAGAGCAGAGATATAGCCCCAAACTACTGCGCATGTACCAGGTACCTGCTTTGCGACAAGGACCAAGATAGCTTACAGCTTATGTCAGACAACGCAAGTCACAGCTACTCCCCACTGTCTGAATAACGTTACACCGGAGCGGAAATTTTACTGCTCGTCCTGCAAACTCGAACGCACTGATGTCGGTAATAAAACTGAAACGACGCGTTTACCACCTCCTATATCCGACCTCCTGCCATAAACGAATGCAGGGTTAGAGTCAAAATGACGCATACCTCTACCAAAATTTCAACTTTGTATTCAAATATCTCAGTACAGAATTTTGTTTTCGCCAGCCACAAAGAGAGACTTAATTAGTTGCGTCTGATCTGTTAAATAAGGTTAATGTTGTTTTTGGGTGGAATCACCATTTAAGTACCCAGTGTGGTGGTTAGTCATTTCTACGTTCCTACTTTTTTCTTTAAAATGTTTTTTAAAGAAAAAGGGGGAAAATAAATATTCCTTAAAACTTAATCCACGCGTGATCAGCAGGTACACACAAACGACAGCGATTCCTCCACTTCCACTTCCAACTGGGCTTTAGCAATTAAAAACTCTAAATATCAAGTGAAGGGTGTGTTTAATTACTGTGTGTGTGTGCGTGTGTGCGTGTGCGTGTGCGTGTGAGAAATAGACATGATTTGACAGGAGGATACGTGAGGGGAGGGGCTATGGTACCGTTCGCCAAATGGCTGTTTGCTCCCGGGTGGACAGCGTCACCCAGCACCTTCTTCAGCTTCTCATAGCAGGCGAAATAGAGCGCGTGGGCCGGCCCCGCCCCCGTCGCCGTGACGTTCAGCCCCCTCATGGGCCTCCAGACGCCCTCGGTCCTCACAATGCGCCGCAGGGCGTCCATCACGTTGCGGTAGCGGGCTGCAGGCTCTGGCTGCAGGCTCTGCATGCGGGTCTGGGGGTGGCAGAGAGAAACGGGGCAGGTGGGGGAGTAAGAGGCAGCTGTACGCTGGGTGCTGGTTTACAGCCTTTTCACACTATATCCACAGCATTGGGATGCAACTGCCATTAGCACCGAGGCTAATCTAACACCGCAGTAAAAAATGAAACACTGGCTGGGCGGTAAACTCTGCTGTACACATACTGGCCTGATAGTATTGCAGTCCACTCCCCTTGCAGTGGGTGGGGTGTGACATTTCAGATACGACAATAAATCCACTGAAGAGAGTCGTGGCTGCTTGGGGAACCTTCAAGCGGTTCCATTTTATAACCGCACTTTCCTATCCCTGATGAAATAAACTGCCGTGCTGCATCGTAAAATGTCGGTCAAATTTTAGCTGATATACAGTTGATAATTTACAAACTGCATATCAGTAAAAATTTTATGAATTACCCAATTCAATTATTGTTAAAAAAAAAGACACGTAGCTGAACGATTCCACCGTTTTATGAGGCGTCGGCTTTCCGACTTCCCAGCAAAAATGTATCTGCTTTCAGTGAGCCGTATGCTGGTTAGGAATGAAAAGTATGCGATTCTTAGCTGCACATTTACATGCTGGGTAATCTGATTATGTACAGAAACCATGGGAGGATTCCAATCGCTTATTTTATCCGTCCTCTTCTCCTCGGTCCTCGCCTGATCCGGAAATCGATCGAGGTTCGCCATCTTTACATACATTCTAAACCGCTAAATGCTCCTCGGCGGAGCGAGGAGTGGGGAACGACGAGACTCCCGGAGGATTATTCAGTGAGGAAGCACAAGTTTAGCCTTTGCCGAGCCTTTTCTCGGAACGCGTGACGTGTATAAATTATCCACCACTCCTCACATCTGCTATGTTGCAGGCACACCCCGACACAAATTTAATTTTACCTTTCCATTTATTATAAAGCTTTAATCCATAATGACACTCATTCTTTATAACTAACAAAAGCATCGTTTATTCATAAAACAATAAGCTAAAAAGCATTATACTAAAAAGCATGTGAGCATAATATGACGCTGACGCTTGATTGAGCAAGGACGTTCCATTTGCCTAATGCATGCTGCCTCGTTTCCTCCATCCTCGTATCTGAACCTTGCATCCTTTCCTTGCGTCCTCCGTTGGGCGGAGTTAAGGAGCGAGGAAAGGACGCATGAAGTAAAAATAAGCGATTGGAATGAACCCCATATCACGCTCCTCTGGTGTGGTGAAGAGGCAGCGATGAATTTGACAGGAGCCCAGAAAAGGGAGGTCAGACGATTCAGATTGAGTGTGTGAGGATAGGTGCGCCTGCACTGAGCCGAACGTGCAGAAGCAGTCGGTTCAGGCTTAGGGACCTACTGGGAAAAGTTGCCGTTTGAAAAGGTGCTGGTGGGCCAAACGGGGACACTGTGCTGTAGGAGGTGCCACCCCTTGGATACGATGTTAAACTCGGGTCCTGACTCACAGCTGTCAGGAAAGATCAAATTACCACAAAAGTGGCTCTGATCATCCCCTTCACCCAGGGTATGAAATTAACACCCACCAACAGCTAAATACTGGTAAAATTGCTGTTGCTGGCAAGATAGCAGCCAATTTGTCAGGTAACCAACCAGGGCCCCGTGTCCCAAAAGCATATTTGAGTTAAGATCATCTTAAAGTGTTTTGCGTTTGTGCTTCATTCATTTTATGAGTAAAATGATGAAAATGTACTGATATTACATTAAAAAGAGATAGTAAAAATAGTGGCAGAAAGGCAAAACTAATTATGAAAAACAAACAAACAATGAAAGTAATATTAAAACAAAATAGTCTAAGATGATCTTTACTCTAAGATCCTTTTGGGAAACGGGGCCCAGGTTGTGTTATTGTGAAAGGTAATGTGGCTGGTAAAATGTTGAAAATGGCTGGTGATTTTTTAAATCAACAAGCCAATCTGGCCAGTGGGTGAAAAGGTTCATTTCATGTCCTAGCTTCACCTCACTGACTGCACAATGTCTTGCGTTCCCTGCCCACTTTGTTTCCCCGGGGCAGTGAACCGAGTGAAATAAAATTAGAACTGAGTTGAATAGAAGTTCAATAAAAATGTGTATTTGTTATTTTTCCTTGTTAAAGTACAGCTGGGAAACGAGATTCCCGTACACAGACATGCCGTTCAGTTAAAGCGTGACTGTGTGCGGAAGAATGTGTGGCAATACTGGATGTCCCGAGATTAGGCAAAGGGCTGCAGTCACATTCCTTCCTGCTAAGACACACCGCGCACAGAAGAGGCCGCCTTCCGAGAAATTCCCACATTGCAGGAAACTGCCTGCCCTGATGGTAATGTGTGTGTGCACATACGACGGTGCCGTGAAAAAGGTTTTGCCCCATTCCTCATTTCCTCTATTGTTGCATATTTCTCGCACTTCCTGATGTCTGTGACCCAACAATATCAAAAGACTTGATATCTTATTTTCTGGTACTCCTACAAGCGATACTATAACCTCTCTGCATTTGAATTGATCTCTATGGGAATTGTGGGGTGGGACTAGATGTAGCTGTAAATTACACTGGAACAGTATTGAACACATGGTTGGCTAAATGGCTGTAAGTCATCAAGGGTCTGACGTATGAAACGAGCCTTAAACCATCACTCTTGCTGTCAAATACATTAGATATGGATGGATCACTTGAAGGGTTTATTCTCCTGACTTATTTTTCCAGAGTTCAATAGGAAAATTTGCCAGAAGGAACAACCGTTAAAGTGATCCATCCATATCTACTGCATATTTGGCAGCAGAGTGATGGTTTGAGGCTCGTTTGATACCTCAGACCCTTGATGACTTACAGCCATTTTACCAACCATACTGTTCCAGCATAATTTACAGCTAAATCTAGTCCCACCCCCCAATACCCATAGAGATCCATTCAAATGCAGAGAGGTTATAATATCGCTTGTAGGAGTACCAGAAAATAAGATATCAAGAGTCTTTTGATATTGTTGGGTCACAGACATCAGGAAGTCATGACATGCAAAAAATATGTGATCAAATATTAAAAATGATTACTTTATTCTACATTGGCTGCAGTTAAGTGAAAGGGGGAAATTTTTCACACAACGGAAATGGGTGTTGGGATTTTTAAATAAGTAAAAAAACAAATGTGTAATTTGTTCACTCAGGTTCCCTCAGCATTATATTTTGTCTAAAGATCTGAAAACATCCAGTGCAAGAAATATGCAACAATAGAGGAAATCATAATTTACGGCACTGTACATGTATACACACACAAAGCCCATCTGGGAAAATCAGATAGACAGCTGGAATGACGCAATACTCTGGCCTCAAAACTTTCTTTTAGCTCTGGAACGTATGTATTTCCGCTGTACGTGTTTTACCTGGGGATCTGCATCTAGCGAATCATTTAATGAGAAGACCACCTCAGTTTTATGACAGACAGCAAGGCCACACACACACCTGTATGTCCTTAACCTTTGGTCCGTGCTTGCATGCAAAGTAGGACAGAGGAAATGCATACCGTACATATTCAATTTTGCTTCCTTGTTTGAGGTGAATACTTCCACCTAACATTCCAGCATGTGAGAGTCTGCACAGGTATGCAAGGCATGAAATTAACCTTTTCACCCACTCGCCAGCCATTTTTTACATTTTACCAGCCACATTACATTTTACAATACAGCACAACCTAGTTGGTTTACCAGCCAAAGTGGCTGCTAGAGAAGAAAATCAGCCACAACCAAAATATTTCCATCTGGCTGGTGGCTGGTGTTAATTGCACGCCCTGCAGGTATGTCTGGAGGACAGTCCAAGTCACTCTGTGCCTTGCTAAGTTACACCTGAGCAGTAAGTGACTATTATACCCTAAGGTGGGGTCTTTCAATAGCATGGCTGGCCTGCTAGTCATTCAAAATTGGATTCAAAGGTGTAATCTGAAACTGCCTCAAACTGTACCACGGCCAACAGTGAATCCACCAGCACCCTGATACTACATCAGCGTCACACGCTGAAATTCAGTGACTTTTCAAGAAAGCCAAACAAGCTCCGAGTTGCATTATCAGCCCAACTGCCAGCTGCTCTCAGCATTAGCTGACATTGTGAGCAGAGATTCCAGTTCCCGGGGCATTAATTGGTTTCCCGGTTTGTTATTTTCAAGCTCAAGTGACTAGGCTCAGCTAGCTTTAGTTACACATATCGGACGTAATGGCGTTTCTGTCACCGTAACCTTGTGCTCAAGCAGTCAATTTAGTTTCAGTCACAGTCAAAGATTTCCTGGCTGTTTTTTTTTTTTTCCCCCCCCCCCACACCCAAGGGTCTCAGACTCCATTACCCACGCGTCTAAACACAGGCATCATGCAGAAAAGAACAGTAAAGCCCAAACGCACATTGTGCGACCTGCGGTGGCTGACCTACCTAAAATGATGCCTTATAAATATAATACGGTCATCCACAGGCCGCGTGCTGTAGGGCCATGCAAGGACTTTTAAGAATGAGGCCCCCAAGTGACACTTGATTCCTGTCAAGCAGAACCATACAGTTATGGAGCACGCCAGAGATGGGAGTTTTAACAGGTCTCTTTCAGCGTGTTCATTCTGGCACATGCAAGATTTTCCTTATTGGATCATGTATTTCCAACGACACCGCTGTTAACGTAGCTTTTCGAAGCAAAACAAAGTTAATGATTTATTTATTTTTTTAAGGGTTTACCAGGCCTAACTAGAAAGGAAATTATTTGCGAACCTCACAGGAGGAGAAAAACAAACAAACAGAAAACCCCCTTACCATACTTGCCAATCCCCCGCTCTGAACGAGAGGATTCAGCGTTTCACAAATTAAGAAATATATAAGGCACAACCGCAATCGAAGGAAGCAAAACAAAGCCGAAAGAACTTCCTGCTGAGAAATAAACATTCTGAACAAATGGCAATTTCCTGACTTTATCTTAAACCCCCCCCCCCCCAAAAAAAGAGAAATATAATAAATAAAAATTCAACCCAAAATTATGCAGAAAGCTTCTTTCAGACAGCTACAGCCATTCAATTTGTACCCAGGCCCTGTGACAGAACTGCCTTTGTTAATTTTCACCATGGCCATTCATTTGAGTTTGGCCTACCTAAAACCAAATCCATTGCGTGAATGAGTCATGAACTCACGAGGACGTTTGGGAACGACTCGTATGTATGAATGGGATCATAGCCTCTCCAGTTTCAGCATACAGGACCAGAGTGGGGCAACACCAGGGAATTCAATAACCAAAAAATCGCAAACCACCAATTTAAGGTAGAGCTGACACAGTATAATCTGCCTACACCTGACTGTAGCCAGTGAGGACGGGGTGTTACAGGCAACCCTGCATATACTCCCCCAGGCCTGCAACTACATAGGGCGTGAATGAAAGCACACATTGTTCCAGAAGAGCCTCGATCTGACAGCGACAGCTGACCGTCCTTTCTTAATGGTTGCCAGAGTCCCCGGCTATCGCTAATCACCTTGGAACACAAATCGAAAGTGCAGCTTTATAATCAAAGAGCAGCCATGTCAATATGTATAATTCTTGGACTTTGACAAATTACTACTCAGACTATCAAACAAACACAAAACTGTATAAGTATCACTGCATTACTGAACAGAAAACTAGACTTTTATAGTATAACTGGCCAGAATGGCAACAAAAAAAAATTCCCATCACTTATCACAAAGCAATGCATTACAGCCGTGAACACAAGCATGTTTTATATGAAACCATTGTTAAGAGGAAGAATATGCTTTGTGGTGAACACCTGTGATTTCTTGATTGATACTCTCGTCACGAGAAATTAGTTGAGGTAACTGTTCAACATAGTTACTATATGGAACTTATGTCAAACTTGACATTATTACAGCGACTACTTTTTTACCATCAGAAGAAGTAATAAGGCTAAGAATCACAAAATGGAGCCTGCGGCCAGCGGAACTCGTTGACGTGCAAACTATTGTACTGCTTGCTGATTTACACGACTTATCACACATCAAATTCGACAATTTATATTATTTATCAAAAGTGGTTATACATGTTGAATAATGTCCTGTGCTACGTTTGCTAAAATCTATATACACCAAGTGGAGCCTTTCAGGCTGGCATAGAAAGGAAGCCACACACACACGCATGTGGAGTGCAGTCTAAGCACTCGCCGCTGGACTGTCAACCTAGCCCTGTGTGGTCACGTGACTATTCTGCGCTGACGCTACTAAAAACACACGCACGTGCCGGCGCGCTGCTCAATATAGCAAAAATCTTAACGAGGGTTTTAAGTACATAGTTATGAGCGAAAGGTTAAACGTGCATTTAATGACTACCCATGTTACACAAAAACATCCATCGGTCAGGAGAAAATACCTCGGCCACAAATCCTGCATACTGACTGTACCGTTATCTAAATCAAGCGTAGGCTCAAGGACCCGTGCTAGGCCGCAGCACAGCCTAGGATTTATGTAACTTGACTGCGACATTGGGCTAGCCATGTTAGCTGAAAAGCTAACGACAAGTATTTTAAGTTCAGTAGGAAATACCAGGGCACTTAATTAACTATTACTTTTCTTTAGGAGTTATACATCTCGCTAGAAATAACTAGCATTTCCGCTACTGGCGACAAGGACACACTACATTATACAGCGAAACGAAGTTAGCTAAACGTTGCGTACTTGAATGTTAGCGACATTAGCTACCATTTAATGAAAATAAATATAAAAACTGGCAAAGCCTAGGAGTATGCTGGGGCTCACCAACTCACAAAACGTGTTAGATCTGAGTGACAGCTAACGTTAGCACTTAAGACAATAATGTTAGGGGTTAATTAGCCAACCGGCTAGCTAGCTACACACATTCTTCATACGCACCAGCATGCCCACTTGTTGATCATGGGAATTCTACTAGGAAGCCAGGCGCATATCCTTCCACAAAACGTAGGATAGCTAGCATCGCTAACGTTAGCAAGCCATCTTATTGAACTAACGTTACGGTGCATTTTCGGTCACATTACCCAGCTAAATAGAAAGAAATAACACGTTGTTCGCACGACATCAAACACTAACTCACAATGAACTAGATGTTCAACAAGTTGATTACTAATCAAGTCAGATTAGACATCCAAATTAACTAGCTGAGGCTTAGCTACGATTGTCAGACGTCCTGAATTGCTCAAAATTGGTGCGGTGTAACGTAAACATTACATTGCGATGCGAGAACCGTGTGGATTCTTTCCATTATATTAACAGCCTAATATTAGCTTAATTTATACGGGTAAAAGACATAATATGCTTCTTGTTGTTTTTTTTGTTTTTTTTTTACCTTCACACAGTCAATTGGATACATCACGCAGTGTTCCATGATTCCAGCGACAGCTCCTGCTAACATGTGAGTGCTAGTGGAAGCGTCTTGTGGGAGACACTCGTAGTCTGGTTCGGGAGTTCCCGATGGCTCTGGTGGGGCACGCACTTGAACAGTCTGAAGTTCCGACTCCACTCCGATCCTCGATGACAATCCTCCAACAATCCCCTCCGAAACGCCCCACATCCTCCCGCCAAGCCATCGGATCTCTGCGCCCGCAGAAGCTCCAGCGACCCCGCCGTTCCCGCCAGGAGTCTCCGCTGACATCAGCCGTCTGCTCATGAAACCATCCGCTTCCATTCATAAATCAGATTGAGTATTCGCTACTTGGAGTAGTCCTTCAGTGCGCTGTTGCTTTTCTTTTTTAAACGTGATATCATTACCCAATCTGGGTGTTGTAGCCCTCCAGGAGCTTCAACCTCCCGCCTCCCAAGTCCCAGCAGCTCAGAGCAGAGGGGAACATCGACAAGCCCCGCACTACGAGGAAAGCGAGACCAAGCCGGGAAGAGTACCGCCCTCAATGTGTTTCCAGCTACCCCAATGGCAGACAGAGTAGTGACGATGCAGAGTAACTGTGAAAACTCCAATATCATTCGACAATTTACCTATCAGTCAGAGGAAAATATAGCCGCGGACCTCTTAAATATTCATAAGCAGGGCTTGGAAAAAATCGATAGGTTCTAAACTCATTGGCTAGGCACACATACTCATACTCCCATTTGTGGCGCTTGATCAAGTATTTCTGCTTCTGAAACGACTAAAGAAAACTGCCATGGACATGTATTTTTTATGTGGGTAATAGACACCACCCCACTTGTCCAAAAATGTTTGTGGAAAAATTAAACGTCAATATATGTAAACTACAAATTCTATAAGCACAATGTTTTCGTAATGTGTGCTTTCACTTGGTTTGTGAGTGCAAGTTCAAGTCCTCAAACAAGGCCAACCAAAGTCGCCATATATAATGCCACATTAAGGAACGCAAAAAGAAAAGTTTGTTCCTCACATTTTGACTTTTGATATTGTTTAAAATGTTGTAGCTTCACATTGGAAATACCACAACAAATATAAAAGCAAGCTACACATTCACGTACAGCCTTTGCCACAAACTTTTAAAATATTTAAAATTTGTAAATATGCATTAAGGCAATGGTAATACAGCATTTATATATGTTGCTTGACATTACATGGAAAATACAAATTAACTACCTTCCTGAAAAGTATTATAATTAAATTTGAAATAAATTCTTGCATAGACACTTATTTGAAATAATACTGCTTGGAAGATCACTTTTCTAGTACTTCATAGCTCAGGAGAGTTTATTTCTATGATACAAATACAACTAAAACTTGTCAAGTTATATTTTAAAAGTACACTGGAATATGACAAGTAGCAAATGTAGGCCTTTGACCTTTGAGTAGACAATTTGGATTTGTTGAACAAGCTAGATTGCTGCAACAATAGGTGATATATTTTTCTTCAATTTTTTATTTTAATTTAATGAATGTACATTGCACAAAGAATGATTACAATTATATATTTGCAGAGATATTATCATTTAGGCCCAAGTGCTTTATTGATACCTGTTTATGTGTAATATCTGCCGTTTCCCTCCATTCCACCTTCCTTTCGTTTTTCTTGTTTTCCCATTCCTCTCGTTTCATGTCGTGTTTTGCTGTTCACCCTGTCTGTCTACTTCCTTGTTTATGCAGGTTGGGCGTGGTTCCCCGTTTTGTTCCTCGTTTTCTCCTCGTTATCATTTAGTCTATCACTCTCTCCTATCACTCTCCCACTCTCTGCTTACATTCCGCACATTTTCCAATTATTCCATCAGTACTCTCACCTGTTCATCACTCTATTTAAACTCCTCCTCAGTTTCATCCACTCAGTGCCAGTTTGTTGTATTTTCTCAGTCCCGTCTAGACATTCCCCGGCCATTCTATCCGTTTGCCTTTTGATGCGTAACCTATTTTGTTTGTTTCCTTGTTCCTCGCTCCAGCCCGTCCAGCCTGCTTCCCGTCCGGTTCGCTCCTGCCCCATCTCCTTGTCCAGCCCCGTTTAATTTCTCCAACCCTGATTCCAGCCCCCGTCCCCTACCTCTTCCTGTTTTTTTTTTTTTTTTTTTTCTTTTTAATAATATATATAAATATTTTTTTTTTTTTTGCCTTGCCTGAGTGAGTTTGCCTGATTATTGTTCATGTTCATATTCATGTCATAACAAAACAAACAACAAAACAAAAGCAGCAGGACTCACAGCAAACTCAACAACTCTCACCTGCCCAGGATCCGTCATCCAACACACAGCAGCCAACATCTCACCCAGCTCCCAGGAGACCAGATCGCAGACATCGCATCGCAGGGGGGGCAGGGGTCCCTGGTCACCCACCTCACGCACCAGCCTGCGCCCCCGCCGCTCCCCGCCAGCCCCCCCCAGCGCTCAACAGGGGTCCAACCAACCCCCGCCAGCCACCAGCCCCAGCCCTCCAGCCAGAGAGCGCAACCAGCTCACTCCCTACCTGGGCGATTTGGGGAAATGTCAGGGCTTCCTCATGCAGTGCGATCTGGTGTTCCAGCTACAACCAGTTTTCTATGGTTAAAACCAGAGCCGATCACATTCGTGATGGCATGTCTGGAAGGCAGCACGCGGGATTACGCTACCACTGTTTGGGACAATAAGAAAATTGCAGAGATGCGTAAGGTCTTCGACCACCTGCTTTGCGGCCGTGATGCTGCCCAACGCCTGCTTCACCTCCGCCAGGGGTTCTGTAGTGCCGCGGAACATGCCGTGGAGTTCCGCACCCTGGCCGCGAAGTTCGGATGGAATGACGCCGCGCTCCAGTGGGCCTTCCAGAAGGGTTTGAGTGAGGGGCATAAGGACGAGTTAGCAGTCCGGGATGACTCCAGCTTCTTGGACGGCCTGATTTCACTCGCCATCTCTCTGGATAACCGGATACGTTCCCGGATGAGGGAGAAGACTGGTCGCCATGGCTCTTCCACTCAGCATCTCTGTTCAAGCCCTGGTTCCCCACCTCGACCTCCGGGTCCTTCCACCTACACGGTCTCTGACACTCTGGACGAGGAACTCATGCAGTTGGGTAGACTCTTCCCTCATTCGGGACCACGGCCTGGTGTCATCCGTTGAGGGGGAGGGGATACTGTAATATCTGCCGTTTCTCTCCAGTCCACCTTCCTTTTGTTTCTCCTGTTTTCCCATTCCTCTCGTTCCATGTTGTGTTTTGTTTTTCACCCTGTCTGTCTAGTTTCTTGTTTGTGCAGGTTGGGCATGGTTCCCTGTTTTGTTCCTCGTTTTCTTGTCATTATCATTTAGCCTATCGCTTTCCCTCTCTGCTTACATTCCACACGCTTTCCAATTATTCCATCAGTACTCTCACCATCACTCTATTTAAACTCCCCAGTTTCATCCACTCACTGCCAATTCGTTTGTATTCTCAGTCCTGTCTAGACATACCCCGGCCATTCTGTTTGCCTTTTGATGCGTAACTTGTTTCGTTTTTATTCCCTGTTCCTCGCTCCAGCCCGATCTCCTTGTCCAGCCCCGTTTAGTTACTCCAACCCTGATTCCAGCCCGTCACCTAGCCTTCTCTGTTCATTTGCCTTTATTTGCTTGTACTTAGGCAAAAACTCAGAAAGGAGTATATATTTATTGAGTTGGCCATAACATTATGATCAGTTTGCTGCAGAAATTATTTTCTCTGCTTCAATAAATAGCTTGTCATGTAAAATTATTTAGTGATGTCAATGATAAAAAATAATAATAAATCATGTTTCTTTGAAGCTTTGCTGCTTTTATACTTGCTTAAAAATATGTCTGAATAGTTTTCAGGAGTAAAAAAATAAATACACAAAAACATTTCAGATGGGCTGTAGTGTATGTTCTCAAGTGGCGCAGATAGTTTTTCTGTGAAGTGAAGGAAATTGTAGATTTCCGATGACCTTACGGCATTAAAATGGCTAGTATAGGGGCATCAATGGGTTTGGGGTTTAAAGTCTTATTATGTATTTTTCTTAACTTGGGTTTCAAAACTGTACTCATAAGTCCATCGAGAGTGCATACTAGAACTACACAGATTCTTGCTGAACAGCACAGTCATTGCACTGGAGGAATGCACTGCATATAGAGCTGCTGTGGACAGGCTGCAGTCGCCAAATCCACCAGAGGAGTCACAGTTGCATGATGTTCTGCAAACCTGAACTCTCCTTCCCTGTGTGATGCTGTGGGTCTATGATCAATTATGTTTTGTCCTGCAGGACTTTGGCACCTTTTGGACCGGACCCGGTTTAAAGAACACACTGTAGTTTTGAAGTATCCAGACTTGGCTGTTTCTGTAAATTCCCAATATTTTTTTCATAGGGTTGTTTCCATTTGTGCTGTATATAATGAATGTATGTCTAATTGTAAGATAGCTGTAATGTAACTTTTCTAGACAGGCCCTTTCCCCCCCAGTATTCCCGACTAGAATACATCCAGGTATAAAAGCTTTGCACGTGTTTTGCAATGGATGACTTTGGACCCATCACATGCATTCTTTCTGCATTTGAAATACGCCTGCATCATACTCTGTCTGTTATCTTTGTTTTATATCACTGTCAGGCCATCTTTATGGCACTTGTGACCTGCATGAAACACAGCAGGTGCAAGTGAGACCCTCAAGTGTTGGAGGTATTTTTTAACTGAGGATAGGGGAGTTTGTTTTTACAGTAGATTTCTACAATAAAGCATTCCATTCATGGTAGGAGATAAAAGGGCAAAAAGATCACAAATCACATGCCTTTTTATGATGTTTTTCAGTTATTTTGGAAAAGCTGTCATAAACTGTGGAAGAGGCCTTTTTTGTTGGCAGGCATTCATGTGCATCAATTTTTCTTATTATATTTTTGACATTTGGCCATTTGTAGCAAGAAAGAATCTTGATTCCTGGGATGTATTTATGCATTCACAATATATTTGTCACTCATGTTCTCAGTGCTAAGGCCATTATTCTCCATCTTGTTTTAACGGTTGCCTTATTATTACCATAGACTCCAACCATCTATGTAATGCTAAGAACTGTCATGCGTTTGGCAGCCCCTTATCTCCACGGTCGTTCTTTCTCTGAGCCGTGTGAGGGCGCACTTGTGTTATTTTTCCGTTCTGGGCTTTCACCCTGCCTTGGCACACAGTCCTTGCACCTGTTTGTGGTTACCTGCCGGCTATATAAGCTCCGTGCTTCTATATTCCGGCGCTTCTATGTTGTATTGCTTTGCTACATAGAGCCGGTAAGGTACAGGTATTTAGGCACATAGGAAACTTCTTTGCCCCAAAGCTGCTTTGGTGTAACGAGGGACTTTTCTGTTGATGCGTTTTGAGTTTGTAGGAATCTTTCCTTCTCTATTTTGCACCCTTTGTCCCCCGCTCTTGTCTTTTCTTCCCCCGTCCCGCTGAGACAGTTTTGTCTTTGCTGTTTTTCTGTTTACCTCTTTTTGCCTGCTTTTGTTTTTGAGAGTGAGAAGTCTTTACCTTCCTTCATCTGTGGCTATACTCGTGTTTTCGAGTCTTTTCACCCATTACCCGGATCGATATAATTTATCTTCTGTTTTGTTCACCTCCTTTATTTTCCTTTCTTATATTGAGAGCAAGAGGTGAATTATTTCCTTTACTATCTACTCTCGTGCCTACGAGTTATTTCGCCCCAACTATTTTTGGGTTGCTATTATTTCTCCCCTTTCCTCCTTCGCAGAACTTTCCGCTCTTTTTGTTATTTCTACGGGGAAAACTTTTAGATTCCCTCTGTTGTGTCTGGTCCTCCGAACCCAACCCCTTACAGGAACTTTACATCAGCCAGTACTAGCACATGAAGATCATCATTTCTGTGGCTCTTGTTTGCTACATACTTGTGTCCTGTTGCTTAAAATGAGATGTTTATTTTTTTGTTGTCTTTGCTGTTTCATTGTTATGCTGCACAAACAATTTCTGCTTACTATGTCGTTGGTAATTAGCAAAATATGGAAAAACCTGTGACTCCAGACTGTCTCATTTGATAAAGGCCATGGATACTCAACTCTGGCCCTCAAATCTAACTCCAGCCCTGGTTTTCTTTTCTCCCAGTTATTGACTGAACAATTAGTGCTACTGATTGGCCAGACTGTCTTCACACCTGACTCCCAGGTAAAGGGAGGGTGGAAAACCAGCAGTATTCGGCCCTCGAGGACCCTGATTTGAGTAGCACTGGTATAGGCACTCAGCAAGAGTGAAGGTTAGCTGTAAAGTGTAGTCATTTCAGCTGCAGTAGTCCTGGAGTGCAGATACTGGTGACATAGCCATGTCTTGAGAGGCACAATCAGAAATTCCATATTGGGGAGTAAAATAAAATAAAGGGGAAGAGGATATGAAAAAGTGCAACTATGTTGAGTGTTGCTATAGCCTTTCTTGTTGGAATGGCGATATGGTCCATTGATTCCCCAGGACTGACAGGACTGAAAAGCCAACTGGATGTTGGTTTAAGCTTTTAAAGTATTGTTTGTTTAAATATTAAGTATAAGTTTTTTCTCTTAGAAAAATATGGTATTTTAGCAAATATAGCAAATTCAGCTGAATAAATTTTTCTTCATATTTTCCCAGTTTTGCTAAATCAATCTATGGGACACAGCCATATGAATAATTGGGTAGCCTACCTTGTAAAGCCCTATAGCCTATAGTAAGATGCTCCTACTTTCTTTTCTTCAGGCATTTCCAGCTGTTGTTCTTCAGGGAGGTAAGTGTCATAAACTTTATAAAACAAGAAAAGTATAGAAAAGTATAAAACCTGAGTATAAAAATGTGAAAACTCTATGTATCTAAACAAGTTTTTTTTATTGAGAAAAGAAATGGCATAAGAAAAGAAAAAAACAGCCAATAACGTAGAGAAGAAAACAAATGCCTTGATTTTTAAGCATGCCTTTGGCCTGAAAGTAAACTTACTTTACTGGCATTTAGTATGACACTCTTATCCAGACTGACTTACAATGCAAACATACATTCAAAGATCAGGGATTTGCTAGAAGGGGAAAGTATAGTCCCAAGAAAGACAACAAGTGAAAAAAGTGCAGACTCAACTGACAGCTTACCAATTACCCAGTTGACCAGTAAACGTTACGCAAACAAGACCAAAAGTGCCCCAATGAGTATTAAACTACATTAAATGGACAACAGCAAAGAACCACAGGTACAGAAAATTAGTTGCATCTGATAAGGTGTTAGGGCTGGTATGATTCCTAGAGAGGGTCAGGGTGGAGTTGCTGTCTGAAGAGGTGGGTCTTCAGTCTGCATCAGAAGATGGCCAACATTTCTGCTGTTCTGACTGCTGTGTGACATCATTCCACCACTGAGGGAGCAAAAATTCCAAGGTTGCACAATGGTGGTCTGCGTCTGACTGGTGTGTACAGTGATACATATTCATTGTAGTCCAGCGAAGGGGCGGCCTAACTTCTCTGCTAACGGCAAATTCACCTTTAGTGCAATAGTTAGCACAACGACCTCTCCCCCAGGAAACTTGTGTTTGAGCCCAACCAGAACCATGCCATTAGTGTCAGGAGTGAAGGTGGGGCCTCAATGGACAGGGCGGTGCCTTATGAGAGCAGCAGCCTGTGAGTGGCATGTGAGCACGAGGGCATGCTCTGTGGGAAGGTAGGGAGTCGTGTCGCATTGCAGTCCGGGAGACCCAGTCAGAACATTGGTGTTACAATATCTTATCAATACAGTAGTTTCATATCTATTGTGAAAAAGGAGGAGAGGATTATAGGCTAGTTATTTATGAGAGAGAGAGAGAGAGTTGATGCTTTGGGGACAAATAAGAAAACAAAGAAGGCCTGCTAGAGGCAACCTACATTTAGGTATGACGACAGCAACGTGTTTAATGTTAACTATCTTAAATGGTGACCACAATGTAGGCTAGGCTGCGTTTAACACAATTCTACCCCCTACCCACAGAACTCTGTGCCCCTACCACATGGTGAACTTGGAAAAAATCACCAGGAAGTCATTTGCGACGGTTCCTTGTTTTCCTGGTGACGTAGCGCCGTATTCCGGAAGTAACGTCATACTGTACGTTATGAACGTATGAACGTTTTTTTTTCTACTGTAGTAAGTAGCGAGCTAACTGGCAAAAGCTAATTGTGTTACACATGGATCGCAAACTTCTATTGCATCTAGGGAGGTAAAATTATAAAAGAAAAGAAAATGCTTCCATTTTTTATTCCTTCGAGGAGCAAAGCGCCGTTTGTTTTAGGTAATGTTATATTAGTTTGCTTGCTAGCATTAGCTAGCTAAGTTAGCTGGTAACGTTATTCCTCGAAGTAATTAGCTAGCGTTAATGGTATCCACAATAGCCTTAGCTAACCGGTTATCTAACGTTACCTAGCTTTCTCATGATTGAACTAACGTTAGTCACTATTTTAATCTTTTTTCCATGATCGGCGCTATAAAGTATATCATGGTGACAAGTTGTTGTAAATGACCGAGCTTTAAAATGATGTTGACATCTTAGACTAAATGTGAACGAAACTGTTGAGCATGAAGATACGTAACAGTAACACTCATGATCTTGCCTATGATTATGATAACGTTAGCCTGCATTAAGCTGTAACCGGAAAGGTATAGCGAATCACAATTACACTGTAACGTTAGCGTTGTCGACGTCATTATATGTACATTACCACTTGGCTAAGTATGCTTGTGTATTTACGTTAAATACTTACCTGAATAACAGCTCTTGCGCTTAATCAAACTCATTTGAAAGTTGTAATGACATTCTGTAAGTTGACTTTGGCCATACGCTTATAATGGCATGTTTAAGGCTCAGTACACCTACTTCCACGTGTGAGGAACACCAGTTTACCTTTCCCCTCCCTCTGAATTTTCCCTAAATCTGACCATCGCGGGAAAACAACAGCTGGATCCACATAGAAAACACACCATAATGAGGAGGTGACAGCAAGTGAAGTTCTGCTGGCATATTCAGCCGAAACATATGGCAAGGTATTGTCTCATACCTGACATTATTTTGGCTTGTATAGCTGTGTCGATAATATAGATAGAAATAAATTGATAGTATAATGGGTTAGTCTGAATGCCATTACTTTGGCCTATCTATTACATTAGGAGACGTGCAGCATAGAAAATGGACTGTGATGACTAGCTTTGCTGATTTAAATTATAATGCACATCGTCTACAAACTTGCATTGTGGATTTATGCCTTCCCCCAAAATGCTTAATTGCTATGAAAATAATTTGCAGGTCACAGTGTGGATTAACAGTATGCTGTAGGGAAATTAGCCAGGTGTGTGTAAGCATTGATAAGAAGAACATCATACTCACCACTTTCACTACCGTTGAGAGTGTCTTTATACACCCCAGAGGCATTCAAGTTTAGTCTACGAAATGGTTGCAGCTGTTATCAGAAACATTTGCAAAAACTTGTTTTTAAAAAAGGGAGAAATATTTTTTTCAATTTACCATTTCAGTATTATCGTTTAGCGTAGTGGGGTTTTGAACCAGCCTCACTGATTTTTGTGGAGAAAAAAAAACTCCTAAATGGACGTACAGGGTCGATTGCAGTGTGTTTAGCTGGAGTTTAAATCTCTAGACCACAGAATTACATTACAATTGGAACAGCTATCCAAAGCTGTGAAATAAGGATTAGCTGTTCCAGCTGTAATGCAGTTCTGTGTTCTAGAATTTTAAACCTGAGGTTTGAACTCCAGCTAAGCACCCTGAATGAAGATAAGCATAAATATTATAGAGTAGTCAATAAGCACTGTAACCCATTTTTTTACTAAACAAGGGCTATCGACACAATTGATTTGTTGTACCAGTTGGCTCTAAAGCGCTAACACTCCAGGACTAAAGCTAAACAATAAATGTAGCCTATAATATGCAATTACAAATACATTTATCGATGTCGGTTTGATGTTAAAATTTTATTTTTATTTTTTTAAACTGAATTGCCAAGGTCTTTATTGCTGCTCCATGTAGGATCGGTTTCTCCTGCTTGCTGCCTGCCTCATGGCACTTCAGCGTGTCCCTATTATCCCTGGGCTGTGTGGCGAGACAGAGGGTCTTCTGCCTCGTCTTCCTCACCTGCTTCCTTCTGCTTCTCCTGGCCTTGTACCAGACGGACCGCTGGGGCCAGGCGCCGAGGGGCGGCCACGTCAACAAGTGAGTCTGTCCCCGAGGAGGTTCCGGCCAGTGCCTGGGGCCCCTTTATCCGGCGGAGTTAATAAAACAGGATTAGCACGTTTCCAGTTGTGGGAGCTGGTTGCATATTAGCGTGGGAACCGTGTGTGTGTGTGTGTGTGTGTTAAATTATCAAATTAAATAAAGTAAAAATCTATCTGAGGCTGCTCCGAGTAAAGGAAGCAAACTGTATATCCAAAATATCAACCGAAGCATGCCAGTATTCTAAGGCGCACTGTGTGGACATAAGCATGTATACACAGTTGGCGTACTT
This sequence comes from Ilyophis sp. 1 JC-2022, assembly GCA_022702515.1. Classification (NCBI taxonomy): domain Eukaryota; kingdom Metazoa; phylum Chordata; class Actinopteri; order Anguilliformes; family Synaphobranchidae; genus Ilyophis; species Ilyophis sp. 1 JC-2022. The sequence goes on from CM040405.1 coordinate 102,029,337, forward strand.
CGGTAGAAAGTAGATTTTGAAAAAACACGCACAACAAGGTCTGTGGATGTTCCTGGGTAACCGTGTCATTATATTTGTAAAGAGATGTTACTGTTGTTTTTTAATGTAAATTTTTGACTGCCGCAATCTTTGGATCTGTTAAGGTCTCTTATATCAAGGTGATGTCAAGGTGAGTTCCAGCTGATATCTTCAAAACGAGTAGATTCTCAGCGAAACCACATGGATGCATAGATAGTACTCCAGTGGGGATGTAGAAACATGTCATTTTTGGGTGAAAGTCTTGGGGTTAAGTCTTGCCCCTTGTATGGACTGATTATATGAGATGTCAAATGGAGTAGGGTGTATCTTTAACTGAGTTCATTTTTTCTCCACTGTCAGATTGTCTAAAAAAAGAAAATGACCTATGGTGCCGTCCAAAGTCAGACATACAAGGCGTATGAAACATAGTTATTGAGGTATAGTGTATGGAAGATTATATTCTTTTTTTACTATTGCAGTTGTTCAGAAAAAATATGTTAACAAAAAATATATGTCACAATTATTCCCACTCCTAGTGCTTATTTTGAAACAAAATCCAACGAAAAGAAGTCAGTTTTAACATGCTACTTAAGTTCATCTCAGTCTTAGGGAACTGTATTGTGGTCGCCCATGGCTTCCTGTTTCACTGGTATAAGAATGAGCCAACACGTGTTTAAAACCCATGTCATACTTCACTACAGGGTAAGGCAAAGAACCCCGAGAAGAAAGATAAACGGTTGTTGACCTTCACAAGTTAAGAGATGGCTACAAACATAAATAAAAAAAATAAAGATACCACTGTGGCGAAGTGAGCTATACCGCTCGTTAATAACCAGTCCGAGTCAGAGATTTCAGGGAACTGTGTGTTTTATTGCTTTAAAACACACACGCGCAATTCCTAGCAATTCCTTCCTTCCTCTTCTGTCCCAGCGCCTTTTGAAGACCTCAGGCTCACTGTTGAACAATCAAGGCAATTGGTTAATTGACAACAACAATCCTATAATCAATCGTCACCAATTGCCCGATTGCCGACAGCTGTGCCGGCTCCCTAAACCACCCGCGTTCACTCTCTCTCTTGCTAGCTGCGCCTAAAACCACGCCCCCCTACCACAAGCACCTATCCATTTACTATCAAGAGATGGCTACAAACATAAATAAAAAAAATAAAGATACCACATTCTGCTATTTGGTCAGTAATGAAGAACGTTTAAAACCACTGGAGCATTGGTAAGACCGCCTGGTAGAGGACATAAGTGCCCCCCCCCAGCAACCTCAGCGTACTTGCTCCCACACGCACTGAGGCTGATGGTTTGGGAGCGGCAAAGAAAAATTGAAGGGTCACAAGGATGCCTCGAGCACCATGGTTGACTGAGTTACTGTTTTGCAATAGCCTACAGACTTGAACCCGCGGAACATTTGTTCATTGAACTAAAGATCAGACTGAAGTATCGAAAGGATTTAAAAATATTCTATATGAAGGAATGGACAAAGAACCCCCCCGCCCACACAATATGTTCACCAGTCCCATAAAATACAACAGAAGATGACTCCATCTTGCCCCTGTGAAGAGAGGACGCACCACAAGTAGGCTACTGAAAACAGGGGTGTGAATATTTGTGAAACTTATTTTTTGGGAAATAAATGTATATTTTGGGAAAAGTTGATTTCACTGAATCGTTAAAGTAGAATATTTTCTTCACGTTTGTGACTTAAAATATATCTTATTAATATTATAATATATAAACTTGTTTGTTTGTTCATCTTAACCAAAAAAGTGCCATCTATCCTTTAACCTGTTTAACCTCGACTTTATGTCATGTATACTTATTTGTTTTCAAGGTGTGGTAGTGTCAAGGAATTAACTGATTAACTGCTTCATTAGGTGAGGTTACCAGTTATTAGCGGCCTGACATCATCCACGTAGCTTTAAAGACTCAGTGGTGGTGTACGTGGTGCTTCTGTGCGAGTAGGCCGATGGCTCCCTCAAGTGGAAGGCGTCCCTCCCTGTGACCTAATCATCTTTGTAAGAAGGGAATCATCTTTGTGGGAAGGGCCCCGAAACCACTCCGGGGCCCACTCGGCTGATTCTTTAGCTAACGACGTAGTCTGCGTCTCCACCCCCCTCTCCCCCTTCGCTCTATCTGGGAAGAAAGAAACGAGCTAATTTGATCGAAAATGGAACTAATCTGCTTCCTTGCACCCGTCCGTGGTCGGTTAATCTCATTTACATCTCTATGGCCGGCAAGCGCCCTCTAAGAAGGCGGTGTCCGATTTCTGCCGACAAAGGGGAATGAAGTGTTAATTTTTGCTTGCGTGAACAGATTCCGCCGGCGCTGATCGAGTTTGGGCCGATTGTGCTGATGAATGGCTTCGAACTCTTCGGCCAGACAAGTCGAGCGCCCACAAGGGGGAAAGCCTGGTCTTTCTGCCCTGACCTAATGCGTATCGGCTTGCCTCGGAAGAGGCGCTGCGGGCAGATGTTGGGAAACCCTAGATCGGTATTAGAGGGCCGATTCCTCGCTACGCACCCCCAAAAGGCACGGCTCCATCATGGGGGAGCGGGCCTAATATTTCACATCGTAAGCGAAACAAGACACATCGATCAAGTCTGAGTGACAGTTAACTACTTTAATCAAGTCTGTGAAACCTTTCTTTGCCCCCCCCCCCCCCCCCCACACACACACACACACACACACACTGCTGTTTCCCATCAAGATTTACATTAAATATATGATGTCGGCTTCAAGGAAAAGATTGGTTTCTCTGCAACTGTTCTTGTTGCTTATCTAAATAATTGCACTCTGATTCACATCACAGCTGTTATACTGCGAAGACTACCACTTAAGAAAAGCTCTCTTGGTTCCTTACGATAAGCTCCCAAGATTACTTGTACATTGCTGTTGATTTTCTTTTGCAATGACTAGTGGAGTTTTCTGTATTTGGCAGCGGAATGTGTATAGTACAGTGTCCGTATGCTCCAACTTGTTAACAGGCAGGTTCTATACTGTGAATCAGTCATACGACAATCTTCATTCAAACAAACTTGATTGTTTCAAGCCCTATTTATAAACATGGCCACCTCACTTCCCACAGTTGCACAAAAGGTGCGTCTGTCCTGCAGTTTCCCTCGAAAAATCACAGTTTACCTGAAAAAGTAGGAATAATTCACCAATTCGACGTGTAGATGTCATGTATAAATGTATTACAGATTACTTATCGGTCAATTGCCAGCAAGCAATGTGTTGTGCAGGCGGTGTTAGCATGGTGGCTTAGTTGTAGTTTGTGTGTCCCTGGGTGCAGGTATCTGTCCATTGTTGAGAACATGGAGGCGACAGATGTACTGAACCCCGCGCTGAACTATGGGATTGTGGTGGACTGCGGCAGCAGCGGCTCACGGGTCTTCGTGTACTACTGGCCCCCACACAATGGCAACCCCCACACCCTCCTGGACATCCGGCAGATGAGGATGCAAGACCGCACCCCCGTGGTGAAGAAGATTAAGCCAGGTGAGGGGGGGATACCTTTGGCTTGAGGTGGAGACGTGGGGGTGGGGAGCATTCGACAGAAACGTGACTGCACTGCGTCCTCTTCCTGTGGTTATAAAGCTAGTCTGGCTAATGCATACCGAGCTGTTATCTTTAGGATAGATAAGGGCCCTGCGTCTCTAGGAATGGGGTACTTTGGACTTCCAGCAAAATGTTATCCAAGGAGTTTTCATGCTAATGTGGCACATGTCACATGTCTGCACATTTAATGCATTTTCTTTTCCCCTTTTACTGTACAGTTGGAAGAGAAAGTGGCTTTAATGCGTAAATGAGCTACGTGTTTGGGGTCGGGTAGTTTCTCTTTTGAAAATAGGTGTTTCTCCCCCAAACATCCTGAAATGAAAACAATTCTAGTTCTTCACGAGTGTGGAGATTGTCCAAATAGCCAAGATGTCACATCACCTGCAGGTGTGTGAAAAATGAGACCTCTCTTTCTAGGATAGAGGGGCTTAAGGCTGGCAAAGCCTTAATATCGGTGTTTGTAATTGGCTTTGCTGTAGGTATATCCACGTTGGCCCTCACCCCTGACAAAGCCAGCGACTACCTCCACTCCCTCCTGAGCTTCGCAGCAGCTCACATACCCAAGAAGAAACACAGAGAGACGCCCCTATACATCCTATGCACTGCTGGCATGAGACTCCTGACCGAAAGGTAAGCCTCTTCATTTCTTTTATTTAGGCTAAATATAAAAAGTATATTTTATAAAAGTAAAAAAAATAAAAATACTGTGCTCAGACTGGATCGGGTGCATGATCGCAGAATAAAGCGATTGCGTTGAGGAAAAAGAAAGGCTCCGCAGACCGAAAGATGCCTTATCGATAATTTAATTAGAGGACAGGATGACGACGTTTCAGCGTTCAAGATTTCTTCAGTGTCAAGCTGGCATCTTTTGTTGTGCGGAGCTTTTATTTAGGCTGAGCTGATACCCTTATCCATTTTATATCTCACTAAAGCGTTTAATGTTAAGCACCTTGCTCTGGGGTACAGCAGCAGGTTCACTGACCGTTATTCTGCACAGTGCATATCACTTCGTAGTATTTCAGAGTGAGCGATATGTACAGTGTGTGTATGCAGTGTTGCTTCTTTCTCTTGTCAGGGATGGTGAGTTCAGGCATTGATTCTGGTTCTCTTGTCTATTCCTGGGCCTTCGGGCTTTAGTGACAAGTTCATCGGTTTACCTGGTGTTAATCAGTTGTGCATTGAAAGGAAACCACGAGAAGAACAGGACGACTGTATTTTCTGAGAAACAGCTCGGGCAGAAGCCGTTAGTTTTTTGATGGCTGAACTCACCAAATTGTGTTTGCGAGGAAAGAAAGGGATTGCCTTTAACTGTCGGTCGAAGTTCAGGACAAACGCTGATTGACTCCCCGCCAAAGTTTTCCCGTTCATTAATGTTTATGTCTTATTCAATTTGTTTTGCTTTGAGATTGTTTACAATCAATGGTTCTCAAACGATGCTGTTCTGTGGAGCTCGATTTATCGCTAATGGCTCAGTCAGCGGGTGAAATGCGGCGGTTATAAAGGGTGGCAGTTCACGTGACGTGACGCTGCGTTGGATTAAACCGCCGATCTCCTGTGTCCCAGCCAGCAGGCCGCGATCCTGGAGGACCTGGTTACTGACGTGCCTGTGGAGTTTGACTTCCTGTTCTCCAGCTCGCACGCGGAGGTGATCTCTGGGAAACAGGAAGGTAGGAAGGTCACGGGGCCCTGTGGAATGGAACCCCCCCCCCCACACACACACACACACACACACAATTGTGGCTGTGACGCACACCGATGCGCACGTTTGTGTGTTTAAGTAACCGTTTTTTTGCTTCTCTCCCCAGGTGTGTATGCATGGATTGGGATTAACTCTGTGTTAGGCCGCTTTGACCATGCGGAAGAGGGTGAGCCTGCGCTAACGATAATTAGGGCAAAAGGGACAACTCCAGGGATATGGGAAAACTAAAGAAGGCTCTTTCTTACTGACTGATTGGTCTGCTTTCACCAAATCGAAGTGTTCCCTGGGGGAACTATGTATAAAAAGGGCCGTAATTCCGCGTGATGTAAATACCCTCAAATTGAAGCTGACAGTCTGCACATTAACGTCATGTTCATTGGTTCATAATCAAATCCAATGTGCTGGAGTACAGAGCCAAAACAACAAAAATGAAGTCACTGTCCAAATACTTACAAACTGCACTGTATTCATAAATGCATTCAAACTGCAGTTTCATACTTCCGCTCATCTGTTCTCATTTTATATTTAGGCTATCGGCAAAATTTGCCTGCTGTTCTTTGTATATGTAGTTAAACTATGTGGGAGTGTGTACATTTCAAAGGGCATTATAAGTTGTCCAGGCTTTCTTGGTTTTCGGTTACGTTGACACGCTACACCCACAGTCCACTCCATGTCAGTGAAAGACACTGCTCTCCTCTGATACGAGCTCTAGCACTAGCTCTCTCCTGCAGTACTGTGTGGTCTGTTGGGCGTAATATAATCGAGAGCATCTAAGGAGAGCTCACAGTTCATCTGCAGTGCTCCTGGTTTGCAGGCCTGATTGGCATAGCAGTACCTTGAGGCATAATTGACAAGTCAAAATTGGGAAGATCCAAAGAAGAAAGGGGGGGACTACATCAAAGTTACTTAAGAAAATATGAAATGTTGAAACAAAATGGTTGTGTCCTCAAGGGGAAGAGGCAGTGGTAGAAGTCACTACAGGAGGGCAAAACCAGGAGCCAATCAGCCGGCGGCGCACTGTGGGTATCATTGACATGGGCGGAGCCTCGTTGCAGATAGCCTATGAAGTGCCCAGTGCCATTTCCTTCACCTCACCTGAGCAGGTAAGGCCTGACTGTGCTAATGTTTGCTAATCCCTTTAATTTAGTAATTTCAACCAAGTCTCTCCTTAGTCTTTTTTTGCTGAGCCTTAATAAATTATGCATCATATCTTCCATAGCTCAAGGGCATCTGTATGTTTTGTGTGGCGTGATACCAAGAACTGCACATAATACTGTTCAACTCTCGATACATCTGAAAAAGGCATTGCATGTGACCTCAATATAACCTTCTTTGATTTATCTCCGTGCTTTTTACTACATATCCCAGCATCCGGTTGGCATTTTTTATTTTTATTTTTTACTGCTACAGCAATGTGCCTGCTAGGCATTATATAAAGAATGTACCCATACATAAAATATTCAATATTGCCATGTGTGTGCTCTTAATATTGTTAGTCATTCTGCTATTTATAGGATCCCACTGTTTTCCAGGAATTGATCACATTTTAAGCAGGAATAATCTCAGGAAATACTCTTATTTTTTTAATTTAATTATTTATTTGTGCATTGGCACAAATTTTCTGTAGTTTTTGGTTTATTACTTTGTTATGCTAAATAAGTGGTTTGATGGGTGGACTGCCCTGCAGGGTATCGGGTGTGATCTCACTGTACGTTTCCCTCTCCAGGAGGATGCGGCTAAGAGTCTGCTGGCAGAGTTTAACCTGGGCTGCGACGTGGAGCACACGCAGCACGTCTACCGCGTCTACGTCACCACATTTCTGGGCTTTGGCGGAAACATGGCCCACCAGCGCTACGAGGAAAATCTCATCAACAGCACGCTGTCTAAGAACAGGTACGGCGCACACAAGGTTAACAAGACCTTTTATAAAAGCAGGTATGCCACGCGCGCACACACACGCGCACACAGGTGATGAGTAACAACGCATTGTCTAAGATCAGGCGAGAACACTCTCAGGTGTTCAGTATTGGCACACTGAGATCTTTTTCACTCTACAGCTGAATGCCATTGTCAGTTCCCACTGAGAATAAATTCACACATGATACAGTTAACAATACGCTGTCAGAGTTGGTAACACACACACACACACACACACACACACACACACACACACACACACACACACATACACAGGTATTCAGTAAGTAGTGCTTTTGCGCTTCTAATATTTATGGGTGCACCAAATGTAGTCTTCCACAAGGTGGCGCATGCGGCATCATTGAAACATTCAAAAGGGTTTGCATGGTATATCTATGGTAAAACAAAAATCTAATTATGGGCGAATGCAACATCAGTATAAACACTCCATAAACTTGCATGTGAAAAATGTATACTAGTATACTAGTCTATGGTGTATTTCAACATACTTGAAGTCTAATTAAATTTTATATAAGGGTTTACAGAATGTAGAAATCACATGAGAACTCAACCCTTTAAAGAAGTATATTTTGTTTAAAAGGCATTAGCCTTTTCCAGGCTGTCTGTATGTGCAGGTTACAGCAACTTTTTGTTTTCTTATTTTCATTGTAATTATTGTTATTATTAGGCTAACTGGAGATATGACCGGCATGGGGGAGTCCACCCCTTACCTGGACCCGTGCCTACCCAGGGGCCTGTCAGAGACGGTGCAGCAGGACAGCCAGGCGGTGTTCCTGCGCGGACAGGGGGACTGGCCCCGGTGCCAGGCGGCAGTCAGGCCCTTCCTGGGCCAACGGAACGGTACGGTGTCCCTCAGAGGGGTGTACCAGGCCCCCATCAACTTCCACAACAGCGAGTTTTACGGCTTCTCCGAGTTCTACTACTGCACGGAGGACGTCCTTCGCCTTGGGGGCCAGTACGTCAGCTTCAAGTACTCCAAGGCCGCCACGGTAAGCCGGGGCCACACTAATTCCGTCTGAGACGGGCACTGCCAATGCCAACTGTTCCTTTTAATATTTGGTCTGTTGCAGATTGTGACAAGGCTATTTTGAGAATTTCTCAAAATTCTCACTCTCTCTCACTCTCTCTCACTCACAATGCGAGTAAGTCGCTCTTCTTCCTCTGATGCAGGATTATTGCGCCACTGAGTGGTCAACATTAAAACAGCGATTGGACAGCAAGCTCTACTCTTCACAAGCTGACCTCTCCAGACTGAAGTATGATCATTTAACAAGATCTATTAATGTTAGTGTGTGTGTGTGTGTGTGTGTGTGTGTGTGTTTGTTTGTGGGTGCATGTGTTTTGCTATTTTGTGTCATTTCATTCTTGAACCTCAGCTTGAATTACATTTTCTGTGCTGTTACTGTGCAGTATTTTGCCCGTAGTTAGCCTTGATGGATGTCATATGCCCACTCTCTCCTCCATTAACTGCTCTTTCCTCTTCTGGTGTTCTCCCATTGGTCCATGGCCCTGTGCCCCGCCCTCTTGTGTCCTTAGGTACCAGTGCTTCAAGTCGGCCTGGATGTATGAGGTTCTGCACTCCGGGTTCCGCTTTCCTCAGGATTACCCCAGTCTGAAGACAGCGCAGCTTGTCTATGACAAGGAGGTTCAGTGGACCCTGGGAGCCATGCTGTTTAAAACACGTTTCATGCCACTCAGGTAACCACACCGTCCTGCCCCACCCCTTCTACACACAAGTGGTGCGTCCCAATACTTGAAAAATGCACCCTCCTTTCCTCCACTACCACCTCCTCTTCTCCGTGCCCCGGAAACTGATCTTTGTGTTTTAATCTAATGTTGCTGATTACATCTTAATTACGTAGTAATGGTTACATATTAATTAATGTCTCGACGCAAACCACAATGTCAGGAACATTGTATATTGTACATGCAAATACTTGCACTCGAAACGTTCTGGCAGTTTTGTATACTTCCGGGTAGGAGAGGATTGGTAGTGGGGGGCGGAAAATATTGGGATGCACCCCTCCTACACACCTTACCACTTCGGTAACCCCACCCCCTTGTCCCACCCCTCCTATACACTTACCACTCTGGTAGCTCCACCCCCCTATTCTACCCAGTTACACCCCTTACACACCTTACATCAGCTACCACAACCGAAACCCCCACCCCTCCGTGCTACATTAACTGTATGCTAAACGCGCTTCATGCCTCTGGAAACGGTGTCAGTCGCAGCTGTTATGAATGAATTACGCTAAGCGCTTCGGTAGCTCCGCTCTGCCTTCCAGTGTAAATAAAACTGCGTAGGAATTCTCGAGTGGCATATCGGGGATGCTTGCCGTGGCCTCGTGCTCATCAAAGAGAACTTTCTCTTTCTCCCTCCCGCATTTTACTTCTCTTTCTCTCTCTCTCCCTGTTTATTTCTTCTTTATTTCTCTCTCTTTTTGTCTCTCTTCCCACACTATTTCTCTCAAGTTCAAGATCAAATGAGCTTCATTTGCATAACAAGGACGCACTTATGTTGCCAAACCATCTGGAAAAAACCGCTTACAACGAAGTAGAGTGCCCTCCACAATTATTGGCACCCCTGGTAAATATTAGTAAAAAGGGTTATAAAAAAATTCACTGTTTGGCAAATTAGCTTAATCTCACACTGAAAAAATTAGAAAAATCCACCCTTTAATTGAAGCAAATTTATTCAGAGAAAACAAAATCCCTCATCAAGAAATTATTATTTTTAACAAAACCACGTGTGCCACAATTATTGGCACCCCTGCATTTAATACTTTGTACAAACTCCCTTTGCCAATAAAATGGCACTGAGTCTTCTCCCGTAACATCTAATAAGGTTGGAGAATACAAAGCAAGGAATCTGAGACCATTCCTCTTTACAGAATCTCTCCAGATCATCCAGAGTCCTAGGTCCTCTCTTGTGCACACTCCTCTTCAGTTCAACCCACAGGTTTTCAATGGGGTTTAGGTCAGGGGACTGAGATGGCCATGGCAGAAGCTTGATTTTGTGTTCAGTTAACCATTTTTGTATTGATTTGGACATATGTTTTGGATCATTGTCCTGCTGGAAGATCCAACGACGACCCAGTTTTAGTTTCATGGCAGAGGCAGCCAGATTCAGATTAAAAATGTCCTGGTATTTCATGGAGTTCATGATGCCATGTACTAGAGCTGGGCGATATATCGCAACGATAATTATTGATTGCAATAACGGCCGTCGCCACGTGGGGTATTCCCTTTTTGTCTTTTTTTCTGTAATTATACCTGATGCGGTAGTAATCTAAACTTCAAAACCCGTGTGAAATTCTTCCGGGGGAAAAAAACGTCATCGCTGTCTACTGCGTGTTGATAAGACGAACAATCACAGAAAGGCGTTGCACCTTTCGTGCGATTGACAAAAACACATCACATGATCACGTGGAAGCTGCACGACCTTGCTGCTGATTGGCTGTTTTATCAACACTCAATAGATATCAGCGGTGTAGTTTTTTTCATGAAACATTTCACGCGGCCTCTGAAGTTTGGATGTTTACTGCCGTATATCAGGTATACTTAAAGAAAAAAAGACGAAAAGAAAGGCTCCCCACACGGTGGCAGCGGCCGTTATTGCATTCGATGATAATCAATGTTGTATATCGCCCAGCCCAGCCCTACCATGTGCCCTAACAAGGTTCCCAGGACCTTTGGAGGAAAAACAGCCCCACAACATCACGGAACCTCCACCATACTTAACAGTGGGGATCAGGTTATTTTCGGTATAGCCATCCTTCTTTTTATGCCAAACCCACCTTGAGTGTTGGTTGCCGAAAAGCTCAGTTTTTGTTTTATCTGACCATAGAACACTGTTCCAGTCGCGTTTAGCAAACTCTTACGTAAGGCGCTTACGTTTGTGGTGAAATGATAGGAAAGGCTTATTTCTGACATGCCATCCAAATAATTTGTTGGCATGGAGGTGACGTCTAATGGTAGTTTTGGAGACTTGACGACCCCAAGATGCTACTTTCCTCTGTAATTCTCCAACAGTGATCCACGAGTATTTTTTTTCCTCTTCACTGTGTGTGGGGGCAAAATAAACTTGGGTCGTCTTCCAGGCAAGTTTGTAACGGTTCCAGTTGCTTTGAACTTATATAGATACTATATAACGTCTCTGCATTTGAATGGATCTCTATGGGAATTGGGGGGTGGGACTTGATTTAGCTGTAAATTACACTGGAACAGTATGGAACACATGGTTGGCTAAATGGCTCTAAATCATCAAGGGTCTGACGTATCAAACAAGCCTTAAACCGCCACTCAGCTGCCAGAAATACTGTAGATATAGATGGATAACTTGAAGGGTTGTTTCTCCTGACTTATTTTTCCATAGAATTCAATAGGAAAATTTGACAGGAGAAGCAACCCTTAAAGTTATCCATCCATATCTACTGCATATCTGGCAGCAGAGTGATGGTTTGAGGCTCGTTTGATACCTCAGACCCTTGATGACTTACAGCCATTTTACCAACCATGTTTTCAATACTGTTCCAACATAATTTACAGCAAAATCTAGTCCCACCCCCCAATTCCCATAGAGATCCATTCAAATGCAGAGACGTAGTATCGCCTGTATGAGTACCAGAAAATAAGATATCAAGAGTGTTTTGATGTTGTTGGGTCATAGCATGTAAAGGATATGTGACCAAATATTTTAAAAAGATTACTTTATTCTATATATAAATGCAGGGGTGGCAATAATTGTGGCACACGTGGTTTTGTAAAAAAATATTATTTGTTGATGAGGGTTTTTTTTTTTTTCTCATAATAAATTTACTTCAATTAGAGGTTGAATTTTTTCTCATTTTTTCAGTGTGAGATTAAGCTATTTCACCAAACGGTGAGTATTTTTATAACCCTTTTTACTCATCTTTACGAGGGGTGCCAATAATAGTGGAGGGTACTGTGTATGTATGTATGCTCAAAGAAATGAAGGGAACACTTAATCCTTAATCATCACAGTATAACACCCAAGTCAATTAAACTTCTGGGATATCGATCTGGCCAGTTAGTAAGCGTAAACGATTGTGAATCAATTTCACCTGCTTTGGTGCAAATGAAAGTGACAACAGATGGACAGGAGAAGCAACAGCAAGACAACCGCCAAAAAGTAAATGGTTTTGCAGGTGGTGGCCACAGACCATTTCTCTCTCCTTATCCTTCCTGACTGATTTTTCTCTAGTTTTGCATTTTACTAGTGCCCTTGTCACTACTGGTAGCATGAGGCGGTACCTGCAGCCCATTCAGGTTGCACAGGTAGTCCAGCTCCTCCAGGATGGCACATCCATACGTGCCGTCGAAAGAAGGTTTACTGTGTCTCCCAGCACAGTCTCAATAGCGTGGAGGAGATACCGGGAGATGGGCCATTACACGAGGAGAGCTGGACAGGGCCGTAGAAAGGCAACAACCCAGCGGCAGGACCGGTATCTGCTCCTTTGTGTGAGGAGGAACAGGAGGAGCACTGCCAGAGCCCTACAAAATTACCTCCAGCGGGCTACTCGTGTGCATGTTTCTGACCAAACTGTCAGAAACAGACTCCCTGAGGGTGGCATGAGGGCCCGTCGTCCTGTAGTGGGACCTGTGCTCACAGCCCAGCACCGTGCAGCTCGATTGGCATTTGCCAGAGAACACCAGAATTGGCAGGTTCGCCATTGGCGCCCCGTTCTCTTCACAGATGAGAGCAGGTTCACACTGAGCACATGTGACAGACGAGAAAGAGTCTGGAGATGCCGTGGCGAATGTTATGCTGCCTGCAACATCATCCAGCATGACCGGTTTGGTTTAATTGACTTGGTGTTATACTGTGATGATTAAGTGTTCTTTAAATTCTTTTGAGCCGTGTATATATATATATATATATATATATATATATATACGTATACTATATATATACAGTGACTAAGAGGAAATGTGTGTTTCTCTCAAGTTCAAGTCACTTTATTTGCATAACACATTCATATTTATGCTGTTAAAACATCTGAAAAAAAAATAACGGATTAATAGAAGACGATTCAGAGCTATGCTTTTCCCAGTTTCTCTCCGTCTCTCTTCCCTTCTCGCCAGTCTGCTTTTAGGTTTTTTTCTTTCAAAATATTTTTTTAAGTAAAAAAAAAAAAAGGTTTTGTTTTCCTTTTCATTTCATTAAAAATATTTGATACGAGTTAATATTTAATGTTGGGTAAAGGTTAATGTTGGACAACTGATTGGGTCGTCCAAATTAAGGGGAAGTAAAGTCGCTCTCTGTTGGCCCTGCAGGGACCGTCAGCAGGAGGCCTTCCGGCAGTCGCACCCCACCTGGCTGCGCGCGTCCTTCCTGTACAACCACTACCTGTTCTTCGCCTGCATCCTGGTGGTGCTGCTGGCCATCCTGCTCTACATCCTACGGCTGCGCCGAATCCACCAGAGGGAGCTGCGGCAGGCCGAGGCGCTCGACCTGCTGTGGGCCGAGGAGGGGGAGGTGCTCATCGCCTGAGAGGGGAGGTACCGTTGTCTGAGGGGCGGGGCGGACGCGGATTGGGAAGCGGGAGAGACGGGAGGCCCCCTCAGATAGTTATTGGACAGCCATAACGACCTTGAACCAATCAAAAGTTATTTGTTCTCTGTAGCAGAACAGTGATTTTTTTTTTTTCTTTGCTTCACGAAGCCTCCTTTCATTCAGACTGGAGAATTTTGAAATGAGGGGTGGGTACCGACTACCACTGGGAGGAGGTTGATATGTAGGTAGCAGGGAACACGTGGGGGCGTGTTGACCGTGTTGAGCAAGTAGGGGGACCGTGAACTCCCCCATCTCACCGTCAACATGAAACTATGCAGAGGACGAGTCCTTGACATTCCCCAGGAGGGAACTGCGGGAGAAGAAACCAATCAGGGAGATCCCAGCAGATGTGAACACGAATAACGATTTTTAATTGTGCTTTTCTATTTTTATTTCCCCCCGGCCCGCCGCAGAACCGACGGGTCCGTTTCCGACCACGTCGGGGCCTCTTAAGGTCACGGCCGGTCCCGTGTCTTTAGTTTCATTGAACGTGGCCTAGGGATACAACCCTCCGCTCGCCAGCGAGTCCCCAGTGCGCACCAGCTAAATAAACCGAGGCTGCTGACAGGAAGTCTGAGTCGAAGCATGTGTACCGTGACGCTACAGGGGACCACGTTTAAACGCGGAGGCGGCGTCCGAGTCACTTGGGCAACCACGAGCCGGCGTACATTAGCGTCCAGTAGCCTACACGTGGGCCGAAAACGGAAGTTACTCGGTCTGAAAGTCCTATTTCTCTCTCGGCACAAGCTACAATAACGAGTCCTCACCAGTCTGCGACTCTTTGTGCCAGAGAACGCCTCCGTTGACAGCAGCTGCAGCGGCCCTGTGTAATTATAAGTGAAACCTTGTGGTGGATTGCAGGCCAGTAGTAAATGTTTGTGCACCATTTGTTTTATCGTTTTGTTTAAATGCATAGAACCGTTTGATAAAAGGGATGTTTAATTGGGTAAATTGTAATAAGTACAGTATTGTTTTTGATTCTGCACATCCGAGACTGTAATAGATATTGTGTGTTCAGTTAATTTATAAGCCTATACAAAATGCAGCATTCCATTGTAAATTTGTGCATTGTTATAGCCGGCCTTTGTTTTAGTTTTTTTTTTTTCACTCTTGTTTGTTGGCAAGACTGTAATTGTCGTGGCAAGACTGTAATTGTCGTGGCAATACTGTGACAGGCTGGTTTCAGACTGTGATGAATGGATTGTAGGGTCCAGCTGAGGTCTTGACCTGGTCATTATTTCAGTTAGGCCTTCCTGGAAGCGATCTGTAATCAGGCTGTGGCAAGTCATCATCTTTTCAACCTTTAATTTAACTCCTGTGAGAATAGGAGCGCACCCTGTTTTTACCGAACAGTATATTGTGTCCAGGGCGATATGAGACGGGCAGCTGTGTTTGAGGCAACATTTTTGATTCCACCGATCTCATTCCTGTCACTTTATCTTTTTATTCTGTAAACCCTTGTCCAAAAACAGTTCTAAATGTACACTTACAGGTGTGCTGTGGCATGAAGTTTCACTATTTTCAAAGACCCTGTTCCATTTGGATTGTTGGACCAACGTCTGTTGGATTGTGGGTCGATGAATAATATTAATGATTGCTTTGAGGAAATCATCAGTGAGCTGGGCACTGTGCAATGAACTGCAGAGCAAAAGGGACCAATGATGTGTTGCTTTCGATTTGTTAAAATCTAAAACCAACTGTATTGACATGATGCGTTGTATAAAAATTTTTATTCCATTTTTTTTTTTTTTAATGGTTTTTGCTTCCATGATTTTTGTTTACTTCTCTTTCTACGTGGCTGAGCAAGTGCTTGAATTTGAACATGGCGAAAAGTGTGGTGCTTGGATTTAGTGCTAACACACATCCCATACAACAACAAGCGTCTGTTGTGATACAGAACTGAATTTCCGTGACATCAGAATTCAGTTTCCCAAACATGCTCATCATCTGCAAATATACTGGTTATACTGTAATTGCATCAGAACCCTTAAACCTTTTTACTGAAGTGCATTAGATAATTCATTTGAAAAGTTTTTTGCCAAAAAGTTTTGTATTAAAAATACAGGAGGAAGTTTTTGTGGGTCAGAGTTCGTCCCCGTTGCAGGAAGTCACCAGACTTAAAAGGACGCCCCCGCACAAAAAGACCAGCTCTTTGCAGCAGGAAGTTTGAGAGGTTATGAAACCAATGCCTTCTGGAAGGGGGGGCAGAAACCCTTATCGTAACAAGACACTCGGATAGGTGAACGGTAGCTATTGCTCACTGAAAATTAATGACAAAAAGGAAGCATTTTAAAAAATATACTTTATTAATACAACAGCTGCTTATAAATATTAAAATATACATTATACAGGAATACAGTACACTCACAGAAAACAAAATATTAGGGTTCTATTTTTACGGCACTTTTTTTTTTGTTTTGTTTTTTTGTACTTTTTATGGTTAACATTACTGTGAAAATGTAGGTACATACAAGTGTTAATGACTTTTTGCCAGACCAAAGGATGATGCGGCTCCACCACTGGGTTATATGAGACAGACAGGCTACAGACCTCTGTAGGGATCACTGTACAACACAAAAGAAGCATTCTGGAATGACTGTTTATAGTCTGTTGGGTATTTCTTTTCTGTAGGTTTTCCCCATTCCTATTTTTGTCCCTTTTTATTTATTTTTTAACCATTTCGTAAAGGTGTAAAATTTATCCTCCTCAGAAATGCAAACCCTAGAAGTCCTTTTTTTCTAGCTGAGAGAAGTAAGTGGATTTGGGACCAGAGACTGACCACAGCCCCAAAACATCTGAAATGTAACAAAAAAAGAACAAAAAAAAAAACGGCAAATGCTATTTCGGGCAGGGCAATGTCTCCATCTGTGCAGAGGGGGAGCGCTGTGGGGAGGCACATGTACACAAGTGTGCATTCATACACGGGGCAGAGTGTTTCAAACGTTTCGAGAGAGCGGGCTGTGTTTTCTGAACGCAGCACGGACAAAGGCTGGAAATGTGCGTTTTCAGCCTCGTTTTTAATGGCGTTTTCCCCCCCGGGTGGACCTTATCGATGTGTTCTTCTTGACCTCTCTTGTGGCTGGGCCGTAGATGACTTAACGAAAAAGGGAAACTGAAACACGCCAGCCCGAGCGTCCCTTGCGGTGTGCAGTGAAATATTCCTCCGAAATGTTTTCACCTTTCCGCGCTCTGTCCCTCGAGCAAATAAAACGCAGAACGAGAGTATTTTAAGCGTCTGTGCTGGAAGAAAGGAATGTAAACACAAGGTTTATGTTACGCTTGGCAGTGGCACCAGGAGCGGCTCCCCCTCTGCGTTAACCCTGTAAAGACCCCGGCAGTTACAAGCTACGCACTGCGGATAAACTAGTTATTCGGTATAATAATACAGCACTTAGTTGTGGGGATTGACGCGAGTCTCACCCACGCGCCACCGCAAATCCCGCCACTCAGTTTCAATTGTGAAGCGACTCGAGATCCTCGGTAGGCATGAAAGGCGCCATTTAAATGCAATTCATCTTCATCGTCACTTTGGCAGCACTGAAAGTACACGCTTTACAAACATTTTCATAAGTTGCAATGTTTAGTGCATTTGTAGCCAGTTGCAAATCATATGACTTCACTGGCACCAGGTCACAATATAATGAAAAGATTTTGTCTGGGTAAATTAAACTACCCAAGTGACCTTCCCCCCCCCATCCTTTCCTTGACAGGAACAGCTTAGACACAGCATTTATATTGAAGTCAGAACACATAAATTTGACAGGCAACTGTTCATGACATCAAGTGAAGTACAAAATTTCAGCATTTTGGGCAGCATTATTTCTTTTTTCTTTTGGACATCATGGTCTAGTGCACCAACAGAAGAATCGAACGTTATAACGCATTCTTCTGTTATCGCTTTCCTTGGGACAGCTGTCTTTGGCATCACAAATTTTCCATCACAAATTCAGATTTCTTTTAGTCTGGTTTAATCCAGAGAACACGCTTAATAGTAATATTGCTCGTCAGTCAAGTGGTAATGTGCACCAGTAAGAAGCTCCGCTTTTTTTTTCTTTTTTAAATCCTTTTTTCTTTTCAGTTCCATCGACACTGGAATATGCAGAATTTCCCCCGCAGCTGGTGTGCTGTTACGCGTTGGTCCCCCCCCCCGCGCCCCGCCCCCCCAAATCCCCCAATCCAGCTGCTAGGCAAAGAGCCGCCGCCTCTGACGTGATCCCGTCACATCCGTCGGCATGGCTTCAACTCCAGGCACTTCAAAAAGGCATTGTGGAGAGTGCCAAGACAACTCGCCGGCCTGTGACGGCGGCGATAATATCACGCTTGCGGCCTAAACTGATTATCGAGACCGGGTCCGTGACCCTGTTTGTGTCCAATATCTGTGTAGCTACAGTGTTTCCTCACTACAACCCAAACCCAACCCCCCCCCACCCCAAATTATTGTGAACAAACGTCCAGACAACCAGTGCAACACTGTCCTTACTTTATCTACGGATTTGCTCTTGGTTCCCTCCAGTCAGAGGCAGAGACCAAGATCAACGATGTTTAAATCTGTGACCGGCACCAATGCCCAGTGCAGTGCACTTTGTCTTCATTTACAAAGCTGTTTTAGTAAAAGCTTGCAACACTTTTCTGAATTCACACACGTCATCATGAATGCGATCAGTTTATGCATTCAAGGAGTCAAGACACTGGTGCAAAATTTGTTACTGAAAATTTAAGTGCTTTGCGGTTTGACTGAATCTGGGCCTAATGCTCTTTGGTGTCTTGAGGTCTAGTGCCTGCTCCAACATCAGGGGAGGGTACCAAAAGGCAGCACGTCACAAAACATTTCACAGAGTGCTTAGTAGGTGGTGAAGTCCAGGGCTGCATTCGGATCAGAGTTGTATACAGTTCTCCTTGCATTCCCTTCCCTTGCTTCAAGGGGGAATCCCCAAAATGCCAGGATGAAATATGGCAGCCACACCAAGTGGTGTTCAGTTCAAATTTATGAAAGGAGGGAGCAATTACATTACAAAATGCAAGCTTCCAGCACAAAGGGAATCCCACAATGCAATGTTCCACACGTGAAGAAGAGAGGATGAGTCAGTGTGCTGTCGAATGGAGGAGGACATTTTTTTCTCGTAGGATGAGTTTGGAAGGTTCGTGAATAATTCGAGCGAATGTTGAGGGATCGGAGGGGGGATTGAGAATTGAACTTTGTCGGATCCTTTAGCAAACACGTTTTTTGAGTGAGGTTTTGTCACAAATCCTCACTAGAGGTGCCGCAAAAACCAGTGATAGTGTTTTTATAAGACCGACTCATGCACTTGTATTATCACTCAAGATAAGCTGGGGTAAGGTTTCTATGAATTATTCATGAACCTTCCAAAGTCATCCTACCAAACAAATTATACTCGCACATGGACCAGAAGTTGCTATGGGGTAACACTTCCTATATACACTGCCTGGCCAAAAAAAAAGTCGTCATTGCACCAGTCATGCATAGTGCCCACTGTACAAGCCTCTGGAGGCAGTGTTGTGATCTGGGGTTGCTTCAATTAGTCAGGTCTAGGCTCTGCAACGTTATGCAGCAATAAAATAAAGTCAGTACCTGAATGTACCGAATGACCAGGTTATCCCATCAATGGGCATATTCCAGGACAACAATGCCAAGATTCATCGGGCTCAAATTGTGAAAGAGTGGTTCAGGGAGCATGAGGAATCATTTTCACACATGAATTGGCCGCCAGAATCCTAACCTTAACCCCATTGAAAGTCTTTGGGATGTGCTGGAGAAGACTTTACGAAGTGGTTCAACTCTCCCGTCGTCAATACAAGATCTCGGCCAAAAATGAATGCGGCTCTGGACGGAAATAAATGTTGCGACGTTGCATAAGGTTACCGAAAACAATGCCACGACGAATGCGCACCGTAATCAAAGCTAAAGGCGGTCCAACAAAATATTGGTGTGTGTGACTTTTTTTTTGGCCAGGCAGTGTAAGTTGCGAGAGCCATTCAGTTCCATCTTGGTTTGTTTCTCATCTATCCTCTCTTTGCAGAGCGCCTGTTAATTTCACATGTTGCACGTCACAAATTTTTATACAAAATAGCCCAATCGAGGGAAGAGAGCCAGGGAGGGGAATGTGGATCCGAACGCAGCCCAGAGCTTAGGATTTTGAAGTGCATTTGACTCCACCTCCCATCAGCCCCTTCCGCAAAAAATGTTCTGCGGTGCTTCGCCAAAAGAATACTGCGGACCCAGTCTCTTCCTCTCTCTGCTGCATTGTCCAGTCTGTGCTAGTGCGGGCCGCCAAGCCCTGAACCAACTGCTGGGCCTTCTTCAAAACAGCACAGAGAGACCTCTTCACATTTTCAACATTCCAGTACAAGTACTCTTTTAGAGTTCACATTAAGTTCACCACAGTTTTAACAGAAAGGCATACAATAGGCATGGAAATGCGCCCCTTAGCCGATAAACGGGCCGATATCATGAGCGATGTGCAGCGCCCGCTGCTTCTATACGTCATGCAGGGGCAAAACCGATTCGTATCTCAAAAAAAAATAAAACATTTTATGCGATCAAATACACCAGCTCGCGCGTACTAGTGTTTTTCACAGCTCTCCAGCGCGAGCATGCAGACAAAGTGCTTCTTTGTGCATCTCTTGATAGAAGCACCGATTTAAGAAATGTTCCAGTCGCCAGTGATCCCCTCTCCCTGTGTGTTCAATTTCCTGCTGCACATCCTCTGTATCAATCCCCTTCCATCTCAGCCAACAGCTACAATGAGCAGTGCAGTGTCTATTTTTAGGCACAATAGGATAAAAATACTCGGTATCGGGAGAGATAAATCTGACACAGACACACACACGCGCGCGCGCGCGCGCACCACAAGTAGACGCGCACAGACACGGGTAATAACGTGCGCACTCGCAGACATGGGTAATAACGCGCGCACTCGCACACGACACACGCTAACGCACACAGAGACTGTAGCAGCTAGCTTGCAGTGAGCAGCCTCAGAAAGATTACCTACTGCTACTGAAGTTGGGGGGAAATCAAATGCAGAGGCAAAAAAAAACTAAACATATCAGACAGTGTCTTTACTCTCCTCCTCTCCCTCCCATATGAGAGTGAAAAAGAGGAGAAGAGAAGCTGGAGTGGGAGGGAGAGGAAGAAAGAGTGGATGGATGGATGGATGGATGAAGGAGGAAGAGGAGAGTGGGGTCACACTGACTGCCCCTGTTCCTGGGGTCCCTTTTGCCCCTGGCTAGCAGCACTGCACTCCAAAATTCTCTCCACAAAATCCTTGGTCCGTCCGGCCACCAGCGGACCTGCTCAGATAGACGAGACGTATAGACAGAAATGTCAGCCGTCGTCGAAGAAATTCACACCTTTCGTACACTGACTGTTAATTCAACTTACGAATTCAAAACGGGAGAGAAGGCCAGAAAAATAATAAACATTTGAGGAAGTTCTAACGGCAAAAACCGATCCAAAGGTTGAGAGAAAGGTTTTCAACGGTCAGCTGTGCATTTTGAATGGCGTAAAAAGCGAGCGGTGAAGCACAGATGGTGGCGCTTACCGGCGGACTCCTTCAGCATGCCCTCCAGCTTCCCAGTCATCCCCCTCTCGTTGTCCACCTCGCTGCTCTCCACTCTTTGTCGTATCATGTCCTTGATACGCAACAGCGCCCCCAGCAGGTTGTCTGCAAACACAAACAACGCTGATGGGCCTACCTTGTCTTTGTCCACAAACTGAAATGTCGGCTCACCAGGGGGTTCACTACCAAGCAGGATTATTCAGTTAGCTGGATAAGCGCGCCGACTAAAACCCAGAACCCTCAAAAATCTGGAACATGGACTGAAGTAAAAAGAGCCGTTCTGAGTTTTACTCAGTGCAGTTATCCAGCTAACTCGGTAATGATGCTTCGGAGTGTAACCCCCATTCCTCGTAGCTGGTTAACCGCTCGGCGTAAAACCCGGAACAGTGTTTTTGCTAGTTCATATGTTCCATATTTGGGGGGGGTTCCGGTTTTTACTCTACACAGTTAGCCAGCTAACGGAGTTATAACGGGACCCATTACAGCAAATGTACACACCTGCCATATCCGAGTGCCCCTGACCTGTGTATTATGGGTTGTGAGTTCCTTAAAAATGGTCATTTGCATTTCCTTTGACTTCCCACAGGGATACTTGACCCTGGATTCATTTGAGAAGGGTCAAAGGTCCCTTCATTTGCCCATATTTACATTTGTCTGTGTGCAAAGGATTTAAAAACTACTTTATTACTCTGAAGGGTTTTTAAAAAAAAAAATTTTAAACAACCATTCTACATAGTTTTCACTGGCAGCAATTAAACTGCAAGTGAACTGGCATTGGAGTGCAGTTCTGGCATAATCTGTTAGACTGCAATTAGTTTAAAATAGCTAATTTGAGGAAATCAAAGGTTTAATGTTGGGCAATTAGCTAGCTAGCCACATCACTACAGAGCTTTTAAATGCAACGTGTTTGTTGTTCAGTTCTTTGCTGTATGCTGGTTTTGCAGTGATTCTCACATAATGCGGGGAATGATCTTTATAGTTATAGAAGACATGCGAGTATGTCCCGATTCCTCCTTCCACACAAAAAAATGTATAAAATAAAAACTACTTCCATTGGGGCCACCTTCAGCCACTTCTAGAAGCATACTGGTAAGTGAGCAGGCAAGCTGGCATCGCCTCAGGCGAACTCAAGTTAAGGTGAAGGCAATAAAAAAACTAAACTAAACAAAGGTCATGGTCACAGTCACAGTAGCGGTCACGTTCAAGAGTAACAATCAGCAGGAATTTGAGCGCTCTGCACAAGCCAGTCGCTAAAGGTTACTCCCGTTACCCCTCTGGAGTGAGCGACAAGCACTCGTTCAGACTTCCGTGACAAAAAAAGACCTGTGCTTTTCACGTTCGGGGGAAGGGGGCTGGGGCTTGTGGGCCTCTTAAAACAACACGTTGTGCTGCGTTACATGACTAGTGTCATATAAAACCATGAGTGGTTTTACATGACATTCGAAGATGGTGGTGGGGGGGGGGGGGGTGTCAAACGCGACCATGTGGTAAACACCTCGTGCATTCAGAGAAACCGGCACCAGAAATGAACTTGCCCCTACCGTCACCACTCCTCCCCCAATCCCGCCCCTCTGTTCTATAGTAGCAAGTGAGGCTGACATGGTGTCAGCTTCATGCTGTGTGGAATTCCAGGGCGGGGGTGGGGCCCTTTCCACATGCCACAAGCAGTTTCCTGACACACAAATCCATGTTGCGCGAGGGGTTGGCACAGCTCCAGCCTGGAGGTCAGCCACGGGGAAGGGGGCCGGCCTCCAGCAAGCGGCGAGGGAGTGCGCACTCACGCGCGCGCGCCAGTTCTGGGAAAAGCGCGAGTCCTTAAAAGACCCTCACCGTACTCCTGGTTCAGCCCCCACAGCTTGATCTTGTTGGCTTCGTGCTGCGCTTTCTTCTTAAGGCGACAGGCCCTGGAAAACGCGAAGAGAAGATGTTGAAGGCGATCCGCGGTCAGACTGTCCATCACACACCTGCCATCATTATGTAACTAATACAGTGATGTCGTAAAGATAAGCGCACGTGCACGTGCACGTGCAAGCACTTAAGGAATGTTGAGCGTGACAGTTACACAGAGAGTTAGTAGCAGTCAGTAGCACATCTCTCGGGACATTCTGTCAAGTTGCTCTCGGTACAAATCGTTACCCAGGACACCATGGCCCAGTGCAAGATTAAGAAAGGCCTGATTTACTGAAGGTGCCGGGAATCTGAAACGAACGGATCCCTCCCTCTCCCTCGCTCTTATTAATCTCTCTCTTGCCGTCTCCCTCTCTTGCCGTCACTCTATCAGTTTTCCTCCCTCTCTCTATCTCTGTCTGTCCGTCCTTCATGCTTTCCCACCTGGAGGCCAGTTTGTTCTTCTCCTTTCGGGACCGGGCCCGGGCCACCACGGGCAGGTCGTTGACGTGCCTCATCCCGTCGATGGCGGCGTTCAGCTTGGTGAGCTGCTCGCCGATGTTGCGCAGCTTCTGCGGGTTTGGCGTCAGGTCGCTGGCGTCCGTTTTTCGGGCCTTGCGCCGACCCTTCTTACCTGAGGAGGGATGGGAAATACGGTGAATCGAATGGCACTCAAAACATGGCACCCAAAATTGTACAAGTCTGCTACAAAAGCAGCTCGCCGACCTGAGCCCTTAGTCTGAGGAGGACAGCATTGCAGACGGTAAGTATCCTTTAGCCATAATGCCATAGGAGACGGGCATAGCAAAAGCGATACATGTCCTGGTGTGGTGATGTGCCCCGCAGGCCAGAATCAAGTTGTGACCACGTTGCATAATTGACCACAGTGTCATTTCGGCTGGGGTTTTCCCGCCTCGTCGGTCGAACGGACACCTGCAGTCTGCATGCGCCAGCTATGCGTGAAGGATTGCTACTGAACTTCATAAAAGACGTGGAAAGTGGGATGAGTGTGGCTAATGGACAGACTGAGTGACATTATGACATCATGACATCCTCATCATCATCAGGATGTAGGCTTTGGAGGCAGTGGAACAGGGATAAGGCCATGTAGCCAGGCTTGCTGGCTTTAATCCAGGCAGGGACAAAGTAGCTGCACCCTTGACGGAGGTTCCCAGCCTTCCCAAATGTCAAACTATTAATGTATGAACTTAACGTTTTGTGTGCTGCCAACAATGCAGAATTACCATAGAAAGGTATGATTACCATTAACTACCATTGAATACTTGAAGCTCTATACTCTGTTTGCTGCGTACACTCCTCCGGGCTCAAAGACAGCGCAGCGCTACGTGGGTGTGCTACAGACGGCTCACCGTTGCCGGACGCACCCTCTCTCCTGTACAAGCTGCTCGGCAGAGTGTTCGAACTCCAGGACAGCGGCCACCTGAAGCTCCCCTTCTTCAGCCCCGCCTCCTGGCTGTGACCGTGACCGTGGCCGTGGTTGTATTCCCAGAAACACCGGCGCTTCTGGGGCCTTCTGCAGGGTTCGGCTTGGCTGACGGGCTCCGGTTCCGGCTCTGGGGGACGAAGCGCGCCAGGGTAGACAAGTTTTACCAACATTTTTTAATGCTTCAACTCTACATGAAAATAACTGTCAGAAGGTGAATTAAATATAAACAGGTAACGCTGGTTATTCCCCCAAGGGAATGAGAACTGTATGAATGGGGAAGGTCGTACTACGGTGAACCTTCTGGTAGGCATATCAAATGCATTGATGGAATTACCTTGAGAAAGAATCGTTCCTATTCAAATGCCGTTTCAGTATTTCGCAGGTAATGTATAGGCAGAGTCTAACATTACGTATCCACAGCACACACAACCTAATTACTGCCAGTGATACTTTATTGGTCCTGTCCTTTTCAGCCCAATAAATGAGCTAAAACAAAAGCATTTTTGGAGGGAATTTGTATCCACTTGCTCGCCTCCCCAATATATATTTCGGCCTCACATGAAATATCTAAGCAAACAAGATGACATTAAATAAGTGTCTGTTCTTCGGGAAAGGAGCAAAAAGAATGTTTTTTTTCTGCCGCGAAAAATGTCGGCTGATAAAATATTGTGACAGTCTGGAAATGAAAATGAAAATGAAAAAAAAAAAAGAAAGAGTCTCAGAACACTGCCTGCCAGAATTCCCCCCCCCCCTCCCGGTCTACACTCTAGAAACTTCTCAGACGAGGATACAAATGTGCAAAACGAGAGCGAGGAAATTAATATGAACTGGCAACACATTAAAAAGTGTGAAGGAATTGTTTAGCACCGGACAAATTTACCAAAGAGTAACATTAATGCACAATTGCTGCCATATTACTTAATGACGTGAGCGAAACGTTTCAAACGCTCATTTAGCAGCAGCGTATTTTTGACAATGTCTTCAGAACACGTCGAAAATCCAGCAATAAAACTTTCACTCTAAACTGAGGTTTAAATAATATGCGCCGGTTTTATGCTTTAGTTGATCCGTCTGTGCCGTTGTGTGACTGATGCTAACAAAGCAGTATCTGAGCTAGAAATCCGAGGAGATCCTGAGCTAGAAATTCTCATTCCTTAAAAATCTCAAGATAGTTTCCCTGTACAGAACTGTATCTGTTCTTCTTGTAAAAAAAACTATGTTAGAAACAAGGGTGCCTTTTCCCACTGATATTATGATAATGAAACATACCTCCAATTTATTTCCACTTTATTTACATGAATTTGGTCATTTATTTCAATGAAATGCACTCCAATGAACACCCTGCTTGCGAGAAAGAAAATCTGGGATGGATAATCTTCTTACAAGCGAGTTGCACTGTGTATACTATAACATGAGAGTGTGGGGAAAAACAAATGAATAAATAAACAATTTCTTTAAAAAAAAACCTCAGCCCCTCACAGGCCGCCAAAGCAAAATGTGTAAGAGCACATCTGCTTTGTCCTTTAATGATAGGTAACAGGATTAAACTTCCGAGGACACTAATCTGCAACAGATACACTGACAATGTTACTCGCTGTGGGCAGCTGGAATCAGAGGAGGGCGGGCATGGGAGTCGGCGTGGAAACGAGGCCTCTGCCACGGTCAGGGGCTGGGTTTACTTGTGCGGACCCCAAGGACAGGAGAATTAGAACTGGAGAGAGGTTTCAATGGTTTCTGATATGTGCTCAAAAACATCAGTGGGAATCTACATACAAAGAGGACCCCCATTCAAGGGGGGGTGGTTGAATCTTGACCGTTGCCATTGCCGACCGTGTTTGACAGTCCCTCGGGGCATAATTAGCCGGAGTATCACCCAGGGATGGAGGGTTTTCGGCAACAGGGTGCCCCCACCTCATTGTGCAAAAGAGACTCTTCCACTATGTTGGACCCCTGCAGTCTGCTAATTGATTGGGCCTCTGTGTTCCAAATTCAGGAATGAAGGAAAAATATGGGATTAACAGTCGTTTATGATAAAAAATCCTTTCCTTTCTACTTCTAGCATTGCAATGCCATTGACGCAGTATCCGAACCGCTCTTAACGTTGTCTGTGTCGTATTCACGGACAAAGAAATAACCAAGTTACTGTCATATTAAACAACCATTTCCTTGTCTTTACTAGGAGGAAAACAGTTCTGCTACGGGGAAGGTAACTCAATACGAAGGTCCAGCATGATTGGCTCAGGCCACAAAAAAAGAAAACTCAGATGCTAGAGGCTGCTCGTAACAATGGCGGCTCACCACAAAGAGCGTCCCAAAGCAGCCCTCGCCTTCAAAAGCCGAGAGCCTAAAGTCCAGACCTGACAACAAAACACCACTTTTTTAAAATAAATTTTAAAAGAGGAAACATAGTAAAATAGAAATCGTATTAGTAAAGGAAAGAAAACCAAAGAAACAACGATACTTGGATATACAGAGAGTGAAAAGATCAATCAAGACGGTGCTTTTGGAAAGGGTCTGAATAAAACCTTTTTAGGTACCACAGATTCTAACGTGAGCCAAAAATTGTACGCCGGTGTAGCACTTGGGAGGGGGGTGGGGGTGGGTGGAGACGACTCACCGCACTCAGCCTCTGAGGAGCTGCAGTCCCCATTCTCTTCGCCTTCCTCAGGTCCGTCCTCGTGTCCTTCCTCACGTCCTTCTTCCTCATCCTCCTCCTCCTCCTCTGTGTCTGGCGTCTCGCTGTCTGACCCCTGGCTGGAAGCCGAGTGCCGCTCCACCTGGAGGGAGTAGTTGTGCTCCTCGCTGCGGAGCTCCGGGGCAGGGCCCGGAGAGATGGCGGCGGCCTCCGGTGGCATTTGATAAACCTCCACCACGACGGAGACCTCCGCGACCTCTCGCCGCCGGACCTCTCCGTCCACCGGCGTCGTCGTCGTTGACAGCAGCTGCCGCCCTGCGAGCCCGGTCTCCGTGCAGGGGCACGTATCTGGGCCAGCGTTCGTCGGAGGGCTGCCGTGGGCCGGCACGGGCTCCGGGACGGTCAGCTCCTCCCTGCTGCTCCACCGGGCCATCAGCATGCCCTCCGAATTCGACAGGTCTCCCTCCGTGTTCCCCTTGGAGTAACGGGTGAGGTCGTCCAGCGCCGAGATGTCCCAGAACTCATGGTGCAGGTCCTCGCTGAAGCCATCGTCCACCAGGTCACTGAGCAGCTCGAAGGGACGTTTCCGGGGCAGTGCTGGGGACCCCAGCATGAGGACCACACCCTGGTGGGCAGAAACACAAGTACAGCAGGGGAAAAATCAGATTATTACCATCCAGCCCACATAGCAGTGGAGACAGTAGCGAAATGGATAACGACTATAACAAATAAAGAGCAAAATAGTCTAACAGTAGTTATATTTCTACATATTAAGCTGCTTGACTAATTTCATAAAATCACAAATTTATGAGGTAAAATGAGGCACTCAGGTTTTGGAGCAGGCGGTAATCGCATACCTGGTCATAATCAGTGGCGCTCCCCTGTGGAGAGAAAGCTGATGGGTATGAGGTCCAGAGGGACCGGTGGGGGGTCCCGTAGGCCTCTCCAAACACAGGCTCCATTCCATTTAACCCCGGCTGGAGGGAGAGAAACCGCACGCTCTCATTACTAGCGACAATCGCATTTACAGTAAGTTCGTAAACTTGGCCCCGGGACTGTAAATTCAAAAAATTGTTGCTTAACGACAGAGTGGGAAGGAGGTTGAGCAGATCGCATGCAATAAAACCAATGACTTCGAACAAAAGTTGTGCAGTTTAAATTAGTTTCAAGTGTGCTTTACCGTCTAATACCACCTCTACTGAGCTTGCATCCCTGCAGGAAAATGCAAATGGAGACTGGTATGTCAGTAAATACACATTTTAATATGCAAATGGAAAAACAACCGACTTAGCGTCCTACCTGAGGCATACCCAACACTGTGGTGCTCAGGGTTTTTCAGGCTGGCAGTGTGTTCAGTAGTCGCGGACCGAACACACCGACAGGCCGGGCTTCTGTTCTGGACCACCTAAGGACCATCCGCGCAGCAAAGATCTGCAGGTAGGAGGTGACATAGCAAGTCATAAGGCAAGATGTTTGTCGAATGAAAATAATAAATGAAAATAAAATGATAATTCCTTCCCATTCCCTCTCTCTCATATACACATAAATGCACAGTGACCTCCAAAGTAATTCAAACCCTTGAAAAAGCTTAACAAAAAATACTGCATAAAATAAATAATGCAAGTACTGAGTTATAATTTAATACTCAAACATGGAAAACATTCCACTTTATTGGGATTCAATGGAAGCAACCAAAGTTTCTCCAATTATACATTTGTCTTGCAGAAAAAAAGCATCGCAAATGCACCTTTTGCGCCCTCTATTCACACGGCTAACACTGCTGAATCATTTTAGAGGGCACTATATATGTGAAGCTGAATTACACTGTTGGCACAACCCTGGAACGGATGGCACAAAGTGTCTGTCAAATACAAGGATGAGGACGAGGTATACTCATATTCTTTACCTTTATTCCCACAGACCTATGCTGTGGTTCACTTCAACTCCTGAATCATGACATTGTTCACAAGCAAATTAACCGGCACACCTTTATGATCTTATTCATGTTTTTTTTTTTTTTTTTTTTTTAAAACATGCCACCCACCTATGCAGCTGTACTGACACTGCAATTATATGTTACATTTTTTAAAATTTCTATTTCTCTTTCTCTCTCTGGTTAATAAACTTGCTACTATAACCAATTACAGTCCTTAGTACTTCGCCCCCGTGCCACAATGCTGTGATGTACAGAACCTGCACATTCATTTTTAGCTGTACATGTAATGCATACAAGCACGCCAGAACATATAGGCTACAGAATATACTATGTTGAGACATGTTGACCGTACGTTTTCCTTGTTTGACTTAACTGACAAATGAAAGAATACTATATGAATCTCTGCATTCATATGTTTTAATTAAACTGAAATATGCGATATCTGGGCTGCTCCACTGGCAACATCAGGAATATTGACATGGAAGAGGGACATCGGAGTGGTGGCAGGAAAGACTTTGCTAAGTGGCAGATATTATGTATCATTCTTTCCCTCACAAGCCAATATATCTCTGCTAATAGCAACCAATGTGGACCCACACAGGACATAAATGACTCCAGACCGTTTTATTTGTGTACAGCATTAAGCGAGTCGGTGTAGCTACAATACATGGACATATTGGTGTTGCCAAATACGAAGAGTGTTGTCTAATGATGACAGAGCAGAAAATATGCACATTTTAGCCATTGACTGATATATAAGACTAAGTAATTCCATTAAAAAAACGGAGATTTCTTGATTTCAACCTTTTTTCTTACTGCTTCTTTTCAGTTTACAAAATCAATTATAAACATTTACAAAACCACATCAATGTTCAGTGTTCATCTGTTATTATGTCATAAAGC
This sequence comes from Ilyophis sp. 1 JC-2022, assembly GCA_022702515.1. Classification (NCBI taxonomy): domain Eukaryota; kingdom Metazoa; phylum Chordata; class Actinopteri; order Anguilliformes; family Synaphobranchidae; genus Ilyophis; species Ilyophis sp. 1 JC-2022. Next base: position 102,059,526 of record CM040405.1, read on the forward strand.
AATTTTTAAAACGCTACAGATCACTAATTTAAGTACCCCATCTCATTTAATAATGAATAAATGTATACATTTCCATTTCACAGCATAGTACTTTGCTCGGTGGGTCATAATATGAAAACTAACGTCTTAATCATTCCATAATCTCCTCATAAAGCTATTTAAGCAAGATAAATCGCTCATAGACACAATAACTCTGCCCTATTATAACCCAAGACACTGTAAGAGTCCTCGCAACTCTAAACACGACGTGAAACCCTGCCTAAATATAAGTAACGATTAGCCATACCGCAAAACGGCTTGCAAGATTTCCAGGCACTATTAACTGATAATCAAGTCGAAAATCTTCAATAAAACCTCAATCAAATGGCTAGCCGACGTCTGCGGGACGCTTTCGGGCCCCCCAAAAAAAGCTATAAATCACCTCGCGGAAGCAAGAAATGTTACAATTTGGGGCGCAGCTGGGACCTCCATCGAATGCCTATTATTAATAGTCAGTTCTGTATCGCGGCCAGAATAAAAGACGGGCGGTGTAGCTACCTAGCTAAATAAAACGAAATACTCACCCCGTTCGGCCTCATTGACACATATGGGGTTTGCAGGGGGGGAAACGGGGTAAGAAGGGAAGTTACCTCTTTTCCTCCTTGTCTTTTCTCCACCTGTGAGTGCAATCCACTCGGACCAGACAGTGACAGCAGCTCACAGCGAAAGTTAAACGGGTTTGGGGAATTCTGCTGTGCCTTCCGACATAAACCCTCCTTCTCAAGTTATGCGCGGTACTCCATATCGCTTCCTACAGTACTCCTACAATGGCTAAAACTGATACTAGTAATCGAAAAGGGTAACACTGCAGTGATGGCAACTTCACTAAATTAAATAAGTGGCTAAGCTATCTCACTAGCTACCTTATTAGGTGTCGTCGGGCTCCCCTTGAGAGATTTCCCCAGGCAAGCACAAGGTTACACAAATGGAAAATGTCTGCCTTGGCTTGGCAGCTCCAAAAATGAATAATCACCCAAAAACCGAGTCCAATAATAAACCGTGAAAGATTACCGATACACAGCAAACAAATTATTTACCCCAAATAAAGGAAGTTAGTTTTAAACAGCTGGTATTGAGCCGATCCATGGTGAATAAAAGGGAAATCAAGACAAAAAATAACATCCCATGCTAGGATACAACATAGTTTGGGGGGAAAATCCTGATTGCATAGATAATACTTCAATTATTCCATACGTCATGCCTGCTGAGGGGAACCATTTTATTTTTTCTAATTTCTACTCGCTCTTAAGAAATGCCCCCAAAAAGTGTATAACCCCCTAACACCGGACATGGTGTCGCCCACATGACTCAGAATTAAAGGAAAAATACTTTCTTTTTCTGCGGAATGATGGCACTTTCTTCTTCAAGGTCCCTTGTAAGGGGTGTGGAGAATTGCAACGGAGATGGTTTAAAATGTAAAAAAATATTTTTTAGAAGCTTAAGGGTAAGCTACGCTACATTGGTGATGGTAAAAACGAAACTGGTGTGTAGGGAGACCTGATGTAAAATGGAAACTGTCAGCGGTAAACACTACATTGGTGAAAAGGGCATTTGAGGACGAAGCACTTAATTCCACTGAAAACGGATATGGCTGCATGGGAACGAGCGAATCCAGCGTTAGCGGGCGGATTCATGTGACTCCACTATCAACATTTAGGAATTGCCCTTTCGGCATTATATTCAAATTGCGTGGCCTATGTTGCTACGGAGATCGCTTAATTTAACCAGGGTTAGCCTACAATAATTGTAGTTCTCCAGACCGATGCCGTAACACGTGTCCTGTTACATTACATTACATTACATTACATTCATTTAGCAGACGCTTTTATCCAAAGCGACGTACAGTAAGTGCATACAGAAAGGTCAATCGAAGTACTACTACAAAAGAACAGAAAAGAAAGCATTCTCAAACACAGCAGCTAGCCTATCCCTAGTAATGAACACAATGCAGTTCAAAGTGAACTGGGTAAATCAGCTCTGTTACGGTAGGGTAATAACCTAGTCAAAATATGCGGTTAGTTACTACTTTGTTTGAAAACACATCCAATTACAGTAAATACTTTTTTTCAGACGTGGTTTAAAAAGACATGTCAATGACGATGCCCTTGTATAACTTATAGCCTAGCTGACCCCTCCTTCGGCTACTGATAGCCTATGGTCAGAAAACGAAACCAGCGGATGGTAATTTGTTAATCATAGTAAATGACTTTAGCCTAATAACTGAACAACCGAATGACATGTTCTGTTGAGGGAAACCTAGCCTACTACATTGCATTGATGCGTGCAGCATTTTTTAAAGAAAATGCGGAACAGGACCTGCATCTATAAGGTTGTGCGCTAAAAATTATTTGACTATAATATGACCAGCCTCTAATTGGCGCTTAACGCTAGCTATTCGTAAATACTCAACAAGTGTTGTCTATGTTTAGTTGAACGTATCCAGCCTAGGCTAAAACAATAGCGTAGGCTACAAGACAGAATTTTTATTCGCCTATGTTGTAGGTTCAACCAAGCACTATCCCAAGGAGTATTTTAAGCACAAAGCCCCATTATTTTACGGTTCTCAGGTGGAAACCCAAACTATTTCTATCTGACGGGCAGTTTCGTAACTATGTCATCACAAATTACACAGAGCTTCACATTGGTCTTTCATCTGTAGCCTAATCTTCTTTGTCGGATCAACCCTCCCTAACGTTATAGGCTATGAATGAATGTACCCAATCCTGCTTCAAAATTGATTAGAATGTTTCCTAAAACACCGCTATTTTCCTCAGTAGCCTCGGTCATATCTCATTTCCTGGTTCCCATGTCTTTTAGAAAGTGATTTATAACGTGTCAAATAAGCGATTTGTAAACTAGCCTATCACTCGGTGCGTATGCATTTGTATGCGTATGTATTTTAATTTGAGCTGCAGTGCTATGAATAACAAAATCCATTAGACTGACGTTTCAAAACATGTTTTGCTTATGCCGCTTATTAGCCAACTATGCATAGTCTACAAACATGTCAAAACTTAGTCTGCTATTTCTAATTTAACATACCAAACAGGGAGTAGGCCTAGCTACATATGATTGCAGACCTACTGCACCTCATAGTTACAATATCTTTCAGCAAATTAAACTGTTCTGATCCAGAGAGCGAGGCCAATTATCAAACCATTTACAGGAATTCTTAACGGTCCCAATGTTTTATAGCGATGAAGGGATTCACAAACCAGAAGACGCATGCTGCTAATCTCCCTACAAGCGAATCTGATTAAATGGATTTTGCATAATGACCCAGATAGGTCTGAATGCTTTCCACTCCTGTAGTACAGTTACATTTTATCTAGGACAACGTCAACCCTCCATCTAAAGTTTTCCTGCAAATATAAAGGCTGATGGCCCTAAGCTACGTGTGTGCGCTGCACCTGCTGTGCCAAAAAAGTAAAAAAACAAACTAGGTTAACTAGTGTTAAGTGGCTACTCACTCAATGACCTGAAGTGACTTTTACCTGATGACGTACAAGCCTGTGCGTTGATCCTATTGGCTGCTTTACAGATTGCGCGGATGATATTTTCCTGCCCCCTGACTGGTTCTATAGAAAACGCATAGACAGTCATGATTTAAATGAGCCATGGATGTTCTGAAATGAATGCAAGCCTGTCCGACCCCATAATAACGACAGGCCCCAGGGTAAGACCTACAGTAACCTTTTATTTTTTATTCTCACAGAAGGATGAGCAAATGCTGATGTCAATGTCGATGTTTCTGACTCCAATTATTTAATCTTAACTCTTAATTATTCTGGGTAGATTGTAATTTATGTATTCCTCTTTATTGGCACCATTGATAGAAATATATACACTGCTCAAAAAAATGAAGAGAACACTTAATCATCACAGTATAACACTAAGTCAATTAAACCAAACCGGTCATGCTGGAGGATGTGGCAGGTAGCATAACATTCGCCACGGCGTCTCCAGACTTTTTCACGTTTGTCACATGCGCTCAGTGTGAACCTGCTCTCACCTGTGAAGAGAACGGGGCGCCAATGACGAACCTGTCAATTCTGGTGTTCTCTGGCAAATGCCAATCGAGCTGCACGGTGCTGGGCTGTGAGCACAGGTCCCACTACAGGACGTCGGGCCCTCATGCCACCCTCAGGGAGTCTGTTTCTGACAGTTTGGTCAGAAACATGCATACGAGTAGCCCGCTGGAGGTAATTTTGTAGGGCTCTGGCAGTGGATACCGATACCGGTTCTGCCGCTGGGTTGTTGCCCTTCTATGGCCCTGTCCAGCTCTCCACGTGTAATGGCCCATCTCCCGGTATCTTCTCCACGCTCTTGAGACTGTGCTGGGAGACACAGCAAACCTTCTTGCGACGGCACGTATGGATGTGCCATCCTGGAGGAGCTGGACTACCTGTGCAACCTGAATGGGCTGCAGGTACCACCTCATGCTACCAGTAGTGACAAGGGCACTAGTAAAATGCAAAACTACAGAAAAATCAGTCAGGAAGGATAAGGAGAGAGAAATGGTCTGTGGCCACCAACTTACCTTTCCTGTCCATCTGTTGTCACTTTCATTTGCACCAAAGCATGTGAAATTGATTCACAACCATTTACGCTTCCTAACTGGACAGATCGATATCCCAGAAGTTTAATTGACTTGGTGTTATACTGTGTTGATTAAGTGTTCCCTAAATTTCTGTATGAATGTATATATACAGGTGCAGCTCAAAAAATTAGAATATCATGAAAAAGTTCAATATTTTTTGTCACTCATTTCAGAAAGTGAAACTCATATATTATATAGATTCATTACACATAGAGTGAAATATTTCAAGCCTTTATTTCTTGTCATTTTGATGATTATGGCTTCCAGCTAATGAAACCCAAAATTCAGTGTCTCAGAAAATGTGAATATTTTGCTTTAACATATTTTTAAAGTATCATATTTAATATTTGGTCGCATATCCTTTGCATGCTGTTACTTCCTGAAGTCTGTGACCAATCAACATCAAAAGACTCTCAATATCTTATTTTCAGGTACTGTTACAAGCGATACTATAACCTCTCTGCATTTGAACTGATCTCTATGAGAATTGGGGGGTAAGACTAGATTCAGCTGTAAATTACGCTGGTACAGTATGGAACACATGACTGGTGAAATGGCTGTACGTCATCAAGGGTCTAAGGTATCAAACGAGCCCCAAACCATCACTCTACGGCCAGAAATGGAGTAGATGTGGATGGATCCCTTTAAGGGTTGTTTCTCCTGACTTTTTTCCCCATAGAGTTCTATAGGAAAATGAGTCAGGAGAAATAACCCTTGCAGTGATCCATCCACATCTACTCCATATCTGGCAACAGAGTGATGGTTTGGGGCTCGTTCGATAGCTCAGACCCTTGATGACTTACAGCCATTTAGCCAGCCATGTGTTCCATACTGTAACAGTGTAATTTACAGTTGAATCTAGTCTCACCCCCCAATTTCCATAGAGATCAGTTCAAATGCAGAGAGGTTATAGTATCGCTTGTAACAGGACCTGAAAATAAGACTTCAGGAAGTAACAGCATGCAAAGGATATGCGACCAAATATTAAATATGATACTTTAAAAATATGTTAAAGCAAAATATTCTAATTTTCTGAGACACTTAATTTTGGATTCTGTAAGACTGAAAAAGGTGTTATCAGTCCTAAATCCTTGCAGCTGGGGGTGACTTCCTTGAGGGTGCAATAAAACAATTTACTTTATGGCCTGAGACCTTCTGTGTTCTCACGGCGGCCTCTCTCGTACTACAGCTGGGGTCGAGCCTACAACTGGACATCAGAAGAAACAGCCCGAATGACGAGGGGGAAACTCACAGGTTTTTTTTCCTAGATCTCTTGGACTGAATGGTGAACACACACAAAAAAAAGCTGTATATGTATATATGTATGATGTATGTGTGCATGTAAATTGTTGGTATAGTAAAGTAAAAAGTAATTGGATAATATGAATATAATATGAATAATAATAATAATGTAATGTGTGTGGTGGTGTGTGTGGGGTATAGGGGGGGGATAAAGAAGGTAAAAAAAGGAGGATATAGGTTGGGGAGGATGGGCTTGTCGAAATATATATGTGTAAAGGGAGGAGGGAGGCCATCACCACCTGAGATATTATATAGATAATATAAGATCATAAGATAGAATCCGCGCCGTCGTTCAAAGAGATACTTATAGAAGATTCATAGACTAGAGAGAGGGAGGCTTCTCTTCTCTTCTGGGGGGGGTCTGGGGGTGGGGGAACCTGGGGAGACTCTGTTGGGGGGGACTGGAGGGGGGGATTTGTGGTTGAAACAGTGGGGCGCTGGGCTTGGGTGGAAAGATCTGGGGGGGGAGAACAGAGGAGAGGGGGCTTAACAGTAAACTTCATTACCATAGTCTACACCGTACGGACACACGGTGATCTGCTTAACAGTTGGTGGGTTGTGATTTGTTTTGTTGTTGTTGTTTGTTATGTATGTTTGGTGTTGGTGTTGTTTGTTTTCGTGTTTTTGTTCGTTTTCTTATTCAGTGTATTTAATTGCTGTATTTGTCATTAAATTTTTATTTATTTTTTCATCTTTTTTTTCTTTTTTTTTTTTTATCTTTTTTCAATCAATCTTTTCTCCATGTCATCATCTTCAATTATCCAAGCCTGCTTCCTTTCTGTTATCCATCCATTTTTTTTTTTTTTACTGCGTGGCTTATATCCTTTTTATACCTTTTTTTTTCAAATAACTATACTAATGACAGGGGGAGGGGACTGACCCTAGCTCAGACTAATCAGACTTCCAGGGAGACGGACCATTGGGGGGGGTACGGTGGGGGGTCAGGTCGGTCGGGTGGTAAAGGTGGGGGTTGGTGTATGTTGGTGTGTGATGATGTGGGGGCATCCATGGGTCGTCTACGGTCGGTTTCTTTGGTTGTTAAATTTGAATCTTTAAAGGTAATGGTGTGTTGGTTGTGGTTCTTTGGGGTGGGATAAGGGTCCCTTTGGGGGTATGGCCGGTTCTTTTATTGTTTTTGCCCTTAGGAGTAGGTTGTTTGGGTGTTAAATGATATGGGAATCTTATTTCATGATTAATTGAACTGATACTTGGGCCCATTGACTAATCCCACCCCTTGGGGTTCTACCCAATTTCGGCAATTCAGCAATAAAACATGTATTGATGAAAGATAAATGATGGAAGATGGGAATATACCTAAGGGCGAGTGGAGTGTAAACAAAAATAGCTCAATTTGTAATTAAAAAAATATCTATATATAACGAAAAAATGGAATAAGATAAAAAGTAAATAAAATAATAATTTCCCAAAAAAACTTTTAAATTTTTACGTCTAAAAAAGATATAACTTTTACATTTCCCTCATTTAATTAAAAATAAATAAAATAAAATCCTAAAATTTTGCGTTTATCTATAGTTTCATTAGCTGTAAGCCATAATCATCAAAATTACAAGAAATAAAAGCTTGAAATATTTCACTCTATGTGTAATGAATCTATATAATATATGAGTTTCACTTTCTGAAATGAGTAACAAAAAATATTGAACTTTTTCACGATATTCTAATTTTTTGAGCTGCACCTGTATATATTATATATTAATGTATATATATATTATATAAAATAAACAATAGTTAATGAGCTCCTATACTAAGACTATACTTTTATTCTTCAAACTGTTGTGATACAGTGGCCATCCACAGTGCTGTATCACGTGGTGAACAGACAAAGAAAACCAGAACCAAAGGATTAATGCTGCTTTTTATTTAAAATTGTTGCCACAAAACTGACTCCGAATCAAAAAGGAACTCAAAATCCAAAAACACACAGCAGCCAGTCTCAACAACTTTAATCTCTCTCCTTCACTCTCCTCCAGGCCTTTTATTGAGGCCACAAATGAGGTAATGGGCAGCAGCTGAATTGATTGATCAATCGATTCCAGCTGCTACCATACCTGTGAGTCGGGCCGGTGCTGCCCCCTTGAAGACAGCGCTCCAACTTCCTTCCTGGCACCACACTTACATTTTTTAAAAATTCAGTATAAATCAATACCATTAATCTCAAAAACATTGAATTTTAAATATAAATAAATATACAATTTAAAACATAAAATGAATGGCATCACTGGAGAAGATTCTTAAATAAAACCAAACAAAGTTAAACTGATAAAATTCTTCTTATTTCTGTTAATCTCAGTCTTAAAGGGGAATTCCACCGAAAAATAATGCTTGATTTGTAGAAAAGTAGCTCTCCTCCTGATTAAAATGAGATCTCAGCCAACTCTCTACCTGTAGTAAGAGCAGAGATATAGGCTAGCCCTAAACTACTGTGCATGTACCAGGTAGACTACCTACTTTACTATGAACTACAACTTACAGTTTATGGGCGGTGTCAGACAATGCCAGTCACAGGTTGCCACTCCCACTGAATACAACCAGAGTGGAGGGGCTGGGCATTTTACTACTACTAGTCCTGCAGCGGCAAATTAGCCACTAACATTATAGTTCTACTGAAAAAAATATCACCACCATTAACTGGAGTCTCCAATAAAACGAGGGAAATATGGCCATTGATTTAGGAAAACACAGTCCTTCATTTATCTACTTTTGATATCGTGAAAACATAATAGCTAGCCTAGCCAGAAGTCTGCAACACTTACTAATTTCTCCTCCCGGTTCTCTGACGTTAACCTTTAATGTTTAACCTGGGTAAACGAGTGGTGTAGCCTACGTGTGGTCACTACCGTAAAGTCAACTGAAATGGAAATGTTTGCTGCAATGAATGTATAGCCTACCGGGCACAGTTTCATGCCGAAGAAGTCCTGGTTTGGCTGCACATTCAGCTCCGGATCCAGCCGTAATATATTAAAAACATTGCTATTTTCGAAATGCTAAAAAGCTGATGTGTGGCTTAGCTACTGCATAGCAAACAGATTGTGCATGACACACAGACGCATGTCAATGTAATTTTCTGACATTATGATAAAATAGCTCTAGCTTGATCTATGATGTGTCCCTACTCAGAACGGTGACAGACGCGGCATTGTTTTCCCCCTCGCTGGCTCCACCTACGTGCTTATGTAACTTACACGCCCACTTGACACCACTGTAGTTTTTGAAAAACTAAGAAGAGTAGAGGTGTACATCATTATAATGTATACCTCTACCACAATTTTATCTTTATCTGCGGATATCTCAGCCCAAAAATTATGTTGGCCAGCCACAAAGAGAGACTTAATGAATTTTGTCTTTATCTGTTAAATAAGGTTAATGTTGTTTTTCGGTAGAATTGCCCTTTAAGTAGCTGACTCGTGGCCTTCCATCACTTCCAATTTCAATAGGATATAAAAATGAGGTAATCCATGTAAAAAAAAATGCATGCATTGTTAATCACACCGACGTTGATTAGACGTCTAACCGATTTAGAAATGTTTGATGGGCGGTAAGGAAAATTGTTAGGTCGACCAGCTAAAAGTGTCAAAAACACATCTTAAACCATCTTGCACAGCTAAGCCTGATTTAAAATGGAATTTTCAGCAGGTACCTGTCAAAGTGAATATAGAAACTTTTAAATTATACTATGTATAAATGCAAAAGAAATGCTGTGTAAGTCGCTCTGGATAAGAGCGTCTGCTAAATGCCTATAATGTAATGTAATGTTAAACATTCAAAAATCCCATGTAAGTGACTATTCTGGCAAAGGCAATTAAATTTGCCTAATGAGCAGATATGTAAGTGAAAATCAATATCTAGTATCAAGTCTACCTTACATTTACAACACCACTTTGACAGAGCCTATCTATAAGGAAATTATCTAGTCAACCTATATCAATTGAAAATAATGATGAACTGTCTAAAGTTGGTTGGTTTTGGGTACTTTCTCCATAGCATGACATGCAGCTGTATGGAACCTGTAGCCAGGAACCGTAACTTGACAAAAAGCCTTTCTTTGGGAGAGATGGCCTTTCTGAGATTGTTGTTGTACAATGTGAGAAACAGGTTGTCAGCGTTATGATCCAAATGATAACTGTCATATGGTGTGAGCACCTAAATCGTGGGCTTTGGACGAACAAGATGGGCGATTTAATTGTGTAGTATCAGCTGCCATCAATTGACGAGACGCACAAGTGTAGGCCCTGCATTATTGAGATTCAACTGTCTGTATTGCCAATCATCATTGTAACTTTGATGGAAACTGGATGCTATGGTTAGGTGAGACCAAAATGAAACTTTTTGACCATGTACACCAGTGGTGTTTGGTATCGAAAGAGGGATGCATAACAGAAAAATCACCTCATCCTCAGACAGGTTTTCATCAAGGCTATTCAGTTTGAGCAGTGAGCGATAGTCAACACGTTGGTGGAAGTAGTTGTGTAAAGATTGGACAGGTACAATATTTGCAGACCACCTGAAACCCTGCATATTGAATGCCTGGCCAATCGGCACGGAAAGTGGGAGTAAAATTTGAAATGTTTGTTTTGGTAAGTTACAAAAAATGTCAGACGTAGAACCCCCCAATCCAAGACTTTCGGAAAGGAGCTTTTTCCGAGGCTATTTTGAGCATGTCGCTCCTTTTACTGTCGAATATGCTGGATCATTGATGGGACTGTTTTGTTGCCAGTGGTCCAGGGGCTCGTTATGAACAATGACATCATGTATTCCAAAAAGTACCAGGACATTTTAGCCTAAAACCTGGTTGCCTCTACCAGAAGGCAAAGACCTGGCCATAAACTGACCTTCCAAAAAGACAGTAAGCCCAAACATACCTCAAAAACAACATACAAATGGTTCTATGAAATCTAATGAAATCAGTGTTTTGCGTCTTAGTCTCCGGACATAAACCCCTTTGAAAACCTGTGGTCTGAATTGAAGAGGGCAGTCCATAAGTTCAAATCTAAAGATAACAATAATCTTGAAAGGTAGAGGAATGATTAAAGATCCCTCCAAGTGTATTCTTCAACCTCATCAAACATTATAAGACTCCAAGCGCCATTATACTTGCCACGGGAGGCGGCACCAACTTATAATCACAGGGGTGCCAAGAATTATGCAGCCTATTTTTGGAAATAAATGAGAAAAATGTATTTTGGTTGATTCCATTGCATCACTGTACAAGGAAGTACAATATTTTCCAATTATGTATATACTGACTATATGTATGTGTATATACACACGTATATGTAATTTGTCTTTAAAAATACATGATCTCACATAAGCCCCCCTCTAACCCCAGTCTAAACAGAGGTAAAGGGAAGGCAAAGAAAGATAGTCAGTACAATCCATGTGATCTTCAGTATCTGATTTTTGCAGGTTAGCAAACAAAAAAAAAGTGCACATTATCCAACGACAGGTGCCTACCTGAGCACATCACCTATTCCTTTCAGTCATGGACAGAATAGGTTAGATCCCGAATGCATAGAGCACAGATAACTGCAAGCTAAAACAGATTTTTTCCCCCAATATTCAAAAGCTATGGCATAGAAGACCCCCCCCCCCCCCCCACAACAGAAACAGAACCATAAAAATCAAATAGAAAAACATGCTTTTGTTATTATTCTACATGACATTGTGAATGAAAGAAACATTCCAGTACTGAAAGCACTGCACGTCCAGCAGCTGAACTGCATCTGACACACATGTAAATGTTCCTGCCCTTACGACCAGTTGCAGATAAGCGAAAAGTATAAACTGACAAGAAAAATATGACACAAAAGCCTTTTTTTTTCTTGAATTATTATAATTTTGACAGGACAGGATAATTTTGACAGACAGTATAACTATGTAAACGTCCATACGTGCACATGACTTCACATTTCCCATTGTCTTTGCCGTGTAATAAATACATACATCTACTTCTGGTAAACAAAACAACATTTCAAGGGTATGTGTCTGCAATGCCTAGCTCCAGATTCTGAAAAATTATCGTTGTTGACCACTTGAAAAAATCCATAATTACAGTTCATATTGTAATCTGTGTATCTACTATTCACCTTACTATGCTAAATAAATGAAGACAATTTGTTTTGGTCTCTCTAAAAGAAGCTGTATATTGAAATGTCTTTGCCAAAGACCAGCCTTTATAAGAAAAAAATGGATGGCTATCTACTGGCAAGCAGCTACGTTACAATAGCACTATATCACAGTCAAACATATTACACACTGTTTACTAAAAAGGGTCAGTTTGACAGTTAGGGTGCGGCCTAAAGCAGTCATTGTGTTAACCATGGGGTCTAGCACTGTACTCCTTAATGAAAAAATACAGAGCTGCCTTATGCTAGCCATTTCAGGACAGAGAAACAGAGCTGGGCTGTTTGTTTTATATGGCCTGCATCCAAATCCATTTTGATATTTGCTTACACATAAAAATTATGTGTGGTTTGAACCTACACATTTCTCCTTGAAATAAGTTCATAGTGCTCATATTAGTAAAAAAAACAAACAAACAATAAATAAAAATAATAAAAACATTAAATAATAAATATTTACCTAAAATACATCACAGTTTACCAAACACTAAATTGAAGGTCCCAGGAATTGCACATTCTGACTGTGGAATACAGAAGAGAGGATAAATCACAAAATATCGGATACCTACATTATTTCACACAAATAGTTTTGCCCAAGACATTCAGAGATCATCATTGTCACTTCTTTCCACTACCCTAAAGCATTTTTACAGGCGTATGTGCACACTCTCACAACATGGCTCTAATGTGACAACACTGTTGTAACACTACAGAAATGTTTGTGAGACCAATCCATGTCAGCTGGACTTTCTGATGCCTACAGTACCTCTCCGCAGGTGTAAAATAATGTAGGAATGATTGAGCTGTAGCTTTAAAAAATAGGAAGAGGAATTCATACTGATTTTCTGTGTCTGACTGTGTAGGAATACGTTGTTGGACTGGGAGTCAGAGGCTCAGGTTCCTGTTGATCCAGTGAAAAGAGTAGTGTGTCTGCTGGCCCTGTGTTTGATTAAATAAATAACTGGTGAGGTTATTGTCCTCCACTTCCTCATTGTAGGTTTATCATCAGAAGGTGTGGGGACAGTCAAGTCCAAACTGGAGAAAGCAGTGGAAAGAAGAGACAGTCCCCAAATTGGCAATGTGACTCTAGAAACAAACAAAAAAAAACATTTTGTTAGTCAATATGCAGAAAGATAATAAACAGATTTATTTTACTAAATTTGTGACTACCATAAAAAGAAAGTTAGTTACATTGTGTAAAAATTATTACAACTGTATGGCCAGAAACTAATTTGGCAAGAAACCCCTTTGGAGAAACACTATACCTTGTTCTATGCCCTGGGACTGATAAAAAGTATTCATCGGCAAAATGTTTAATGGTACTCAACCTCTTGATCATAATCTGGAATACGCTGCAAACCACAATGTTCCAGAACACTGTATTTACCTTGAGAAGAAATTCACTCCCAGAAGTAACGCAGATACCAGATGGTTTCATTCTTCAACTGAGGTCCAAACAGAGGATTAGCCTGGGCCAGAATAGCTATCAGCCAGCTGTGAAAGGTACACACATCGGACTTTTAATATATTTAATTGCTCTAAAACCAAACAGTCAACCTCATTTAATATCAATAACATATGACACTGAAGACGGCAAAAGCAGGTGCGCTATGAAGCAGTACTTAAAGGTTAATAACATGTTGGAAACCGGTAAAAGTTCCAATGACTTGGTTATGTAAAGATATGGAGTCTGTCCCACATCGCCTGTATTGGTGCTAAACAGGATCAAAACAGCTCCATTTGTTTATATGGCTAGTTTTCCTCCAGTATAGCACCAATGTGTGTATACGTCAGTCTGACCCTGCTTTTCACAAGGAAATGACACAAGAAAATATAGTCAAGGTACACATCATTTAGTATTCAGTATTTGTTTTATTTTTAATTAAATCCAATTCAATATACTGTCGGCCTATAAGCCAACACTTTTGGGAAATTGTTTTGAAAATATTACACATTTAGTCTGCATTATCAGAACGACCGAAATTAGATTGCAGGCCCAGGTAAGTATTTTTTAAAAACATAACGTTCATACAGTAGGCCTATCGTTTAAAAATAAAAAAAAATAAAAAAAATCACTTTCTTGGTGTAGGCCGAGATAACAATTTTGTACAAAACACAGGCCTAATTCTAGAACCACTGTTATTCAAGTCACCAACGGCTGTGGTTATTAAATATGACTCAGACCCAGTATACATCTGTGCTTTACACAATTATACTGTTCTGATAAAAAGCCGATTTCTATGGCATAGGCACCTCCAATATGATGAGCACCAATGACGCTTTAGTCCGCTACTGTATCGACATCTGATTGCAAGTTATATCATATCATAAACCATTCTCGCATTTTCATACTCACAATAAGTAGCAGCACACCGCTGTTAATATCAACATCGTTATGACAACCCTGCAAAGATGAAAAGGGTGGGATAAACATGTAACGGTTCAATTAGTTACGTTAGCCCGCAAACCAAGGGAACACACTGCCGACATTTAATGTTCTCAAACAGTAACATTAGTGATTGGTTACAGCCATTTATTGGGACGACTGAGTGCATCTTGAAGATATTACAGATATCGTTATTCTATTTTGGCCTATTATGGCATTTTACTCATTCATTCAAAGTACTACTCATGCAAAGGCCTAACTGCAGACCGATATTTTAATTATTACAAATAAAATTATAATGCATAGACAACAAGAGGAGACTGGTTATAATTAAAATACATCCAACGTTTGGATTTTCATGTTTTTATTTGATTTGCTAAATTGTATTGTAGGCTACTTACCCACGATTTGGTCCTTTTGGAACGAAAAATGGGGCTACACAACCTACCAGCGCCCACAACGTAGTGAAACATATCATCGGCAACGCGAGCGAGTGAGAAACCATCTTTATCCTTTATATTAGTAGCTGAATACGCGAAAAAACGACAGCAAAATGTCCCCAAGCCAAGCACTGTACCACTCTGCTTTAGCGTTCTGCTTCAAGCTGTTTCCAGGTAGATTTCCATTAATCCCCGCCTATATTTAACATGACACATTTGATTGGATTGTTTTTCCACATGCTATTTGTTTTATTGGTGTACACATGCCATCAATCAGTTCATGTTGCCTAACAAAAATCAGGGATTGGTAGGAGCTACAAGCAGCGACAAAGACGTCGCGCGTAAGGGAAATGACGAATATTTCGTCATCTCTCCGTGTAAAAGGACATATTTCCAAAATGACAATAAGGTTCGGTACATTTTTAAGTAGATGAGGTGATGGAGGTAAAATAAGCAGTATTTATAATAGTAATTATATAATTTTTTCTTGGGCATTTTTTCTTAATTTATTTTTTTTATTTTTAAATGTAGTTTTTAGATAACAGTTAAGTTAAGTCTCAATTTTCAATAATGACCTTGGCCAAGCAACAATAACACATGACTTACAAAATAACAGGGCAAGGTGCAAATACAGAACACAAGATATATATGGATATAAAATATAAAAGTGCAAAAGGTAAAGAAAAAACAGAGGGGATGCAAATCAGTTGGTGAAAATCAGATGATAATCAGTTTTACGCAGTCACTGACTATTCAAATGTTTTAGGAATAACTTGCAATTTGTCTTTTTCCGCAAGTTATGTCATGTAGATAGCTGGACTAAATGGCATGAATAAAATAAAAATAAGCACAGCTAAAATTCTGATCCACAAAGTAGATCAATGATTATACAAGCCGTTGCAGTCATATGTTCCTTAGACAAATCACTCCTATTTTAGTTAAGAATTAAGGTCTGGGCTTGATTTAGCTTAATCCTGGCTAATTCCATGTAAGCAGGTGAATTTCCAACCGCAGTGAGATCACACACGGTCGGCTTTATACGCTGTGAAGGGGTTAATGATAAGTTAAATACACAGAATTATAGCAAATCACAGCACAAATGTTGTTTTCACAGCCTGTATTTTTGTTCTCAGTAACGAAAAAAAATCTTATGTTACGATTGGCCAGCTTGTTTTCCCCTTAATTTCAAAATGCAAAGCCTTTCACGCTAACCCTTTTTACACCAAGTGAAATGATGTCGCTGTGACACTGCATGTATAAAAAAAAATTAGAGGCACCTTGCTTCATTTGAGGGGACCTATAGCCGCCTTTGCATCGCATTGAAACTGAGATTACAGCTATGTGTCACATACAGATTTGCCAGTCACAGAGCAGAACGTTTTCCAACTTTCTGAGCAATCGATATGTTCAGGATCTATCGCAATCAGATGGGGGACTATTAAGACACAGTGTTGGAAAATACATCGATGAACCCCACTCAACAGTTAAACCATGTTAAAATCCGTCATAGAACCCACATGTCAGGGATATTTCATAGGGGGATGGTAGAATGGCGTGCATCATGTGATTGCATGCATTTGTATCGAAAGGAAATCCCCCAACAAAAATTTAAGTACAAAAAAGCAACCAGTATATCTCTGTATAGAAACTTAGCCCAGAACGTATAAAAGATGGCTCCCTTTCAGGCTTTCACCCCCATGTAAGCGGACATTGCTGGATAGAGGGAGGGGCTTGGTTTAGATAGGCATGCCTTGCTCTTTATGTTACTTAAAGTCTGGCATGACAAACAATTTCCAAGTTACTGAAATTCCGTACATTCAGAGTATAAAATATCTCAGGAAAGGTTTTTAAAATATGAAAATGAGAGTCGGGCCGCGGTGGTACAGCAGTAAGAGCGCTGACTTTCAATCGGTGCAGTTGTACTCCGGTGGTCGGGGTTCGCGCCCCGGTCCTGCCAGATCCGAGCATGGCCGGTGCCTCGAGAGAGCGGCAATTAGCAGCTGCTTCCTGGTGGGTGGAGGGGCTCGGGAGAGAATCGCTGTCGGAACGGCCCTGGGTGAGTTGGAATCACGGTCAGGAGCACGAGGAGTCGCGCCCTGAAGAGGACGTAACGCCCTCCTTCCGGCTGATGGGTTTTGTAGCGGCCATTCTCTAGCAGTTGCTACACAGGAGAAATTTAATTAGAATAGGGGTTCAATTGGCTACCAAATTGGGAGAAAAATGGGGGGGGAAATCATAAATAAAAAAATATGAAAATGAGGACAATATTGCAGGGGTGCATGCTTTTCGGCAATATGGCAAGGCAGAGAACAACACGGCACTGAGGATTTCATGAGGCCATGGTTTATGTATCCTCATTCTCAATGCATCAAAACAGGTTAGGCCCATATTGCATAGAATTACATGAGGGGAAAAAAGAGAAGCCGCATACTTGAACCTGAGCAGGAAAAGGGAATTTTGGAGTTTATCCCAGCCTCTGTGACACGAAGACACTTGTTGTGTAATCACATCCCTCTCACCAAAACTCTGGTCCACTATATGAATATTACCAGTTACCATTCACTGTACTGCTGTAATGCACTGTAATCGGCAACCCTACATCACTGGGCTAGACACATGATCACATGTTAAAGCAGTTTTACAGTCTTCTTTTATCGCCATAGTAAAAGCAAACCTCAATTATTGAGGGTGCATCTTGTTGAAAGGTTTAAAACAAGGGTTTAACATTCCCGACAATAATGTCAGTGTCGAATACAGAATTTCTTTTTCGTTTCTGTTATGGGAACCGATTGGAACCACTCGCAGACACCAAAGAGTATAGGAATGAGGCTTTATTCAAGATCGACAGAACAAGGGTCAGAGTCCAGCAAACAGTGCAATGTAGGCAGAACCGGGAGATCCTTCAGAGGCTGGAGAACAGGAGGGCGAAGGGCTGGAGCAGGGCTTGTATGGGAATGGGCAGGCGGACTGGAGCAGGGCTGGACAGGAACAGGCAAGGCAGGCAGGAGAACAGGAACTGGATGGGTAGACACAGGAACTCAGGACGGGCAGACACAGGAACTCAGGACGGGCAGACACAGGAACTCAGGACGGGCAGACACAGGAACTCAGGACGGGTAGACACAGGAACTCAGGACGGGTAGACACAGGAACTCAGGACGGGCCGGCAAAACCGCTGGAAAGTGTTGCCACGAGCACAAATGCAGGACACAAGACAATCTTGCACAGAACAAAGAAACAGGGGAGACCATATGCCAGACTAACAATGAGACAACAAGGAACAGGTGAGACAAGACAACATGAGGAAACACATATCAGGTGTGGGAGTTGGAGGAACACAATCGGGGAACGGGAAAACGTGGAACGGAGTACACATACAGAAAACACATATAAACGGAAAACCAGGAATGGACATAGAGGCACGGGACATGAGAGTTTCTTCTTTTTTACACATCAGTTGGTGTTGTAACCTTGAAATACAGATTTTATTTAATTTATAAAGGAGATGGGCATACTCCTGTGGACTGAATGTGCCTTGCCTGATGTGGCAACTTCAGGAAAACTGCCAGTGGTCTCGCCTATTTGTGGTATGCAGTAGCTGAGTTACAAGTAGATTACACAATGCCCAAGCAGTTATAAAGAGAACATATTTGGTGGGTAACATTTTCAGAAACAAAAAAATAAAAGCCCCAGTATTATGATTGATCTGGAATCAAAACTGCTGTCTAACATTTAATAAAAATGACAACAAAAAACTAAATAAATAAAACAGTGAGTACAGACATAAATTTATTAACGACAAAATTTCTTAAAATTGAGCCCAGCATAAATTAAATGATTTTTAAATGGAGAATGTCCATTTAAAGTTTTGTATTGTCATTGACGTCCCATTCCAGGGGCCACACGTATAAACAGTGCTGAGCAGAAAAATGCCCTCAGAAAGCCGCGTAAGGGAGTTTCCACGCAGAAATTCAGATAAAATAACACGGACTGTGAGAATCTGCGTACCTCTGCACACGCTGGACACAATACATACACAATGTTTGAGGTCAGTATGATATGGCGACGCCATGACAGAAAGGCAGAGGTAGAAAATGCGAAACTTTTTTAAAAGCAGATTTCCAACTTTCACCTTGAGCGTTCTTTTACGCATTATTTTACTCAGAGTTTTATACATGTGACCCCAGGTGTTGGTTTTGGGTTGTTTTAAATATAGTTTAGAACTGTGCTTTCCTCTCTCATTGCACCCCCACCAGGACCGCTGTTTTTGTTAAAACTCTTAAGTAGGTTTTTGTCTGGCTGAAATTCTAATTTGCACTGGTTACACATACATAACATTGCCCTCAAATGTTAGCCGGTTACAATTTTCTGGAACTTCTCCACACTTCCACTTCTGAGCATTCCTTAACAGAAACACTTAAAGTGTTCTGAGGTTTGTTTATAATCTGTGATTTCCCCGGGTGCACAAAACTCACCGAGAAAATCAAGTGTGCACATAATGTCCACCCCCCCCCCCCCCTCCCCCCCAATGGCAAATTTCTCAAGGAAGACGGAACTAGATAAATCTGTAATCTGTGGTTTGTACAGTGGCATTTTATGGTCAAATTACTTTGTGGCTTAGAGCACCTTTTGATCTTGACACACCAACATTCAAACTGTGTTTCATGAGAAGATTACGAGTGCCTAACAATCCCGTGCCCAATAGGAAATTAGGAATGTTTGATTTTTATTATTATTATTCCAACATAATTTTTTGCTCAGCTAAGATCTGGGTGTCTCTGATGCTTTACAGTACAGAAGAGAAACCATTTCGTCCAGCACTGACAAGGCCTGCAACCCCCTCTAGTGGAAAAATGTCCTTATTTTTTTGTGAAAAAATGTCCTACCAAATGCACTTTTTAATAATATAAAATCAATAATAACTATCTGTAGTTTGTGTTACAGCAACATGGGGTTTTCAATAAGGCTGTGTTTTTTTGTGTGCAAAATGCTGGACTTTCTTTCTCATTTGATATGGAGGCTAAGGGTTGATAGAGAACTTATATAATCAGGAAAGCAGTTGAATGGTCAAGTGTGCTGGCAGTTAACATGAGCGGTTAGCTTTCTAAGCATGTCAGTTCTGTATATCTCAAATGAGGACTTATTTAAAATGTCTATTTAGGTTTCTGTTTAGGTTTCGTACTTTACAAACTGCCACAACAAATGTTGGCTTTTTTTTTTTCTTTGCTCCTGGAATATTTTTCTTTACTTAGTGGCACTTGTCTGAAACAGCTTTTGCCTTCATTCTCAAATGACCACACAGCAATAAAATGTCAGCATCTCCGTGGCCACTGAGATTTGTCAGTGGGTAGCAATGGTTTATAGAAAATCCTGCTTATATTTTAGTTCTCTGCTTGCTCCGACACCCTTAGGACCTTTGAAACTAATAACAGAGCGAGGTCAAAAGAAATGAATGCATTGCATATACACTATGTGTACCTTGAATTAAATAATTTCCTCAAACCCAGTAAAGTTTTAGGAAGTACTGGAGAATTATAATAGCTCTGACCTTTTAACATTACATTACATTACAGTTACTTAGCAGAAGCTATTATATGGAGTGAATTACTAAAGTGGACAACATCAGTGTTCTCAGGAATACAGAAGTGCAATATCACCAAGAAGACAAAGAAGGCTCATCTGTACTCAGTACATACGTTTCAAGTTCAAAAACCAACAATTAGTCTTGCAATCAAAAGTTAGCTATCACGACAAAATAGCTATCAATGCAAAGCTAACGCATCCCTACACAGCTATACCCACAACATTATTAACCCCAAAAGAAAATACAAAAAGAAAGAAACAAGATATAAAAGAGGGTCAGAAGGTGCAGTCTGAAGAGGTGGGTCTTCAGTTTGTATTGGAAGCTGGGTAGGATTTCTGCTGCCTGGACCACAGTGACAGTAACAGACAGGAGACGTGACCTGGAAATGCAGGGACGTGGGAGTGAGGGGAGGGGCCAGGCACCCAGAGGCTGCAGAAAATAGAAGTCTGGAGCTGGGTTGAGTAGGTCGGTGGGTTGAGTAGGTCGGTGTTGAGGAAGGGGGCAGATTCTCCGGATGTTGTAAAAAAAATAATCTGCACATCTGAAATGCCACATTGTGATGTTCACGGAGAGAGACAGTTTTGTTGTCCAGTACCGCTCTGAGATTCCTAGCAGATGGTCAAAACTGTTGTACTGTTCAGGGTGAGTCCAAGGTCAAGCAGGGAAGGACTTGTCTGGGAAGTATAGCATCTCCGTTTTAGCCAAGTTGAGCTACAGGAGATAGCTTGCCTTCCTGTTTGAGATGTCTTGTAGGCAAACTGAGATGTGTGAGAGATGGAAAAAGTTGTGTGTCAGCAGTGCAGCAGTGATAACAACAGCCTAAACCCTGGGGCATATTGTAGACAGGTTACGAGGTGTTCAAACTGTGCCCTCTGTGAAACCAGGAAGAAGCGACTATCAATAAGAAGCAAACCAGTTGAGAACTCATCCCCAAGGTAGTCCGGGAAGACAGCAGAAGGTCTGTTTTAAATACTGCAGAGAGGTTGAGGAGGATCAGAATGGAGTGAGAAAAGCAAGTTGAAGAGAGAAAGGGAATAAGAAAAACAGGACAGTACCTCTGGTTAACGGAGTGGTCAACAATGAATTGAATATGCCTATATGCCACATCACTAATTGCCCTATAAAAACAGTTAAAGCAAATTCTATTACTCCGATTGAAAACACTAAGTTTAAGACAATAGGTTGACAGAGTTGGTTGAAACTAAAACACTGGCACTTATTTAAAAAAACAAGCACTTAAGCCCCTTCGATGATGTCAAATGCAGCTCACGCACACCTGAACATAATGCGCTGTTCTGTGCATTTTTTTGTTGTTGCTGTTGTTACCCGCAGGTGCTATCTATCTTACTATTTCAGTGTCTTTTGGATCGCAATACTTTTTCAATGCTGTTAACCACAGTATCCTGCCACAGAGACTCATATCTCCGGTTGACCTTTCTGGCGTAGCTTTACTTTTGCTGGTTCAATCATGCCACACTGTCAGAAAGCAGTTTTAACTGTGGGCAGTCATCCAGGCACCACTGTTGTTGTTATGCAGGTTATTCCTAAAAAGATCAGTTCGTCTTGGCTCACTGCCGCTTTGCATCACTTAGCTTACCTTAGGCAAAACAGTCCAACAACATGGTTTGAGTTGTCATTTCAGCAAGTGGTTGATGCATATTTATATCTGAACTAAAGCGAAACCCTCCGCTGCCCTGGCATTGTGCAAAAATTGATAGTAAGTTCAGGATGTACAACTTTTTCAAGCTGAAGTGCCACAAGACAAGAACCTTTCCTCTAATTAAACGCTAAGGTGTTGTGTTTGTCTAGATTGTTCCCTGTCACTTCAGGGCGTTCAGGCCCACATGATAAAACTGGGGAACAACTCTTTTAACTTTAGTCCATGTGCCAGAACCATCCCAAATCTGAAACATGGACTGAAGTTAAAAGAGCTGTTTCAGATTTTACTCAGTGCAGTTATCCAGCTAACTCAGCAATTCTGCTTTGTAGAATACCCCCGAGGAGTGAACCAGCGTAGTTTATACAGGTATCAGAAAACTAAAACGAAGTTAATAGGTTGGAACAAAAACCAGCACACAGATCACCCCTCTAGGACTGGAGTTGTGCACCCCTGAGCCTGATTGCAATCTTTAAAGCAGGAGTGTTCAGTCTTATCTGAAAATGGCTGTTGTGCATCCAGGTTTTTGTTTCAGCTCAGCACTAAGACACCTGATTCTCATCATAAAGGTCTTGATTGAAAACCATTATTCGTTCATTAGTTGAATCAGGTGTTGTAATGCTGGGCTAAAATGAAAACCTGCACCAACAACTGGCCTTTTCAGATAAGATTGGACTCCCCTGATTTAAGGATGCCCCCTTGCAAAGCATCACTGCAACAGAAGTCATTTTCAGAAACATTTGCTTAACTTCTCGGAAGGATATAATTTTAGCTTCATCTGTTCTCTCAGGATATGTTTAGAAATATAATAGCCCTGGTCAAACATGCATAGTTGTGCAAAGTACACAGAACTAATTGAGTCACTATAGTTCACTCACTGTGACATGTTATGTAATTATTATTGAAACTTCTGTCATATGTGATATGAAATGAATCCATACCCACATTTTGTGCATGTGTTTGGCAGGTTTACATCGTCACATTTGCCATCTGAGTTTTCTGACAAGAACCAAAATGCAGTGTGCGACTTCAGGAAATGGATCTCAACATGCCTCTGTCTCCCTTCAAAACAGAAGGCTATGTCGACTGAGGGCCACACATCCATGCAGCCTAGTTATTGTGATGATCGTATTTAGGTCAGGGGGGTATACTGAAGCAGGATTAGCCTACTTAGTTAGCTGGATAACTGCACTAAGTAAAACCCGGAACCATCCCAAATCTGGAACACGGACTGAAGTAAAAAGAGCTGTTCCCGGTTTTACTCAGCGCAGTTATCCATCTAAGTAAGTAATCCTGCTTAGTTGTATAGATTTTATCATTTTTTTGCTTCGTAGTATAGCTACCCCCAAGGTTTTGATCCCTTGGTTTCATAATGTTTTTACAATCTCTGTAATTGATTGGTCTTGACAGAAATCTCAAATCTCACAGAACGAGGTGTTAAAGACCACAAGCTCAACTCACGCGTTTAAATTAAATCTACAGTAAAATCTATTCGTTTTACAGTAAAATCTATGGTTTTGACAGGGAATATCTCTGTTTTAAAATGTAGGTGTTAAATTTTGTCTGATTGTGAGATCACCGCTTAGATTTGGTTTGTGCAGTTTGTTTTATGTGTATTGTAGGCCATGTCCCAGCTAAAAAAGTATTGATACGACATGATATACGTGTCTTTATATGACAGTGGTAAATCATACCGTCTTGTCACCGATTGTGAAATGGCGCGCTGGTTTGGGCCCCTTTAAGACGCTGATGGGTGGCGTTAAAGCCAAATATGCCGACAGTTTGACGGTCGCAGGAAGCAGAGGAACAACTGAGATTCCCTACGATATCTGACGTTAACTTCGTGTTTATGCTGAGTGCCCAGCGTGTCTTCTTTGTGTAAATGTAGCGAACAGACATAAATCCAGTTTCATTTGAAACAATAATGCTGGATGGTCGCTCTGATGAGATTCACCAAAGACATATGCAGATTCCTGGGAATAATAAACGGTAAGTAATCCTCGTAAACTTTTAAAAACTGTCAAGTTCTTTGTCGCTTGTGCTGTCCGTAGTTTCTCTATTTCCCCGGTGTAGGTTAAACAATGCATGCCATTTTTGTTCTTAAATGTCTTACGCTCGATTTCATTGAACATTATTGCAATTCTGTAGTTTAGGCTACGTGTACAGTTTAGTCCCGAATGAAATAAATTTACGCGGCACGAGGCAATTATATGCTATTCGTGTAAAGTTGGTTAGCTCGCTGACTTGCTATAGCCACTACAGCTATAAGTATTTAGTGTTTATGTTCAACCACGTGATCAAAAAGTTATATTTACAATAGCATACTTTTCTCGTGAGTAGATCTCAAAAGCAGATATATGCAGCCTATTCAGTATTGTCATAAAAAGACAACTTGAATTGTGTCATATAAATTAAGTAGTTTAGCCTATAATAGAATCCCCCCAGTGACGTGATGGTTAAAACGCGACTTTCTTTTTCGATTGTATGGCATGTAGCTAATTCTGATGGGAATTGCCAAAGAAAATACCAGCACTTTTCTAAACGTTGTTTCGGTTGTCTGTTATGCATTAGTCTATTAGGCTACGTTGCAATTAGATGCCGAATTCATGTTTTTTAGTTATTTTTTTTAAGTGACACGTTTAGGGATTCTGGTTCGACGCGCTTCATGACGTTTTTATTATCAGCTACAAATGTGTCCCATAGTCCACAGGGTTTTATCTAAACATAGGCTAATCCACAAACATTTAGCTACAGTTCTGATCGTCTTCTGAAGTCTTAGCCTATTGTTCGGTGGATCCAGTGACGACAGCTGTTTATTGAGATTCCATTTTCTCTGCTGTTTTTGAGAACATTTGGGTAGGATTAGCCTACTTCTCGTTTTAATGCAATCGCATTATGGTTGCGGTTTCTTTCTTATTCGCAATGAATTGTTGCATCAGTTGTTCATTTACGCAATACTATGATTTGAGTAAAACGGAACGTAAAGGACGATTGTGTCAACTTTTGATGAATTCCAGGCACAATGGACTATAGCAACATGTGTCATGGAAGATATTGCAGGTTGAATCGTAAATTTGTAGCCCATTGGACATTGGGGGCGGGGGGCACTTTCACGACGAATATTTCTGTCTTATAGCTACGGCTTTAAAGTCAAGTCGAATATAATAGATTGCCATTTTGCTTTTGACATTTCCAAGCCAGTTCTTCATTCCTTCGAAATGCATTAAATGTTTTACTAACAAATTCAAGAAAATATTAAGTGTTTTCCATCTATTGCATGGTATTTTAATATTCTGTAAATGTTGAACAAGCATGTAAAAAAGGGGGAATTGTTTAAAGTATGTCAGTTTAAATGATGAACCACATTGTGGTAATTTATTAATTCATATTTATCTAGTCACTATTATTGTTGTTACTTTTAATTATTATTTACTTTTTGTCAATGCTCCTACCTTCACTGACCTAAGGGCCATGAAGGCATAATCTGTTTGTATAGAGTCCCTGGTTGCATTAAACACAAAAGAGAAATGGCCTGTAGGTTCTGGCTGTGGAATGTTCAGTGCTGTCTGTACTGCAGTTTGAATGTGCGAAGGGAAATTAGTGACACATTCTGTCTTCACGTATTTTTGTTATTTTCCAGCTCTTGCTGAAGGGCGTGGCTAAAGGGTAGTTGTGCCGGCCATTGGGAGAGGGCAACCCCAAGGCCATCGGTATCAGGAAAGCGGATAATATGGTTTACTCTGGTGCGCCATAAATGTTACTTAGTCAGTAGCTCCTTACTTTGGCACTGAGTGTGCTGGGCAGCCAGTCCTGGACCTAGTTAACCTTTGTTCTTCCTCTTGTCCAGCTTTCAAGCCAGCCAGTCAACTTGAACCTCCTTCCGTTCTTGTTCGTTCAGCTGTGGGGAACAGCTACGGACAATTCAGTGGCCATGTAATTACTGTCAGCTCTGTGCATGTTTGTTGGTTTCTGATTTGTGTTGCCTTTCAGCATTAGTGTAATGAAAAGGTGCATTTATGGTCTTAATGACTGTTTTGTAGAAGGCACAACATCTGTTTGTGTGTCCTGTAGTGGGACTGGATTTGTAGCAATGTGCAGGTCAGCGTAGAGGTATGTGGCATTTCTTCAGTGCACTGCACATGTGTTTGTGTTTGTGTTTGTTTATTTACACATATAAAAACAATTACATATAATACAATATAATCCACAAAGAAATGTGAAGGAGAATTGCCTGAAAACCCTCTAGGGGCTTGTATGTGGCATTCTCCAAGAAACAAAATAATAGACAAATTACATAAATATAAAATTGTTTAGTGAGAATAAAAGTTAAAAAAAATAAAAAAAAACTACCCACAAATAATAACAGGAAAAATAAAAACAAGCTCTATGAGAAGAAAGCCATCAGACAACAGTTTGTATAGGGAGCCCATATGGAAAATATTGGTGAGCTAGAAGATGTGATTTCAGTGCTCTTTTGAACTTCAGAAAAGAAACATCCAAAATATGTGGAGGGTGGTCTAAGAAGACAGGAGCTACGTGTGGAGTAATTATGAAATTGGTAATTGTGTGCAAACATGTCATGAAAGAAAGGGGGAAGGGCTCTTTTTAAAGAACTATACACAAATAAACCAATCTGGAGATGGTTCACTTGATAAACACTGAGGATACTTAACTTAAGAAATAAAGGCTGAGAAGAATGACTTCGATGTACACGGCTGATTATTCTTAGAGCTCGTTTCTGCAGACGATATATGGGCTCAAGTTTGGACTGATGAATACTACCCCAAACTAAATTACAGTAATTGATATATGGGTAAACCATTGAGTGATATAACATAGTGGCAACCTCAGTGCTCATCAAGTGACGTGTTTTTCCAAGAATACCAATACTCTTGGCCATTTTTGTAGTTATGGCCGTGATATGAGGTTTCCAAGATAAAGATTCATCAAGTAGAACACCAAGGAATCGTGTAGAACACACCCTAGTTATGGGGATGTCATCGATCATAACTTTAGATGAGGAGTTAAAAATCACAGAGTAATGGAAGAATGCACAGTGCGGGGTTGAAATTCAACTGAATTCGCATTAAATTGTTTTTTTTTAACCAAAGCATGCTGCAAGATCTAGAATTGCATTTTATGTGTGAAAAAAAACATACTAAACTAAATTCCCAAGCTTAACGTCCCATGGTAAATTTCCGGAAAGTTTCCAGAAATGTTCTGCCCCTTTGCAACCCTACTGACATCCACTCCAGAATGGGTAGGAGTCCTTGCAGATCAGGGGATACCCAGTCACATTCGCAACACAGTCTCAGTATTTTCAATAATAATAATAATAGATTACATAACAATTAATCTGAAAGTGCTTTACTGTGCATCTGAATGTTCAAATTTTTAGCGGGTGGTGTGTAAGTAACCTCAACCACCACAGCGCATCAGCCAGGTTGATGCCTGGCAGCCATTTTGCTACAGAATGGTCACCACTGTTTGGAGCTCTGTTCGGAACTTGAGAGGATGTGTGGACTTTCTGTTTGGGGCACGTTATGCAGCCGCAGTCAGTGATGTGGCTGTGTCTTACCACAGAGATGATAGCATCACAGCAAAGGAATGCAGATCCATCCTCTTTTTCAACCAAAGGTTGTTTCTTATTTTGTTTATTTCTTTCTCTCTCTTTATGGCTGTCTCTGGGACTTTTCCTTCTCGGAGATAGGAAGAGACACCTGCATTGTATTGACTCTCTCTCTCTCTCTCCCTCTCTCCCTCTTCTTCTCAGAAGGTGTATTCTGGAATTTTACTGGCTTATTGGGCATGTGGTCAGTGTCCACGCTCTGATGCCAGTTTGGATGACACTAGTGTTACTCATATGCTGCGATATACTTTTAATACTTTATTATTATTTTTTTAATGCTAATACTGCTTTTGGATAAAAAATGCATTTAGCCTGGCATACCAGCAGTTGGAGCATGGTATTATACAGCATGTTTGAACCAGTCCAACAAAATAGGCTCATATCTTGTTTGGCTCGTGCACAATTTCTGAATACATTGCCTACAGTAGTTTAGTGTTATTAAATAACAAGGAGGTGCTGTGGGCTTACACTTGTGTGAATCAAGTTTGAACGCACAGACTGCATTAAAAGTGTGCACTAGTGAAAGGAGCCTATTATTGAGGCTTTGAAACATCGCAGTTCAGTCATATCATTCATCGGTTGTCTACACTGAAAGAGATTTGCTATGTTGCTGGTCTCGGGGAGTGGCCTAACAAGCAGATGTTTGATATCTCAAGTTTGACCTCACTGAACAAAACCACTGGTTTATTTTCCTCCATTGCAATGTTTCACCCACATCTTCAGGGACAGTTAGAATTCCGTTTTAATCTTGGCTGTAGTTTGCTGTCATGCTGAGATGAAATTCTAACAGAGATGAGAGAAGTACTGGGTGAATGAATGGTTCGTTCGGCATGGACATGATCCTGCTTGGACTATTTTGAATGTCAAATGGTTACGGTATTGATAATTAAGAATCTTTATTTGTAGAACACTTTTCAGTCCAGAGGTTCAAATTAGGGATGTTCCTAACGACTAATTTCCCTGACGTTTAAACGGAAGTTTAAACTTAGACTAGTCGACTAGTCTAAAAGTAAGAAAACACTCAGAAAACTGTCAATATTGAGCACAATTTAATCTATAAGGTTAAACATTGTCCGAAAAAATATTGCGTATATTATAAGAGCCATTTGAAACTGTTAATCACATTCTTCAATAACCAAATCGTATTTGAAATGCCGCTGAAATGTGTGGCACTTTGCATTATGAACATTGCACGTTATCCTACAAAACATGACAACAACTCACTAAATAAAAGTTAACAAATAACATTTATTGAAAACAATATTCAACGTAACAAAACATTTTCAGGAAATGTGCCTGATTATTACAACGGCATTTTCATTGGGTGAACACGTACTGTATTTGTTGGGTGTAACAAATACAGTAAAAAATAATAATCGGTCATCAGAAAAGCTACCAATAATAGGAACACAAAAAAATAACAATTAGGCTGACTGATCGACGTGACATTAGATTAGTTTTATTGGGCTATTCAACAACGCGATAGGCCTACTTACTCTTTCCACCTCGCTGGTTTAACTTGCAGGGCGAACAGGCTAATGCGTTTTGTTTTTTTCCTTCGTTTTTTAAATAATTTTTTTAAATCCGGCGTTGTTAACATTAGTAACGGATGCTCATTTTTTTATAAAGCAACATTTGACCAGGAAAACATGACATTTCAGTGCAAATTATGTCAATATGTAATTTAAATGTGTACATTAATAAAATAATACGTTTAACCGACTAGTATTTCTGGTGCCGACTAGCGAGGGTAGCAACGTTTAATCGACTAGTCGACTAAATGCGCACATCCCTAGTTCAAATGCTGGTTTACAGTAACACAATTGAACATCAAACATTTAAATAAAATAAAATACTTTTAAAAGGCAATATGCTACCTAATGTCACTATTTCATTCAATTCAAGTTTTAAATGGAAACGGACTGTATTATATTGACTAAAAGACCTGCACTATGCTAAGGATTGTAACATATATGGTTTACTGCCACCTTTTTTGATATGCTGTTTGATATGCTGACGGCATTTTATATGCTAATTATAGAAATCAACACAGGTGTACTGGTGTGCAAGTGGGGAAAAACCAACTAGAGCTTTCTAGTTTTTTAAATTGGGTACATTTCTTTTTTGGCAATGTTGCATTACTGCATTACATATTTTGCCATCTGTTCCATTTTGGCATTGGGCTGCATATGTACAGACTGACTCTTGAAAATAACTTTTTTCTCAAGGTTAAGTGCAATAGAAGTGAACCTTGCTCTGGCAGAATAGTCCATGCTCCTGCGTCTCACTGTTTCCTTTCACTTCCTTTCAAAGTAATTTGGAATGGAATTTAAACTTGTGATAAAAACTGAAGGACGAGTTGTCTCGGATGGCTTTCTTTCTTTTACAGGCAGTTTATTTTCAAGAAATGTTTGTTCAAATAGATTCCCTGACTTTGGGAAGGCCAAGATTTGAAGCTGTGCGTGTTTTTTGCACAAATGTTCACATGAGGCTCACAGTGTTTCGGCCTAACCCTTCTGCTGTTATGCTCATAAAATAATAAAACAAGAAACCTGGGGAATGACATGTTTGACTTTGCCGGGTCTTTAAATCTTCAGTAAAAAGTTTTAATTGGACACAAAAACTTTGACAGAGAGACACGGATGTAAAACATGTTGTCCCCTCTCATTTTTCTTATGTGTTTGAGTAGATCCATTTGTGCAAATGGTTTTTATTACTTTATTCATTGTGCAAAGCAATAAAAAATGTTCATTGCTCCTTGAGTTATGGTAAACCTTTTCTGAAAGTCTTAGGAGACATATGGTTGCTAATATGTGCATGTACATGTAGGCTATTTATCCCCTAGGATCTCGGTAACAAAAAACATGTTTGGGCCTAGTTTTGGGCCTTGGGGTCAAACAGAAATGTGTAAGTATGCCCACTGGACAATACAGCAACCCATCTTCCGGCCATTACTCGTATCCCAATGCAGAATGCCTTGGAGAGTGGCCATTTTGAAAGTCTGGTATGACTGGACTGGGGGATTGGGGCTGAACTCACAGCCTTCAGTTTCTAGGAGTAAGCACCTTTTAGCACGTCTTGTACACTAACATATGATCCTCTCTGGGGCTTGAACAATATGATTGCATTCTTTTGCGTTCATAGTTGTTTTCTACAGCCTTTTGGGAAAAAAAATAATGTGCGCTCGACATGGGATTGTACATATCCAATTCGCGCCATGATTTGGAATGTCCAGTTATCTGCAACGGCAGCCGGGTGCAGGTGTGAATACCGCTGCCGATTCGGGAGAGTAGACGTCTGCAGTTCTCCTCCAAAACATGTGGCGTTGCCAGTCTGCTTCTTGTCACACTGCTGACTACAGCTAAGCTCGCATAGAGTGGAGTTGCAGGAAGATCTTTCCTATGTGGCTTTGAGATGCAGTCTATGGGTGCCCTGATTGACCAGTGGGGGTCACTAGAGCGTGATGAAACGCGGACCCCGAACCAACTGAAACCTTCCATACCCTGGGTGATGGAATCGCCAATCACGCATTTCCCTATGGAGTTACCAGCCTGTCCGGATTCGATCAGAGAGAGACTCATCCATGCACCACAGCGAGGTGCCTTAACCAAATCAGCCACCCAGCAGCTTACCTTTTTACTTTTTGTGATTGCCACTCTGTGTTTTTTTTTGTTTTTTTTTTCTAGCCAACCAGAGTAGGAATCCATCAGTGGTCTTGCAGTTTCTACCCACGGACCTTGTTCCAAAATTTCAAATACTACTTATCTCCACAATTGTGGTATGGAAATGCAGCCGCAGTCAATGGAATATTGTTTTGGGATCTAATGGAGCGTAATAATTGCATAGATCGAAGGATGCTTCACCTACAGTCACATATTTCATAACTGTTGTCTTAGCCAGGAGTTTATGTCATCAGACGGTGTCCAAATTTCCCTTATGTTTAGATACATGGCTGTTCAGTTAGCAGTGGTGTTCAAATCACTGCCTATCTTCTCCTGGTTCTAGGTTAACTCCTCCCTCCTATTCCACAACCAGCAAGAGGCTCTTTCTGCTGCCTTCCCCAACCTACAAAGAGCTGTTTTCCTCCTTCCCCAACCTACAAAGAGCTGTTTTCCTCCTTCCCCAACCTACAAAGAGCTGTTTTCCTCTACCTCCCCACTGTTCCCCAGACCTGTTGGCATTCATCCCATGGACTGTGCTGTGAATCCTCTGCATCCTACCTCAAACAGGAACAGCAATGCATGCCCACACTTGTCCCTACAGTCCTATACCAAGTCTTTTTTTCTGAAGCCTGGTTGCAGCCCTACTCTCATGGAACTGTAAACTCTGTCAGGATCATTTTCCTGGCCTCTTCAGACCAGATGACCCCATCCGGCCTCAGGGTTGTTTATCTCGAACAATTCTACTCCGATTGTGACAAAACTTTGTGGAAATGTTGACAATTGGAAAATGACCTGAATCCTGTATATTCCCTTTGCCACCTTGAATTATTCCGCCATGGAAGACAGTGGGAGCTGTAGCTGGCCAGATCTTATGTAAAGCGGCTTGTCAAACACCCGATTCCATTCTTGGCTCCCAGGATTTCTTTCCAGCAGCTTCAGTGAGGTGGTTCATTCCCGTAATAAACGGGATGGGTGAGGTGGTACAGACTGCTATGATTCCCTTCTCTAGATCTTGCTACTCAGTTACTGGGCTGATTTGAATTGCCCCTTGATGTGGTAGAGGTCCATAGCTACATGGATGAGTTTGTGTGGGATTGAACCGTAGGCATTGGTTAAGTCTAGCCAGACAAAGGTTGCCTTTGGTAGGCCTGGTCTCTTGGATCATCTGACTGAGGATGCCAGTATCTTCCAAGCACCCTGAGAAGTCTGGATGCCCTCCTTTCTGATTAGATGTATCAATGTATCCATTCTCAGTCATGTACGTAATGCTGTTGCCCGGCAGATGATTAATTCTGTTTGTAATCTGCCTGGATGGACTGAATTACCTGCAGGGTTTCCCCCAGGAAAACGGATAGTGGTGGAGGTGTGCGCCTCAGAGGCTAAGCAATGTGGGTGTGTGATAGTTGTGGTATTCACATGGTATAGCCTACACCTGACCTGGTGAAAGCATGACTACGCAATGCCAATTTTGTTAAATGGCGCCACCGTGCCTTTTTCTCCTTCCACGGAGATCTGAGTCTGAGGTTTTACAGATTTTACAACGGATAAAAAATGTATTTAATTCAGTTTTCTGATGTTTGCAGAGGTGCTCTTGGCTTTAACGCAGGTGCAGCACTTCTGCTATTAATACCTGGGGGAAACCCTGGCCTGCCCTCAAAAAAACATTCTTATGTTCTTATACATTTAAACAAAGAAGTAGGATCACTGGACTGTAGTACTTGTGAGCACATGATTTGTACCCAATCATGAGTGATCTTTACACACCGATTGAAGTGTAGCCATGTTATCCTGCTTTCTCTTGGGACTGCTTGCAATCAAACAGACAAAGTAAGATAAAATACATTTATATCCTTTAAATTACACGGTAGGTGGTCCTATTTAAGATGTTGCGATGGCTGACAATTCGCTGTGACACCTCCACCAGTCAGATCTAATCCTGACTTTGGTTCATTGTGCGTCTACAGTCCTACCTGTTCTAGCTGCCTAGTTGTGTGTGTCATCCTGAACTGATGCAACATGTTTCTGCATCTTGGTGTGTTCTACTGTGACCTTGCGTTAGGGATTGAAAGGAAAACGGTTGTTTTGGGGAGAGTAAAGGAAAATGAAGACATTGCCCTCTGACATTGCCAGAACTATTGCAGAACCCTACAGTATTGTCTCCAGCCAGCTGGAATGACGTAAAGTGATCCTGTTCCACCTCAGCAAACTCGGAGCATTGCGCCACCCAGCAGAGGTAGATAAGACCAGGCCTAAAGCAAGATTGTAACCAGACTGTTAACTGCATTTGTCTCAAGGACTCCCCCCCCCCCCCCGCCGAAGTGATACTAATGCAGCTGTCGCAGTTTTTATGTACTCCTTTCCCAAAAAATGTCACCGCTTTTTCACCCTTTTAAAGATCCCATCACATCGTGTCCTGGAAAAGTCATGGGAAAGTTTCTCAGGTTCAGAAAAACAAAGGTCCTTTCTCAATTGTTCTTCTTTAACACTGCATGAAATGTATCCATCGTTCTCTCCAGCTGGCTTGAGGTATTCTGCCATTTTACCAAGTTGTGCAGTACAAATGTACTGATATTTCAAACAGATGTCTTGCCTGTGCACTATTGTACCCGCTATAAAACAGGCACAAGATATTTTTGAAATGCATTGAAAGCTGAATTCTTAAAGCAAAATTTAGTAATTGAAAAGATTACGTTACTTTGATTTGAAGACCTGTTTACTAGGTTTTATGGAAACTACAGTTTTTCCTGGTGTGCATTATTAAGTATCTCAGTAATATTTTCAGCTTGTATGCATGACTGCTGCACAAGCCCAGTGACCGTAAAGACGAGGTCTGGGATGATTTCAAAGAGGTGCCTTTGCATATAACCTGTAGTTTTTTGGGCTTTACATTAATAAGGAACACGTAAAGATGAACTCTCTGCTTGTGTGAAAGCACCTGAACACCATATATTGGGAGGAAAATGGAAGTTAATTATTAAGAACTTCTTTATCGGTTTAGGACATGTCTGTCAGGCTGATCATAGGGGAGCCCCACCCCAGTGCAGAATACATTGGTAATAGAGAGTTCAAATCAATATTTATTTATATAGTGCATTTCACAACTAGTTGTCACAATGCGCTTCACAGAAAAGAAACCCAGCCTAAACCCCCACAAGAGCAAGCCGGAGGCAACAGTGGCAAGGAAAAACTCCCTGAGGTAACTAGGAAGAAACCTTGGGAGGAACCAGACTCAAGGGGGAAACCCATTCTCCTCAGGTCGGCTCAGGGTCTAGATCTTAATGACCAGCATGGTCAAAACTGACTGCCAATATCCATGATAGTAGAAATCGCAGCAGCTAGATGACAGTCCAGATGTGGCGGCAATGATGGTGGGAAACCGGGTGCCGATGGCGGCAAGATCAGCTGGCAGCGGTGGTGGGGAGGGAGGGGCAAGCGGCGACGGACAGGAAGCTGGACAGCAACTCTCGAGATGCGGGGCATGAGCCCCGCTGGCGGAATGTAGAAAAAGAAAGAGAGAGAACAGTTAGGAGGGGGGGGGGGGGGGTTGGACAAGTACCCCCGCCAGGAGTAACTTATGGCTGCATAGCTATGAAGACAGGGTTTGAGAACCCATCCAGTCACGAGAGAGTAAACAATCCTATCCACCTCTCAAGAGCCAGCCCAGGAAGATGGGGTCACAGCTGTTGACAGGTGACAGTAAGGAAAGGATGTCACTCCGCATTACTCTACGACAAAAGGCTTCTCTGGTCCTGTCTCCGGACTACAACTCGTTATAAGCCTGATCATAAAGGTGCGTTTTTAATCTAGACTTAAATATTGAGACTGTGTCTGATTCCCTTATAGATTTTGGAAGGGTGTTCCACAGTAGTGGTGCTCTGTAGGAGAAAGCTCTACCACCCGTCAAGTTTTTAGATATTCTAGGGACTACTAAGTAGCCTGCGTCTTGGGAACGAAGGGATCTTTTCGGCTTATATGGTAAAAGGAGATTACATATATACACTGGTGCAAGTCCATTTAAAGCTTTAAAGGTCAGAAGCAAAACCTTAAAGTCTATCCTATGCTTAATTGGTAGCCAGTGAAGTGATGCTAGTACTGGGGTTCTCTCTAGCTATGATATAACGGCTCTCACAACAAAGTTCTGTTATGATTGGTGATATCAGCTTTATGGCATGTTTTTGAGATGCTGAGATGTTCTGTGGACCCCGAGTTTTGAAAATCAACTCTGGCTATATCTACAATGTAAAGTGTGTTCATAATGTGTTAATGTTACATTAGTTTCCCCAGCAAGTAGCCTTGTAGCCAAGTAACAATTTTAAAGGAATTAATATGCCATGTCAGGTGGGGATTGGAAAACTAAGCTCCATTAATAAAAATATATATTTTTTAAAACCATGCACATTCAGCAGACCGTACTTGTACCAATTAATTGTCTACAATAAACCTGAGAAATAACCTGCAAATACATAAAATGACTTGCATGTGAGAAAAGATCAGTACATTCTAGAGAAACCTTTTTTCCAATGACAATTAGAAAAATGGCAATTGTCGTAACAAGAAAAACATTTTCATGCTATCGATAAACTAGGTTATCATTAAAAAATAAATCATCTGAAGCTATATCCTGGGACGGTACTAGCAGTGATATGTTGCTTTTGCTTTGTGGTCACATAATCACATAATCTGTTTGTTTCCATTGCCCTCTTTGATTGGTCAGAAACTTCGCCATAGTTGTCTGATGTTATTCAGAGGCCTGTGGCCAGCCTCTGCCATCATCAGTGTGTGACGAGCGTCTCGCTTTCCCAGAAGGCCCCGGTGAGCCGCAACAGGAGGAGATGGAGTGTGGGGGTGGGGTCCCTGCCACGAGATCCCAGGATGCTTTGCTCTCTCAGGTATGGTGGTTGCGGAGGTAGACTTTTAGTATTCTAGTATTTTAACCCTTTTAATGTGGCTATCAATGTAATTGGGGTGTTGTGAATTTGAGTTGGCTAGGTGAATTGGGGTGGCGGGACAGGCTCTGACTATATTGTTCTTGACTTATACCCTGTCAAGCGGTGTTTTAGGATTTATTTCATAATTCTCCTTCATAGAACAAGCTAATTTTCAAGCGGAACACCTAGTTAGACATGAGAATGCAGCTGAGATACATTTGGCCACTATCTCTGTGCCTGACTGGCTGTGGTTCTGACTCCTCTACAGGATATCCTGAATGGGGAGGACGGGTTGAGTGAGGAGGAGAGGGCCAGACGGAGGGCGGAGAGACGTAGAGCCAAGAGGAAGGTGAGCCCACACTATAATAATAATAATAGTACTAATAATAATAATGTATCGCATTGATGGAGTGCCTTTTATGATCTCAAAGTGCTTTCTGGTTGAGAGTGAAGAGGGGGTGAATTCACCTCAGCCACCCTCAAGGTGTATCACCCACCTCGGTGATGCATGTCTGCGGTTTGGCGTCAGCTCTCCACACATGGGCTGAAGTGGAGAGGGTGTGGTTATTAAGCCAAACTGGGATGTGTTCGTATGGCCACGAC
This sequence comes from Ilyophis sp. 1 JC-2022, assembly GCA_022702515.1. Taxonomy (NCBI): domain Eukaryota; kingdom Metazoa; phylum Chordata; class Actinopteri; order Anguilliformes; family Synaphobranchidae; genus Ilyophis; species Ilyophis sp. 1 JC-2022. The sequence goes on from CM040405.1 coordinate 102,096,496, forward strand.
ACTGAGGAACCGGCTACTCTTTGCCATAAGTGCCACGAGGTCTTTAAATAGTGCTTCAGAACCTGGGTTTTCAACCGGGCGTCCGCAGACCCATGGGGGTCCTTGAAGGGGGTTCCTGGCCATACTTGATATGCAATGACTACATATAGATTTGGGGAAGTATTCCATAATATAAAACTTTTAAAAAAAATACAAAAATAGAACCCCTTTTAATGTATGATGGGGTCCCCTGGATACATTTGAGCCTGTGGGGGTGGGGGGCTGGATCAGAAAAGGTTGGAATTGATTTGGAACCTTGATTTAACATTTCATTTGAAAGACTGTTCAGCAGCACTATTGCAGTGCTATTTACTGTGAGTGAGGGTGGTGGTGATAAGATGCACATGACAAGAGGTCATAGACTCAAATCCTGGCTGCGTTGCTGCTGCTGAACAGTACTAATCACCAATGTGATTGACTAGCATTGGAGGGCTATATAAAGCTCATACCTGGATTTACGGTTAACACATTTTATTGTGGGTTTTTTCTTTCAACTGGGCTCTGCTTTACGTTTTCAGCGTCAGCGAGAGAGGAAGAAGCTGGAGAGAGTGGAAAAGATCGAGGGAGCTGAGGAGGTAAGGGAGCTTTGAGAGGGAGAGAGAGGGGGAGAGAGATGAGTAGGGACACGGGTAGGGGAGGGAGAGAAAGAGGGAGAGTGAGGGCGATATTGAACGTATAAAATGTGATTTACGATCCGTTTATTACCATTCATAGAAATTAATTGGCATTAACATTAGTTTTGTGTTATTTGAATTGCAGTATTACATTTAAGCGCAGGTGCCGTCAGCCAGTACGATGCGGACCAATAACATTCTTTACATGCTTTCCGTTTATAAGCCCGGGTACTTCGTGAAGCGGTTCAGGTTAAGCACGTTGCTCAAGGGTACAACGGTAGCGTCACGTCTGAGTCGCAAGCCCATTACGGTACACTGCCACCCATTTTAGAAAAGCTTAACGATATACTGTCTCGTCATGCCATGTGTATATGTGAACTAGCCTGAGGGAGGAAGAAAGAAACACGTTTGCTTCAGCTGGGGTTCCAGTGTCATGATGTGTTATGGAGCCATTTCGCGTTGGGGCAGGACTCCGAGGACAAAGGTGGCCACGCAGAGCTTCAGAGCGAGGAGAGCGAGAATGATGAGGAAGATGAGGATGAGGAGGAGGAAGATGAGGGGCAGGTCATTGTCCCATGCTGCAACGACAGGTCCGCCCCCCCGTTTGCGGCTGTGGGGAACCGAAGCAACCAGCAGGCCCGGCTCCGCTGCTGTGAGGAGGTAGATGATTCTTTATTTTAGTGTCTTGCATCATAGAGACGCCCAGCCCACATGGGCTTACACGACTCATACAGTACAAGTCCATACTTCTCAGGTAGGGCACAGACAAAAATAAAAGGATTAACACAATTCCTCATATTCATTCCTACAAAACAACCCAGGGTTAATAATAATAATGAATGTAATTCATGACTTCTATACTTAAAAGACACGGTCTTCTCTTCCAGGCGCTTGCTATAAATTATGCTAAAAGGAAAACTTTCTCTTGAAAAAGTCATTTTAACAGATTCATCGCCAACCCAAAATAACTCTGGATTTTTAGTTTGGATTCTTTCAAAAATAGATTTTCGCGAACCATCATATCAAGTACAATGAAACAAAGTTTATCTGCCAACCTCAAGTGCCAGAGGCAAGGCACCTGTTCTCAGCTGTGCACATACTGACCATTGACCTCTCCCCAGATTACAACTAATATTAGGGTTTAATAAAATAATTAGATTTTTTTTGCGAATAGTTTCAATTTTGATTTATTCCACACATCCTTCTTCCATTGTTCCATATAAATTGCTAATATTTTTGCTTGGCTAAATTCACGCTACAATGTACGTCATTTCTAAATATGTATTGAAGTATATATCTAAATTGGTAAACATTGGTTTCACTTCCTCTGACCAAGGGTGCTGTCACACCTCATCCTAATTAAAAAAATGTTTGGTCAACCTCCCCTCTGGCATTTGAAGGAATGCGATTCCATAAGCTTATCATATCGCTATTTTATTCTTTATTTTTTATAATAGATAGATACTCACCCTATATCACCTTGAATAGGAAGTTTAGGGGCAAACTTATGTACTCCAATAAAGCATCTTAATAGCTCGAATTGGAACAGAGTTAATTTCCTCTGAATCTTTACAGCCACACACACCTGCAGCATAAAGTAAGATCTGGCACAAACCCAGCGTTATAAAGTTGAGTGTAAGTTAGGTCCCTACATAGTTTCATTTTATTTATCACTGAAATCAGTCCTCTCCCAGCAGAATCAGTGGGCAAGGAGGGCTGTATCCGTTTCTGGATTTCATGCCAACTTCTGGTCTTAATCGTTTAATTAGCCTTAACATTTACGGCATCTGACGTTTTAGCTACATTTCTCGATAAGCGCATGAACAACAGCCAAAGACTGTTCATGTGTGCCTATATGATATGTTTTGCTGTGATCTAATCAACGAGTGAACCAGTGCTGGTGTATACAGCCAAAGGGCTAATTTAGGGTAACTGGTGGAAACAAAAACCTGCATAAACCTGCATACACACCGGCCCTCCAGGACCGGAATTGCCCATCCCTTTTTTTATACCCTCCTTAAAGCTCATATTTTAATTGAGAACAAAACCAAGATATTTTCTGTTTATAAATGAGTACTTTAAGCACTTAGTGCAGGAGGGGCTGGAGACTTTTAATTTGAAGGAATCAGGATTGAGGGATTTGGTACTGCCTTGCAATCGTAATTTTCAAGCCTGGTTTTTCTGTGCTTTTTAAAATGACTACTTTTAGTCTCTCAGAAGAACCTTGCCAATCTCTGGTGTGCAAATAGCAGAAGCCAGCTTTGTCACAGGTTCTCACTCCCAATCTCTGGGTATACCATTGCACTTAGAGTTGCTGGTTTGAATCCATGGGTTAGGAACAGTACTAAGGTGCTTTAACCCCGTAGCATCAGCATTAACCCATCTCAAGAAAATCAAGTCAGTTGATGCTTCATTATCCCCTAAATCCTGGGTTACTGAATCACTCCACATGCAGAACATGGCCATTTTAGGTGCGCTCTGTGAATAACAATATTATAATAAATGTACTTTATTTAGTGGATTTTCTAAAGCTTGCTCAGTGAACTGACGGCACCCCTTCTTACTGGACCCCCCCTGCGTAGGAGCCAGAGTGGGATGTCAGCAGTGCCTTTGTCGCGAATGCCGCCAGCCACATCCGACCCAAGGGCAGAACCAAGGGTGCTGGGTCCAAGGAGAACAAGGAGAATGAGGCCAGAACCGGGGAGGTTAGGAACCCGTACACCCCCCCCCCCCCCCCCAAAACATGTTTTGCCTAAGGAGTAGCGTCTTTAGCACGGTTTTAACCACAGGTCCGAGCGGCCAAATGCCGGAGGCACCCTGCTGGGACTGCCGCTCGCTCAAGTCTTCCACTTCAGCCGCAAACACAAATGCTTCGCAGACACCTGCCTCTGTGTTTAAAGCCCCAGCAGCTGATTCATCCAGTAAAGAATGGGGCCCGAAGCCAGATAAACAGTTCTGGGAATATGGTTTGTTCATTGTGAACAAACAGTGCTGTCGGCCAGCCTCGTTATGCTACCGTGAGGCCATGTCTGACATGTCTTCGCTACGTGTTTAGACTCTCCGCTCGGCTCCATTGGGGTCAGTGGGTGGGCGGGCGCGGTGGGTTTGGATTTTTGCAAAGCGAGCCGCGATTTCCCCCCACGCTCTTATGTCGTTTCAGGAGACCGCGGCGGATGCCGTGACCAAAAGGAGCGCCTCGCTCACAGGTGAGTCCGCCGTAACCTTGGCAAAGGGGGGCATGGCCGGCTGCAGGCGAGAGGCGGGGCTCACTGAACAAGTTTGAATGCTCACCCATGTCTGCCCACTTGTGTAAAGAAGCCACATTCGCACTGCAGCTTTGTAAGCAATGGGGAGTGATCCATGTACACAGACGGTGCAGCCACGGGTAGCCCAAAGGGTGTCCTTTATAAGGCTTTATTCACAGCGCTATTGAAAGCAAAAAAACACTCAAAGGAATTCCATTCTCCGCCGCCTCAGAGGACGATTACTTTGTTTAAACAAGCTCAGGTTTAGGCAGCCTTTATATGAGTCAGAAGATTTGGTGCATTGTTATTTGAATAGTTTCCCAGTGTTGGGGAAAACTCACTCCGCAAGAGTCGCTGTCGTCACTGTACACACACACACACACACACACCAGAAAAATGTGTCATGAAGCAAGGCCACCTGTTTGAATGATTTCCCTGTAACTACTCTTGTCGTCACACCCCGACTTTGCAGGCTGGGGGTGTTTTATTTCTTTGTTTGTTTCTTTTTGGAGAGGATAATCAGCCTGTCACGCATGTCCATTTCCTGTTTCTCGACAAAAATAAATAAATGTGTCTGCAGAGAAGGGAATCCGGTTGGTGCAGAAGGGGCAGTACTCTGATGCCATTGCCAGGTTTACAGAGGCAATCCACTACAACCCTAATGATTACAGGTAACCACTTTAACATGGTTTCCTTTCAGGGGCAGGGCCTTGGCTTTCTTCCAATATGCAAGCATTCTTATTATGCACTCATGCAGTTGCTGGAATGAACCCTGCAGCATACCAGCGCGTACGCCTTGCCAAGTTTGAGTGTGCAGCACTGACAAATTTGCTTAGATTCAGATCACACTTCCTGTCACCACCTAGCCATGATTTATATGTACAGTAGCTTGCAACAGAAAACTTTAAACTCTTGCACAGTTTTCATGTTTTGTGGTGTCAGCTTGAACTCGTAACAGTTGATTAATTTGAATTAATTTAACTTAATAAAATATGTAAAATTAAATGGTTATATATAGTGCCCTCCCCAGTTATTGGCACCCCTGGTAAAGATGAGTAAAAAGGGTTATAAAAAATTCACCGTATGGTGAATTGGCTTGAACTCACACTGAAAAAATTAGAAAAATCCAACCTTTAATTGAAGTAAATTTATTCTATGAAAAATCATCAAGAAATAATTATTTTTAACAAAACTACATGTGCCACAATTATTGGCACACCTGCATTTAATACTTTGTACAACCTCCCTTTGCCAATAAAACAGCACTTTTTCAGTCATTTCCAGTAACATCTAATAAGGGTGGAGAATACAGTGCAAGGAATGTGAGACCATTCCTCTTTACAGAATCTCTCCAGATCATCCAGAGTCCTAGGTCCTCTCTTGTGCACACTCCTCTTTAGCTCAGCCCACAGGTTTTCAATGGGGTTTAGGTCAGGGGACTGAGATGGCCATGGCAGAAGCTTGATTTTGTGTTCAGTTGTGTTGATTTGGACGTGTTTTAGATCGTTGTCCTGCTGGAAGATCCAACGACGACTCAGTTTTTGTTTCCTGGCAGAGGCAGCCAGATTCATGGAGTTCATGATGCCATGTACCCTAACAAGGTTCTCAGGGCCTTTGGAGGAAAAACAGCCGCACAACATCACAGAACCTTCACCATACTTAATAGTGGGAATCAGGTTATTTTCGGTATAGCCATCCTTCTTTTTACGCCAAACCCACCTTGAGTGTTCGTTGCCGAAAAGCAACATTTTCGTTTCATCTGACCATAGAACACGGTTCCAGTCAAAGTTCCAGTAGTCCAGTCAGGAGCTAGCATGGTTTTGTGAAAAATGACAGGAAAATTTTTTTTTCCGGCCAATCTTTCATTTGTTTGGTTGGATGGGAGGTGAGTTTTTTTTTTTTTTTTTTTGATGATTGATCAAGATGTGACTTTCCTCTAATTCTCCAACAGTGATTTTATTTTATTTTTTCCTCACCATCCTCCTCACTGTGCATGGGGGCAAAATAAACTTGGGTCCTCTTCCAGGCAAGTATGTAACCGTTCCATTTGCTTTGAACTTTTTAAGTATTGCCCTAACGGTAGATATGGGCATTTTCAGGTGAGTAGCTATTTTTTTATAGCCATTTCCTGACTTATGAAGCTCAACACACTTGTCTTTTGATTTGTGTGTTCTCTTATCTTTCCCATGTTGATGTATGAATAAGGGAATATGTCCTCTGTGTCACCTCATATTTATACCCCAGTGAAACAGGAAGTCATGGGTAACACTCTGATCAACTTTAAAAAGTTAAATATAAATGGAAAAAATGCTTCAGTTACATTTTGTTCATAAGAATTTCTAGGGGTGCCAATAATCGTGGCACACATGGTTTTGTTAAAAATAATTATTTGTTGATGAGGGATTTTTTTTTCTCAGAATAAATTTGACTTCAATTAAAGGTTGGATATTTCTCATTTTTTCATTGTGAGATTAAGTTAATATACCAAAAGGTGAATTTTTTATAACCCTTTTTACTCATCTTTACCAGGGGTGCCAATAATTGTGGAGGACTGTGTGCGTGCGTGCGCATATAAAACTAACAATATTTTCAGTCGGGTTGTTGGAAAAAGAAAATACTTGCTGGCTAATAATGTACTTTAAAAATTCACCAATTCTCAGCTTCTTTATTTGAAGTTTTATGTCATATAGCAGGGGATTCTGGAAAAAATTACTATGAACTTACTTGGGCGTGTGGTTTGTGGGAACTATCTTCAGTGTCTGTGATTTGTGTGGCAGGTTTTTTGGGAATCGCTCCTACTGTTACGCATGCCTGGATCAGTACACCATGGCTCTCTCTGATGCAGAGCGGTCCATCCATCTGGCCCCTGATTGGCCCAAGGGCTATTTTCGCAAAGGGAGTGCACTTATGGGGTTGAAGGTGGGTTAAAGTTGGTTCCACATGTGAAATGTAACCAACTTAAATTGGTTCCAGGTATGAAACTTAAAAGGGTTCAAAGGAAACTGCTAAATATTTTTCAGGCCAAGTACGGTCAGGAAATTACAAATGACGAAGAAGGACATCTACATCTGGAAGTCACTTTTTCAGTTTTAAATTTTTAGCTGGCTAGTTCCCCTCACAGAAAAATATTACTGCTGTTTAGTGTTAAGCTATGGCTCCTATAAGTGTTTTATTATGCTCAGAGTGAACTAGGCATGCTAGGGGCGGGGTGTCTGTCGGTCTTGTCAGTATGTCTGTCTGTCAGGCCTGAGACCTATGTATTTTACTGGACATTGATACACTTGCTATTTGCATGTTGACACTTCTGTGTTGTTGAGTATGGCTTAGGCTAACCTTTGACCCCTGTGTGTTTTGTCACCTAGCGGTACCGTGAAGCAGAGAAGGCCATGGAGCAGGTTCTGAGGCTGGATAAGGACTGCGAGGAGGCACAGAACGACCTCTTCAACTGCAGAGTCCTGCAGCTTATGGTAAATTTCCCTGCTGAGCTTCCGTTGTCAAAACTTGCAATTGTTAGAGGGTGTCACCCAACAACCCATTGCCAAATGTGATGGCGATTGGCCACTTGGTGGCGCAATAATAGTCAGTTAAAATTGCAATTATTGAACAATTATTGACCTAGGGACTTGAAACCAATGTCTGTAGATGTCCCTCTTCACAAAGAACATATTTGCCTCAGGAAACCTGAAGAACAACATTGGATTTTCCTCCATTTTAAATTTTCTGTAAAACACTTGTTGGGTTACTCCTCATAAAAACATTGACCCATTTGCACAAAATTTGGTATTTTGCCTCATTTCACATACCTTTATACAGGTTTTACCTTTCTAGTGGTTGACGACCCAATGAATTTGCAGTGGGCGAGGCTTATCACTAAAATTTGTAAACAGTTTGACGTAAACTTGATGTGAGTATTGACTGTTCGATTACCACTCCAGCCCTAAAGGCTTAGCCCAATCCAAGCACATTGTGGTGCTATAGAGATCCAAGAAAAAATGTTGGAAATTTTTTTTTTAATTCACGACTGCATCATACAGGTCCCTAAGTTGGTGTACGCCATCATAGAGTCTCATAAACTTGCTTATGCTGCTTGGACCCCGGGAATCACTGCTTGCAGCTATATATATATATACACTGCTCAAAAAAATTAAGGGAACACTTAATCATCACAGTATAAAACCAAGTCAATTAAACCAAACCGGTCATGCTGGATGATGTTGCAGGCAGCATAACATTCACCACAGCGTCTCCAGATTCATGTCTGTCACATGTGCTCAGTGTGAACCTGCTCTCATCTGTGAAGAGAACGGGGTGCCAATGGCGAACCTGCCAATTCTGGTGTTCTCTGGCAAATGCCAATCGAGCTGCACAGTGCTGGGCTGTGAGCACAGGTCCCACTACAGGATGTCGGGCCCTCATGCCACCCTAATGGAGTCTGTTTCTGACAGTTTGGTCAGAAACATGCACATGAGTAGCCCGCTGGAGGTCATTTTGTAGGTCTCTGGCAGTGCTCCTCCTGTTCCTCCTCGCACATACCGGTCCTGCCGCTGGGTTGTTGCCCTTCTACGGCCCTGTCCAGCTCTCCTCGTGTAATGGCCCGTCACCCGGTATCTCCTCCACCCTCTTGAGACTGTGCTGGGAGACACAGCAGACCTTCTTGCGATGGCACGTATGGATGTGCCATCCTGGAGGAGCTGGACTACCTGTGCAACCTGAATGGGCTGCAGGTACCGCCTCATGCTACCAGTAGTGACAAGGGCACTAGCAAAATGCAAAACTAGAGAAAAATCAGTCCGGAAGGATAAGGAGAGAGAAATGGTCTGTGGCCACCACCTGCAAAACCATTTACTTTTTTGGGGTTGTCTTGCTGTTGCCTCTCCTGTCCATCTGTTGTCACTTTCATTTGCACCAAAGCAGTTGAAATTGATTCACGACTTCCACAGTTCTCCTCCGAAACACGTGGGGCCCTATCTTACACCCGGCGCTAAGCGTTTACACAAGTGTTTAGGTTAGCTAATCTAGGTGTCAGGCTAATCTTACACCTGGCGCAGAGTTCATTATAACGCCTAGCACTCACATAATTTAAATACCATGTATTCTTGCGCCCGTTGCAAGTGAACTGGGCGTGTTTGTCTTAAGATGAGGAGTGGCCAGGATAATTTTTGGCGTCTTGCTATCTTGAGCCAGCAGAAAGCGCTTGCGCTAAAACCACCACAAACCTGGTCTAAAGGCATGTCGCAGTTGTTTACATGTTATTTTAACGGCGCATATAAGTGTGTCTACATAGGTGCGTGCACAATGAGCGTACACTTTTCTGTCTGTTACACACAGGGGTGCGCACAAGCATGACTAAAGTATCAAGATTACAATGTGAAATATTATTATTGTGTAGGCCATATCAAAAAATGCATAATAATAAAAGGGTCCATAGGTCAAAGACCACATACCTATCCCTCAGCGAAGAGGAATGCCGCATTAAATTGCTTTCAGCCCACTCCAACAACATTCAGGCGATGTGCAATGGTACATGTGGTACGGGGCGGCTGTGGCTCAGGAGGTAGAGCGGGTCGTCCGCTAATCGCAGGGTTGGCGGTTCGATCCCCGGCTCCTCCTATCCACATGTCGAAGTGTCCTTGGGCAAGACACTGAACCCCAAATTGCTCCCAATGAGCAGGCTAGCGCCTTGCATGGTGGCTGCTGCCATTGGTGTGTGAATGTGTGTGTGAATGTGTGTGTGAACGGGTGAGTGAGAGGCCATTGTAAAGCGTTAAAAGGTTACATGTATAGACTATTCGCAATTAATAGGTATATTTGCCAATAGTTCCTGTAGCCTAATCTTCCGGGGGGACAGTCTTCTCTTACGGGACAATGGCTGACAATCTGTCAATTGAAAACTTTGCTAATGCGCGAATTGTCATTTACACCTAATTGTGAATTGTCATTCAATGGAAAACTCGCGCACTGCGGATATTTGAGTTCTGAAAATGCGCTTCAGATGTCATTACAATACAGCTCTCTAGGCCTATAGGCCTGTAAGTAAATAGAATGGTTTTGATTGCATTTATTATTTTTCAAATAGCCTAGGCTACTGGCAACAGCGGATTCGCTGTGCATAAGGTTTTTTTGATAGCCTACGGTTAAAAAACTGAAATGTCACCATGTTAACTGAACCTTATTCTTCGTCCTTCATAGCTATTTTTTAAATTACAGTGACCAGGTTTCCATACTCTCAGCTTATTAAAACCCCGCTGATTTCACCTGTTCTACCATAACTAAACAAAACTATTTTAAAGAGAACAATTAATTCACAATTAATTTTAATGCCATTCTCTGCATGTGCGCTTTAACTTCATGCAGGAGAAGGTCTGTTTCACCTGCTTTAAATTGGACTTTTCACGGTCTTCATATGGAAAGTGGACTTTTTAAAGCATGGAATATAATAACTTATTTTCCCACAACTTCAGTTGTAGTTTCCAGCAGTAAAAAAGACAGACAGTGGGGCAGACCCACAAACACAAACAAACATGTTAAATAAAGACATTCAATTGAATCAGATGTTTCACATTATAGTGAAGGTATGTGTGATTAAGCTGCTAGTAAAACGCGTTGGTCACATTTCCATAAGCAGGACATTATAAAACAAGGGGAAATATGTGTGGACCTCTGGGTTGCCAACCTGACAGCTTTATTGTATTTTTCTAAGGTGAGACGGAAGCCATTGGCAGCTTTTTCTCAGCTGTTGTAGGTGCTTTTAACGAAATTTAACCGCATATATTTTGTAAAATAACAGCACTGTCAGGAATTACGGGGAACTCATAATGGTTAGTCCAAATAATAGGCTATATGCAATAATGATGCATATAGCCTATTCCTTGATCGCACTAAACACACAAGAGCATGTATGTTTCGCCATCATATAAGCAATCTGCCAAGGGGGGAAGGCAGGCTTTTAAATGGAATGGGATACGACATTTTGATTGGTTTATTGAATGTCACGCCCAAGCCACAGCTATAATTAATGAAGAGACTAGGTCCAGCCCGTTTTCACATTGCGGCGTGCTTAGCGCCCAAAAAACACGCCGCTAAACTCGCAGAAATGGACTTGGACGCGCCCTAAATGCACTTTACGCCATGCGCTTAGACAAAGCGCTAAGATCGCCAAGATGGAGACCGTGGTGTCTGACCGCTGCTTTGCACACCGCAGCTAAGCTCGCACAGAGCAGCGTCGGAGCTAGAACCTTTCATCTGCGGCTTTGACATGCGATCTTATGAGCGATCTTATCGGCTAGTGGGGGTCCCCCAGGAGCTATGAAACACGGACTCCCGTCTGACTGAAACCTCCCATACCCTGGGCGATGCAGGCAGCAATTGTGCCTCGTTCTGTGTACCTGGCGGCCACAGTTGGCACTGGCAAGGTCCGTATTCGATACTAGGCTCATCCGTGCGCCACAGCATGGTGTCGAAACTGAATAAGCCATCCAGCAGCCTTTATTTATTTATATATGTATAGATTTTTTTTAATGTGATGGTGTTGCAACATGTGGGTAATGCTTAATTTGTACAAAAAATCTATCGCTTTTGAAATGCACTGTATGTATATACAGTACGTGTATAAGTAGCTATCGCTACTTCTACGTCTTCAGTTCCATTACAACAGGAAAAGGATCTGTCCTCCCTATAAACTGATTGGTTGCCAAACTTCAGTAAAATGTCAGAATGACCTAGATATCAAAACACATGAGTCAACTTCTGCTGTTGACTTGAAGCATTTCCTCCAGTACTTTTCCATGTGCATAGATGTTTTCCCACTTTAAAAAGCTACGTGTATGCTTATATAATTTTTCATTAAGCTTCCACAGTATGCATACAGTGTATATACATATATGTGTCTCTATGTATAACATATATAATGTTCATAAGTATTTTCCTCTATCTGTCCGTGTCAGGAGCTGGGCTTTGAGGAGCCACAAAGTGTGTTTCTGCTGGAGAAGTTTACCACGGTGAAGGCTGTGCTCAGCTCCATAGAGGTGGTCAAAGGTACACGCCGGCGGAAGGAGGAAGTGCACAATTTTACGAATGAACGAGTGGAGGAACCACACTACCATACCCGACTAGAGGGCGACAGAGAACACATCCCAAAGCTAGCAAGTTGAAGCACATCCCAAAGCAAACGAGTCCATAACAGAAGGATTTATAAAAAAAAAAAGAAAAGCTGTCAATAATTCACTGCCGGCTGTGTCTTTCGCTGATCCTCAAGTCTTATTTTCCTTTCTCTTTTTCAGGGGAAAACCTTGACCCTCTGCAGGACCAATCAGGGTGGGTGAACACGCATTTGTACTGGCAAATCTCTTGCTGACTGTAATTTATGCATGCTTGCCTTGGAAGAAACGGATATCGGGGGTAACCAAAGGAACCCTTGCTTACCTAAAGCCACCCTCTATAGTTCAGGTCTTTGCTCAAATGTTATTATTATTATTTATTTTTTTATTGGCACTGGTGAGCTATTATTTCCAAATGCTAACAGTTGTGTAAGTCACTCTGGATAAGAGCGTCTGCTAAATGCTGGTAATGTCGTGTAATCTAGCATGTAGAGTGAATGAGTTGTATATAGCCATGCTCATATTCTTGCACTGATGGGGAAGATGCTTCACGTGCAGCTTTAGCATGCAGACCCCGATTGACTAACGGGGTCTGAGACGATCCCAGCCGACTGAACCCTCCCTAACCCTCCACGATACTACCGCCGATTATGCGTCGTCCCTGTAGGGCTAACGGCCACAACTGGCGCTGGCAAGGTCGGGGTTTGATCCATCCGTGCACTAGAACAGTGCCTTAAAGGATGAGGCCAGCATTTAAAAAAATATTTTTCTTATTCTCACAGCCTATTATCACAAAAAAACATGGCCAGTGTAGTTTTTTACCAAATTTACTTTAAAACTGAGAATTTTTCATTTACTATTTTTAGCCTTTTGGTGCCGTGCGTTTGTACACATTTGATGGGATAGTGAATAATGATAATGGGTTGTGACGATAAGAAAAAATATAACAAACGCTGGCCTTATCCTTTAACCCTTGTTTTGTCTTCATATTATGTTTGCACCCCGTGTCCACAGGGTCAAAAATGGCTCGCTCTCACCAGACCCACCAGACTTCTTCATTGAATAACATTTTTTAATTCAAAATCTTTTTTTTCACGTAGAAACAACCTGTCATTCTTCAATAAATCAGTGAATAACTATGCTATCCTACTTCACAGTCCAGACGGACTATATTTCTTCGGTCTACACCAGTCATTGTCCCCCACCACAACGAAGTTGTGGAGGGGGACTCCAATTTGATCCCCGTGTGTACGTCTGTCTGTCTGTCTGTCTGTCACACATATATGTACCAGAGCCCACCACCAGAGGGGCGCTATTACAATGCATTTCCCCATAATGCACGCATTTGTTGTCTGAGCCTGTGGTATTTACTTTTTTCTATAACTGTATTAGCTGATGTATGTCAGGGTGGTTTCAAGTCAGCTGAATCTAGCATCGTACTGACTCTTAGGGCCACACTACTATCCAAATGGTAGTAATGTAATACAAGCTTGTTAAAGTGTTAACATTGGACTTGGGGAACCTTGAGCACCACCAAAAGTACGACTGGCAGTGTATAGCTTTCCCATGGTCTGTTGGGAATGTGTTAAGTCTGGAAAGATAGTGGAGACATCAGTTGAAGTAGACGAGTGGAAAATGTTATAATTTTTTTTTTAAAATAATGATTTCTTCTAATTTATTTTTACAAGAAAAATCCACCTTTTAATTGATGCACTAGCTTTTTATTTTTTTTTGCCAACTCCTAGCGTTAACTTCTCATGTCATAAATTGTCTAAAAGTTGGCGAACAAATCTACTGAGACGAGTGGAAGACTCATAGTTTTTGTCATGGTGACTGGTGTTTACCGCAAAGTGCTTCTGAAAGTGCGTGTTCATGCCGGCAGAAATGATTCATTATTGTGGTACTAAAAAATGCATATGGAAAAATGACTCCCCTCACCTGCAATGCAATGTATTCTTCTCTTTCTCTCCTATGCCTTCCACCAGGACTCCCTGCCCATCCCTGTGGGTAGGAAATGTTACCGTGGACCTGACAGAAAAGCAACTTCGAGACCTCTTCAAAACGTAGGCTTCCACATTTGACCCTTTTGCGATTTATGTGTGCGTGCACTGTTGTTAAGATATTCTACCTGTCGGGACCGCTCCTGTTGGTGTTGCCATTCCGCTCCTCTCCCACTGTGCGATTGCGTAATGTCGATACAGTTTATTTAACTCATTAGCTTTGTTAGGCAACTGTCCATTAGCATTGTAGCGGAGTTTCATGTCATACACTGCACAGTTTTTATGTTGCAAAGTCGGATATGCACTAGTGGAAGGCATTCATTATTCATCACTCCAACCTCCTCTGCTCTTGTGTGATTATATGAACGCCTTAATCTTTGTTGTGCCCCCTTCCCCACAGGTGTGGGGAGATTGACAGCATCCGCGTCCTACATGAACGCTTCTGTGCCTTCGTCAACTTCAAGAACGCCAACATGGCCGCACGGGCTCTGGAAACACTACAGGTCCGCTTGTGTTAGTCTGTGAATGAGTTTTGTGTGTGTGTCTCTGCGTTACCATAAATTACCACGCCAGGGTGTGTCCCAGGGTACTGTGTCTCCAAACACTGATCTGCGATCAGCCAGTCTGGTCAAGGTGAGTCATTAATTATTAATGTCTGCTGCTGTGTGCTTTCCCATGATAGGGAAAGGAGATTGAAAACACCAGGCTGGTGATTCGCTACCCAGACCGTCGCCCACAGAGAGCCCCGCCTTCCCCACTGAGGGTTGCCCCCTGTGTCACCACCTTAGTGTCACAACAGACTGCTGCTGCTGGGTAGTTACGCCTCTCATTCACTCGCACATGCGTGCAAACAGTGCGCGCACACACACACACACACACACACACACACACTTCTCTGTGTTTCATGAATAATGTGCATTGCATCACAATTGAGAGAGACCTGTGAATTGTTATTAGCGAGGGTGGGGGTGGGTAGCATCTTTACAGAGGTGCTCAGCAGCGTGATCACATATTCAATGTAGTGACTGGATAGTCTATATTGCAGTTTATAAATATTTATGAGAAGTTGAGCCTAAGGACAATTTTTTTTGTAGTGGTTATCATCTATACTACAGTCGTGTGACGTGCGTCTGCTGCAGGGAGCGGCTTCACCAGCTGTAACTAGAATAGCAGTGTGATCGGTTCCCTTGGCCGGGGACCTTGGTCTTCGACTCGCGATGGTGTACGCCTCGTTTTGGGTGGCGGGCCTTGTCCCATTACGCTCCTTTGTGTCGTGCCACAGGCCCAGACGACGGGGTCCCATCGATGGGAATGAGTGCTACTTCTGGAGGACCACCGGCTGCCACTTTGGGGAGAAGTGTCGCTACAAGCACATTCCAGAGCAGCAAGGCCGAGACCGGAAACCATGGCAACCCTGAGCACTTGTCATGGGAGCAGGACCAGAGAAAAAAACTGAGACTGAGAAAGCCAAGGCGGGGACCACGCACAAGTGCCTAAAAGTCCCCAGTTGTTGGTGTTTTATGTATATTTGTGTGTGTGTTTTAAAAAATAATAATAATAATAATCTGCCTCAGTTTCAGGCAGATGCAGGCCTGTGTGAAGTCACAGCCAACCACAATCTTGGAATAAGAAATGGTGCTGGCAGTCGAATTTCTGTTTTGAGGCTCCAGTTTTGCACTCGGCTCATGTTTTTAGTATTATTATTAACCCTTCAGTCTTTTTCTCCGTGCCAACATCAAACCAAAATAGAAATAGCAGGTTGCCTGGATGTGAATTCCACAAGTGTCCTTTCTACACCTGTCCACACGAGGGTGCTGTTGCCTTAAATATGAGCCCTTCACCGTAAGAACAAACTCACAGCGATGGTTTCCCCGGCACAAGTGGAAGGCAGTCGCATTGATATTTGCGCCACAGGCTGTGTTCACACCGGTATTGCTGGTATACTGTTTCAGTGTTTTATTTTTAAAATATTAACTTATTTAGTTTTATTGTGTAAGAAGAAGAGAAGAGACACACTCCTTGGTTTCTTACTTCCAGGCCTGGCTGCATGCTTTCATTTTGCAAAGGCATTTAACCCTCCAATTCAGCTAGCATCTCTCAGATCGTGACCGTTTTATATTCCCTGTCCGGTTTTGAAAGCGTTGGCTATTTGTTAAAAGTGGAAACCGTGCAACACTGCTGCTCTACAGGGAGTTGATATGCCCTCTGTAACTCAACATGTATGCAACCCTCTTACTGTAAGACCGATTCGCCTTCTGGACATCTCTGCATATGTATAGTCATTTTCCTGTTTGCCTAACATGGTAACTTGCAGGTCATGCAGGTATTGTTTATGCCAAGCCACAATTAAACCACGCTAGGTTAGGCGTGGCTTTGTTTCGTGGCACGATTGATATTTTTGGACTTGTGTATTATACAGCATGGCTGCAGTGCCGTTTCTGCTGTTGAAATTGGATGCTTTGGGGGCAGGGATATTGCATTAGTTCATTGAAAAGGAGAAAGGTTCACATCTAGTGCTAATGATGGCACCAGGGTTTTGTATACAGAAGCCTTGCAGAGGGGGATGGTACATTATTTCTACCCTTTGATGTTAGTGATGGCACTTTCAAATGTTCTGTCAGTTGACCCCTTCTGTGGAGGGAGGACCTTTTGCTGTGGTACACCTTCCACCCACTAGGTGGCAGGCTTTTGTCGTCAACGCTGAGCCTTATGACTCGAATGACATTATTTTTGCCCCAGATGGGAATCCATCTACCAAGACACTATGTTTTTTTTTTATGGCTTTTGAATTGTGGGCTCATGTAATTCATCTCCCAAATCCATCAATTTTAATTGTTTTGTATCAGGTCATACAAGAAGTAACTCTTTAATTATAAAAATTTACATTCAAAATGTATACCTGTGTAAGTATATATATTTTTTTAAATAATGAAAAGCAGTGTCAATCTCTGAGTCAGTCAGTCAGTGTCTTGATTCAACCTGTTTGTGCAGTTTCTCTGGACAAATTGAGCGTGGTCATTGTTCTCGGGAAGGGTTTATACCACTCCCCGCAGTGGAGCCGGTTTAAACGCAGGTTTAACCACTTTTCTCCGAACTGAAAGTCGCCTCTCAGGAAAATGGTCAACGCGTGGCTGACCCTGTTTATGTGAACGCGGTCGCCACGATGGGACCGTTCGCTGCGGCCGGCGTCACAGCCAGAACACACCACTGGTCATACTCCTGCCTAATGTGGTCTGGGAAGAGCGGGTCTTGCTGCATCACATTTGTGGACAAAGAAGCTATGCCTGATAGAATGACTCCAATCTGGCCTTGATGGAACTACAACATCCAGAAATTCCAAATCCTGTATAGTGAACTGCCCACAATATGTGTAACATAACCAAGTTGTGCAGGTGTCCTAAGAGACCCCCTCTAGGAAATGCATCAGTGTGACTCTAGAACGACATTTATGCACACCACTTGGATTACCGTAAAGATGTCAGTTGTCGTCGCTTGCTTTTTTGCGCTTGCTGAAATTGGGTGCATTGTCCATAACCTTTAAGGTCACTGATAGTGTATGATACCTCCACCCATTCACCTTTTAAACATAAAAAATGTCAATGGATGCCTTAATACTTTAATATGATTTTTAAATGTATTGCTGCATGTTTGCCACTCCTCTCTGGAGTCACCAGCTATCTAAAAGCTTTATTTTATTTAGTTTTGTTCTTTTTCCTGTCATAAAATGGGTATGAAAAGAAGGCATTTCTAGTTTGTTTTTTATCTAATTTGGACTTCACATTGGAGTTAATCATGAACAGAAATGGACCTTAACGAGGGATGGGATGGGGAGGGTGTTTTTAATTTCAGGTTGTTTTGAAATGTTTGCACGACAGTTGGGTAAGCATGAAGTTGAGCTGGTAATTGCTGAAAGTGGATGGTGTAAGCGAAGGCTACTTTGCAACCGGGCAAATTTAGTGTAAACTTTTCGTAAGCCTCTACGATGCAATAGTCTACCCCCCCCCCCCCAAACACACACACACAGAAATCCCTCATAGAGGGCTGCTCTGTCCAGCCAGCTGTTCGAGCGTCGCGTTGCGATAGCTGGACAGTGAATTCGGGACAGCTGCCCTTGCACTTTACCACATGGGCGTAACTGCTCTTGCTCTGATTTTAACCGCAGCATTTTGAGGGGGGGTGAGAAAAAGAAATGTTTGTTCCAGTGTTCCGTGTGCGCTAGAAGAACAGTGGGACGAGAACGGTGTGGCACCATTGTCATTTGAGGATAGACCTTGATTTTTATACTCGTTAACAAAGCATTCACAGCGTAATAACACCGTATAATGTAAGCATTAATTGTAGAAATAACCAGCTGCTGGGAGAAAATGCACTTGGAAAGATGCAAACCTTTCATTTGAGGGAAAATAAATAGTTGGCGACATAGCCGCCTTTCCAACTGGCCATTTTTATGGTTCAGGAGTGATAACCAAAGGGACCTGCTGCCTTGCGCCGCCCACTCAGGAACTAGTTTAAATGGCCAGAAATTATGTTGGAGCTGGTAAATGTCAGATTTCTTTGTTTGACACATTTGTAAAGATTTAAGGAGACTGACTGTCAAAGTTATGCTTTATTTAATTTCATTGTGACCCTCGCTGTTTTGTCTAGATTTTCTAAATCGATAACACTCCTTCATGTTTTTTTTATGGTTGTTTATGCTCCGTAGCCCTCTTCACTCTCTGTAGATACTGTTGGAAATGCACATGTTTTCCCCCCAAAGATGTCAATAAATTGATTATTAAGGGTGAAAAAGTTTATCGTCTGATTTTTACCTGTGATAAATTTCCCAACATTATGCTCTATTGTTGCCAAAGTGTAGACTACAGTGAAAATGACATTTAATTAATTTGAATCATTCCTATGGTCGAGCCCTGTTCTTTCACTTATCTGCCTGTCGTCATAGTGCACTTCAATGTGGGTGGTATTCTTCATGCTTCTGGTTAAAAGTAGTTTCAAAGGCAAGCGCACATTGCTCATCAACATGGTGGCCGCTCTCTAAAACGATATATATGCAATCTTTTACAAGGCACTTAACCCACCCCTTAGATTAATGAGCAAGTGGAATGATGTAAGTGGGCCAGTGTGTCACGGCAAGTGACGGCAGTCGAAACCCAGTTTGCCTGCCTACCACTAGGAGGCGTAGCTGCCTGATATCCATCATTGTCTGCATTGCATTGCTCCAAATTTGAGCTCTTGTAGACGTGGAGGCAACTTTGACTGGAGAAAAGGCTCAGCTGAGAAACGGTTATAAAGCTGACATGATGATTGATGGTTTAAAACGTTACGGCATAGCTGCGTTTTTTTTCCAAAATCTGTAAAATGAATGGGAACACAACGGTAATGGAGAAACGAGCACTGCTGTGGTATCAGCCTTGGCCCATCGTGATTTTCTGCCATAAATTCATGGATAGCCAATTCCAAGAGAACACAACGTTGAGTAAATCAGGAAAAAATGTGTTCACTTGGAGCTTATGGTTTGGGGTTTCATACATTTGTGGCCTCTGGATATTGTTTGGAAATTTGGCGAGGTAAAGACTCGATACCAGACCGCGGTGCGCATCAACGTGCTAGCACCCTGTGACGTACCAAGAGTGAGCCACCAAGCAGTCCTTTTAATGCATACAGTACAACCATTTGTATACCGTCTATGACTCAACCCGCTTGCGCTGATCACCTGGATGTAGTGGTGGAAAAAGGTAGGATGGAATCGGTCCTGTTCAAAGGGCATTTAAATATGTGTCTAATGCAGCACCCATTTTTGATCGTTTTGGCTCAGTTAATGCTGATCATTCTATTCGTGCAGACTTTATTATCAGCATAATGGGCTACCTGAGGTAAAGAAAAGGCATTTTAATTTGAAACCAGAGTGTAATAGATCACAAAGTGCTGTCAATAAAAAGTTTCATTTTTTTTATTTTTTCTAATGGAAGCAGTATAGCAGAATAATGTTTAATTCATTACAAACGGTTACGGTTGAAATACGTTAATCAAGTGTCTCTGTGAGTTGACCGCAATGCTATGTGACTGATACATTTAGTCTAAGTTCAGATCATACCTATCATCATTGGGCTTTGAAAATAAGGGAGATAGTGTTTGCCGATTCTGAACCATCTAGGGCGGTCCGGGGACATGCCGCCCCCCGGGAGAAAATTTAGTACATTTTAAAGTTAAATTCATCAATCTGGTGTACTTTGAGAGCAAAATTAGAGGCTATAGATCTATGAAGAATTTTGTGGTGTAAGTGATATACATATGAATGGCGATGACGCAGTCAATTTGACAAATGCTTTAACCTTTACCAGCATATCTTCAACATCTTTGTTATTATTATGAAATATGATTGTGGAGAGGGAGGATGCACATCAGATAACGTGGCGAGGTGACTTACGGTAAAATAACCTAACTTTAGGACAACCCGGTTGGTGTCGTAACTTCATTGTTGTTAGCAGTTGGAATGAAAAAGATAACATTCGCTATACATATAGCTAGCTGGCTAACTCCATAACGTTAATGGTTGCTCTTTTATTACTTTTGGAGGACGAGGGAAATGTCAATAAGCGGCATTTAATTGTGGAAAGGCTTATGGCACACCCGAACGATTTGTTGCGGTTTAGTGACAAAACACTTATTAGCACCCATCACTCTTGTAATTCGTCTGGCTTGAAATGGAAAGCTCGTAGTTTTTGCTCCATTTTTATGATAGTTGACGTCTCTGCTAAAAACGTTAAGGAACTAACGTCAGTTTGTTTCATATCACGCACCGATCAGCTGTGCACGATATGAAAAACTGGCGTTGGTTGTTAGGTAACAGACATGAAAGTTGATGAACGACTTCTGATTGAGCATTTAGGATTTCATAACCTGAGATAAAATAGGATTAATAACGTTAGTTAAGATTTGTTTCTGTAATAGGAATTTGTGAAAAATCCTATCTTAGACTTGTCGCACCTTAACTTGGGTTTAAGATACGATGTTTCTGTAATACCGCCCCTGCATGGTGACTTTACTGCTTGCCCTGCAATCTGAGAGCAAAGAGGGTTGGGTTAACTAACGTTAGTTAAATTAAGGAGGTGATTACAATCAGGTGGTTAAATACCTGGTTGAAAGTAAAACGTTCAGAATACATTTATTTCAGAATAGTCACATACAGTATATGCATAATACGCATACAATAAGTAGCCTAATGTATTTAACTCAATCCACTTTGCCCCTAGTGATGAGACGTATCCGTCCCAATTACATTATTCATGTTTGTCTGAAATGATAAACTACAACTTTAAGAAAACCCTGTAAATTATGACAGAATTGTTTAAAAGGGTAGACGCTTGCGAAACCCTCAGCCTCTCCATTTAGGCTACACTACAGGGCATTAAAACAGCCAAAAGCACTTACGACCCTCATCTCGTCACAACAAAAAACTGTAAAATGCACCATTTATACACACTAAGAAAATCATGTTCAGATATAGAAACAATATATTTTTTTAAACGTTGTAGGCTACAAATAAGCATTCGTCGTTTTACCTTGCTTACTGTAGGCTCTACAGTAGGATACCTGATGTAGCCTACTTTAGGTTTAGAAGACACCAAATTTTGTACTCAAATCTCTTGTATAAACATGTTTAGGAAACCAAGTACTTACCAGTATATTCAGCTACAGCAGTTTTCTGATTAACCCTGAAGAGTTTATCTTGTTACATTTCACCAAAGTACCATACAGTAACAGGCAACAACTTCACAGTTCGCACGCACTCTCTAACTGACTTCTCGAGACTTCTCAGACTTGAATGAAAACAAGTACTGTGCTGCATGCTGCCACCTGCTGCAGTGGAGTGGGTATAGCAGGGCTTTACTGGCAACACGCCTCTACTGAAGCATCCTGAGCAGGCCGATTCTAATTATTCAACATTTAATTGTGTATATATATATATATATATATAAAAGCAAAATACCAAACGGGAGGACTGTGGGAGATGGGGTTAAAATACGGGAGAAACCCGGAAAATACTGGAGGGTTGACAGGTATGGTTCAGATGCAGGATTGTATTGTGTTTATGCAAATTCATAATTACATAATATTGTTTGCACAGCTTAGTTTACTGGTGTTGTGTTAATAAGACCTGACTGCAGTTTCCAAAAATATGCTCCTTCGCTTCAATAAATATATTCAGGTTTGAATAATATATTGTTTGTAAAAAAAAAGAAAAAAAGATGAAGATCGAATGCTATTGTTACAGCCAAGTTGGTTGTACGTATCAGGTGACCTGGCATGGCTCTCTCAAAGTCTCAATCAGGAACCCCCCCTCCCTTCCTTTATATTCTCCCAATGTTTTCTCCCACCACTCTTATGCTGACAATACCATTTTTCTCCTAAGCACCCACCGACGTGTGTATTGCCTCACACCACAAAGCCAGCCTCAATGACATTTTGAGTTGGATGATGTCGCCTGTGCGCTCCTGACTGGACTACTGCAACTCTCTTCTTGCAGGTCTCCAAGCTTGTACCATCAGGCCCCATCATCTCATGCAGAATTATGTTGCTAAAAACTCAATTTAATCTGCAAACTACATAACTGCCTGTTTACTGTATCTGGGTTGAACAAACCCTGAACATTTATTCCGGGTCAAATAACCCTAATTACGCTTGATTTCAGATTATACCATCAAATGACTTTGCTGCTTATTTCACTATATCCTACAATAGCACTTAACATTATGTTGTAGGTTGATGTAATGTGTACTGCTACCTATCGCTGCTTTTTTTCAAGTTGTTTGTATGCACTTTTGAAAGTTCTGGATGAGAGTTCTGGATGATTGTCAGCTAAATGCTTAAATGTAACATAATGTAATGCACAGTTATATTAAGTATATAAGTTATATTTTCCTTAGTAGGCCACATAGATGAAAGGCAGGTTATTTTGGGTTCTATTATATTAATGTGAAAAGAACTGTACAGTATATTCAAAAGCATTTGAAGTCTGGTGAGAAAATGTTTAAGAGTCTATCAAGTCAAAAAATAGCGTCCTGTACCAATTACCTTGCAAGGATAAGAATAAATATAACCGCATGCCTTTTTATTACCATGTATACAAAAACCCCATACATTTCTAGACCTCAGCTACTATTTAAGAAACATGAAATGAGTGATGTCACGTTCACTGCCGGGGTATGAAGAGTTTTTGAATTTGCCGAAACCCCACTCGGGAGGAGAACCAGAGAACAAATCTCTTCATTTGGACACACCACCTCTCAAAGGTGATGCCATGTTCATCAATAAAATGTGCCACCTTTGATTTTCTAATAGTTTTTACCTACCATATATAAATAAATAAAAAAACACCACACCCATGCACACACTCGTTTGGTCTCTCTGGCTTTGCACTATCCATCCATCCATCAATAACCCGCTTATTCCTGGTCAGGGTCGCGGGGAGGGCGGCTGGAGCCTAAGCCAGCGTGCATTGGGCGAGAGGCACGAACACACCCCGGACAGGTCGGCTTTGCACTAAAACAGTATAAATAGAACTAAATTCATAATAATAATAATAATTATTGGCATTTTTATATACGCCTTTTCTCACACTCAAAAAGCGCTTACAATGAGGGGGGGGGACTCGCCTCAACCACCCATGTGCATGCAGCACCACCCACATGCAGCGGCAGCCATTTTTTTTTTTGCAGCAGAACACCACACACACTGAGGGAGAGAGAGAGAGAGATTTTTTTTTTTTTTTTTGCCATTAAAACTGGGGGATTGAGAGATGAGCAGATTGGGGGAGGGAGGGTTAGGGGAGGGAACCGGAAACCCCCCCCCACCCCTACTCTTTGCGATGGGATAATGACCACAGTGAGTCAGGACTTCGGTTTAACGTCTCATCTAAAAGACGGCATCCTCCTACCACACACTCCCCCATCACTGCACTGGGCATTTGGGGTTTTTTTTTTTTTTTTTTTTTTTTTTGCCCCCTGCCCCCCCCCACCCACACACCACAGCAGCCACTTGGTTTTCCCAGGCCACCTCCCACCCACACCACAAGTACCAACCAAGCCCACACCCAACAAGCACCAAGCCAGGCAGCTTCAGCAAGTGCATGGGCATTATGGCTGCTGTGGCGGCTGCATGTTGCTCGCGCCAGTCTGAGCCTTATTCAGTCCTTTAATGACTGTTCAGGAGCTGATACGTAACTAGCCGCCTGCTCCTCCTCCATTCACAAGAAAAAGCCAGAGCTGTGCGGAGAAAGGGGAGGGGGAAAAAAATGAGAGCGAGGAAGAAACGGAATGGATGCCACAATCTGCAAAGGCAGTTGTTTATTGTTGGAGAGCACGTATTTATCTCAAGGCACCGCAAATTGCGGGTGAAGTCGCAGCCGAGGGTGTAATTACGAAGGCAGAGACAGCACCGCTTAAAGGCCCCGCAGGCTGCAGCCTTGTGTAACCGGCTCACATGGACTGCCCCGAACGGTCACGTTCACACCCCAGCATTTGGGGGGCGGGGGGGTGCGCCTACGTAGGCCTACACAGGTTTACACTTTGTGCGGTGGGACAAACTGCGCGATATCGCTGCTGGAGAGGAGTAAAAACCGTATCGCTGCCGCTGCACCGATGTGGCCGTGCTTCCAGTGACTGAAAACCTTGTTCTGTGTTCGATTTAGAAATGGAGGACTTTTCATCTCCAAGTCTTCCACTGGTTCGAGTAGAATGTTAATGTTTCTTGGTCGTTATTTGAGAGGCTACCGGTTGAAATTTGGGCTGTAGTATTTAAAGAAATGCATAATGCCAGCGGTGCAAGAGGCAGCTAGGCCAGGCCAGATGTGGGTTTTTGGCGTGTGCCCTGATGTAATTAAGTATCTCTCCTTGATTGGGTCCGTCTGATAGGAACCTGGGCTTTCTATCATGGTTAACCAAACAAGGGAGGAAAACACTGTTAGTTATACAAACCCTGGCCATACAAACAGCTAAATTGCTAGTTTTAGACTCAGGAGGAAAATATCTTCTTTTTAAAAAAAACTTAAATAATATTGGTCTGGCCAACTTGAAAGCTTTGTTGATTTTCTATTTCAACTGTTACTGTTCCAACAGTTGCACGTGTGGTAGTATACATGAAAACTGCCAGCGTTCAACATTATGCCGTATATTTAGGCTTCAGAGCCTTCTGGATAATTGATAGGGATGCTTAACAGACTGTAACCGCATTATCAGCAATAAAAAACACAAATTCTCCAAAAGATGGCCAATGCTTCCATTCTTTCTCCCCTTGCTTCATCCAAAACTGATTTTCTTCTTCTGTCTCTCTCTAGTACCCACCAACTTAAAGCTCTTTGATATTAGATCCCTCACCTGTGTAGTTTTACGTACCGAAATGTGCCCTTACTCACTTTCAAATAAAAGGCTGGTTTACATCATTCTCATGTAAACACTTTCTGGTACAGTATGCACTTAATAACGTTAGTCGTTGGATTTGTTCAGCTGCTGAAAGTTGTTATCCTTGAACAGAGGCACAAAATACAGAACATTTTTGCGTCAGAAAAAGTGGTATGAATTTCCGGCATATTCTGGAAAAACAAAGAGTCGGGCCGGGCATTTCAAGCCAGAAAACGACGCGCATCGCAAACCACCACCCACACAGAGGAAAGTATCAAAGTCAGCAAAACCTCGATTGCTGCCATGTATATCCATGGTATAAGATGAAGACAAATAAAAGCTTGTTACTATTGATCACTTAGCAATCAGCCAATAAGCTGTTTGCTGCATGGCTGCTCAAGGAAATACCCTAGAAGCATGCGTACAGTGTGCAACCTGAGAGCGTGAACATGGCTCTATTATTCCTGGCCCTGGTTGTGAAGCCATTAACGTTTGAAGACAAGATAGCCTTCTGCAGTCATTGGATTAATAAGGAAGGAGAGGTGGTGGAGGGATGTGGCAACAAAACATTGGGTAACAATTAATGAGAACATGCCCAATGGGAGATCTGGTTATTGCAGTAGTGTGAGGTGTTCAATGAACCAGACAAGAAAATGGTTGCTGTGTGGTCCTGTGGCTTACCACTAACCTCATGATTCTCTATCCTAGACCTTTTCTGGATTGTTCTACTGAAACCCCTCCTTG
Organism: Ilyophis sp. 1 JC-2022; assembly: GCA_022702515.1. Classification (NCBI taxonomy): domain Eukaryota; kingdom Metazoa; phylum Chordata; class Actinopteri; order Anguilliformes; family Synaphobranchidae; genus Ilyophis; species Ilyophis sp. 1 JC-2022. The sequence goes on from CM040405.1 coordinate 102,122,630, forward strand.
ACAAAAAGAAGGCCAAAACCAAGAAGGCCAATGACAACTGGGCATTTTAGAACTCTATCAAATAATGAAATATCAATAGTTTTAGAGGCAAAAGGCTAGGTGGAGAGGCAAAGCCTTGGATACGACTGGGCAAAAAAAAAAATTCTCCCATTCAAAGCTGCACAAGCTGGTTCTCTAGAATACTCTTCCGAGGCTGCAGTAATGCTTTGTTCCGATTAAGCACCAGAGACACAGAGACTCAGAACAAAACCAAGGGATGCCGCAAGTTGAAGGCCCAAAATACAGGCTTCTAAACAACAGGAAGTGGCCTGCTGCTGTCACTAGGCAGCTTTTCTGTTGTCCCATTCATGCTAGAGGAACATCCAAGAATCCTGGAGGCGCTCTTTAAAACAAACAAGTTGGGGATGTTTACATCTGGGTTTCAAGAATGAAACTTATCGAAATATTCTTTTTCACTTTTGACGGCTTCAAAAAAAAAAAATTTAAGGTCAAAACATGTCTGCTATATTTTATCGTTTAATTTCCACCAAGAAATAAATTTATGGCGAAAAGTCAACATGTTTTATTGCTCATTGCCAGCTCTGTGACCCATGATGCCTCTCTTATATCAAAGTGCTGTGGTATCAAATATATTATTCATATATTTTATTCATATACAGCATTTAATCAAGATTCAGGGAATATTAACTGTGCACAAACTCACAATATTTCTTAGAATGACTGTCATCTGTCCTTAAAAGTCCCCCCCAGACCCCCCCACCCCCTCCTCAAAAAAAGTAAACTTTTTCTTTTTAAATGCAGCAAGGAAGACCTCAAGTCAATGGAAGTTCATTGAGATAAATGGAGAAAGAGAAAGTGAGGGGGAAGAGAGAGAGACAGAGAAAGTGAGGGGGAGAGAGAGAGAGAGAGAGAGAAAGTGAGGGGGAGAGAGAGAGAGAGAAAGTGAGGGGGAGAGAGAGAGAGAAAGTGAGGGGGGAGAGAGAGAGAGAAAGTGAGGGGGGAGAGAGAGAGAGAAAGTGAGGGGAGAGAGAGAGAGAGAAAGTGAGGGGGGCGAGAGAGACAGAGAGAGAGAGAAAGAGAGGGGGAGAGAGAGAGAAAGTGAGGGGGGAGAGAGAGAGAGAAAGTGAGGGGGGAGAGAGAGAGAGAGAGAGAAAGTGAGAGGGGAGATAGAGAGAGAGAAAGTGAGGGGGGAGAGAGAGAGAGAGAAAGAGGGGAGAGAGAGAGAAAGTGAGGGGAGAGAGACAGAGAGAGAAAGTGAGGGGGGAGAGAGAGAGAGAGAAAGTGAGGGGAGAGAGAGAGAAAGTGAGGGGAGAGAGAGACAGAGAGAGAGAGAAAGTGAGGGGGGAGAGAGAGAGAGAGAGAGAGAAAGTGAGGGGAGAGAGAGAGAGAGAGAAAGTGAGGGGGGGGAGAGAGAGAGAAAGTGAGGGGGGAGAGATGGGAGGGAAGATGGAGAAAGTGATTGAAGGGAGGGCAGAAAAATGGGAGGGATGCAGAGGAGATGGCAAAACCAAAGACCTGAGTTTAGCACCCTCCTTAACTCATTAACCTTCTCCCAGTCAACAGCGTGAGTGACTTTGGACGGAACCAGCTCCACGGTGAGTTAAGACCTTTAATCTCAGCCATGCCTCTGGACACTCAATACTTTGATTCTCAGTTTAATTTACACTATGTGCAATTTATTGTATTATGTGCCAGTGTTTTTGCATTTAAACAGATATTGTACATACTGTAAATTCTCTGTAATGCACATGATTAATGCCAAAGGGGTTTGTCTTTTTTTTTGTGAGGGGATTTTTGTCTTTGTGTCTCATATTCAGTAGACAGTAGTGCTTGCATGTTTGCTTGTCGGTTTGGCGGGTAGACTGAGCTTCTCCACATTTAGCCTTTGGTTTTCCCTTTTTGGCTTACGAGTTAGTGTGTTGTTCTTGCTCCTGGGTAATATGTTCATGCTTGCTATGGCAGTAGGATTCAGTCGGGATAGGCTTGGAGGCTGTTAAAAGGAGTTTAATTATTTGCATTGCTAATTATATGTCTGCCTTTGGAAAATACTTATTTTTATTTAATAGATGTGTGGCTCTATATCCATTCTAGTAAATTCTAGTAGTGCTTGCTAGTTCAAATGTCTGACACCAGACATTTAAGCTTACATATAAACAGTACATATTATATGTACATATTATAAACGGACACCCTGCGTTTAAGCATTTTTATATTCGCTTTTATCTACTTAGTTAACTGTCTTGTGAATGGTCTTGTTTATATGTATAGCCAATCTTTGTAAATATGCTACAAATCTACCAAATAAAAGTAGTGATGACTGACTGTGCTGCTCAGCCCTAATGTGAAAAAAAGAATAATTCAACCATAGAGACCATTGACTGTGCAGACGGGACAGATCACAGCTATATGCATAACACAGTACTGTACAGTACCTGAAATCAAGTGCCCAGTGACTTTTTTTTTTTAAATTTAGAAGGAGTTGCCTACTATCCTATACTGCAGGAGGCGCTACAGACACGGTGTTCAGCACTTTTGTTCTTTTAAAAAAAATTGGGATTCCTACTGAGTTTGTGACGTTCATGTATACAAGGCTGTTCCTGTAGTGGCTTGTCGGTTGTTCACCACATTATACCTTTTAATGTTTGTGGTACAGAACAGTAAATGCTACGTGTAAAGTGCACGGAAGCCTAAGCCAAGATCATTTTAGTTTAAGAAATATTCACCCATGGTAGAATTAGTGTAACTTACAAGTATGTGATATTATCTTAGATATTGACAAGTTGGTATTAATATTTGTTTGCAATTGCGTTGTGCTTTTGTTTAATTCTTTAATCACTTATTTTATGCTTTTTTCAGAGGATACTAGGATACAGTATGTTTTCCAGGTTTGTAGTCAAGGGGCTACTACCAGAGTCCTAATGTTGAAAGTGGACTATTTTTCTTTCACTGACTGAAAATGGACTGGGTTGTAAATACTGCTTATAGTCAGACTGACCTTTGTTAGAACATAATGTTGTATAGCTACCTGGCCGATGAAGAATTACGTTTTTTCTCTCTCCGTTCACACCCATTGCATTGCGAAACAGGTCTCAAAAGCGCATTTTTAGCACGTCAAATCGGGGGCCAGGTAGCTATACAACATTATGTTGTAACAAAGTTCAGTATGCTTTTAAATTCACGTTATATCATAGCCTATACAGTATATACACGGTGCCAATGTCAGCAAAGTAAAATAGGCTATACAACCACACCAACTGATCCACTTGTAAAATCAAGACAATTAACCCCAGTGAGACACTGGTCACTTGGTGGTTTTACTTCCTTCTGACTAACCCCTGGTTGTGTCTTAATGACAGACGCCCCGACAGCGAAGATGCTGGGCTTGTTCCTCAGCCCTCTACTTTTCCTTTTGGCGCACGGGCTCCCCTCGCCGCCAGGTTCCTTTCAGCTGCGCCTCGCCGGAAACAGGCAACGGGAAAACGAAGGTCGCGTGGAGGTGTTCTACAACAACGCCTGGGGCAGCGTTTGCGACGATGACGTGGACTTGACCCTGACCAACGTTATCTGTAGGGAGCTGGGCTTCCAGCGAGGCGTTACATGGGCACACAGCGCCAGGTTCGGAGAAGGCCAAGGCAAGTATCCAGAATTTGAGACTCATATGTGTTGCAATTTTTCAACTCACGTTGCTATCCACCTTATAGTAACCATTTTTATTTTAACTGCACTGCTTTAAAGTAAAATATGCCCAGCCTTCTGCAGTTAACATTCCTATGAAAACTACACGTCTAAAGTTTTAGAGTGTATCACGTTGCATTACTTTTACAATCAGGCCTTTACATTTCTGATATCCCTGCTGAGAAAAACAGCATAGATCTCATAGAGCTAATATGGTTATGCTGCTGACATGTATACAAGTATACTGGGACCAGCTGTTCTAGCTTGACCAAGTTAATCTACCGGCACGGTCATCACGTTACCAACATGACTAAGTTGGTCTCCCAGCACAGCTGTTTTCATTATCAGCTTGACCAACTTGGCCAGCGTAAAACCAGCACTGCCCAGCATGGACCAGCATTAGCCAGCTTGGTACTTATGCTGGTCTATGCTGTCTTTTTCAGCAGGGATACAGGGAAATGCAGTGCATTTCGATGCCCGCTGGATTTTATTGTTTCAAATTAGACATTTCCCAAAGAGTTGTGGCCTCAGGCCTCATTGCCTTGCTGTCCTGAACATTACCCTTTAATCTAAACTTAGAGAGGCCGTAAAAAGTGTCCTATAAACCAAGGCTAGAGAAAGCATAACGCTGGCAGGAGAGTACTATCATTAGCATTAAGCAAACTTTCCAGCATCCCCCCATACCAGATACATTGTTTTGCCAGGCAGCTTATAGAAAGCTCTCCAGGAATCCTGTATTAGTTCTGTGCAATTTACTACTTTTGAGTGACTGGGATTTTCCACACTTATTTCTCAGTTGTGCATTGAGGGTGCTCTTTAAGGCTTCAGTGCCTGGTTACATTGCTTTGTTTGCATTTTATAACGCAGAGGCTGAACAGTTAACTGCCCTTTGCTTACTCTGGCAGGTGCATGAAGCAACCAAACATTGTACATTATAATCTACTGCTACTACTACTACTGATAATAATAATACTAATAATAAGAAGAAAAAGAAAAAAGTCTAATAATCATTAGTCCTATAGTATGTGCACTATTATTACTGTAAATTGTCGTAATACTTCTTTGGCAGATACCTTTATCCAGAGTAACTTTGAAATCTGTCAAGATACGTTGCAATCACAGAACACGATTTAAATATCAGTGTAGCAACAGGGAAAAGGAGCGAGCACTGTAAGCAAAGAACAGGCTGCAGTGCGGTAAATAAGCAGATGAAAGCAGTGCTAAAACATAAGCACACAATAATTGTAATTAATATAGGTTGCGTCTGACAAACTTAACAAGAGCCGCGTGCCTATTAACATGCACACAGATCCTAACAATTATCATTAGAATAAGAGGCCCATTTGCCTCAGGCCATGGTTCACAATAATGACTGCTATTCCTTTATATCATGGAGTTCCAATGGTGCCAAACCGCAGTCCATACGAGAACTGTTCATTTGCTTTATGCACACATACTGATTGTGGCTCAGGTGTAGTGTAGGGAAACTACCAGAAGGTAGACTGGGGTTAAAATTGTGTAGTGTGTACTAGCTTTCTCAAAATTCTGTCACAAATATTTCTATGTTGTTTTTCAGATTTAGAGAATACCTAGTTTATTCAAATGTGGGTTTAGTGAATGGTGTTCTCCAGGTGGTACTGGGTGGTAGCATGAGGTTCAGCAAAAGGTTTTTACTCAAGGCTGCGGTTCACCTGCAGGAGTGATCTGGCTGGACAACGTGCGCTGCACGGGCACGGAGAGCTCGCTGGCGGAGTGCCGGTCCAACGACTGGGGCAGCAACGACTGCACGCACGCGGAGGACCTGGCCGTGGTCTGCAGCGCCGAGAGGCGGGCCGCACATCGTCAGCCGATGACGCCAGCCGCGGCCCCGTCCGAGCGAGCCACGCCTCAGAGGCAGGGTCACGAGATCGCCCTGCGCCGGAACGCAAACTCCCCACGGTCGGGGTACCCGACCACGCCGATCCGCGGTCACAACATCCAGCTGCGGGGCGGGTATGACAACGGGCTCTCGCGTGGCCAGGACCGCCGCGCGCCACGTGGGCATGAGATCCCCGCCCGGCTCGGGGAGGGTGGCGCGTACAGGCAGCCGCAAGGGGCCAGGCAGGAGCTGGAGAGACAGCGGAACTATCAGGTGCAGCTTTAAACGGGCATCCCCTACCCCCGCCGATCCGCGATTTAGAAAATTGTGAACTCTAATTCAAATATCCTGCATTGGAATTAACACATGTTGGCGTAGTATTGCAAAAATCTGTTTAAATGAATTCAGTATAAATCAACAGTCAACAATAACAACAATAGTAACACAATACATTAATAATAAGAGGAATACGTTTTTTTGACAGAATTGATGAATTAATTTCTTAATGAATTAATCAAAACACTATTTAGAACTATCAAAGGTTACAGCGCCTTTTCTAGTCTCTGACTAGTTCACTGTCTGACATCCACCCTCTTCACATCCACTGTAATGGTGTCTCTCCCACAACAGGGACAAGATACCGCCGCGCAGTATGGACACACGGGCAGGCAGGAGCACAACAGGGCTGAGACCCATTACAACACGGTGAGCAGTGAGAAGGACGCAGGACGCATCCCGTCCCGCGATCGGGGGACTGAAGCTGAAGCTCTCTCGCACACGCCCCTTGCATTCTCAGTAATGGAGCTCTCTTTCTTAACAGGGCTACGAGGACCAATATCAAGCCAGGCAAGAAGAGATCAATAACCCTGTGAGTTTAAATATGACCGCCTGTATTGTATGAGCGATGTCACTTTCCTCCAAGTGTGAAGAGGGCTGTAGAGGCACATCTTTTATTATATGGGTTTAATTACAGTGATTCATTGTACGCTCTCAACCTGGCCCTATAAGAAGAATCATCAATTGCAGTAGGCAGGCGCTATACAGCACACCACACCACAAATGCTACTACTCTGTATATTTAGACACATTTCTCACTATGTCAAGCTGGAGATTTTTCACAAAGGAGCTTCTGTTTCCAATGTGCTTAAGGCAGGAAGGGAAGGTGGTATTGCTAGTTAGCAACCCAAAAAAATTTGCAGCTTAAAGATGCATTTTTGTGAGAATCCAGAACAGCACCTTTGTCATCACGTGTCTGAGGACAACCCCATCAACAGATGTATTTATCAATGGCAAATGTCTCCTCCCCAACGAATGAACACTCTACTTACTGTGACCTAAAAAGATTTGATAGGACAAAGAGCTATGGGCAGAACTGATACCCGTCTCTCAGAATTTTTGTTCCACACACACCCCAGTTGACACGAATCATTAGATATAATCAATTTTAAATACTGAGGAAAGAAACATTAAAATTTTTAACTCTTTACCAAGAGTTGAAAGTCTACTGAAAAAGTTGATTATGGATTTTTCATGATCTACACAATTCTCTTTTCACCCTACTGGCTGTTTTCAACGACCAGTTCTCATTTTGGTTAATAATTGAGCATCTCACTTTGACCTGCAGGCTCTCCATAAGTTGAGGATCGAGGAGGTCCGGATGAGACCCATCTTAGCGGCCACCAGGAACCAGGGCCTCGTCTCGGAAGGTGTGATTGAAGTGAAGCATGCTGGGAGGTGGAGGCACGTGTGTGACCAGGGTTGGGGCCTGAGCAGTAGCCGCGTGGCTTGTGGCATGCTGGGATTCCCTGCCGCAGAGCAGCATGATGTTGCCATGTACAGGTGAGCCCTGATTGGTATCTTATTGATGGCATCTCTTTTTCTTTCAAGTGCCAAAATATATTTAATTTCTTGATTTGTATAATGGGGCCGGGTGCTTGTAGTTTGTCAAAAGTTCAGTTGCAAGCCGGTTGCTGGTGTGATGGTACACTGACCTGCTAACAATTCTTTGTAAGATTATTTTCACATTTTGACATGACAGCCTTTTGTGGTTTTCACCTTTGTGAAGCTGCTGATTGTTGCATATTGAATATAATGGGCATTTCCAATGCAAGTGGATATTCCATTTGTTCATCAATGTGAGTCTGGCTGGACAGCTAGGAGGAGCTAAGGAGGCGGTGACTTACTGTCTCACAGCACAAGAATAGAAAATTGCACTTGTGCTATACAGCTGTCATCTCTGAGTTGTGCTGAGTTAATCACTCACAGATTAAATTGTTTTAAAGGATAATCTGATAATCCGGGTGAAAACTTCTCCCGCTATGGGGATTGCGGAGCTCAGTGTTCCATCAGGGTATTTATTCCAACTGTCTCACCTGGGAGAGGATTCTGGTGTGTGTGTGTGTGTGTGTGTGTGTATGTATGTTGTGTAATTGTGTAATTACATGTTTTTGTATGTGTAATTACATATGTCTGTTTGTTTGCTAGTGTGTGTGTGTGTGTGTGGGGGGGGGGGGCATGATGGGCATGTGTGGCAGAGAGTAAGTGCCCTGCAGTGCCAGTGTGGAACCTTATGGGATGCCACAGAGAATATAAAGCAGTTGGAAAAGGGCCTTTGGGAGGTGGGAGACCAGTGGACTGTACTGCAAACCTCTATATTTATACTTTAAACAGCCTCATTCTGTGGCCTAAAAATAACTGGCTGTCCATGTGGCACTATGACTGGACTGAGTCTCCATACAAGCTGCATGCAGGCACAATTATACACACACAAACAGGAGCACATACTCTCACATGCACGCACACTCAGACACAAACTTACATACAGTGCTGCTAGAAAGTTTGTGAACCCTTTAGAAATTTCTGTATATCTGCATAAATTTGATCTAAAATGTGATCACATCATCTATATAGTGCTAAAAAACTTGATAAAAAAGTGAACCCAAAAAAAAAAAAAAAAAAAAAAATTATTTTATATTTTAATTTATTTGAAAAAAAAATCCAACTATATTTATTTTGTTGAAAAAAAAAAAAAAAAACCCTTGATGGATCATACGTTTTTATTATATTATTATATTTTTTTATTTGGATGCATATGCTTTTGCATGCTGTTACTTTCTGAAGTCTCCCATCAATATCAAAAAATCTCAATCTCATCATCTCAGGTCATATTGTTAATATAATAACTGCACCTTGCATTATCTGGATGGGGAATTGGGGGGGGGGGGGTGAGAGAAATTCAGCTTAAAAAACGCTAGATACAGTACACACACAAATGGCTGTTAAAAATAAATGGCTGTAATCCAGGTAGGGTCTAAAACATCCCCAAACCAACCATGCCTCCAGCCAGATAGGGAGATAGTGGATGGATCATTATCACTTTTCTTTTCTTTCTTTTTTTTTTTTTTTAGAGTTCTTTTTAAAAAAGAAATGGAGGAAAAGAAAAACCTTGCAGTGATCCATCCACATCTACTCCATACCTGGCTGCAGAGTGATGGTTTGAGGGTCGTTTGATACCTTAGACCCTGGATGACTTACAGCCATTTAGCCAGTCATTTGTTCCATACTGTACCAGTGCAATTTACAGCTGAATCTAGTCTCACCCCCCAATTCCCATAGAGATCCATTCAAATGCAGAGAGGTTATAGAATCGCTTGTAACAGTACCTGAAAATAAGATATTGAAAGTCTTTTGATATTGATGGGCAGCATGCCAAGAATATGCAACCAAATATTAAATATGATACTTTAAAAATACGTATGATCCAAGGGTTCACATACTTTTTCCAACAAAGCATTTAACGTTGGATAATTTTGCTTATTAAATAAATTATAAAAGAATAATGTTTTTTGTGTTTTTTGTTGAGCTGGGTTCATTTTTATCAAGTTTTAGGACTTAGATGAAGATGTGATCACATTTTAGATCAAATTTATCCAGATATACAGAACATTCTAAAGGGTTCACAAACTTTCTATCAGCACTGTACATTGCATGCAATTACATACAAACACACATGTGCTCACCAGTGCCACACACTGACTCGTTAGAACACATATTGCCTCAGGATTTGCCTCTAACCCTTTTAACAAGTGAGCCCTGAGTGGCTGTATTGTTTCAGAAAAGTAGGTCAAACATGAAAGCTGAAGTGATAAAAAAGAAACTATATCCACAAGCTATTACAGCATGGCTGGCTTTGCCAGAAAGCCTAGGGGTGCTGCTTCCCCTGGTTATATTTTGAAATAAGAATTAGAAAACGATTTGTCTGACAGAATGTTGCAAAAAGACTTAACTATAATTCCAATTTAACAAAAGCCAGTCTTACATACGCCAAGGAAAGATACGTTTGGATGGACTGAGCCGATATTGTAAAAAGTGTCATTAGCATTTCCGCATTTCGCCTTTCCTGAAACCCTCTGGATATCCACATGAGAAAAACAGTGCAGTGCAGCTAAGAGACACTGGTGCTTATCGCAGCTGCTTTAAATAGCTCTTCAGCCGTGTTACTAAACTGTTGGAATGGCATTGCAAGTGTTTTCATGATAGCACTTCAAACCACGCATAAATCCTATTTTGTCATTTCATACAGTTGCTTGATTAATCATTTTTTTTAAATGGTCATTGTCATATCTCTTTAATGCCACTTTCTTGTTCTGCCCTGTCAGCGCTGTGACTGATTCCCAGTTAACACAGCTTGCTTTTTTCTACTCTGTCAGACACTCAATCACAAGGACCTAAAGGTCACTAATTGGCACGGACAGAACTATTCTGTCGTGTGTGTATTCAAGTTCCCCTTCAACAGCATTACTGAAGCCAGTGACTCTCAGTTGAAGAGCTCCTGGCAACACAGTGTTCTAAATCTAATATTAATCCCTTACGTGGTTGCCATAGGTCACTGTTTCTGTAGTAGCATCTGTCTACATCTGTAGGAAGCTCAATGGAGTTGTTTTGCATTGCTTTTTAGGAACAAAATGAACTAAACCCTTCACTATACTGACAGCAGCAGAGACTGCAGTGACAACAATAATGTTTTCCACTGGTGAAAAGAAGAGATTAAAAAAGACACTGTACTTGTGACAGGCATACAGGAGAAAAACGCAAGCTTTCACATTTCCTCACTGGGGTTATACACGCTTCTGATACCACATAATCCCATTCCGACCAATTTGAGAGATTCCCTGATTTAATAACTAGGCAACACATCCTTACCCTTTAGAAGTAACCATTAGAAGCCATTATATCCTCTCCCTAAGCCATAATGTCTGACTTACCCTGACCAGTTGCCTCAGAGTCGCTGTAAATATCCCAGCCACCAAAGAGACAGACAGACACTGTAGGCTTAACCCAACAAAATAGAGGACGTGCGCAACTTTTTATAGATCAAATTCGCTTGTCTCATTTTTCAATGTTTTATGGTTTTCTTGGAGTAACATACCTATTCTTGCTACATTGTTTATGGTAATGATATACAGTTGGTGCTTTGTGACATACTGCCTTTCAAGGCACCGCCTCTTACTGGTATGATGTGAGTGGGAGGGAAGTACTGTGAAATGGAGAAGGAAAAAAAACCATAGTGAGATATGTGTTGATATGCTGCTAAATCTTCCAAAGTCAGGCTCACAGATTTGTGCCCTACATACCCTAACACGTGGATTTCTTGCAGGAATGCCGTATGCCTCTTTTGAAGTTGTTCTGGTTATCAATGGTCACATAGGGGAATATACAATCTAAGAGAAAAGGCATACTTTTGTGGTGCATCACGTTGAGGGCGAGGCTGTTGTGTGTAGTGCACTGGTCCACCTTTTAGCTCAATTGTGCTGTGCCAATGCTGAGTGTGGCTGGGGGACTTGTCTAATTGGACACTGCATTGTCCAGGGTAGGTCACTCAACAGCACCAAGTTCTGATTGGATGCTTGTGATCAAGCCTCTGGTGGAGTAGCTGCCTGCATTATCTCAGTGGCTGACTGCGTAAGTCTCAGAGGATGGGTACACAATGTATGTTCGTAAGTATAAAAAAAAGTTAAAGTTAATTCTGCTTTGATTGAATCATTCCATTCTCCTACATACCCCCTCCACACACACACACACAAAACTTTTCCTTTCAGCGTTGTGTCAAGCATAGGATTACCTATAGACAGGTGGCGCCATCCTGGCCAAGCCTGGCTGCAATCCAATTGGAAATAAGATTTAAAAAACAAAGTGTATGGTTGGTGTAGCTTGAAATAGTTGGAATGCAAGGCCAACTGACTCTCTATTACTATATTTTACCAAGGACTTCAGTTGGAATCATGGCATAACGACCTTCTTAAAAAAAGATTTAAAAAAGGATCGTTATCTCACAGAAAAACAAAGCAGAAATACGAAACGGGAGCGTTGTGTTTTCTGCACGACTGCACAAAGTTCCCAGATAACAGGGCTTTGTGGCACAGGCCAAATTCACATTGTCATTACGGCAAAGTTCAATCTCTAATTTTAACAAAAAGGGGGTTTGGGGTTGAAGTGGTTTCTCTGGCTTCCTTTTCTTGGGGTAAACAGAACGTGCGAACTCGCGATGGTGACCTGCGGTCTCTACGTGACGATGCGATTGGTGACTGCGGTCGGTGTGCGACGCTGTGAAGCACCTGCCGGCTCGCTTCAAGCATGTCTCAGCCTGGAATGGTTCAGTGGCCACCCTGAGGAAAGGACTCCATTCTTTTCGTGGGAACTATCACATACCTTGGCTCCTCCATGTTTGGACGTGTCACAACCTCCTTGCCCCAGTTCCCTGCTCAGTGTCTCATGGAAATTCGGGTGAAGATTCTTTGATAAGTTTCAAGGTCTAAGAAGGGCTTATACCACTTTTGTAAAGCATACTATTGGTATTTCTCTGCTGGGAACATAATTTCCCCTTTGCTTCACGTGAGTTGTTTTTGTTACCGTCAGGTTTTTTTTTTTTTTCCAGAGCTTAATTGCTGTATCTTCGTTATGGTGCCTCTAAGTAATTGTCCTGGTGGTTTTAATCATACCCCAGTCCCGACAATACTGTGTCAAGAGAGTATGAAGGCTGATAAATAGTGACTGCGTTCTGTGGGCTTCATAACATCAGAGAAGCACCCCAGTGCCTTCAAGATATAAGCTGTTTTCTGGGTGTGCCTTTTCTACTGTAAAAGAAGCACATTCCTGGCTTGGTGGTCTATTGTTGCTCCAGAGCTGGAAGGATGATCCTATACTGTACTTATTGCTTGGGCATTCATTCATGTCAGGGAAGTCTTGTCATGGTTATAACTCTTCTGACAAAGAGTTGTAGAGAGAGAGGGGGGTTCCCTGATACCCTGATCACATTTTTAGCCTGGCTTGCTTAGCGTGGCTATCTGATCAACTGCCAAAATTAAGTGAGAGCCTGGAGCAGCAAAAGAGAAAGTAGTTATGTTGTTGTCAACAGTTCAGTTCACCAGCCGTTCTCTTGTCACTAAACAGACAGGCATGGCCTCTTTCTCATTTGTCAATTGTTGGCTTATAAACTTGTGGGGTTCGTCTTCAAGGCCTAATTGCAGAGGCAGCTGAGGAGGAGAGTGCTGGAGAGGAAGAACTGTTGTAACAAAAATATATAGAAAGTGAAAAAGAAAGGAAGCATTGGGCACTGCCTTTATGAAGAGGTCTCTCACCTCATGAAATTCATCACTGTCTACCTATCTGTCACCCATCTCCTGTTTAGTTAAACACTACGCTTCAATTGCATCTCTCTCCTCAGTTGGTTGGTATGGAGGAATAATATGGGCCATTGCATAGTCTAAACAGTCCAAACCTACAGTGGTTATTTTTTCCAGTTCCATTTTCCACACAACTATACACCTCTCGCCACTGTATGTATAGTTAAGGTACACGCTAGACTGCATCGAAGCCCTGCTCAAAATGACTGTTCTGGCAATATAATTATTCAGCTGGCAGATATTAATCTTACAACCTGATTTAAAAGATATGATTGCAGCAGCACCTCTGATGACAATCACTGAAGCTTTGACAGTTAATATTGCAAAATTATTAAACTGTGAGGTAATTACGAATACTTTTCTACGAATATACAAGTATAGTTCAGCTACCTATTGATTTAATTGAAGTGTTAAACAATAACATTTGTAGTATTGGCATAATATATAATAGAGATAATAATACCACTTATGTATTTTGTTTTCTCCAGAAAACAGGCCTTGTTGCCCTTTCCAAAGGCCGGAAAAAGCCATTTGTCGTGTTAAGCTAAAATTTAAATAAAGATCAGGAGAAATTTCCGTCCAGAGGCACACTAGCCGTATAGAGGAGTACATGTTTCAGGGCGTCCTGCTGCTGCAGACAGGCTTGTGTTGCTTTTTTAGTCCAAGGCTGTTTTTTAAATGGTAAAGCTCTTCAGATCAAGCATACTTTACTGTCTGGTCTGTGCAGCGACATGCTACTACAGAACCACATGGCAGACACATCCAGGCGGTTTTACATGCCGAGTCACCGCTGCGGAGGAACAGCTAAAGTTAGCGTCTCTTCATCTTAATAAACCGCGGTGCCCGAGGCATTCTTTCCAAGAGCCTCTCTCTCTCTCTTGCATACTCTCTCCAAGACCTCCCCACCCCCAAAAGCAGAAAATGACACCCTGCTCGTTAGAGACGGCGCAGACCGCACAATCAGACGCCGTTATGAAGTGAGCGTCCCTCAGCAGACCCACACGGATGTGCTTGACAAGCATGTACAGGCCTCCAGATGAGAAGAAATTCAGTGAAGAGACAGCCTTAATGAATATAATACGTCTGTTTGTGTATTTTACGTACATATTTACATGTGAAATATAACATGCAGACCTGGATCAAATACATATTTTAAATACAATATAACTGATGAAATGTTAAAACATTCCTTAACCTCCCTGAGAATTTTCATCGAAATGTTACTGACCCAAAATGTATTGTATGTTATATGCAGTCTAATATTGTAGTGGATCATGGCTGTTTGTTTTCTTTTCTTTTGCGGCTCTCGTCCTGCCTTCACGATTGGGAATCAATTGGATTTTTTCCACGTTCCGTTTCGTGGTTTGCAGACCTCGTTGTTTTCACCTGCGCTTCTGCCTGCGGGGTACTTAAGTTCCTCACTTCCGCATCTCCGGTGCTTGTTTGTCTCACAACATTGCACTCGAGCTAGGAACTAGCGACCTCCTGATATTAAACTCTGTTTATGTTCAGGGGGGACTTGCTATAGCTACTTAATCGGATATAGGATTGTTTTCTACTTGGTAGCGTTTTGTGCTATATATTTTGTTTCTTTGCTGTTCTCTCTGAGACAGTTTTTCTTTGTTCTTTCGTTTTGGTTTTGCACTCTTCCGGCTTTGAGCTATTATTTGCCGAGAGTGTTCGTTATTTGCTCATTACGTGATCTCGGGAGATTTCGTTTGTATTCTACTAGTTTTAGTAGTGCGCCCGGTTGTGTGGGTTGATTTTCGTTTTGGCTGTTAGCCTTAAGGAATTAGGTTTCTGTTTTTTCTTTCTTCCTTTATTATTTTCTTCCCCTAATTATTGGTCCTCACTGTTGTGAGCAGACTTGTTCTGATCTTTCCACCTTTGCATTTGAATCTCTGAACGCTTAATAAACCCCTTACAAATATTGGTGAAAATAGTTTCTGTTAAATGTGAAAATGTTACTGGTCTGATTACAAGCCAGGCACACCTCAAAACATTGGAAGACCCGAGGTAGTGGGGGGAGGGTGTGGGGGGAGTGTTCATTTTGGGAGTGTCCAGTGAACCCCCCCCCCACCCTTCCAGGGAAAAAAAAAAACACAAAACCTCTGCACACAAGCCTGTGGGCTTTGGGGCTGGGGCAGGTACAGTGTGTGCTCACACACCCATCTGAGGGGGAGAATTAGGAAACCAGGCCACCTGCCCTGAATAAACCACGGCTGCCTTCAGGACCAGCGTAGGGGGATGGCTGATAATGGTCCATTTATCCTGTCCTCTCCCTTCTCTTCTTCTCTCATCTCTCATTCCTGTGAATATCCAGACAGGTAGGCTTTCCCAGTTTGAGACAGGGGGCACCAGCTGGCTGCTGGAATGCCAGGCAAGGTGCTTTTCTCTGGCTGTGCTTTTTTTGTTTGGATTGTACTGTGTATGGACACTTGTTTGTTTCTCCAAGTGAGGGGTTTGGGACTAAATGTCTCAATGAATTCTTTCTATGTCCCCACAAGGTGTTTTCTTTGTTTTTTCATCTCTGTTTTGTACTATTTCACACCAGGATTAGCACCCTCTGCACTTTGTTCGTTTGCCAGAGTACTCTGATGTGGGTCAGGAATTTGTGGGGAGGGAGGGTGTAGGGAATGAGCAATGGACAGAAGAGCCAGTGCCCATCTGTGACTCTTGTCCACTGGCCAGGAGAGTGGGATTCCTGCTTTATGAATCAACACATTTCTTTATTTAAAGACATTTTTAATGGCTGAGGATTTAAGGGAGGGGTGGGGGTAATCCTGGTCTTGGGAGTGCTGTGTACCAGAACCCAGCCTGAGGGCTCTTATATTAAGCTTCAGTATGACTTTCCACTTTCCCCAACCCTATCCACATATAGCACCAGTGATGCATATGACTGTTTTTTTAACGGGGGAGTTATTTGGGAATTCAATTTTTTTTACTCTTGAAAATAGTGTTGTGCTCTTAAGCATGAATGTCTGTCAGTGTGGGCCACCTGTAACAATGTATAATGTAATTTTATGGCGAAATAACCGGTTATTACAGTATATGCTGTGACTTCAGATTTGTTGCTATATAGAATATGATGTTTAACTGAATTCATACCGCGTACAGTGCAATTTCTGATTCTCAAAAATGTTGATTTGTCATCATGTTAAATGTCAGAATTGGAATCTAACTGTACCACTTCTCTAGAAAGGATAAGGCAGTTTATGCATGAACAGTAAAACGAAAACGGCATTAAACATGTTTTGAAGCCTTTGGTGTGCCACCCCCCCCCACCCACCCACCCCAAACTCTTTTATGTATCACTTAGCGAGGCAAGACCACAGTCACAACTTCACAACTTACACATTTACAAATATGCTTTTTGTGGGATCACCCCATAACGGTGTCTCCATGGCCCCCTTCATTCAGACTAGACATTCAGGGGACAGAAATATCCAGATGGGAATGAGGGGGGCGAGAGAGCTGACTGGGCCCTAACAACGGGAACATTGAGGCCTCCCAGCAACCGCCAACCGGTCTCCCACCACCAAGCCACATAGCCCCCATTAGCTTGTTTTGTCTCTGTGATATTTATAGCGTGTTTACTCACCAGTCACTGTACAAGTGAGTCAAGCAGTGGTCTGAGGGTTCAGGAAACCCTGATTCTGGTGGGCCGGACGCACTGATACAGTATAAGAAGTGATTTTTATGGACTGGAGATAACAGCCGGTGGCTGAACAGCAGGTTAATTCTCGTTCTGATGGCTGCAGTCAGCTCTGATAGGTCTGCTGTTGTAGGTATAGGCACCAATAGAAAACCAGGTAGTAAACTCACCGGATTGATATTGGTCCAATGGTTACAAGTGGAGAACCGATGGGTCATTGCGGTTTGTAAATTATGACACGTTGAGCTCTCAGAGTGATTATGTATCGTCTCCCTCTTTGTGTTTATCTCACAGGAAAATGTGGGATGCAAAGATGGCAGATCCATCAACCAGGTAGGGTGTCCTTCCATTGCAACCTGTTTAAAGTCTCTACTTGTTTGACGCTCTAAAATGCATAATTCCCATGATAATGCAGTCATGTGATGATTAGCATGGATTTTCCCAAACAAGTATTCCGCATGGATTAATGAATCTATACGCACTAATACACACTGTACCAAATGTAACATGCACACAGATACACAATATACATGCTTTATCATAATGCTTTAAAAGTGCAGTGATATAGAAGAGGAAACGGTACCTCAACGAGGAAGCATAAAGTATTCATCTTTAGATTTAGTTCTTATAACACCCGATAGCCTGTCAAATTAGACAACAGTATCTAATAATAATCAGTTTAAACAGATTGAGGGGGAAAGGGGGTTAAACTATATACTGTATATACTATGTAACTGACAACCCCTCAGTGTGAGAAGTCTTATGTAGAGCCCGACCGATATATCGGGCCAATATTTGCATTTCTGGACCATATCTATATCGGTCGTGAAGGATGACGTGGCCGATATGTGGGTCCGATAATGCGGGACCGATATTGTGAAAAAGGCTGCTTTCCCTTTAATTCAGTTTGTAGTTACTCACGGTAACTTAATCCTACCAATCAGTGCTTTTTTTAACACTGCAGCTCAGCCAATCAGAGGCTCAGAGCATTCCTAACTGTCTCACAGTTCGCCTGGCTGCATCTCACATGTAATAAGTTATACATAAAAACAATTTTAAAATTTTATTCTTTATTTATTATTTATATATATTTGTTAATTTCAAAAATTGTTAATCATGTTAAATATTATAATAATATAATAATGTTAAATCATTTTTAAATAAAGTTATTTGTTTAAGAAAGCAGCCTTCTGAGTACCTTTGTATAGTCATATCGTTGCTGGAAAAGGTCTATTTTCATTCTTGAAAAAGTCACTATATTGGCTGCCATATCGGTAATCGGTTAATTTGTTCAGCTCTCTGAAAAATCTGTATCGGCATCTGTCTAAAATTTTTTATATCGGTCGAGCTCTAGTCTTATGTATACTGTGGGTATGAATTGATGGAAGGTGAGATATGCGCGTGGTTCTGATGGTTTACGGGTAGTACATTACGTGTGTAGACATTCTGTGATCCTGGTCTCTCTCCCTCTCAGACTCAGAACCACGGCCAGTAAGAAGGGCTACTGGGTGGAGAAGGTGCTGTGCTCGGGCACGGAGATCAGCTTGTCCCAGTGCCAGGGCCAGCTCTCTATTGCGCGCAATGACAGGCCCTGCATCGGCGGCATGCATGCTGTGGCCCGCTGCGTACTGGGCCAACAGTTCTCCAAAATGTCTCCCGGGAGACCTCAGGCACCCTACTTTGTGCAGGTGAGGGGCTCCCCTCTAACAATTTTAAGAAAAATATCTTTCGCGGACTAACCCCCCCCCTCCACTCCCTCCAGGTTTGAGCTATTGTGCAGTGAGTTACCAGTGACCTAATGAGTGGCCATTTTATTTTGGAGTCTGGTTTTTTAAAATTGGCTCAGGCAAAGTCAGGGACTGACAGTGCATAGACAGCTCCTATCAGTGTTGAGGTTTATGTGGATTGATATATGTGAGGTTTTTTCATTGAAACAGTTGATTGAACGCAGTTTCCAGTGTAAGCTCTCTCATTTAAGGTGCATTTAAAATATAATTTCTTCTCTCTCCCCGTCCGCACCCAGCCAGCGGTGCGGCTAAAATCGGGCCCCCGCCTAGGTGAGGGTCGGGTGGAGGTGTTGCGGGAGGGGAAGTGGGGTACGGTGTGTGACCACCTCTGGGACATGACTGCTGCCAGCGTGGTGTGCAGGGAGCTCGGATTCGGAACCGCCAAGGAGGCCCTGACCCACGCGCACATGGGCCAAGGTGAGAGATGCAGCGACTCTTCCTCCTTTCCGCTCTCAGTATGCTTCATTGATATAAAATATATATATAATATATTATTTATTTCATAAATAATGCCACTGTGTTGTATAGATTATAAGCACCCTGCCCCACTGCACAACAGCAACACATTGAAACCAATTAACTACATATCCTAAACATTGTAACTACATTTAAATGGCAGTGTGCAGTGCTACCTAAATGTGACCCAAGAGTGGACCGGCTCATTTGGCACCTTCCCGAATTGCCAGAATTCCAGTCTGGCCATACTTGTGATAACTCACAGTCTCTCAAGCTATGGCAGGCTAGCATGTTCCCTTTCCTCAAGGAAGACAGAAGCATTGATGCCAAAGACATTAGATTAGTACAATAGATTACGTGAGATTAATATTTTAGACAAGCTTAAGTTAAATGTACATTACATTAAAATATACATTCATTAGAACACAGTGAGGTGTACACACCTCAAACATAATTACAGGTGCAAAGTGAAAAAAGGAAATTATTTGGAGAAATGCAGGAAACCAGTGCATTGCTGTTGCTTCCAAATGCTGTGATTTCATTGGCCAACCAAAAATACAATTTTTATGCTGCTTGTAATGTTTTCCTGACTGCGGTAGAGCCAAAATGGTGATGTTGATTCTTGAATGGTGAAGAGCTTCATGGTGGCTCATTGTTTGAGAGTTTTGTGAGAGGAAACATACCACAGCCCATTAAAAGAAGAGTGTTTGGTCAGGTTTAGTCGGAACACTTAAAACAATGGCACCATGACAAAAAATGCAGGCTTTGCCAGTGTCCTCTACTGACCAAAGGATAGAAGTGGTCCCAGCCTTGTGGTAACTCATTCAATCATTTATTTAGAATTTGTGGGCAGGTAAAATTGATGGATGTAAAGAAAAAGAAGAGATAAGCATCTCTGAGCCACACGGTTAGCATTTGAACGGTACTGTGTATAGCAAGCTAAGCTCCTCTGAAGTCTCTCAAATATGTGGTGGAACCAGACATATTTGTGTGAGATAATATGTCAAAGGAACTTTCCGGGCTTTGCTTATCTTGCAGCTCGGTCTGTTCTGAGAAACTCCCTGGCCCAGGTCCTGCTTGACTTACAGTGCGCCGTTCTGCAACTAAATAGGCACAGTCACAAATCCAGAGCTGCGGTAGGGTTGGTTGGCCTGGTTTGATGTGAAACGCTTCTTGTTCCGTTTATTTATTTGAGGGTTTACCATGGCCCAGTCCTGTGTCTCTGTGTTCTGATGTGGAATTTGCTTGGGGAAATATCATTCCGATGGTGGTGACCGTGAACGGTAAACTGTAGAAATCGAGTCTCTCTGAGGTCCCAGACAATTTGATCTAAGAGTGCCATTCGGCATTTAAACCATATTTATTTATTCATCTTTAATTTGACAGGGACAATATACAAGTTTCAACATGTATCCAATGTACCGTTCTAGAATATGATTGGGTTAAAAACGTGTCATCATTTTCTTTGCTGGCTTAGCACTGTGTTCAGCTAGTGCTTACCACCATACTGAAATACTGCATTTAAAAAAATAAATTCACAACTTTATGTTTTACACTGACTCGAAATTTGTGCTCTGTTTAAAATTTTATGTGACAATATTTATAAAATGTCTACATTGATCAGTGAAGTGTTGCTACCCCCTTAGTGAAATTAGCATTAATTCATATTTTGCTTTGACATGACATTTATGCGTGTGGCATTTAAGTCCAGTTGCCCTTGGAATGACACCACAGCAGACCTCAACCACAATCCTATGGGCCCCAACTCCCACAGGGTTTGAAGGGGGATGGAGGAGGCCATAACCAGATCCTGCTTCTCTCTTAGCTACTGAGAGATGGAGTGAGAAAGCTAGGATGGTTCTCAGAAACTCAGATAGCTCAGAAAGATGGTGGAGGATCAGTACGGTGTGTCTTTCTGTCAAAATCGTCCATGGCCACAGACCAGATCAATGCTGCCCTGCACCACCCAAACCAAAATTTGCAAGGTGATATATAGTCATGCCAAACAGAGCCCTGAATGTGAGCCAATTCTGCTGATGGCGTTTGGCTCTTTCAGCGTCAGATGTGATTATAGACATTAACCGTCCTGACAGCACTCTTGAAAGGTGGTTTTAGGTCTATGGTTTTGGTATGGTCCTATATAGATTTCTGTTATATTTCTGAAATCTGTGTGGATTGTTCCAGTCTTTTGAGTTCAGAGGGAGAACTCGCTGATTTTGTGAACTCTTTGGTGAGATGAAAAGCCAGATGATGACAGGACAAAATGTTGAAAGTGCACGCAAACACACAAATACATGTAAAAGCGTGCACGCACTCACACACGCACGCACGCACATACGCACACACCAGAAAAGTGAGCAAAATTATACACATCTGTCGAGATTCTCAATCACATCATCAGCCACACAAATTACAGGGGGCATCGATGCTCTCTTACGATCATTTCCCATTTTAACTGTTACAGTATTCTGAAGTATATGTCAGCGGTTTCTGCGTCGATATGCAATTTCATCCATGAGGTACAATTCACTCAAGGGCCCTCTTTCCACATCAGAATGCTGGGTTTGTCAGGTTTTGATCACTATGTGGGGACTTTCTTCATGGCTGCTGAAAGCTCTCAGATCTCGTGCCAAATACGGTAGAGCCCAGCGTATGACTGAAACTTAACGCCGTGTCGCCCCAATGAGAGACCAGGTGGTACAGATTCCCAGCAGGCAGGAACGAATCCAGAAACATTTTCTGGGAATTAGCCTCTGGCGGCTTCCCTCCTGTTCTGTGTTTTTACACAGCGCATGTAGCGCTTCACTCTGGACTCCTGGCTATTTCATTCATCTTCTCCGCTTGGCCAAAACCGTTCATCATATTGGGAGCATTATTTTTGATAGCCTGAAAATGTTGAGACAGATAGTCTAGATAAAAAGATTTGTTGGACAGTATAGCCTTATAAGCTATGATAGACTAGTGCCTGAGTTTTGACCAATCAAAAATCCCGCCACGAGGTTGTTCTGACAGGTTTAAGACCAGTGTGTTAAAGACATTGCTTTATGACTGCCCAATGAAATCTCAACATTCGGGAGTGACAGTTATGCACTGGTTTCCTGTATTTCCTCACATGGTTACCTTCGTCTTTACCTTGCACCTGTAGTTATGTTTGATATGTATACACCTCGCAATGTTCAAATTAATGTATACTTTTAATCTAAGGTATCATTTTTATTTTTGGTGCTTTGGTTATCTGTTTTTCTTGAGACACACAGGGATGTTTTTTGTGAATAAGGGGGCTTCTCCTATGAAGTGGGGCTCTTGAGTTGCCCTTCTACCCAGCGGCTGTTGGCCCTCTTTTGTCTGTGGTCTGTGTAACTCAGTTATCTGTCTTTGATGCAAAACATTTTTTTCTCTTTTCCGTTGGTGTATATGAAAGAACTCTGGGTAATAATCTCAAATGTGACTCAGAACATGTTGCTCTTTGCTGTGGGTAGATGTTAGAGATATGGACACAAGGCACAAGGCGGGCCTATTTGACTTGCGGTAGGTGAGCAAGCAGCACTGCTTATCTCACCTTTCTCAAAACCCTCCACACAAAACCACATACACGCGCGCGTCTGCGGTCCTGTTTCAAAAGAAAAGCAGGTGATAGTAGACGGTTTGTGGGAGGGCCCAACTGTGGGGAGCAGAGATTAAAAACGCCAGACTCTGAATCGCCTTCGCTAACGGAATTCTGAAACGAACCCTGCTGTTAGCACCCTTGAGCCAGTGAAGGTATTTCGTGTCACTCACTGTGTGGAAGAAGTCTAGCTGAACGTATGGGGCCACAGGATGTTTTGTAAGTGCTGCAAATTGCCTTTGAGAGAGCCCACTGGCCAGAAAAATAAACTGGTAACACACCACTGAACTTCCCACGGTTTGCCGCCAGCTTTGTGAGTGACCGGAGTGGGTGTAAAATCCGGCTCTGGGCCTGCACGGTTTTATTGGTACGGCGAGGCTAATGTGTTGTTAATGGTGCGGCCCCTCGGTTTACAGGGACGGGTCCCATCCACATGAACTCGGTGCAATGCACGGGGAGGGAGCGTTCCATCATGCAGTGCCAGTACCAGGAGGTTCCCCTCAGGACCTGCAAGCACAGCCAGGACGCGTCTGTCCGCTGCAACGCACCCCAAACGGGTCTGCAGGACACGGTGAGGCTACTGCGCATCACCAAGGGCACCAAACTATCACCAACACGATGTACTGTAAGCTACACATTGCACCATCAAACTATTAACATCACGTCACTAACGTCACCATCACAATGAAACCATGATCTTCACACGTCTTCAAACCCCATAAAATTATTTATATTATATCACCAGCACCATAATTGCAAGCAGAAATAAAAAAAAATGTTCAACTATCATCGCCAGCTCCATAATACTGTCAGCAAGACATCACCAATACTGTCAAACTGTCACACATCACTGACAACATAAAACTCACCAAAACTCATCAAATACATCCACCCATCAGGTGTGTGTGGCCACCACTGTCAAACAGTCAGCAATACATCATCAAAACAAAAACTGTTTTAACCCCATCAATCTGTCAGCAACACATCATCACCAATGCCATAGAAGTGTCAGCAGCACACCACCACGACCATCAAATTAAAGCAACACATCACCAAAACGAGCCAAATATCGTTTAACGTCATGAAACTCAGTGACATTAATACAACGATCTTGCCGACCAGACTGTCAGTAATACATCACCAAGCCCTTAATATTATCATTAACATCTTCAGACTATCCACAGCACATCACAAACACCATCAAACAATCACGACTCATCCCCAACACCATTCATCAGTTAATATGCCATCATAAAATTATCATAAAAACATCAGACCAAACACAAGGGCAGGGAATCATGGAATTATTCTTTTTTTTTAATGTACTTTGTAAAAACGTTATTAGTAAACTAAGTGTTATTTTTACTAAAATGTACACCCGTAATTACTCAAACATCATTTAAAACACATTTTGGGATTTGATCTGGACAATTTAAACACTACAATCTCAGGCATACTGTATATTGGGAACTACAGACTACTATTTTTTTGACATTTCCTCTCACTCCTCTTTGCTTCTCCCTTTCCCTCCACCTCCCTCTCCCCTCTCCCCTCTCCCCTCCCGTGTCGCCCAGGTGCGGCTGGCCGGGGGTAGGGCGCCGGGAGAGGGGCGTGTAGAGGTGCTGATGGACGTGGGCGGGCACAGGCGCTGGGGCGCGGTATGCAGCGAGAACTGGGGCATCAACGAGGCCATGGTGGTGTGCCGTCAACTGGGCTACGGCTTCGCTTCCGGGGCACACGAGGTGAGACCCGCCACTGTATGGTAATGTTCGGCAATGGTATGGCCAAAATTTACAATAAATGTAAATATGGTGAGAGAGATAGGCTCTACACTTAAAGGTCACTGGTTTGAACCCTAACTCCTGTGCTCTCAGTCTGGGGCTGTGTCCGAATCAGAGCCCTATCTACTGCTTCCAGTTTACTGTGTACTAGCCTAGAGTATAGCACTTACTGCATACTGTTAATGACATGCAGTATGCAAAAATTATCCTCCACAGTATTATCAGCGAAAACCCAGAAAAAAGTATATAATATCCGGGAATATTAAGACCACTGAATTTTCAGAATCATTGCGTACTTAACAGCTTTTTAAAAAGGTATACTGAACTGGAATACTCAATAGTAGGCAAGCGCATTGATTCGGACACGGTCTCAGTGTTTTTTTTTCTTCTCACTCTCACTCTCTTGTCCTAGATGTGGACGTAAACTAAATTGGGAAATATAATGCTAATGCTAATACATAGCTGCACCTCAAAGGCTTTTACCACTGCTAATCCGCTAAATGGAAATGTCTGTCTTTGTGACAGCCAGCCGCAAATGGTGATGCAATGTGTTTTCTATTTCTGGTATCTATTCCTTTTTTTTGGAGTTGCCTTGCACGTGCTGTTCTAATGACATGCCGTGTTGTGGTCTGGGGCCTGATGGGAAGTATGGAAAGGAATAAATCAAAGATGGTTGTTTGTGGTATAGGCTGGGATTTTCGAGGTGCCAGTAGGTCTTGGAGATCTGCGGTTCGGGATTACGTTCACGCCTCAGATTTTCGCTGGTCTGTTTCTGTGGGGTTAATCAACCAGAGCTGCGTTTATGTGTTAAGGCGTGCCTATACAATGGCAGTCTTCAAGTGGTGAGCGGGAGGGGTGGAAAAATAAAGTAAAGTTGTCGGATTTAGAAACAGGAGTGGAAATGTCACTAAGACATTACGGGAAAGGGAGACAGCATGAAGAAAAAAACCTGAAATGAAGGGTATCTAAAAAATTTATCACTTCAAAGAAACTCGACTGAAATGGTTCTTAGGCTGGAAACTCTTCTCATGCTCTCTGGAATTGCTGTTGCCAAATGTGAAGAAGGTGCCTTTGAAAAACATTTTTTTTCCCACAACAGTGTGCTATTTTAGCAAGATCTTTATGGTGTACGAGTGAAATATACTGTTGCAGATAGTTCATAAACCTTTCATGGTGTATGTATGTTGGGTACATTGGGATACTGTTCGCATTTCCAATGGTTGTTTTTCTATGCTGCCTTGTTTCCTGAGCAGAGGTAATTGCAGGCTTCTCAAAAAACGCTTGACCACTCCAAAAGAAGAACTCCAAACTTAAGAAAACACACTTAAAAATAGATTTTTGTTGCTTGGAATGGACCAAAAGCGTTATGGTTTATTGGCACTTGTACAGTAAATTGCTTGCGGTGAGAGAAATAGCAGAAATGTGATGATGTTTGTTAAGTGTTTCTAATAATGGCGGCATATTAAGAGACTCAGCTGCTGTGTAGAAATGTGAGTGTGTCGAATTGTGACCGTCCCACTATGGATGTGGTGTGTGTAAGAAGCTGGTTGGTGTTGCTGAGTGTGGGCACCCACATTGCTAAGGAGACCCCTTTGTGTATGAAATGCTTACTGGTATGTCTGCTTTGGCACAAGCAGGTTGCTAAGGAGGTCATGCATATGTAAAAAAGTTATTTGTGTTGCTGAGTGGTAGATAATTAAGTTACTAAGGAGAACATTGTGGTCGTCAGAAGCTTATTTGTGTTGCTGGGTGTTGGGAATCAGTGTTGCTAAGGAGAACCATTGTGTGTGAAAAGCTGAATGGTGTTGCTAGGCGTGCTAATGATTCACCGTGATACAGGAAACGTGGTACTGGCCAGGAGACCCCAGCGCCGGTCAGGTGGTTCTGAGCGGCACCCACTGCAGAGGGAATGAGCTCTCCATTCAGAAGTGTCGCAGGAATGACAACGTGTACTGCCCCCGTGGCGGCGGCTCCAAGTCAGCAGGAGTTACCTGTGTGGAGAGTGAGTACACACACACACACACACACACACACACACACACTTGCTAAACGCAAACTACAAACGCAAACTACACACATGCAATATGCGTACATACAGTCTTCACACATGCATGCTCTCGCCAAACACACATACACTTGCTGCACACACAGACACCACACACAGTACTGTTCACTTCCAGATGCTACATCCACACACGTACATCAGTCACGTACAGAAACAAACACCGCACTCTCTCTATCTCACACATACAGACACACACACACACACACACACAAAACACTGACATAAGCAAAGCTCAAAGACATGCACACCACACAGCCATGTGGTGTAGTAGTGTGTTTTAGATCAATACTGAATGGATGTGTGGGGCTGTGCTTGACCACTTATTGCCCGCCCCACCCCCCACAACAGCGGCCCCTGACCTAGTTGTAGATGCTCAGCTGGTCCAGGAGACGGCCTACCTGGAGGACCGGCCCCTGCACCTACTAACCTGCGCTAACGAGGAGAACTGCCTCTCTTCCTCCGCCGCCCGCATGAACTGGCCCTACGGACACCGCCGGCTGCTCCGCTTCTCCTCGCGCATCCACAACCTGGGCAGGGCCGACTTCCGTCCCCGCTCCTCCCGCGAGTCCTGGGTCTGGCACCAGTGCCACAGGTGAGATGTCTCTTTAATATCCATCCATCCATCCATCCATTATTAACCCGCTTATTCCAGGGTCAGGGTCGCGGGGGGCCGGAGACTATCCCAGCATGCATTAGGCAAGAGGCGGGAATACACCCTGGACAGGTTGCCAATCTGTCGCAGGGATCTCTGCGCTTTCAAATTCAGCTTCTTTATAACAATACAATGACAAAGTCAGCATAGATGTTGCGCGTATAGTTTGGAGTCCGCCCCCTTCCATTAAGGAATGTATATGACTCCACTTTGTGGTAAATTAGGGAGTAAAACTTTTTGGTTTAACCATTTGATGTGAAACTGGAGTCTGGTCAACGCAAACTTTATTGTCATATCAGTTGCAAGTGTTAGTTGTTACGAACGTTTCTAAAGCGTAGGACAACATCAAACAACGTGAAACCGCCACGTATGCACAAACAAACCCAGTTCAAAGGCTCATAATCTGTGTAAAACAAAGTCGATTTTACGGTGGTTGTGTTAACAGCTGGGTGCATTTTCTGAGGAACTGGGCCAATGACTAGAGCTAGATGGGTGCACGTTTAATTCCCAAGTGGCGTCTGTTTTTGTATCCTTCAGCAAAGTAATTAAGCAGAGACGCTTCAGCAATTATACGGTTGTAAAAATTATGAATAATTAAGTGACTGAATTGAATTCATTGAAGATCAGAGGTTTTTAGTCCTGTTCACGGAGAAACCCTGTGTGTGCTGGTTTTCTTTCCAGCATGAAGCGCAATTCCTAAAGTTTAAAGAACTGTTAATTGTTTTTAATTAGATCTATATTTTTGGGTATAATGAGGGATGGCTTACTCTCGTAAACCACACTATGCTAGAAACAACTATAGAATGAATATTCCATATTAACTTATGGACTTTTAATCAGTCAGATGAGTTCTCAGACAACTATAGCTTTAATTTTCTGTAACATGGCAAATTGTTCCTTTTTGAAAGGCTTAATTGACGGACCTACAGTAGACAACCATTGAACTCCTGCTTAAAGACAAGCTGAAATCAAAATTCAGTTTTTCATAAATTCATTAAATTCTAGATAACCTCACAAACATGTCTAAAAGTATATATACCAAAAAATTTATAAAATGGTAATACTTGTGTATTTTCAAGTCAAAGTTCTTTCCCCTTCATTTCCTGGAAAATGATTTCACTTTTAAACTTGCGTCATCAAGTTCCAGTGGACATGTATCAAAATTGGAACCAATAATGCTGATCAAATATGTCTCCCTCCAATCAATGTACTTTTACACCGTGGCACGTATTCTTAGCGTGTGCATTTGACGTCCCCGTCTTTAAAAAATTCCCGCTCGCGTATACGTCATATCACGGAAGCTCATGCTGCTCTAACTTCCGTTTCATGGTGACTGTAAACTATGGACAACTAAATTGCTTGTGGAAAAGGAAAAACCAATTGGAAACAAGCCAAACCTGCATTTGTGTTAAGATCTGTTTCAGCACGCATTTATAGAACTTAAACCTATGTTAATTAATTAAAAGATAAGCTAGAATGAAAACTAGTGCACACAAGTGTTCTCCAGGACCAGTGTTGGGAACCATAGTGGTTCTCAAACTCAGTCCTGGGGACCCCTGTGTATGCTGGTTTTCATTACAACCACAATTGCAATCCCAGAATTTTATCAAGCTGTTTGTTTTTTTAAATTAGACACTTTTCATGTTTTCAGGAATTATTTGCACTTTTAAGTCGCATTATATCAGAAATGCATAACTATGCATGCCAGGAATAAATAAAAGTTTCATATCCGACATTGTGCTTATTGTGCTATATTGTGCTTATTGTGCTTATTGTGCTTATTGTGCTTATTGTGCTTATTGTGCTATATTGTGCTTATTGTGCTATATTGTGCTTATTGTGCTATATTGTGCTTATTGTGCTTATTGTGCTATATTGTGCTTATTGTGCTTATTGTGCTATATTGTGCTTATTGTGCTATATTGCAAACAATTACAAATTTTTTAACGGGTCAATTTAAAGACGGGGGGGGGGGGGTGAATCAATAGGCTCCTAATTGGTGAAAGTGTGGACAGCTAGCCACTAAAACGAATCGTATGGTAGATAATGATGATAACAAGCGAAGCCTGCATTGCGATAATAACTTTAAGGAAAAAAATTATGAAAGAACTTAAACACATGTGTTTAACAACCTTAATTGAGCAAGATTGGCTGTAACAAAAACAAGCGTACGCAGAGGGTCCAAAGGACAGAGTTTAGAACGGCTGCTCTAGATAAATGCAACTGCCGGGAAAGATACAGAAATAATATATTTCACTGATTAATCCTGTAATGCAAACCAACAAAAAATTGTAAAACAGTAAAGAAAAAAATATGTTCCCAGTGAAAGATATCAGTATTTACACACAACCTTTGAGAAAAAAGTACAACAAAATTAAATTTTGTACACTACTATGATATCATGGGTAAAACCTGTCATTTAGGTTAAATATAGACCTCAGACTCTGTTCATTCTATGTCGTTATCCCATAGTGGAAATACGCAATAAGAAACCCTATCATATGTACATTTTCCTGTCATATGGGATGTTATTGCAGGGACTATACAGTACCCATGATGCGGTAACATCAATGGTTCCAAGTGCCTGGTCCCCTGAATTAAATCATGGGGAGAAATTGCCTGCAGTAAGTGCTGACTAACAGTGTTAACTGGAGCAACCTACCACCTGCCTTAAAATTGAACAAGACGGGCCACTGTGACATCATGCACTGTCTCACTGCAACAGTGGGGTCAAGTGTCAACAGGCAGTGCTCCATATTCTGGTCAACGGCTTAAACCCTTACAAAGGTGTCCTGGAGAAAGGACCCTTCCCTGCCAAGAGAGAGTCTGAGCTTAAGATCATTTAAGAACAGGCCGTTCAACCCAACTACTCTGGTCATTTTTGCCTGCTGACTACCTAGAGTCGGCACCGCGTTGACGGTCTGTGCTTTTAAAATGCCACTGTTGCATGCTGGGAAGGTGTTGTGTCTGCCTCCGGCATAGTGTCAGAAGTTCTTTGCACCGTGGCGTACCTTCAATCCGGTTCAGTGATTGCACATCCATAACAAAGTCCGCCCCGGAGCTCTCACATGGGCAGGTTCTTCATGGCAGAGGCTGTGCTATTGCGGCCTCTGGAAGGAAAAGGCTGGTCCCGGGCCCAGCCACCGAGCACAGTGCCAGCATACAGTGCCAGCCAGTGGATACTTAGATCCCTGTTCCAAGGTCAAATATATAGACTCACACCAAACAAATTTAATTAAGCTATCTATAGTAACTTCTATAGGACCTTTTTCACCGCTATCAAATCATGGTCTGTGTGTTGGGGGTAGTTTAGATTGTCGTTTAGGATAAACGAAAGCTCTCTCACCCTAACTCTGTACTTATCACATGGCAGAAGTATGCACTTCTCTGCAATATCTGTGGTTGTTGTGGAGGGTCTGCAGTCAAGCAGGGAACATGTTTTTTTTAGCTTTGTGACTATGTTGCCATGTTTGCATTCTTAAGATGGTCTGGAGGACACAGACGCAAACACACACACACACACACACACACACTTTTGAGTGAAAGCAGAGATAAGTGTGCTAAACGTGCCCTCGTGCTTCAGAACGCACACTTTTTTTTTGTTGTAGCCGTGATAATGGCATTCAAGTCCATAGTTCAAAAGAGTTCCTCGCCATATACAGCCTGTTATCTCCTTGTGCTTTTTTAACCATGTGATCTCTGCGAATCAATGCACTGAAGACTCAGTCCTGGCTTTGGTCCCTTCACGCAGGCAGCAGACACTCCCCGACCCTGCACACTTTAATCGGCTGCCTGTTTTTACTCGCATCCTTGAAGCCTAACAACTCCTCTCTCCGCTTCCTCCAGGCACTACCACAGCATCGAGGTGTTCACGCACTACGACCTGCTGACGCTGAACGGCACCAAGCTTGCCGAGGGTCACAAAGCCAGCTTCTGTCTGGAGGACACCACCTGCCCTGACGGTACGTCGCGCACGGCGGGTGGCTCACGAGCCTGAAAATGCGGAGGTAGAAACGCTCGCGATACCTACCGCGTAATTCATAACCAGTCAGCGGCGGATTGCGTTCCTCCCTTTTGTATCACTTGGTGGAATTCGATCTCTTTACAACACAAATCTGTGCAGCATTTGGCCATATTCTCAAATTCCTTGACCGCGTGGGTTTTGCTCCCTGGTCTCTCAAAACCAGGGTATGATGACCATGCAAAGATGAGTTAATTTGTGCAGACTGTGAATGCTTTAAATGCCCGTGAATATGGGCACATTGTCCAAAGTGGATTTCAGTAATCGCCATCCTCTTTTGTGTGCTTTGCAATCAAAGCTTGTGCCATATGCAATTACAGGGCAATGCACTCGTGTAGTCTTTGTAAGGATTAAATAGACTTGACAAAATTGAGCTTTATGCTATTTAAATCTCTTAAGTGATGCGATTAAAAAAAAAAACTCTCTACCACATTATATACAATTAAAAGAAAGGGAAATTACCTGCCATCAACCCTGGATTATGCTGCTAATTGGCACGCTAACCATGCAAAAACAACAAAAACAAGGGCCCTGGTCTGATGAGTGTGAAGGGAAGATTCATGCCTCCTCTCTTCAAGTTCTTGAGCTGCAAGCTTTAACGTGCCATCTCTTTAGTAAGTTGCCCATATATTATTAATCACTATAAATGTATTATAAGATACACATATATGTATTTATGGCTGTTTTATGAAAAAAGGCCACCCATTTACCTCATAATTTTCATTTAACATTTTAGTTTAATTTAAGATTATAATAGTTTTATGCGGGATAACGTTAGCATACGGGTAACCGTCTTGGAAGCGGTGCAGTCGAATAGTTAGGGAGCTGGGCTTGTAACTCAATGGTTTTGGCTCAGTTCTCAGCTGCGCAGCTGTTGTTTTAGCCTACCCTTGAGCAACGTACGATTGATTGCTTCAGTAAAATATACAGTGGTTATAAATTGATTATAAATAAATAAGTAAATAATTGTCATCTGCGGAAATCAATTTGGACAAGACAGTCTGCTAAATGCTGTTATGTAATGCTGTAATAAACCTACACCCACTCGGTGTAGTGTTTATACCAGGGGTGGGCAACTCCAGTCCTGGGGGTCCGGTGTGTATGCAGGTTTTTGCTGCCACCAGTTACCCTGGCTCAATAAGCTAATTAGTGACATACTCCGACATCGGTTTACTCGTAAATTTGACCACAATAAAACACTACAATACATGCATACAGGCACAGGAACATTCATCAGCTTCTGTTCATATCACGTAATGTATCTAAAATATCAGATTATGTAATTGATTGGGCTAATTAAATAATTGGTAACTGGTGGAAACAAAAACCTGCATACACACCGGCCCCCCAGGACTGGAGTTGCCCATCTCTGGTTCATACCATTCCAACATCCATAGATCTTCAGAAACTTAAAGAAAGCTGTTTTCTTCCTTGGTGGACAGGACTGCAGAAACGCTTTTCCTGTTATAACATGGGGGAGCAGGGAATCTCAATGGGCTGCTGGGATACCTATCGTCATGACATCGACTGCCAGTGGATCGACATCACAGACATCAGGCCAGGGGACTATCTCTTCCAGGTTAGAGTCACCTCAAACCTCACCAATGTGTAGCATCCACCTGAGTATTGCACGGTAGCCATTTTGGATAATGCCATAATGCTACGAATAGCATAGCCTAGAATGGAACTTGCATGATCCAAGCTATAGGGCTCCCCTTACAAAAATATAGGCCTTCTGTCAAATTTGCGTCAGACCTTTGGCATTGTCACCGCAGGTTTGCGGCAAGCTCATATTTTCATGTGCAAATTAGCTTTGTGGGAACTGCCATTGTTCACCAGAATTTCACCCCTACTGGCAAAGTCTGGCAAACCTCTGGCAACATTTTGTGGAAAACACTGTATTTTGTGGCAAATGCGCTACATATTAGCTGCAGTTTTGCAGCAAATGATCCAGTTTTGTAAGGGTCATAGTGCTTTTACTGACAGTCACTTCGGAGAGCAGCACTTTTTTGTGGGTTCATGCAACATAGTGATTGAAAACACTTGGTGTGTCAGGGGTTTATACAGGCTCACACGTCCATCACTGCTGTCCTCACTCAACCTCCGTCTGAATGTCTACTTACCCAGAAACCCCAGAAAGGGGGAAGGACACCTGCATCTACTTTTAAATCAGTTTCAGTTATACATGCCCATATCTCTTTCTCATTGAGGCTTAGCTGGATTGCATGTTTGAACGCAGTCTTCCGCTTTGTAGAAACAACGGGGAGTTTTTATCACAGTAATTACTGCAGATTGTGCTGCACGAGATTGTTCATGTCAAATCGCTGCGATATCCCAGTCCCAATAAAGATAAAACCCTCAAGATTTAGCTAATTTTATTTTTATACATCACAAACCATAGAAAGATGGGTAAATTGGAAGTTCTGCTTTAATTACACAGTGCAGCCGTCTCACTTCTGTTTATTTACTTGACTTGCAGCAGTGAAAGATGCATGTGTATTTTTGGGAGTCGTCAAGCATGCTTAATCCCAAGGCTGTGGCACTCTTAGGAGGACTGTGGTGAGACAGAGATGTTTGTCTCTGACAGAAATGCAGAGTAGTATTCCCAATTACAGAGAAAGAGCAAAAAATACTGTTCCAACCAGGCTCTGAGCCCTTTTTTGTAAATTATAGATTAAATAGGTTCATTTCTTATAAAATGCCCCATTATGCCATATTTTTAAATAAAAAAAATGAGTGGGCCTATATCTCAGATATTTCATGAAGCAATACGATATGTATTGAACCAGTCACAAATGAAACGTGTGAATTCTCAGCACAGCAGAACAGAGTTAACAAGTGGAGATTTTCACAATTGTTCCATGTGAAAATCTTAAATTATCGCGAAATAATTTCCATGTTTTTTTCCCTACTATCGTTCATTAGCATTTGTTAGCACATTAACCATTACTTTAGCCATCCTATATTATGTTTGGGGTCAATTTGACCCTATTCAGTGTTTGAAGTTTATTAAAAACCAGTTCATGTTATTCTTTCATCTTGTATGACTTTGGCTTCTAAATTTCAGAAATTGGTGAGATTAAATAAGAAAAACATGCAATAGACATAATGCTGTTTTCAAAAGTCTTGTACCAACTGTGTATGCTGAGGTGTTGTGTTAGGTCATTTTTACCCCATGCTCTGTAGCTATAGAAAACATAAGAAAATATACACCTATTTTTTTCAGGTTTAAAACTTCACAAACTTTCACTTACCTCCAGCTTTAAAATGAGAAGTTTATCACAGATTTTTAATATTTATGGATAAAAGGCTTGTCAATTGGGTGACATTAAGAAGGCGACACAAAGTGTCAAAATGGTCCTATTACAATAATTTTGTGTCCGTTTAAACTGGTGGGGTCAATTTGACCCCAAACGTAAACCCAAAAGGTGTCGTAAAATGTCAACATAATAGGAGGGTTAAATAGCTATGTAATTTGGATGTTTTAACTTCGTAAAGGAAAGTCCCTGTGTTGAAAATGGTGGGGTAATCTAGAAAGCTGCTATTAAGAAAATGGCCCCATGTGAAAAACAAGCAGGGAGAGGAGAACAGTGGCATCAGCAGTTTTACAACCAATCTGTAAATAACCCAGCTATTATAGTATAGCAGTGCACGGAACAGAAGGGGTCATGTTTTTGGCCTGTGGGGTGCTCTAAATCTAGCTATGAATTAAAATATCATTCCAAAATGGAAAGTATACACAAGTGTAAAGCTATAGTCATTTATTATATACTGTATAATTAATGTGGAAAGATTATAGCCCAGTAAAAAAAAAACTTGGGAATGCTTACAAAAAAGAATCAAGTCCTCCGCCTTTTGGTTTGAGAATGAAGCGTTTAAGGAAAAGTAATCTCTGACATACCGCTTTTACCTTTTCATTCACTCTGCTTTGAATGATTTATGTTGTTTAAGAACTGAATTAAAGGAACACCACGTTCCCTGGATTTGCCTCCTAAAGTTGAGGCCAATCTGCAAGACAAGTCTGCTTTCCTCCTTTATTCTTTTTCTCCATGTGTGCAGACCCCTCCCCCCCTCTCTCTGTCGCTGTACCCTTAACCCTTTAAGGTGTGAGATCACAAATACGTGATTAGAATTTTGTAACTGAACATTCTAATGCTGATGCAATGGAGTTCTAGAACGCTGACTTAGAATTTTGAAAAACATTCCAAAAAACATACTTTTCAGAGTTAACTATGGTATGACTCAATCACAGTTCAGCCAGTTAATCTTTCACTAAGGTCTCAGCCCCCCCCCACTACTCTACTCCGCTCCACTACTACTAATTGCCATAAGTAGCAACGGCAAGTTCATTTGAAGTTGCAGTCAGATGGAGGCGTGTCTGATAAATGCAAGCCGAGCTACTGATGAGTTTTTCAGAGACCTGCCCACAGTGCACTTTAAAGGCTGAGTGTGGATAGCGTGCCACGATGCGAAGCCCCTTTACACTTTACAGGGATCGCCTGCCGTCCTCTTTTCTCATTTAAACCCCGCAAAACACAATAAAAGGTGCTCGGAGCTATGGTTACAGTGTATACTCACTCCGAGTGCTTTCCCTGTATCTCTCTGCTAAGATAAAGTATTTTCATTTAAATGGGAGTTGTCTGGTAGCACTTTCCCATCTGTGACATAGACACTGAAATGACATTACAAGCCTGTAGTAAATGTTCAGGATTACATTGTGCTATCAGCCCATTTTCCTTTTTTCCATTTCTGTGTTGGTATTTTCTGTCTTTTTTTGGGGGGAGGGAGGGGGGTGTCGGTTATGTAACGTCTCATACGGTCTTATATGACAGCGATAAAGTTTACTGTAGAGCACTCACTGAAATTGCTGGGTGTTTTTCTTAAACAAAGCCAAGTCCTGAAGATACCAATTAGTTGAGTGTACATTTAAATGCTTGACCCATGCATATGTAAAAACTGACCTTAGACACTAAAAAAGTAAAGCAATAGGGTTGTCTTTTATTCTAATGCTCACAAACGCTTTCCCCAGCAGTTTTAAGTATTTATTTATGATTCTGTATTGATTTGTACCTGGTAGTACATGTTAATTATTTATCTTGTTTTTTTTATATATATTTACAAAGATCTTTATGGGTGCAAAACCAAAAACATGACCAATGATTGGTCATGGTGTTCGTTTTGCACCAATCATTGCTCATGTTATTAGTTTTAGCGTGTGCTAAAAGGTTTTGCACCCGCTGAAGGTCTTTGTAAATCAGGCCCAGTATGTCTAAAAGTGGAACACTTTTATATATGCTACATTTATCTCTCCTTCTGAATTATGGAAAAGTGATTTGTGTTTTTATGGATAGGAATCAGACAGGCTGCAAAAACAACACTGACCATGACTGCTGTTTAATGAAACACCATCACAGAATATTCATGGCATGATTCAGAAGAAGAACAAGAAGAAGAATAAAAAAAAAAATGATAATAGCAATGATGACATTAATGATAAAAAAAATAAACTAATAATAATACAAATTGTATTGTTATTATTATTAGTGGTAGTAATCAATCCCATAACGATTCGATTCGGTTACGATTCTTTAGGCAAAGGTTCGATGCATCATAACATCTTACATTTGACCACGATTCGATTCGATACAATTCGGTTCGATTAATTTTGATACTTTTAAAAAATGTAATAGGTATGCTAATGTGATTTGATACTGATACAGTCAGCAGTAATTAAATATTCAATTAGAACCTTACGCCAAGTTCACAGAATTATGTTTATTGTTAAGGCATGCCATACATTTTGCAGCTGTCTGCAGCAAATAATGCAGCAATAAACATGACTAACATGTATTTTCTAAAGTTGCCCTATTGAGGTTATTGTCTTTCAAACAGTGTCAGACATGGTACCCTAATACCTTTCCTTTATTCACTAAAATGTTTTCCGTATGGTGTATCTAAATCCCTCTTATTCTACCGCACTGTAGGGTCTAAGGTCTTTGCAGATGAATGTGGCTATAGCAGATGTCACCTCTTTTGCCCGTTTAGAACTGTTTTTTTAAATTTTATTTTAGTTTTTGTCTGTGTGATATGTAGGGGAAGGGGGGGGGGAGGGGGGTTAACGTAGTAATAATTAATTGAACGTAAGACAATTTAGTTTTTTGTCTCTAACGTCTACTTGATTTTGAATAGAAAATGGTTTAAATTAAAATATCAGAAAGCACTTTACAATTAACTGTCTGGACACGGTATGTGTATAAAAACTAATAAAAACAAATAAAAGAACTGTTTGGCCATTTCTCCAGGAAAATCTTGACTCCCGCTTGCTGTCCTTCACATCAATAGTGTGTCGTCGGCTCAAATGGTTTATCATGTTTGTGGTGTTGCCTGTGTATCTGATTTCAACTTGGCATATCTTGCATATTTCAGTGGTTTTGTCAAGTACACCCTTCTTCTTCCTAAACCCGAAATGCTTCCATACCACTGATTTTCTGTTCGGAACATCGCAAATTCTGTCAATTTCTGTCTCTTATGTCGCACTCGAGCAGCTAGCCATTTCGCTCAGATCTGTCCGTCTCATTGTCACTTGATTCCCGCCTGTCGCTGCTTTCAACTCACGCTTACGTGGGGGTTGGAGCAGAAACATGGATTAAAGCTAGTCAAAACAGTTTTAAAAGTAGTCGTGTCTCATAAATATATTTTTTTAATAATTAAATGAATATTTTTTTGAATAAATAAATACATTTAGAATAAAAGCACATTCATTTACAATGCGATATTAATCGATGCTTATCAATTCTAATCTTACAGATCGATGCAGTTGTATTTACACATTCAGATCGATGCATCGGTGCATTGTCCCACCCCTAGTAATCAACATCAAAAAACCACCCTGTGAAATGCTTGTATGACATGCGTATGTAAATATGTGAAAGTTATTGTTATGATAACGGAGACCCCTGTCCCTCCTCACTCTGCAGGTGCAGGTGAACCCCTCTTTGGACATGGCAGAGTCAGATTTCCAGAATAACGTGATGCGCTGTCGCTGCAAGTACGACGGGAACAGAGTCTTCCTCTATGGCTGTCACGCAGGTACAAGCGTGCTCCCCTCCATCTCATTATACTCTCAGACTGTACACACATGTACTCTTTCCCTCTGCTGAGTTTACCGTCTACACCCATAGCAAGCAAGCACTCCCTCTCCACTGATTCAACACATACCGCAACACTCTCTGTCTCTGCTGAGTTTACCGTCTACACCCATAGCAAGCAAGCACTCCCTCTCCACTGATTCAACACATACCGCAACACTCTCTCTCTCTGCTGAGTTTACCGTCTACACCCATAGCAAGCAAGCACTCCCTCTCCACTGATTCAACACATACCGCAACACTCTCTCTCTCTGCTGAGTTTACCGTCTACACCCATAGCAAGCAAGCACTCCCTCTCCACTGATTCAACACATACCGCAACACTGTCTCCCTCTGCTGAGTTTACCGTCTACACCCATAGCAAGCAAGCACTCCCTCTCCACTGATTCAACACATACCGCAACACTCTCTCCCTCTGCTGAGTTTACTGTCTACACCCCATAGCAAGCAAGCACTCCCTCTCCACTGATTCAACACATACTGCAACACTGTCTCTCTCTGCTGAGTTTACTGTCTACACCCATAGCAAGCAAGCACTCCCTCTCCACTGATTCAACACATACCGCAACACTGTCTCCCTCTGCTGAGTTTACCGTCTACACCCATAGCAAGCAAGCACTCCCTCTCCACTGATTCAACACATACCGCAACACTGTCTCTCTCTGCTGAGTTTACTGTCTACACCCATAGCAAGCAAGCACTCCCTCTCCACTGATTCAACACATACCGCAACACTCTCTCCCTCTGCTGAGTTTACCGTCTACACCCCATAGCAAGCAAGCACTCCCTCTCCACTGATTCAACACATACCGCAACACTGTCTCTCTCTGCTGAGTTTACCGTCTACACCCATAGCAAGCAAGCACTCCCTCTCCACTGATTCAACACATACCGCAACACTGTCTCTCTCTGCTGAGTTTACTGTCTACACCCATAGCAAGCAAGCACTCCCTCTCCACTGATTCAACACATACCGCAACACTGTCTCTCTCTGCTGAGTTTACCGTCTACACCCATAGCAAGCAAGCACTCCCTCTCCACTGATTCAACACATACCGCAACACTGTCTCTCTCTGCTGAGTTTACCGTCTACACCCATAGCAAGCAAGCACTCCCTCTCCACTGATTCAACACATACCGCAACACTGTCTCTCTCTGCTGAGTTTACTGTCTACAACCATAGCAAGCAAGCACTCCCTCTCCACTGATTCAACACATACCGCAACACTGTCTCCCTCTGCTGAGTTTACCGTCTACACCCATAGCAAGCAAGCACTCCCTCTCCACTGATTCAACACATACCGCAACACTGTCTCTCTCTGCTGAGTTTACTGTCTACACCCATAGTAAGCAAGCACTCCCTCTCCACTGATTCAACACATACCGCAACACTGTCTCCCTCTGCTGAGTTTACCGTCTACACCCATAGCAAGCAAGCACTCCCTCTCCACTGATTCAACACATACCGCAACACTGTCTCCCTCTGCTGAGTTTACCGTCTACACCCATAGCAAGCAAGCACTCCCTCTCCACTGATTCAACACATACCGCAACACTGTCTCCACTAATTCAACACATAGGATATACTACAATACTCTGCGATTCCGTCAATATGCACATACAATCCGCTGGTTAAAGAGACAAACAATACTGCAGTACTCTGTACACACACACACACACACACACACACACATAAGCAATACTGCACTACTGTTTAAAATACGCTCATATATACTCTTATCACATAATCACACACACTAATACGCATTATTTTCCTGTCATCTCCCAGGAGATGCCTACAGTGCAGAGATGGAGGACCTGTTTGATCACCAGCAGCAGATCTCCAACAACTTCATCTAACCCCAGCTCTGACCCGGGGGGCAGGTCCGGGGCATCCCATAAGAGGGTCAGGACGGGATGGGGTCAGGACGGGGGTCACGGAGGCGTGCGTCACGTCACATCACAGGGGTCACGAACGACACCTGCCCATTTATGGAGCTTTGCACACGACATTGGATGCCCGCTCGTTGAGAAGAGAGAGAGAGAGAGAGAGAAAGCAAGAAAGAGAGGTGAGAGAGAGTGACAGCTCTGTGGCGAGTCTCACCATGGTTACAGAGAAGCAGGGCACGGCTATCACAACAGTGCATCTTCCTCTTCATCTTCCTCTTCCTTTAACTGAACTTAACGTCATCGATCACATGTGAGAGAACGTCATGATTCCCCTGAAACTCTCCTGCATCAAATAATTCACCATGGAGGGGGGGGGAAGGGGGGAACTTCACCGCAATGACTGGGGACAGGTGTTGCCGTGGAAATGGGCATAGTTCACTTTCGAACTGCCTATCCACGAAATCTCAGATCCAAACAGACGTCGATTCCCGGGTTCATTTTCTGTCATCTTTTTTCTCACTATGTATAAGTTACTTAAAGGTTACCAAAAGCTTGAATTTACACACAGATTATTATATATCATGTAAAATAAGAAGACAAAAAAAAAAAAAAAACAGAAAAAAAGCTTGATAAGTAAATGTTTTTAGATGGTATTTCTGTCTCCAATAAGTTCTAATATAGTAGTATTATTGAGCATTATAAGCAAAAGCAGCCCTCTGTCAATATGTTACACACTTTTGGGAATGAACAGGACAGAGACCAATTTAGCAAGTAAGATTATTTCATGTTAGATCCTATAGCATGTACAGCAGTATGTGTGTAGGAAAAAGATCTCTTTATTACAAAAGAGGGTGCTGCTCTGGAAATGCAGGTTTGCCTGGGTTATATAATATCTATCTGGATATTGGTGCTTTAAAGTTTTTTTTATCATGGTGCTAATTCTATTTATCACACCCCTTCAAAGACAGTGTGTGTTGTGTATAAATAGGAATATTTTCATTGTTAGATTTTGCAATTATAAAATAAATGGTAGGTAATGCGCATGCATTGGCATGTACAGTTTTAAGTGTTGACAAAGCAAAAAAAGTTTATGATATTTCATTCAGATGAAAATATTTTTTGTCTCTTACTCTGATTTTAGAAATACTGTCATAACAGGTGAAGTTATTTTAATCTAAGGATGCACTTTATCTGTTTAACATCAGTATTCAAGCAGTTGTTTGTTGGAATTGTGCCCAATAAGATGCCTAACATTTTCCAAAATGGTCATCAGACTGTTGTTATTTAAATATTATTTTTTTGAATGACTTTGCAGTTAAAACATCCAAGCTTTCATATTTAGCGTTATTACATTAGATATTACAGATTCAATAGTGGCAGCACAAATAAATACAGTATATTATTTGTCTTAATAACATCCGTGTATAGTACATGTCACCTTTTATATAACTTAAGTTTAACTTAGTTTATACTATAGTAGTAGGGTAGTCTACAATCTGACTTTTTGATTCATCCTCTAGTTGTCCAATGATGGCAAAGTGAAATGGTGTCAGTACTGTTAATGTGTTCCCCAGAGACGTCTTCTCAGCAAAGATCAGCTCAACTGTTTCATTTAACGGGCAACAAACTCTTCAGTGCGCATGGATTCTCAGAACGAAGAAACGGCATTTTAATCAGGTTGTCCTGGCCTGTGCAAAAGGACACTCTAGCCTTTCTCCTGCTGAAGGATGGATGGCAAACTCAGGCCTCAGGCTTGAGAGAACAACATGGACATGAAAACAGCCCCCAAACCACCAACCCCCATTACCCCCCCCCCCCCCCAAACACCCGCCCATCATCCCTCAACACAAAACCACATTTATACCCCTCTCAGTTCTTACTGTTGGCTTTGAGGATTCCACAGGATGGAAAAAAAAATTCACCTAAAAAGTTTTTTAAAATCCTTGTATGTTCTGCTATAGATGCTGCAAGTTTATTTTTCTTTATTTTATTTGGTTTAACAAGCTGATGTAACGTAACAAGCTAATATCAAACTGCTCATTTTTTAATTACTGCAAAATAGTATGCTATGCATTCATGCTTTTATAATTCCTCTTATTTTGGTTATATACATGTATTTGTGTGAGTGTATAACATTTTACCCTTATCAGGTTCTCAACTAAATGCCAACCTATATATTGGCTGTGATACCTGTACCAGTGGTGCCTCCACATAACATGCTATGTATGCAAAGGAAATGATTAATGCCCGTATTTCTAAAATGTGCTTGTTTACTGTTGCTTCCCATTAGCCTGTTATGTTGTTTTAACCACATAATCTTCTTTTACCATGGAATAACACTGCCTCAATGCCTTCAGTTACCTGCCCAAGAAAGATGTCTTAAAGTTGATTGCAAAAGTACTGTGTGCTGAAGTATTTTGGACTGCTGTGTTCATAGTGAATCTGTGGTCTGCTCGGAAACCAATGCATACTTAACCTTCATGAACAGGACTACACACATAAACAGGGAATTTTGAGTAAATAATGTCAATGGAGAAAGCGGTCGATACAAACGAATGGCTCTGTTCTTAAGCTAAGATAACAGCCCAGTTCTAGTTGGTGTACTGTTACATACTCAGGCCCTCTACACACAGCTGTTTCCTGTGAACCAATAAAGTCTCCTGATGCAAATTGAATGCCTGAATTTTTCTTTTCTGTTTATTTATTTCTAAACGCATCAATTGCACTACCACATTCAATGTTGCATAGAACTGTAAGGTTAAGAATCTGATAATTGAGACTATTTCTATAGCCTAATTGTCCATTATAAAAATACAGACTAAATGAAAATACTCTATACATGTAGGTTAACACTCAAGTTACAGTCTATATGGTGCAATCACATTACCATTATCAATCATTTTCTTGACCCCTATTTTGGTTTGGTAAGACACTGATTGAAATGAAAACAATGCCTACTTACCTCTTACAAACAGGTTTAGTTATTTGTTTCAAGCTTAAATTTTTGTTTTTTGCTTAAAAACAAAGTTCCCTGCATTACTTAATGTGAATGAATTGTTCTCGTGGAGGCTGCCAAACTAAATTCACTTGGAGTTATCCTCAAAAACAGCTAAAACCCACCGAATCCTGGAAGTTGGAACTGTAAAATCTTTAGACACCGCAACACGTTTTAAAATTATGGGAGATGGTCGTGGCTTTTATAGAAAGAAGCAACCTCTCCAACCTCCAAATTATAGTTTTTAAAAATGATAAAATGGCAGAACCCATGCCCAAGGCCCAAAGCAGCAGCTTTGTTTCACTGAGGTTCTTGGTCTTGATCCACCACGTTTGTGTTCAAACTAGTATTGCACTTGTTTTATAGTGACAAATTTAGCAAAGCATGAAGTTGATGTCTTTACAATGGACATCCGAGAGCTGAATGCTGCGTATAAGGCAAGGATTCTTACTCATAAAAGGATGAATTCTTCATCAAGCAAGTCTCACATCTGGTGGAAAAATAACTGTCAGATCTTGGCTTTAAACTTGAACCTCTTCCCTAAAAACCTGACCTCAAATGCGCGAGTCTGCCCTTTCAAAAGAACTGCGACCACTTTGGCCAGCCCGTTTAAAAAAGCCCACTTATGTGGTCATTCCAAGAACACGTAATCCTATGAAAAGCTGTTTTTGTTCACTTAAAAAATATAAACAAGAAGGCCAACTTGAAAGAGGACACCTCGGATGCCAAACTCTGCTGCAATGCGTACCCCGGTCTTGGCTCTTCCCGTCAGAGATCAGAACACAATACGAGCGTCTGAAAACAGCCAGTCGACCTGTTCTCCTTTTATCCCAGAGAGCCAACTTCCTGTTTGCCAGACCAGGATTTTTATTTTAAGGTGTGTGTTTGTACGGGAGTGTGTTATCCGCCGCTCTCTGGGGAGTCCAAGGGCGTCTGTGTGTGCTGGCACCGTCCGTCAAGCTGCGCCTCTGGCTGTCCGAGCTTGTGGCGGCAAACACAACGCGGCTGACGGCGTCACTCCGGGGCTCCGGTTTGGCTGTGCCGGGGAGAGCCAGGTCTAACGACGTGTCTATGACGCTAGGAACATTTTGGCTGTCAACCCCCAAGGATTTTGCACTTGTAACGACACACCCCAAGGTTTGTGGGATGGGAGTATCATCGCAAACACCATCTTGATGAACTGATTGACAATATACTAGCACAACTGTGGTTGTTTTGACAGATCTGGTGGCACTTCTATTGATGGAAGGAGGTGAGCGTTGACTGAGAGCAGGGTGTCAGAATAAGAACTACTAGTGGGAGGTAAAAATTACAGACTAAGCAGGAATAAGCTCTCCAACAACCTCTGGACTTCACATTATACCAGGATGGTAGCAAAACACAGGCAACTTAGCTCCTATGTTTCATTTATTCATAGTGATGGGAAAGTAAGGCTTTGAGAACCCCACTGAGAACCAATTAAATGATCTTGCTCGCTACTGCCACATATTATGATTGGCTCAAATCTCTAGGTCACT
The DNA here is from genome assembly GCA_022702515.1 of Ilyophis sp. 1 JC-2022. Taxonomy (NCBI): domain Eukaryota; kingdom Metazoa; phylum Chordata; class Actinopteri; order Anguilliformes; family Synaphobranchidae; genus Ilyophis; species Ilyophis sp. 1 JC-2022. The sequence goes on from CM040405.1 coordinate 102,167,416, forward strand.
GCCAGAACAGCTCCACTTGTTTTAGGAGGACTAACTCTTCCATCACTTGGCTTGTTTCATGAACAAAATAAAACGGCCAATATCCCCAAAGGGCATTGACCCACTCATGACAGGGTTCTTTCTTGAGCCAACCACCCAAGTCAACGCCCCTCTGCTTACCGGCAAAACGATAACAACAAACAGGTCGCTGACGTTTAAAATTATTTATTAAATCACAGATGAGTGAAGACGCCATGTACAGTACACTGAGAAAAAATTATATAAAAATGAAAACAGTTCTATGATGGAATGGCAGACAGAGGCGTTTCTGCAGAAAGCTAATATTATTTGGTGTGACCTTCCACAGGTGATCCGTATGACACCTGAAAAGTGCAGTTCCTAGAGCTGGAATCACAGGCAGCAATAAACGTTCAATTATTTTTCACACGGGTCCTAAAATGCAAGATGACTGGGAAGAGAATACCCAGAGACAAGGGCCGGGATTCAATCGACATTTGTCATTAACTTTGCCCTACAGATGAATGCCTTTTTCTTCGTAAGAACAATTTGGCGAGTTCACGTCCGTGCTCGTTTAATTGTGTTTGAGAAAAAACTAACTTGTGAATCAAAGTTAATGAGAAATGTTGTCTGAATCTAGGCCAGAGTCAGAGAGACTGATGCGGCAAGCTTTCCAGATGTATCCCAAAATGGCTGCCTCGCCATCTGATGAGCACGCTATCCAATCACCTTTCAGCACAGAAACCAAAAAGACTTGTGACTGGACAATGAAGGCTCCATTGTCAAAAGCGGCAAAGCTGTGCACCCAGCAGCAGAGGAGTTTGCCAAGTTGTGCGTGTGTCTCGGTTTAAACCCACATACTGTAGCTCTTTTAGGATCTAAAAATACAGATGTTCATGTATAACCTGCTCTTGAATAAATGTTTGGAGTGAACACAGTAGAGGCAGGGCCTAACGCCTGATGTTACTTACTGGACTGGGCAACTCTAATGCACAAGACTAGTATAAATGAGTCGAGAGAAACTACGCCACTTTTCCGTACTTCCGTAGGTAACCATACTTCTCTAGAGGAATTATATTTGGGAGGGGGGTTAATTTCTCTCTTTTTTCTCAATCCTATCTATTCCAGAGTGTCTTTGGACATTTTGTTTGCAAATACCATTAAAATAATTCCAAAATTTGCATACCCTGTTTAAAAATAGTTAGAATTCTATACAGCGGAATTCTAGTCTCGCAAAAACATTGTTTGGACTTTGGTTTCTGATAATTTGGAAATAATTATTTTGGCTTTGTTGAGCTGTTCTCTTACTCTAAAGACTATTCGTTGTAGCTTTTCTGCAGAAATTCACAGCTGCAGAAGTCAGAACGTTCTGGTGTTTCTGACCTACACTAAACAAGTGGCATAGCTCATGGAGATCCACCTGAGAAACTGCCATCGCCAGCCTGGGTATGTGTGGTGTGCGTACGTACATATGTATGTTTCTGTGCATGTGTGTATGTATGTATATGTGTGTGTTCCTGACCTACACTGAACAAGTGGCATAGCTCGTGGCGATCCACCTGAGAAACTGGCATCTAGAGTCTGGGTATGCATGCGTGTATGAATGTACATACGTATTCGTTTCTGTGCTTGTGTGTGTTCGTGTGTGTGTGTGTTCGTGTGTGTGCGGGTATGTTTTAGTGCGTGTGTGTGCGCAAATGTATGCATGCATGTATGTATGTATATGTGTGTGTTTCTGTATGTGGGTTTGTGTGTGTGCGCGCGTATGTATATATATGTGTGTGTGTGTGTGTAAGTGTGTGCTTGTGTTAGTGTGTGTGTGCGCATGTGTGTGAGTGAGTGTGTGGGAGTGCATATGCATGTGTGTGTGTGTTTGAGGGAGAAGACCCTGTTTCCACTCCTCCTTCAGTTCCCTTCCCACGCATCCTCACGCTGTTTAGCTGCCAGCCGCTTTTGGTCTGAAAAGTAAGAGACACAAACTCAGCGTGTTTTACATCCATTTTCAATTATTTTTTGCGGAAGGAGAATGTAAAATGTCTAGGGATCCGATAAACAACTGGATCCGTTTCTCACAAAGGTTACATCTACGTTATAACAACGCAAGCTATGTGTTCTGAGAGAGTGTGTATGTATATGTGTTGGGTTGTATGTGTGAGTTATAGGTCTACATTGATCAGCTGTGAAAGGAAACGGTGAGAGTGGGCTAACCATAATGGCTACATGTATACTGGGGAAAACGAGAGATGTTGAATTAAGCCGATTATAGGGTGGACTGGGGAGAACGACTTCCACCCAGAATGGAGGACTCTTCTTAGTTGGCAGGGGTAGGGGGTGTAAAGTTCTTTCTAAAGTGTTACTCCTTTTGAGCCACAAAAACTTATACACATCATAGTGAACCATTGCAGAGAGCATTCTTTGAAATATGGCTCCATCTAGTGGTGGAGGCTGCCACCCGGAAAGAAGGACACAGAAAGGCGACTTCACAGTGCGTTCACCTCGAGGGTGGAGGCCGTGTACAGGGACAGAAGGACACAGAAAGGCGACTTCACAGTGCGTTCACCTCGAGGGTGGAGGCCGTGTACAGGGACAGAAGGACACAGAAAGGCGAGTTCACAGTGCGTTCACCTCGAGGGTGGAGGCCGTGTACAGGGACAGAAGGACACAGAAAGGCGAGTTCACAGTGCGTTCACCTCGAGGGTGGAGGCCGTGTACAGGGACAGAAGGACACAGAAAGGCGAGTTCACAGTGCGTTCACCTCGAGGGTGGAGGCCGTGTACAGGGACAGACGGACACAGAAAGGCGAGTTCACAGTGCGTTCACCTCGAGGGCGGAGGCCGTGTACAGGGACAGAAGGACACAGAAAGGCGAGTTCACAGTGCGTTCACCTCGAGGGTGGAGGCCGTGTACAGGGACAGAAGGACACAGAAAGGCGAGTTCACAGTGCGTTCACCTCGAGGGTGGAGGCCGTGTACAGGGACAGACGGACACAGAAAGGCGAGTTCACAGTGCGTTCACCTCGAGGGTGGAGGCCGTGTACAGGGACAGACGGACACAGAAAGGCGAGTTCACAGTGCGTTCACCTCGAGGGTGGAGGGCGTGTACAGGGACAGACGAAAGCATGATGAGGAGGAGTGAGAAAGAAAGGGGAGGTCAGATGAGGGTATGGGGAATCTCTCACCTCGAGCCTCCTGCAGTTTCCTCCTCTCGGCCTCCTTCTCGTCCCGGCTCTGCGGGCTCCGCACGCCCAGCGCCCCGATGACCAGCCTGCGGGCCAGGACTGCGCTGGTCTGGGGGCGCTCCTTAGCGGGCAGGAGGTAGTCTGAGAGAGAGGGAGACACATTTAGCTTAAGAATTCCATGCCCCCACGCGCGCACACACGCGCACACGCACGCACGCACGCACGCACGCACGCACGCACGCACGCACGCACGCACGCACGCACGCACGCACGCACGCACGCACGCACGCACGCACGCACGCACGCACGCACGCACACACACACACACACACTACTGCGAGGTCCTGACTCTTCATATGATGCAGGAACAAAGAACCTTAGAGGGACAATTTTCTCTTTTTTTTTTTTATTGCCATTATTTGGAAATTAATGATCTATAATGTGATCATATACAAAAAAGGTTCAAGAAGACCATTTATTTGATTCTGGTAGAATTTGTCCCTCCCACAATTTTGATGTTCATTGCAATGGATACATACAGGTATGAAAATTAAGAGTTTTTAATAAAGCGTAAACCAACAGGATTATGCGTTATACAGGAAGAGCCCGTTCATAGCTCAAGCACTTTCATAACCTTCCATGTTCCACTTTCAAAATGAAGCTCCTTCAAGGCTTTTCAATACCCGTGAGACCTTTGAAGAACTGCTACAGTGCGCTGTGCAGAAAGGAAGGCTCTGGCAGATCGGTGCATCGTTAGCCGTGTACGCGCAAGCACGCCTCCGACGACGCGGTTACCTGAGCAGCTGCGGGCTTTGGCCTTGGTGGCGGCCGACGCCTGAGAGAGGGGGCGCACCTTCATCAAGGGGTGTTTGGACGTGAGGACGTCTCTCGCTGTACAGGGGAGAGGAGGGGAAGTGGAGATTACATTACATTACATTACAGTCATTTAGCAGACGCTTTTATCCAAAGCGACGTACAGTAAGTGCATATAGAAAGGTCATCGAAGTAACTACAGAACAGATAAGAAAGCACATTCTTCCCATACAGTATCAGCTATCCCTAGTAACGAACACAATGCAGTTCACAGTGAACTGGGTAAATCATCTCTACTACAATTCTATTCTAAATAAACTCCTCAAAAAAAGTTCGGAAACGTTATTTCGGTCGATTATTCCTCCCCTTTAATAATACCAATTGGTATTGTATTTTATATCGTTGGAAAGCCTGATTAGTCACCTTTACAACGAGGTACAACTTGTAAGGATCGTGCATTCGTGGAATGAGCAACACAGCTAACCGTGTGGGTAGCGGCCCAAAAAAATGTGCCAAAATCCCCTGCAATATTCTTCTGTTGGTATTCACTCTCGTTTTGAGTTGCTTGGTGGACTGGATGATTGCACTCTCCCACAGTAATAAGGAAAAAACAACACATATTGGCCATTTTTACACTTTATTCATTTTACACTGTCAGGGACCTCAGTAGCGTGTGGAAGATCCATACGCAGCCACAACAGCTTGGCACCTCCTCCTCATGCTGGTCACCAGCCTGGTCACACACTGCTGTGGGATGGCATCCCATTCCATCCCACTGGCATACACCTGCCAGCACTTGAAGCTCAAAACGAGAGTGAATACCAACAGAAGAATATTGCAGGGGATTTTGGCACATTTTTTTGGGCCGCTACCCACACGGTTAGCTGTGTTGCTCATTCCACGAATGCATGATCCTTACAAGTTGTACCTCGTTGTAAAGGTGACTAATCAGGCTTTCCAACGATATAAAATACAATACCAATTGGTATTATTAAAGGGGAGGAATAATCGACCGAAATAACGTTTCCAAACTTTTTTTGAGGAGTTTAGTATAAATAGAGATGAAGTGTACACTGCGCCTCACGGCGGTGCTCAGCGCCGGCCCTGGAACCGAGTTGAATGCTGGGTCCGGACCCAAGAAGCAAGGCGAATCAGCCGCGTAACAGAGATTTATCAGCAACAGGGTCTGAAATGCTGGTAAAATTTAGATTTTTGGCCGGTAAGGCTACTCAAGCAGCCACTTTGGCAGGTAACCAAGCAGGTTGTGTTATATTGCATAAGGTAATGTAGCTGGTAAAATGTTGAAAATGGCTGATAATTTTTAGAAACCACCGGCCAGGCCACTCTGGCCATTGGGTGAAAAAGTTAATGTCATGCCCTGATCAGCAAGTGGTATAAGCCGCGGACCTCCAGGACCAGGGCTGAGGATGACTGCAGTAGAAGGCCCACACTACTCATCCTCTGGGCTTGGGACTGCCCGGCTGCCCTGAGGCAGGTGTAGGAGAAAGGGATTTTCAATAAACTCTGCCTGTCAGGAACTCACCCGCGATGGGGCTGGAGAAGAGTCCGAGCACGTGCGTGTCATCCACCCACTGGATGTCAAAGCCCCTCTGCCTGGCCACGAATGAGAAAAGACGCAACAGTCAAACATCTTTTTATCAGCTAGCCCGGGTGGTGTAAGGCTACCTCTCTGAAGACTGCCTATCACTGGGCTGATGTCCTTTCCGGCTTTACTGCTCTAGATTACTCTGATTGGAGGCTACAGCTCTCAACTTCATTTTTATTACTGTCCTACTAACTACTTACTTTTATTACGCATTACTACCAACCGTTACTGTATCTGTCAGAGGCAGAGTGGACTAGAACTGGACTTACGCTGAGGTAATAAAGGTGTGTAAAAAGGTTTTCTTCTAGTGCGACCTATATGCACAGACTCATATTCATAGGACTTGGAGATGTGTATTGACTCATGTTGCAGGTACTTGCTGGCAGTGGCTGGACATGCAAATACACTGAATTTGCATTGGCTTGTGCTGAAGGGTTTCAGTGGTTGAGCCGACTGGTGGTGATTCATTCAGACTCAGGGCTGAGAGACTCACTGGTAGGACTGGAAGGCCCGCAGCAGGTCCTCGGTTTTGAACTCGCTGGGGAAGTCGTAGATCTCCACGATGTTGGACAGCTCGTCTTCCCGCAGCTCCACCTCCGGGTCCCGCTCCGGGTCCCAGTTATTGTAATCGAACCGCGGCTCCTGGATCGACTCCTTCTTTTTCCCGACATTCAGCGAGATCTGGAGAGGCAAAATGTAGGTGAGGTTCCAAGTGGAGTTGGCAATTCAAGCCAACTCAATGTCTTACCTAAAACGCAAAGCTGGCTAGAATGTGCGAGAGCCAATCAGATTCAGGATAATCTCAAGGGCTATAGCTTGCTTTTCCAGACGTTTAGAGTTACAGTGTCTGGGGTCTAGATCAATCCAGGAGATTTGCGCACTGAATGATTCGGAAACAAGAAGCAACGTGGAAAAAATTTAACTAAGCTGGATGATACCTTAAGAGAGGAAAAAATGTCACCTGGACAAAGCAGGGGGGTTATATCAGAATTCTACTGCAATTTTTAGACTCAAACCACCTATTGCTGTCGAAACGATAAAACCACTACAATGGCTCAAGACATGGAAAATGCAAGTATGGCTTGTCCAAGGACAAAAGGAAAAAATTGCATTAATTAAGCTGGAACACATTAAAACAAAACTCCGACATGACTCTCTGAATCTTCAAAAAATGGTGGGTTATACACTGCTCAAAAAAATGAAGGGAACACTTAATCATCACAGTGTAACACTAAGTCAATTAAACCAAACCGGTCATTCTGGACGATGTTGCAGGCAGCATAACATTCGCCATGGCGTCTCCAGACTTTTTCACGTCTGTCACATGCGCTCAGTGTGAACCTGCTCTCATCTGTGAAGAGAACGGGCGCCAATGGCGAAACTGCCAATTCTGGTGTTCTCTGGCAATTGCCAATCGAGCTGTACGGTGCTGGGCTGTGAGCACAGGTCCCACTACAGGACGTCGGGCCCTCATGCCACCCTCATGAAGTCTGTCTCTGACAGTTTGGTCAGATACATGCACACGAGTAGCCCGCTGGAGGTCATTTTGTAGGGCTCTGGCAGTGCTCCTCCTGTTCCTCCTCACACAAAGGAGCAGATACCGGTTCTGCCGCTGGGTTGTTGCCCTTCTACGGCCCTGTCCAGCTCTCCTCGTGTAATGGCCCGTCTCCCGGTATCTCCTCCACGCTCTTGAGACTGTGCTGGGAGACACAGCAAACCTTCTTGCGACGGCACGTATGGATGTGCCATCCTGGAGGAGCTGGACTACCTGTGCAACCTGAATGGGCTGCAGGTACCGCCTCATGCTACCAGTAGTGACAAGGGCACTAGCAAAATGCAAAACTAGAGAAAAATCAGTCAGGAAGGATAAGGAGAGAGAAATGGTCTGTGGCCACCACCTGCAAAACCATTTACTTCAGCAAGACAACCCCCAATGCACTGCTGTTGCATCTGTTGTCACTTTCATTTGCACCAAATCAGGTGAAATTGATTCACAATCATTTATGCTTCCTAACTGGACAGATCGATATCCCAGAAGTGTTCCCTTAATTTCTTTGAGCAGTGTAGTTAGGGTGGTATGTTCCCTCTAACATACCAGCAGCTCTCACCCACACCACTGAACACGTGTCTGGTAGGGACTGAAAGAAAGGGTCAAAAGGGTGCCATTTATGGTATGTTTACGGTTTCACACATAATACATAATTAGTATCACAAGCTCGACTTGCTGAAGAATTTTTTTCATACAGAGTAAAGGGTACAAAGGAAGGCCAGTGTTCGGAAGGACCCTGAATGCTGAAAATGATCAAAGCTTCTGATTCCATCCTTCTGTGGTAGGGGTGGGCAAGTTGAACAGAAATAAAAGTATAAGTTAACAGCTGCTGAATCACTGCAACCCTGTTTGGAAAAAGGGCGACCACCAAAAGACTCTTGCTTTTTCTGTGAGACGCAGTTATGAGAAAGAGATAAGAAACCTCATTGGATCTTCAGAATATAAGCATTGCTGACACCTGTTTGTGAAGCAAACTGACTACTTGTTTATGCAAATGACACTCTGCCAGCCTGCCAGCTGTGGCGATCATTAATCACATCCAAAATGTATTATAATTTTAATTAATTAATTTATTATTCAGCAAACTCCTCAGAAAATAAAAAACAAATCAAATAAAAAGAGCATTCACCGATTTAACAAAACCCTGAACCTATATGAGAGATTATAACATGTAGGCCTTTCTGGGGGTGATCATTGTGAGAGATGTGTTTGCTTACCTCCTCTATCAGGTGAGGATCCAGGCAGTCGCCGTTGTCATTGAACAGGGTGTCCCAGCTATCTTCATCCTGCTCCGGCTCCTGTTGCTCTAAAGAGCTCTGCTGACTGGTTTCTATCCCGGACGAGTCCCCGGCTTCACCGACCGCTTGGGCCCCCGGTGGGCTGCTACAATTCCTCAGCCCCTCCCCCTCCCCCTCCCCCTCCTTCTCCGAAAGTGGCCCTGCACCAGGCTGAACCAGCCCAACCTCTGTCTGGGGCCCCAGCCGAGACCCGCCGCCGTCCATCTGGGTGCCTTCGGTCTCGTTTTTGGTCCCTGAGTCGCCGTTGGGGAGAGTGTCGGTCGCTGTCCCGTCCTCCCTGGTGGCCGCCGCCTGGTTACCGCCTCCTCTTTCCTTCTTGGTTCTGCCGTTGCTCTTCCTGCCCTTGTCGCTGTAGCGGGGCCTGCTTCTCGGCTTGCCTGCAACCTGCGCCTGGGCCTTGTCTTTGGGGGATGGGTTGGGGTTTGCGGGGGCCTCTTTCAGGGGGGTCCCTCCCTCCTGCCGTGTCTTGGGGACATAGAGCACCATGTCGGGCTTCTTGGAGCTCGCCGGGGTCCTTTCCCCCTCCTGCTCCATTATTTACAGGAGAGGCTTTGCCTGAAATTGATCATTAATTGGACTCTCTGAAACCATGGCATAGCATGTGCACTCACACACATTATTCAGACAACAAAGCAGTGTACTGCCAGCAACTGGCAACATGCAAGTGTTCATCAATACACTGCTTTAAAAATGCACCCATTTACAGTCATTAGAAATAAATTGTTGTACGTGACATGGTTTGGGGTGTCAAACAAAGTCCTGGTAGGCTACAGTGTCTCCAGGTATTTGTGGTTTCCTTTCAATCAGCAGCCAATAAAGGCCCTGAGAAGGTATGTTGATTCTTCAGCCAATCAACAACTTAAATGACTCACTGGTGCTGAAATATAATGAAAACCAGCAGATAAACGCGGTCCTCCACTATTGGATTTTTACACCCATATTTTAGAGGGTCAGATTATTTCAATTTTTAACACACGACATAGATAAGGATGGATGGTTTCAATACCCAAATCTGAACCATCAATGACATAAATCCCACTGACTAGTGGGTGTGTAGAGTCACATGGAATTTCTTATAAAAATCGCCAACATTTTTATTTTATTTTAAATAACGCTTTATTAGTTAAAATGGCTAAACGCCTTCCTATAAATGTCTAGTCATAGCAGTGTATTTAGTAAAATAAATTTAAAAATAAATAAATAAATAAATATATATATATATGCTTGTTGCAAAATAAATAATTGTCGACTAACTATTAATAGCGTGCCAGCCATATACTGTCAGAAGTCAATTATATTTATATAACTTCCGAAAGTATGCATATCGAAATAAACTAACGTTACATAACGTTACGTGGCTAACTCGAAGACTAGCCCAGCTACGTTAGCATAAAATATAGCTAGCTACCAAAAACCACAAATATTTGGTTTGCTAGCCAGCCAGATTGCTAACTTCACAAACAAGGTAACCTAGTTTAGCGCACATTTGGTATTCATCTTGCTCAAATGAGGTTGGACAGTAAAATATTGTGCGTCAGCTTTCACTGTCTGTGCGTTAAATAAGCTTTCGCCGTGTGTGAGCGTTAGATAACGTTTACAGTTATCCAACATCAGCAAACGTTAGCCAACTAGGTAGCACTAACACTAACAATCCTGGTACAGTAGTATTTGTACGCAGAACCCACATCTTCAAGAGCAAGATATAACGTTACTCTGAATTCCTCTTTATTCAAGTAAATGTTTTCAAATGCAAAACACTTTCCCGGAGGGCCTGTCACTCAAGATCGGCGGCGTACGAACAGCAAGCTAACGTTACATGCAATGGTAGTTTAAATCATAATAATTTTAAAAAAGCTTGCTAGCTACCAGAAGAACACTTTAATCAGTTTTATATTCATGATCACTGTTCGAACAGATAGGTTGAAATAACTACCTTGTTCGTTCTGATAATAATCCTTAGCTTGAGCAACTTAAATTTCCCCCAAAACACACCACCGGATGTTTGGATCTGTCCATTTTTTGTTTACGTCATAGAACTGTTGAGCCCCATGGTATATCTGGGAATTGTAGTTTTTATTTGTGGATTTTTACCAGAGTGGCGCTGTAGGAATGGATGAATGGCGTGCATTACTTTACATTCTATTAGTAGACGCCCTATTAAGTTAAAAATCAAGAAGAAATCGAGAGGAAAGTTTAAAATAAAAATATTTACAATAATTAAAATTTAAATAAAATGTAGTAATGACTGTAAAGAAGCAGATGGAACTGGTGTGATAGGTTCAAATAGGGTAGGCTATTCCAGGTGTGTGGGTTGGGGCAGAGGACGGAACTTTGCATACAAGAATCCCATTCTGGCCCTCGGTCATGTCAGCAGTTTCCTCACTGAAATGGTAGTAGATTATCATGTATGAGAAGTTGACAACTGGTTCAGTTCTGTGGTAGGACTTGAAGGAGCATGGTCGAGGCTGACATCAATGGAGACAGAAGGCTGAAAGTCTTCTATTGCACCTAGAATGAGCCACACCACCTGTTCCTGCAGGTTAACACCAATCAATGTTTAATTAAGGGGAGCCAGCTGACAGTAATACTCCCTGCATGAAGGAAACACCTTAGCATCAGACAATGCTGATTTGATTATTTTAACATGTTGTACTGGATGGTACCCCCCCCCCCCAGGAAAGAGAGATAGAGAGAGAAATTAAAGATGACAAATATCCTACATAAAACATGTTGTATGACAGCAGACCTCACACCCTACTCCCACCGCCTGTGTGTCTCTTGTCCAGGAAATTAAATTTCCTTAGAAAAATTTCACAGGCGTTCTCCTATTCGCAGTGTCAATGTGGTAGATTTTGGACAATGAGTGAGTGGTGCCATTTTCTGGCCCCCACCTTCTCCCGAGGTCACCTGACCAAAGCATTGACCCTTGGCACCACCACCTCGCCTCACACCATACTCACATCCATGTGAACGACTGGATCGTCTCGCTCCCGGAAAACAACTCCTGTACTGCATTACTCTATGTGGCAAGTCAGAAATACCCAACTTGACACTTGGAGCACTGGCCTTTGGCAGAATGTGTAAGTTTCTCGCAAGATTTGTGACACTACATCTCAAAGCTGACAGTTTCATATAGTCATTGATGAAGAAAGAATCCCTGTAGTCAAAATCATTTAAAATAACTCATTCCGTTCGGTGTGCTCACAATGGGATCTATTGTATTGTAGAGATTTATAGGTCAGACGACATCCAATGACAGGAAACTGACTACAATAGCTTAGGAAACTGGGCGTACGTGTCTTGAAGCTTGTGGGTAAACTCAGACAGGATTGAAAGCCAAATGCCCGACAGCCAGACTTGCAGGTAACAAGGCCAACTGTCCTGCAGTCCAGCCTGACCACTTTAAATGAATGGAAAAACACATCTCAAACAAAAACATCCCAGTGATTTCCATATGCACTGACAACTGTGGGACTTTGGGAAAACCATGCTTCCAGGCAATGCCATGCAGTGCCTCCAGATCCTCATGCAATGAAACCAGCCAGGTTTCCAGTACCTCAAAATGGAAGAGGAGATCGGAATAGTGCTTTCCCAGAATTCAGTGCTGGTACAAAGCTTTTCATGCCTCACAGCACACAAATAACAAAGTTTAAAGTGAATTAAATTGACAACAGTAGCTATGTGTGTTGAATTAAAAATCAATTCTAATTTTCAAACGGAGGTCTTGAAGCGCTGTACTCTGTTAAAATGCAATCAACCTGCACCATCGTAGTTTTACCCTGCCTACAAAATGTACGGAGGGATTTCTCCTCTTTCCCACAGAATGGGCATTTACAAAAGCACTGCACATACAGAGGGGTGAGTGCGCATCATGAACCCCATAATGGGTGAGGTTTTTATGTACTCTTAATCACTGACGTATTTGAACCAATGAGAAAACTTTGCAATCTAAACAGAGGCTAAACAGATCGCCCACGCATAGCGCATAATGAACTCCACCCACTTTGAGGTTCATTAAACCTCACTCGTCCATCACTTTCTGCATAATTTTTTATGTTATTGAGTTGGGCATGAAAGTGTGCAGCACAGAGCTATAGAGCTGAAGTGAAGTCCACTTCTGGCAGGGTTTTCTGGAGGCAGGTTGCTGACCCCCTGATCGTAAAGGTCACCGTGGGAGACACGGAGGACCCCCACAGTCATGGGATGGATGAGGAGGCAGAGGCACATTTGAAATGTAAAACAAAAAAGTTAGAGGTTACTATGTGCAAAAAGGTGTTACGGCTTTGCTGTTGCTTCTGGTGTATGTGGTATGAGTGGAAGCATGAAGGCAAATTACTGGCAGCTTTTGTTGATATCATAAAATATGGAGCGACTGTATAAAACATTTTTAATACTGTAATATTCATCAATTGAAGTGAGAATGAAAAACACAAGACAAGTACAACAAAATTAACAAAACAAACGGTTTATTATGTGAAGAAACAGTTACAAATAATCTCTTAGGGAGGTTGGGTAGATAGTTTTTCTTTGCCTACAATTGTGATAATAAAATGTATTCCACATTTACCACTAGATGGCAAAAGAGATCCATATTTAGCTTTTTATTTAAAACCACAAATTCTGCCAATGAAATCATGACTGGAAGGCTTTATCGCCTTTCAGGAGAAGAAAGAAGACACTGCTACACAACACCACAGGGTCCCTATTGCAATTTGTAATACAATCAATGACATTCAATTGAATATATTTGAATTCCCTTTTTTAAATAAAATGTTTAATGTTTTAAGTACCTCTTAAGTAATGGTTGTCGAGGTCTGATTGGCCATGTCACATTTTGGCAATTGTATTTGCCTGAAAATGGAGATTTTATTATTTGGTGAACATAACAATTATTATGTTTCAATATCATCTCTATCGTTGAAGGTAGGAGCACAGTCATTTTTTAGAGGTATTCAGTAGCTATTAGCTAAACATATTTTTAAAATCTAAAATAGGTTTAGTACAATTTTCTACACCAAGCTCAGCTGCATTGTCAAAGTCATTATGCTGTGGAAGCATACTGGAATGCCCAGATTTATATGCAGATCTTAGGAGCCTGACCAACCAATGGAATTGCTATTACACGATGAGGCAGGGAATACCCTGCTGACTGGAAACTCCATAACTAGGCAATATTGTAGCCAATTATACATGACCCTGTGGAGCTTCCAGTTACGCTCACAATGACAGCAATTTATAATCTATACAACTGTGCCTAATACTTATAATAACACAGTGAGAAACTGTCCCATTGTATAGCTAACAGCTGTTTTCATGGATTCTGCGGTCACATTTTTTTTGTCTAAAATGATATGTCATGTGTTCATTTGTTTTGAACACAGTTCAAGCAGTTAGGCTGGGCCAACATGATTAGGTGAGTCCCAAGGGCCTGAGGCCAGATTTACTGTGCTCCTTTATTTTTTATATGAATAACCACCCCACCTGGGACAAATGCATGCTCAAAGTATGTTTAAATTGTAAAACGAATCTAAATATTAATTCAAAAATACAACACTTTAGACTGTATTAAAAAACAAATAGGATATTTTTCAAACATAAATGCTGAAATATTAAGTAAGTAATTTTATGACATTTCTGCTTCCCCCATCCCCTCCTTCCCTCATCCCTCCTTCTGTTTCTCTCACTCTTTTCTTCTCTTTCTCCCTCTCAGCAGGCAGTATTTTTGTACTCGGTCAGTGTGTGGCCTTAAAGAGCTCCTTGCTCTCTATGTTACAAGAGTGACGGTAACAGACTTTGATCCGGATGGAAGGATCGGCTGGTGTCTAAAAAGAGAGTGCGCCCAAGAGATGCAGCCAATCTCTGTCTTAAAAGTGAATCAGGTCAGACGAGCAACACTGTTAGGCTCCACATTGGACATATGAGTGTGCTCAGTGTGGTTGCTAAATGTACCACTAGTCAATTAATGACATGCTGTATGTTTACAGACCGGTATGTGCGTTGTGTGTGTTTGCCTTTGTGTATATTGCGCGTGCATGCTTTAACACGGGTGCTTATGATTATATGCATGCTAAGAATGTGTTGTGGCTTTCTCAGATCCAAGAGGCTTGTCAATACGAGTTAAGTGCAGAAGTTGTGCTTAGCCTCTAATTATGTAGGCTCATAAAATTCCAATTCTAATGTGATATAATATAATCCCTCTCTCCTTCTCTATATGGGGCTCCTTCCATAACTGGCTGTGTTTAATCTCTGGTTTGGTGTCTTTGCCCATGGGGCCAAGGTTGTGGTGTACAACTTAACGAGTAGGGCCCACACGCGTATCATTGGGTATCTGGCTAACTGTATGAAATGGAGTCGGTTTTGCTCACTTTGGACTGGCCAGGCCCTCCTCTCGCTCCCTCTGGTATATTCTGAGTAGTGGAATTTAAACTTCTGGACCAAATAAAATCGAGAATTCAGCTGAGACAGGACTGCTGCACTATGGGAAGTGATGTGATCTGTTGAGATGTTAAATCAAGGATTTAAAGATCCTATAGCACTTTTCAACATTTGAATCATGGTGTTTTTTGGTCCAGCTCCTACAAAACTAGCTCTGGTTGCATAACTAGTTCCCCAAAATCTGTTTTGCTACACAATCCCTTGCAAATTACTATTGACTTCTTAGTTGGTAAAACAGCTTGATAAAGCAAAGATATAAGTAACTAATAAGAATACTAAATAATTGGAGAAACAGACCACCATACTTACTGGAAAAATAAACACTGGTTTTAATATAAGTCCATGTGAATAGGGCAGACATTCACAGTTGTAGAGCAATACTTGGCTGTGTGGTGTGCAGGTTGGCCAGAGATTTTTTCCACAGGGTTCCATGTATCTGTTCATATGACAAGGGATGTAATAGAAACTGACAGAAGAGACAGTGTTTTTCAAAGCAAACTGAACCTCTTGTGCATGGACCATTTCCACATTCTGGAATGTTCCAGAACATGGAACCCGTTTTGAGAATAAGTGCACTGTCAGCAGTGGCTATATGTAGACCTGATGGCTGAAAGAACAAAATGAATTGTGATTAATTTACAGTTGAAAAAACATACACAATGGATCAAGCCATGCTTTTCTTGGAGAGGACGCATTTGGTAAAGTTTTTGCCAAAAATTGTTCAGTGTGTGGCTCTTTTATGAATGCAGCTCTTTGACAAGATCATGAGGCCAAACCGAGAAAAGAGAGAGTGAAAGTATCAGGAATTTCTAAATGAAAAGTGTGAAAAGTGCAGCGTAATGGAGGTGTGCACTAGTGTATTTAGCTACCCTGTACCACCGTGGTGGTGGTGAACCTGATTTTGGACATTGACAGAGAGAGTGGTGCCGTTTTCTGGCCCCGACCTTCTTCCGAGGTCACCCGACCAAAGCATTGACCCTTGGCAACCACCCACCACCTTGCCTCACACCCTACTTACATCTATGTGAACGACTCACTGCCAAAAAACAACCGTTGTACTGCATTACTCTATTTAGCAAATCATAAATAACCGACTTGACATTTGGAACACTGGACTTGGCAGAATGTGTGAGTTTCTTGCAAGATATGTGTCACTGTATCTCAGAGCCGACAGTTTCACATGGTCATTGATGAAGAAACAATCCCTGTTGTCAAAACCAACCGCCCTGCCCCCCCCCAGTCCACAATTGCACCAGCTGTGGCAGCACCAATCCCCCCCAACCAGGTCCATAATCTTACCTGAGGTTAGAGCCAGCCCTGGCATCAGCGCTGCTGCAGGTGCTGTCCAGGCCTCAGATCCATTACAAGTGCTTTGCAATTAACTGGCCAATTGGTTATAAATTGTCCCTAATTTAGTGTGAAGGACAAAGCGTTCTCCACAGGAGCTGTTTGGTGGAGCTGAGTGGTGGGAGAGGGATGTACACATGATTCTAAAGCTTAAATATGGTCTCTTCAAGACCTATTTTCACTTCGTTTTGTTGTTGTAGCTCTGTCTGATTCAAGTAAATCACGGCATGTAGCACTTTGAGAAAGCGAGCACATCTCAGTCTGCCAGGGGAAAAACGGACGAAAGTTCAAGTCAGGATCAGAAAAACAAGGCATTGAAATGGTTACGCTTTATTTCGAAAGTGACAGCTCATTTAGACAAATGAAAAGCCCACCGTGCTTTGCTGGAGTTCATCGTATTTGAAGTCAGCGGAATTGAATTCAACTTGTCACTATAATCCCAAATACTTTATAAGCATTCCCTCTTTTGCCGCAGGGATATCTTTTACTGCGAAAATTACACCCCTTTAAATTGCCCACCGTTCTCTGCTAGTCCGGTTGCAGTCCTGTTACAAAACCAAAATGTTGCCTGTGATACAATACCAGCATAAGTATCATGCGTATTATTATTATGATCAAAAATTTGGCCAAATCTCAGAGCTTGGTAAAATCCGATCGCATATGGCCCAATTGTCTTTCTTAACAAGTGTTATATAACAATATATAACCAATTACATATTGACTCATTCCAGATATACCACAAATGATGTCAAAATGAGTGAGTAATATGCATTATATCATGACAGTAAGTTAAAAACAAGACGAACATGAGAAATAAAGTTTTATTTTTTATTTAATTACAATATAACAATGAACAAATCATTCTTTACGCATTAATTTGTTACAGTTGTGATGCCCACCAGACATATAATATTGACTGACTTCCAAAAATAAAACTAACTGTGGCTGTTTTAAAAAAAAAAAACTCTTAGTGATCATGTTAACCAATTTACTTTTTAAAGTAATTTTTTTTGTCATAATTTAAATGACCTCACACGTTTGACAAAAAAATAAATAAAAATGATAAAATAGCTGAGGACCTCTGGCATCAGATAACAAATCTAAAATATGTTATTGTGGATTCTAATTTGAGCTTTCAACATCATATTTAAAGTGTAACAAAACTGAATTTTGGAACTATGTGTAGATAGACCATTGTTGTCAGAGGCCGGTGCAGAAAAACGAATATACACTTTTATCACTAACAGGTTAAACCACTGTTATGCACTGTTTTTGTTCGTTTGTTTCATTTCACTTGTGTTTAAAGCCCTCGATGGATCAGCACCCGAACAAATTTAGTTTCATTACCAGCCAATCACATCTGAGATAATAAAGCTTTTTTGTGTTTCAAAGATGAAAATATGTATGAAATGGTGAAATGTCCTTTTTATTGCATTTTCCTTTGTGAAGCTCTTTGACCTGCTTGTTTCCTCGTATGAAAGTTGCTGTATAAATAAAGTTGGATCTTTTTTTATCTGGCTAGTTACCTATGGTAGTATCATAGGTTATAAATAGGTTATATCATAGAATATATCATAGCTTACAGTTACACCATATGCAACCATTACATTGTTGTCCAAAAAAAATAAAGGTCAGATGTAATGTTTAGGTAACGCCGTCAGCTGTATGAGTACGCCGTGTACGCAAGCCTACTGTGCTACAGTCATAAGCACTCAGGCACTTCTGGCTTACTGAGGGCACAGCTGTTGCCTCTTGCTTCTTGTCTCAGCTGCAGCCTGAGCAGGTGACAGTGAAATGTCACCTGGCATACCTGTGGCGCGGTCCGTGGGCTCGGTTTACCTAGGAAAAGGTCACTTTTGATTAAGCACGAGAGGCTCTTCAAAGGCTCGTCGCGGTCAGCTGCGGCAGAGGCTGGAAGGGGAGACGGGGAGCGGGAGGAGAAAGGCATTCCAGCGCGAGCACGCTGTTCCGGCCTGTTTGTTGCTCTTGGAGCGCGGGCCTGTGATATTCGGTCCGGAGGCTCTTGCCAGGAATGGGGATTAGCCTCTCGTCTGCTGGTGCGCCGGTCTGTGCCCCCCCGCCACCCCTATTCCCCTGTGAAACCCAGGCAGGCCTCTAATGCCTGTTCTGCTGCCAGCTTCTTCGATGTGTGGCTCCCTCACGGGGGCACGTCAAACAGACAGTGGTGAGACACACAGGCTGGTCACTAAAACAATGCAGGACTTCTGATCATGGTGCAATGAGTGGGCAAGCCAGTGGTACAGAACCGGGATGTCTAACGGGAAAGTTTTTTTTTTCCTCTTTCTATTATACTATATTTTAATAATATCTTCCTCATATTCTCTGCCAATGTTTTTCAGTCTCAGCATATGTCATATTAGGTCTTTTGCTTTTTACTTTAGATGATCTTGGCTCACTGATTACAAATCGTTCTGTTCATTTTTATGCGCATGCTACCGTATTCATATACTTCAGCACCCTCAGTTGATAAAGCTTTCACAAATTTACAGGCTACCTTTCATGCCATTCAAAATGCTCTATTAGATCTTACACTTGTGCTAAACCCAACTAAGACAAGCTATATGATCTTCAGTAGATCAAAAACGAAACATCTTAAATATTTTAATTTGTATACTATGGATGGTCTTGAAATTCAGGGAGCCCAAGATTATAAATACATATATATATATATATATATACTTACTATTAGATGAAGAATTGTGTTTTAAAAGACATGTGGAAAAACTGGTGAAAAAACTAAAATATAAATTGTGTTTTATCAGTGCATTGTTGTATTCTCAGGGCACCATTGTAAAAGAGAGCTTTGCTCTCAATTGGCATATCCCTGGTTAAATAAAGGAAATCAATCAAAAAAGAAAGAAAGATTGTTGGCATTAAAATGCCATGCATCCAGCGTTTCCAATGTATTTTATATTCCAACAAAACAAGCTCCTCTTATATAAAGGCTTAACTGGAAGTCCATTTATCATGTCAGAAGTATGTCATTATCATACTACGCAGAAAATCATACTGCACACTGTTGTGGATACTGGATCCAAACCTGTCTGATTATGCCAATTTGTTGTGGATCTCCGAGTGAAAATATCTCAGAGTTGTTTTCAGAAATTCAGAGTTTTTCAACTTTACCTCTCAAATTTCTCTAAGTGTTTAAACAAAGAGGACGAGGCAATAATTCTCAGAGAATTCTAGACTTTATTTCATTAAATATACAACAAAAAGTCCAGCGGAGTGCCCCCGCAGAGACTATCAAAAATGCCAGACCTTATCCCATACACCGCACGATCAAGGTCTTGCCATCTCCCAGAGACACTCCCCTCGCTGGCTGGCTGTGCCCCTCCGCAGAGACACTCGCAATTATTCTTGGTTTACAGTCCATCTTTATACAGTTTCTTATCAGATTGTACATCTCATTATTTGTCCATCTGACCTATTTGACCATACAAACACAGGCAATCTCTATCCCCGCCTTTCTTCGAGAACTTTCCAAACGTTTCCTTTGTAGGGCCTACTCCTATTGGATTGTATCTAGGTGACACCTGGATTCTCAATCAACCGGCTCCGCCCCCCAAAGATAGCTTTCAAATTCCCCCCCCCACCTGAGATCCCCAGCCACCCATCTCCAGCTGTGTGCCCCCCCCCCCCCCCCTGGCATCGCCCTTCAGGCCTGGGAAACTATCTCTTATCAGACTCTGGTTTCTTGGATGCTATCCAAGTTCTTCTTCAAATTCCTGGACTGCTGACTGTGTGTAAAAAATAACAATGGCTAATTAGTATATTGCAATGTGTTGTTCTGCTTATTTTGTACTGAGCCCTGGCCGGCCAGACACCAGGTGTCCAGGCGCCAGGAGCGTCAACTTCTCTTATCTTATCAGACTCTCCGAAAAACAGCAGCCCCTGACTGGCCCTCAGCTCCCTCTAATCAGAGAGACAGAGAACATGTCTCTCTGCTCTTATAATATTTTACTGTGCTTATGAATGCATTTCTCTGTTCTTAATACATTTATACATTCTGTATATTGCTCTTAATACATTCACAGATACATATTCAAATATTATCAATACATATTATCACAGGTAATATAGTTTAAAGGTAATACATATTCAAATATAGTCAATATATATTATCACAGGTAATATAGTTTAAAAGTGATTCATATTCAAATATAGTCAATACATATTATCACAGGTGACCAATGGATTTAATGGAATTCCCAACAACACATCTGAAAAATGTTTAAAAGGACCATTTAGAGTTACCTTAAATGTTTATGGAAATGGCCATTCTGCATGTAAGTTGAATACCTGTCTAAAAATAATGGATAAATAGTCAAAACTATGGCACTGTGGAATATTGAAACTTTACAGACTGAGGTTTGTGGTTTAAGGAGGAATTCCACCCAAAAACAACATTAACCTTATTGAACAGATCAAGGCGCAACTTATTAAGTCTTTTTTTGTGGCTGGCCAAAAAAATAATTTGAATATACAGTTGAAAATTCGGTAGAGGTATATGTCATTTTGACGTATACCTCTACCAATTCCTCGTTTTTGAAAGACTAGTGTTTTCAAGTGGGCGTGTAAATTACATAGCAAGTAGGCGGAGCCAGTGAGGGAAGAATTTCTGCCTGTATTTCACTGTTCTGAATAGGACACATCCTAGATCAAGCTAGCTATCATTGCTATTTTGTTATAATGTCAGAAAATGACATTGATAGGCTACGTTATTTCCTAAAGATGTTTTGGCAAACGAAACCAAACAAGACTCAAGTGCTGTCGGTTAGAGTGGCGCTCCTCCGGTATTCCCTGAGTCCCTGTAGCTTACATCTTCCTCTGCCTTATTGAATCACCCGGTAAGTAACCATGTCAACTAACGTTAAATTATGATCCATGACCATTAAGTAGACTAACATTAGCTAGTTGACCATAAATTAACGGTTTCGCTTTGAGCATTCGATTACAGAAGCAATGTATTTTTTCTGGGCTAGTGCGTTAGCAACAGGTTTCTTGGCATAAAAAAAATGGGTTTTTAAATATGTTTTCCATGGAGTAGGCTATAGTAGCTAACTTTGCATTCGTTAATGGAAAGAGGTCAGATATTGGGGTGATAAATGCGTAGTTTTCATTTTTTGACCAACATCGGTGCGTTCGAGTTGCACTGGGAAAGTTTTGGCTTTGCTAGCAAACATAGCTAAAACGGCTAACAAGTAGCCTACAACAATGACATTTTAACTTTTAATTGTATATGTTTAATATTCTGTATTCGCATGTTGGTCGATACAAGAGCATTTCATACTGAAAAGCGGAAGGTTGGGGTTGATTTTCCGGCATGGAACCGGTGTGCGTAGCCTAGCTAAGTGTTACACGTCTGGCTAGGCTGGCTAATGTTTTCATGATACCAAACGTAGCATATGTAGTCATAGCTCATTTTTCCTATTCCCTTCTTGTAGTAATAAAAAACAATTCCCGCATTAGACTAATGTTAATTCATTATACACTTAAGTTTTTTTAAGCAAGATTTTCAGAACTCATCTGTAAATCTTTTCTGTCTGCTAGCTAGCAAACTGTTGGTCAACGAACAGTTAACTAGCGTTAGCAGGATAGTTTAACATGCTAGCGAAAGTGATTCGCAGGAACCAAACGCCAATTCTGAGTGAATGAGCGAAATATTACAACAGTAGTAGCATAATGGGTAAGCCTTAAACTATTGCTCGTGTTTTGCCTGACTTTTACTGGGACGGCTGATTGGGAAGGTGCGCTAGCCTCTCCCTCTCCAGCTAGAGCAGGGGTTTTCAAAGTGGGGGCCGCGGCCCAACGGGGGGCCGCCAGGGGGCGCCAGGGGGGGGCCAATTGGGGGAAGGAGAAAAAAAAAAAAAAATTTTTTTTTTTTTTTTTTTAATTTTCAATTTATAATTACTTTTTTGTATAAATAATAATAAATATATTAATATTAATCATATATAATTCATATGCCCATGCTTCTTTTTTCATCCCCTTCGCCAGTAACTAAGCCAGTAACTAGTCGTCTGCCTGTCAGTCAAGCGTGTGTGTTGAGCCCCGATTGAATAATAAAAATACGTCAAAAAACGGTCAAAATGTTATTGTATTGTGTATAAGTGTTTAGTTTGAAGATTTTTTTTTTTTTTTAAATTTTTTTTTTTTTATTTTTTTTTTTTAAATTTTTTTCGCAATAGGGGGGCAGGGGGGGGGGGCTAGAGCATGGAAAATATTGGGTTTTAGCAGGACAGCAGAGAAGCAGCGCCCAAATCGCCTTCGAAACAGAGGGTAGGGTATAGCAAGAGCCATACTCTGCCATACCCAAATGACGCCACTGCATTAGTGGCTAACTTGCCCGCAAGTTACTGCGAGCCTCTCTACTAGTCACTAAGAAACGCTGCAGACAGGCAGGCACGGCTACGCTAGCAGTAAAATGCCCAGTCCCTTAGCCTCCACTTCTCAAACGTCATTCAGTGGGCGTGGCAACCTGTTGTCTGAACTGTGTAAGTACCTTGGCTGTTGTAATTTATCTTAAACCATGTACCTGGTACAAGCGCAGTAGTTTGGGGCTATATCTCTGCTTTCACTACAGGTATAAAGTTGGCTGAGAGCTCATTTTAATCAGGAGGAGAGTTACTTTTTTGCAAACCAAACATAATTTTTGGGTGGAATTTCCCTTTCAGAATCTGAAACTGTTTCTCATACAGAATATGGATGTGTAAAAACCTTTATTAATACGGTGGCTCTTAAATTGTTGCCTCCTCAAATAATGGTGCCTACCAAATTTAATAAGATACAGTTTGTTTTTGATTGGACAGGAATGTACAGGCTGATGACTTTGTCATATGTACTGTTTAATAGGAACCAGTTTCTGATTTGAAAGTGTTTCAGACCTCAGGAGAAGGCGTACTATGTTTCACCTCTGTTTTCTGCTTGCACTAATAACCCAGTGGCCATCGCCTGTAACTGCATTCCCAGGAGCACTAACGTTGCATTAGGCTTCGCCTTGTGGGAGCTGCGGCTCCCCACACTATCATAACTGAAATGTAATGTAGTGTCTATGGGACTTGACTTGTACCCAGAAAGTTGCGGTTTCAAAATGTATGGCAAGGTCATGGATTTGTGCTGTACACTTAACAATGGTACTTACCAGAATATATCCCATAAAACAGTCAGCTGTTGGACAAGCAAGTCATCCTGGGCAGAGTAAAGGCATCTGCTAAGCGGATAAACGGAAAACAAAGCAATAAAGTGAAATGAGACATGATCTCCACTCCTCAAAACCAATGAAATTTGGTCCCAGGCGGGCCGCCACTGAGGCATTTTGTAATATGTAAGCCCATTGATTGGATTAATATGTTTGGTGCAGGTATACAATACAAAGTCCAACTGGCAAGGTCATTGACAAGCAGAGTTCCAGGAGTGTTGATGCCAAAGCACGTTGTGAGCTAACAACCCACCCCGTCCTGCCCCAAGTTGTCCAGCGCTGGCCTCCCCAGCAGTGACATTCCTCCTTACACTTTACTTTTTTTTGCTTTTTCAGGAGGGAGGGATTGCTGTTTCCTGCTTTTTACGACTTTGTTATTTACCATTGTTTATTTGAACTGAGTATCCAGCTGTAGAGCCTATCTCTTTCAGGGGTGACCTTTTGGTTGAGAAAACTGCTTGTGAAGTTTTGGTCAGCTGGATGGTTGTGCACAACGTTGCCAAAGTGGAGGAATCGCGGGAATTCCTAACTTGGCCTCTCAGCGCACATAGCCACCAGAAAAGGAAGAAGAAAAAAAACTGAAAAAAAATATACATGTATGTGTGTATGTTTGCGTTTGTGTGAGAGTTCTCAAGTATAGATTTTAAAATCTAGATAGCAAAGAACCAATCTCTCTGTCTGCTTGCCCTTCTATCTAAAGAAATTCCCAGGCGAGACTTTGGAGTAATGAGTAAGGCAGGCCAAAGAAACAGATTACAAAAATGGTACAAGATGTTCAATTTCTGTTTTCATGGCTGTCTGAAAAAAATGTTGAGAGTTTGATACTAATGAATTACCAGCAGCCATTAGTCTTATGTCTCCCAGAAGCCTATAGTCTTCTCCTGCCTGATTTTTAAAGTGAAGTTTGGCTGGACTTTGTTAAGCTTGTTTGGAAGACCTCCAGGTTTCTGCTGGTGTGTTGACTGGCCAGTAGTGGGTCTTCCCTCTGGACCAAGTGGAAAAGCCTTAAATCACCCTAAATCACAGTAACGAGGACACTGTGCTGTAACACTCTAGTGAGTGTCATCGTTCAGAAGAGACATTTGATAAAATGTCTACTAAAATGTCTAATGTCTGTATCACCCCCCACCCCCCAGTATAATTGGCTAAATAACCCCCCCCCCCTCCCCCCCTCTACTTTGATTGATGTGAATCAAATGTTCAGAAACTAAATGGCTAGAATATATCTCTAAGATAAAGGCTACAAGTTTTTAGCGATCAGGATAACATTTTTAAATAGCTCTCTGCAAAATTTGGTGGGGTAAAGATTTCTGCATGTGTTACATTTTCCAGGTTTTTACTTATTCATTTAAAAAAAAAAATCTCTACAAGTTGGCCTTTAACAGTGATTCCTACCCCTTACACCTAACAGGACGTATTGGAAGTCATAGCTGTTCCTATTGAATTACTCCATCTCTGGTCTGACCAGCTAGATTTGGCTGTAATGTGCGCACCACGAACAGCAAACATGTTCCAACCACTTAGAATAAACAAGAGAAGGGAAAGTCAAAGCTAATAGGCTTTTGACAAGGCTTTATATGAGCACAACAAATTCAAAGTGATCGAAATACTTTGACATACAGAAGATTCCATCTGGCCTGTCTGAGGACATTTTCATGTTGTCCTTGGCACCCTTCTCACTATAAGCCCAATTAACAAGCCCCCTCAATGCCCTGAGACTGTTTTACATCCCTCTTTTCTCGCTCCTGGCATTTCACTAATGATAAAACTGAAATCGGATCAAAATATACTTATTTTGACAATCCAGTATTTATTTTTGCCAGCACAAGACCTTGACAGTACCGAACTCAAACTTTATTTAATCTGTTTAGAAAAATGATGGTGGTTTTTGAATTTCTTGCCATCAACTGTGGCTGTTGGCCCTGCAGGGTGCTGTATTAATGGGCATGGCATTGCCCAGTTAGGAAAAGTTTAATTCCATGTCTCACCACCCAAGAGCCGCTCCACTGCTCAATCAGATGCTGCAGTCAGGCTATGCAACATGCATATGAAGTGTGTACGAAGTGCACTTCTCTAGCATAGTGACTGCGCAGCTCATGTGTACGAAGTGCACTCCTCCAGCATAGTGACTGCGCAGCTCATGTGTACGAAGGGCACTTCTCTAGCATACTGACTACGCAGCTCATGTGTACGAAGTGCACTCCTCCAGCATAGATGAAGTGCACTTTTCTAGCATACTGACTGCGCAGCTCATGTGTATGAAGTGCACTCCTCCAGCATACTGACTGTGCAGCTCATGTGTATGAAGTGCACTCCTCCAGCATACTGACTGTGCAGCTCATGCGTACGAAGTGCACTCCTCCAGCATACTGACTGTGCAGCTCATGCGTATGAAGTGCACTCCTCCAGCATACTGACTGTGCAGCTCATGCGTATGAAGTGCACTCCTCCAGCGTAATGACTGTGCAGCTCATGTGTATGAAGTGCACTCCTCCAGCATACTGACTGTGCAGCTCATGCGTACGAAGTGCACTCCTCCAGCATATTGACTGTGCAGCTTATGCGTATGAAGTGCACTCCTCCAGCATACTGACTGTGCAGCTCATGCGTACGAAGTGCACTCCTCCAGCATATTGACTGTGCAGCTTATGCGTATGAAGTGCACTCCTCCAGCGTAATGACTGTGCAGCTCATGCGTACAAAGTGCACTCCTCCAGCATACTGACTGTGCAGCTCATGCGTATGAAGTGCACTCCTCCAGCATACTGACTGTGCAGCTTATGCGTATGAAGTGCACTCCTCCAGCATAGATGAAGTGCACTTTTCTAGCATACTGACTGCGCAGCTCATGTGTATGAAGTGCACTCCTCCAGCATACTGACTGTGCAGCTCATGTGTATGAAGTGCACTCCTCCAGCATACTGACTGTGCAGCTCATGCGTACGAAGTGCACTCCTCCAGCATACTGACTGTGCAGCTCATGCGTATGAAGTGCACTCCTCCAGCATACTGACTGTGCAGCTCATGCGTATGAAGTGCACTCCTCCAGCGTAATGACTGTGCAGCTCATGTGTATGAAGTGCACTCCTCCAGCATACTGACTGTGCAGCTCATGCGTATGAAGTGCACTCCTCCAGCATACTGACTGTGCAGCTTATGCGTATGAAGTGCACTCCTCCAGCATACTGACTGTGCAGCTCATGCGTACGAAGTGCACTCCTCCAGCATATTGACTGTGCAGCTTATGCGTATGAAGTGCACTCCTCCAGCGTAATGACTGTGCAGCTCATGCGTACAAAGTGCACTCCTCCAGCATACTGACTGTGCAGCTCATGCGTATGAAGTGCACTCCTCCAGCATACTGACTGTGCAGCTTATGCGTATGAAGTGCACTCCTCCAGCATACTGACTGTGCAGCTCATGCGTACGAAGTGCACTCCTCCAGCATATTGACTGTGCAGCTTATGCGTATGAAGTGCACTCCTCCAGCATACTGACTGTGCAGCTCATGCGTACGAAGTGCACTCCTCCAGCATACTGACTGTGCAGCTCATGCGTATGAAGTGCACTCCTCCAGCGTAATGACGGTGTAGCTCATGCGTATGAAGTGCACTTTTCTAGCATACTGACTGTGCAGCTCATGCGTACGAAGTGCACTCCTCCAGCATAATGACTACGCAGCTCATGCGTATGAAGTGCACTTTTCTAGCATACTGACTGTGCCGCTCATGCGTACGAAGTGCACTCCTCCAGCGTAATGACTGTGCAGCTCATGCGTACGAAGTGCACTCCTCCAGCGTAATGACTGTGCAGCTCATGCGTACGAAGTGCACTCCTCCAGCATACTGACTGTGCAGCTTATGCGTACGAAGTGCACTCCTCCAGCATACTGACTGTGCAGCTCATGCGTACGAAGTGCACTCCTCCAGCGTAATGACTGTGCAGCTCATGCGTACAAAGTGCACTCCTCCAGCGTAATGACTGTGCAGCTCATGCGTACGAAGTGCACTCCTCCAGCGTAATGACTGTGCAGCTCATGCGTACGAAGTGCACTCCTCCAGCATACTGACTGTGCAGCTCATGCGTACGAAGTGCACTCCTCCAGCATACTGACTGTGCAGCTCATGCGTACGAAGTGCACTCCTCCAGCATACTGACTGTGCAGCTCATGCGTATGAAGTGCACTCCTCCAGCATACTGACTGTGCAGCTCATGCGTATGAAGTGCACTCCTCCAGCGTAATGACTGTGCAGCTCATGCGTACGAAGTGCACTCCTCCAGCGTAATGACTGTGCAGCTCATGCGTACGAAGTGCACTCCTCCAGCGTAATGACTGTGCAGCTCATGCGTACGAAGTGCACTCCTCCAGCGTATTGACTGTGCAGCTCATGCGTACGAAGTGCACTCCTCCAGCATACTGACTGTGCCGCTCATGCGTATGAAGTGCACTCCTCCAGCATACTGACTGTGCAGCTCATGCGTATGAAGTGCACTCCTCCAGCGTAATGACTGTGCAGCTCATGCGTACGAAGTGCACTCCTCCAGCGTAATGACTGTGCAGCTCATGCGTACGAAGTGCACTCCTCCAGCGTAATGACTGTGCAGCTCATGCGTACGAAGTGCACTCCTCCAGCATATTGACTGTGCAGCTTATGCGTATGAAGTGCACTCCTCCAGCATACTGACTGTGCAGCTCATGCGTACGAAGTGCACTCCTCCAGCATATTGACTGTGCAGCTTATGCGTATGAAGTGCACTCCTCCAGCATACTGACTGTGCAGCTCATGCGTACAAAGTGCACTCCTCCAGCATACTGACTGTGCAGCTCATGCGTATGAAGTGCACTCCTCCAGCATACTGACTGTGCAGCTTATGCGTATGAAGTGCACTCCTCCAGCATACTGACTGTGCAGCTCATGCGTACGAAGTGCACTCCTCCAGCGTAATGACTGTGCAGCTCATGCGTATGAAGTGCACTCCTCCAGCGTAATGACGGTGTAGCTCATGCGTATGAAGTGCACTTTTCTAGCATACTGACTGTGCAGCTCATGCGTACGAAGTGCACTCCTCCAGCATAATGACTACGCAGCTCATGCGTATGAAGTGCACTTTTCTAGCATACTGACTGTGCCGCTCATGCGTACGAAGTGCACTCCTCCAGCGTAATGACTGTGCAGCTCATGCGTACAAAGTGCACTCCTCCAGCGTAATGACTGTGCAGCTCATGCGTACGAAGTGCACTCCTCCAGCGTAATGACTGTGCAGCTCATGCATACGAAGTGCACTCCTCCAGCATACTGACTGTGCAGCTCATGCGTACGAAGTGCACTCCTCCAGCATACTGACTGTGCAGCTCATGCGTATGAAGTGCACTCCTCCAGCATACTGACTGTGCAGCTCATGCGTATGAAGTGCACTCCTCCAGCGTAATGACTGTGCAGCTCATGCGTACGAAGTGCACTCCTCCAGCGTAATGACTGTGCAGCTCATGCGTACGAAGTGCACTCCTCCAGCGTAATGACTGTGCAGCTCATGCGTATGAAGTGCACTCCTCCAGCGTAATGACTGTGCAGCTCATGCGTACGAAGTGCACTCCTCCAGCGTAATGACTGTGCAGCTCATGCGTACGAAGTGCACTCCTCCAGCGTAATGACTGTGCAGCTCATGCGTACGAAGTGCACTCCTCCAGCATATTGACTGTGCAGCTTATGCGTATGAAGTGCACTCCTCCAGCATACTGACTGTGCAGCTCATGCGTACGAAGTGCACTCCTCCAGCATATTGACTGTGCAGCTTATGCGTATGAAGTGCACTCCTCCAGCATACTGACTGTGCAGCTCATGCGTACAAAGTGCACTCCTCCAGCATACTGACTGTGCAGCTCATGCGTATGAAGTGCACTCCTCCAGCATACTGACTGTGCAGCTCATGCGTATGAAGTGCACTCCTCCAGCATACTGACTGTGCAGCTCATGCGTATGAAGTGCACTCCTCCAGCATACTGACTGTGCAGCTCATGCGTATGAAGTGCACTCCTCCAGCGTAATGACGGTGTAGCTCATGCGTATGAAGTGCACTTTTCTAGCATACTGACTGTGCAGCTCATGCGTACGAAGTGCACTCCTCCAGCATAATGACTACGCAGCTCATGCGTATGAAGTGCACTTTTCTAGCATACTGACTGTGCCGCTCATGCGTACGAAGTGCACTCCTCCAGCGTAATGACTGTGCAGCTCATGCGTACAAAGTGCACTCCTCCAGCGTAATGACTGTGCAGCTCATGCGTACGAAGTGCACTCCTCCAGCGTAATGACTGTGCAGCTCATGCATACGAAGTGCACTCCTCCAGCATACTGACTGTGCAGCTCATGCGTACGAAGTGCACTCCTCCAGCATACTGACTGTGCAGCTCATGCGTATGAAGTGCACTCCTCCAGCATACTGACTGTGCAGCTCATGCGTATGAAGTGCACTCCTCCAGCGTAATGACTGTGCAGCTCATGCGTACGAAGTGCACTCCTCCAGCGTAATGACTGTGCAGCTCATGCGTACGAAGTGCACTCCTCCAGCGTAATGACTGTGCAGCTCATGCGTACGAAGTGCACTCCTCCAGCGTATTGACTGTGCAGCTCATGCGTACGAAGTGCACTCCTCCAGCATACTGACTGTGCAGCTCATGCGTATGAAGTGCACTCCTCCAGCATACTGACTGTGCAGCTCATGCGTATGAAGTGCACTCCTCCAGCGTAATGACTGTGCAGCTCATGCGTACGAAGTGCACTCCTCCAGCGTAATGACTGTGCAGCTCATGCGTACGAAGTGCACTCCTCCAGCGTAATGACTGTGCAGCTCATGCGTACGAAGTGCACTCCTCCAGCGTATTGACTGTGCAGCTCATGCGTACGAAGTGCACTCCTCCAGTGTATTGACTGTGCAGCTCATGCGTACGAAGTGCACTCCTCCAGCGTAATGACTGTGCAGCTCATGCGTACGAAGTGCACTCCTCCAGCGTAATGACTGTGCAGCTCATGCGTACGAAGTGCACTCCTCCAGCATACTGACTGTGCAGCTCATGCGTACGAAGTGCACTCCTCCAGCATACTGACTGTGCAGCTCATGCGTACGAAGTGCACTCCTCCAGCATACTGACTGTGCAGCTCATGCGTACGAAGTGCACTCCTCCAGCGTAGTGACGGTGTAGCTCAGCTGGTGGACTGAGAGGCGATGGGGAGCAGCAGCTGCGCAAGGGAGACCACATGCTTGTCTGAAATAGCAGGGTGTGGCAACGATGACACTGGCCTTTGCATAATGATTGGACATTCCAATTGAAACATTTTTATAAAAATATGTTTTAAAAAAACATAATAATATAAAATATATACATATATGGATTAAATCAGGTGAAAAATGAGTCTGATTGAAACACTGGCTGCCTCAAAATACACTTATCTCCTCACAACTGATACTTCTGACCAATATTTGTCTGTTACCACACAAACCATTTTGAGTTTATTGAAAAAAACCTGCTAATTAATACTTTCTAATGGTCATTTCAGTGTATTATTCAGAACCCTCAATTTCATAATTCACCCCACACTTTTCCAATCAAACGCTCAATTACATTATTTGCTCCTTGGAATTATTAGTTCAGACAAAGGTTCCAGTTTGTGGTTTGAGGGTAAGAGCTAGGAATCTGAGGGCTCTGATTTGAAATAAAATGTATAATTCTGAAATAATTGAGGATATGAGTTATTCTTTTGGATGAGATGAGTGGTTCCAATCAGTAGATTTAAGGTCTAAAATGTTCAGTTGAAGGTTTGGAACAGTAATTTGTGGGAAGGCAATTGCTTTATTTTGGCTGTGACCTTTTTAAGGACTTTGTAAAAACTGGCCATGGGCTGACACAGAATCACATTGTATCTATAGAAGGGCATCAAGGTATTCAACAGTCTCCCATGGCTGGTAACATGTCTGCTAAAATGCCTTCATCTATTGCAGAGTGGCAAACAGCTTTAAAAAGCAACCCAAGTATCATACATGTCACACCATATATCTGGTGCCTGTTTTTATTGTTATTAAAATCCATCCCAGTGCTGAGGTCAACAGTGTTACATCATATAAATTATAAAATAAAACATTTATGAAAACAACATAAAGATCAAAGGCATGCCATGGGCATAAAATGAAGATCATTCACAAGCATTCCTCGTTGTCCAGTGACATATTGCCCAGTTTTTAAAATGATTTTGGCTGATATCAACACTATCTGGCTTCCATTCCTCCACACTGAGCCAGTTCTTATTCCAAAGGCAGCTGGTTTGACAAATCAAATTTATCTTCCAGGATCTTTCAAAATATATTTTTTTCCTGTCAAATTATTTAAAAGGTTCTGGCTCTAGCACACATTTTGGATAGTTTACATTCGGCTTCTTATTAGATACACATTAACCAGTTATGTACTTGAAAAATTTGATGCCCGTCATTATGCATTGTAATAGTATTGCACATGTTCGGATAATCATTTTCCTGTATAGTAAATTTCCCTGTCACACATTTGGCATCAATAAATAAAAATGGGAAACTACTTAATGACTACCACAACTGAAAAAAAAAATGGAAGTAATATTTGTGTGTGGGAGGTCTGTTTCAAACCTTCAAAGTTGTTTCGCGTAATTGAGAGTGCAGCAGAAAATCACAACATCACATCGCCTTCAAAGCTTTCTCAATCTTAGTGACAGTATTTATTTGTATTAAGTGAAATTCCATATCCCAACACAATCTTACATTTTTCAACATCTGCCTGTAAAAAGGTTCATGAATATTTATTACATTTGGACAAACGTGACCACCAAAAATACGTCGAAAATAAAAAAAACAGTTGATCGTCAAAATTTGGACTTGCAGCAGTGATGGATTCTGAACTCTTTGGAGGATTTTTTTTGCAATCATGTCTGAAAGAAACGAGCTCCACCTCAATTTCAGTCGATAGGAAGACAAGCTTGATCCCATTTTCATTTGTGGATCGCTACGTCAATACAACAATAGACATTGCGTTGACGCGTACAACTGTTTAAACTTGGTTTCGTTCAGGAAACCCCAGTGATTACTTCCTCATGGATCTCCGTTCCCTATTGGTCTCCTGAAGCGAAGCACCGCCCTCCTGACCTACAGCCCTGCATCCCACATTGGAATTGAATGATTGCCTTTCGATGGATACATTTGTTTCCCATTATTTATCATTCTGTCTATGTATTCTGCCTAACGCGAAAATAAAATCCCCTCTGTCTGAACATTAGTGAGGTCTCCTCTACAGTACAGTAATGCCCGTTGTGTGCACAGACAGCTATTCCCTGCTGCGTGCCATCAACACCATGCTTCACTTCTAAGCTATATTAGGGGAGAACACTTTCTTTGACGTCCCTCAAGAATGGCTCACATAGCAAAATAAAAAAATAAAAAATTGCGCCCACTGGACTGGCAGTGAGACTTTCTGTGTATTACCTCATGACCTGTAATCCCGGTTCTACGCTATTGTTCCCACTTTCACTCATCTTGGAAGTTCCCATCGCTTACATCCCACCCCAGCCCACCCAGCTCCCACACCTATAGCTCCTCTAAATAAGATGAGCTTTACTGTAATCTACCCCTCCAAGCCCACCCCACCCACCCCCTCCCATCGGCTCAGAATCACATTCATAGACAAATTTTTTTTTTACAGAACACCAATAAAATATCAATCCCGCACATCCACGGCACAGCCACAGCCTCCCACACATCCACGGCACAGCCACAGCATCCCACACATCCACGGCACAGCCACAGCTGGACGGACGGACGGCGCAGACTCTCATGCATTTGACAGCGTCTGTACAAAGTGCACAATTTACAAAACGGCTGGCGGCGGCGGCAGCAGCTGAATGTCCATTGGGTCAGTCAGGTCAGCCCCAGGCTGGGTATCCACAGGGGGTGAAACATGAAGGCATCGAAGCGCAGTGCAGCGACCCCCCCTGCCAAGGGGCGCTACTGATCTCATGTGCGGTGTGTGGAAGGGTGCTGGACTCGAATAACTAACCTCGAGAAATGCGTAAGATCTGGGTGGGGGGGGGGGGGGGGAGGTTGTGAGGTTACTGGAAATAAAGAACAGAAAGAAAAATAATAAATAGACGTACAAAAAACATGTAAATTAACTTGTACAAATAAGTACAAATGGACATGTACAAATAAGTTAAATTATCAATCAACCCATAAGTCAACGTAAGATTGATGTTCGTTCCAGGGAAGCCCACCCTTTCACAGCTGTGCTCTGTTACAGTGGTGCTGTGCCCCCACCTGGCCAACAGAGGGCGCCACAGATTTTGGTGGGGGCCTAAAGTGCACAAAATGCTGCCAGGGAGGCACCTGAAGAAACATTTTCCTAAACAACTTAAAACACAACAAAAACAACTTACAAACTGAAAAGTACTTATTTCACATGGAACAAAATAAATCACTGAGAATAATAATAATGATAATAATAATAATAATAATAATAATAGTAATGTAATTTTGGCAATGACATCAGATATGGATATAAAGCAATGAAAATAATGAGTGAAATGAAATATGAAAAAGTGGACAGAAATATATCAAAGTGGCTGGGATGAATGGACGTGTGTTTCCATGGAATCATTTTCCGAAGATGCCCCGCCCCCAAACATAAGTTTTCTTAATTTCCTGGTCTTTTGGTCCGTGTAGCTGAGCTGCTACAGTGGCATTGTCATAGCTTCACAGACACGAAGGGCAATCTTTGTACAGATACCGATGAGAGGCTGCCTTTCTCTCAAGCTCACACTCATTTCAAGAGCTGTATTACACAGTGAGAGCACACTGAAACTCAGGCCCTAGTACAGGTCAGCCACACTGCAGGATATACTGTGTGTGTGTGTGTGTATATATATATATATAATTGTGGTGCGCTCATTTTAAAGCCAAAGAACGCCCATCCGTACAGAATGAAATATAAAGGCCGTGATGAAATAATAAGATGATACAATGTAGCTGATTTACAGCACTCCAAAATTAAACCCAACTGTCGTGCCTGCAGGGTCCAGGGATAGGAAACTCAGGGACCACAGGACGGTGGCCAAAATAGAAAATTGCGCCCTATCACGCTAAATTTCACGTGGCGTTCCCGTGTCCGAGCTGAACTAAGTGCCCTCAGCTGGGGGCTTTGATCGAATGAAGATCAGAGAGCCGAGAGGGGCATTGGGTTATCATTGTGCTCTTAATGAGCTGGAAACGCAGAGAAGGCCCAGCTGAGGGGGTTGCCCCGTGAGGAATGCCCAGCTCACTGCCTGAATGCAGGCATGCTTTGGAACATGTGCTGGCTCAATCCTCCAGGATGGCAGTGATCTGTGGTTGCTTTCATTCGCTCTCTCAGAGACCCATTGAATGTGGATTCCCGTGGGGGCAGTTGGCAGGTCACTGAGAGGCGGTATCTTCGTTGTGCGCTGCCAGCTAAAAGACGGACGCCGCCTTATTCAGCACAAAATTAAACAGCCATTTAGAATATTAACTCCTAATGTTATTACAGTACTTTCAATATTACTTATTAAAACCTGTGTGCAGGTGGTTATGAAAACAATGAGGGTTATGATCAATATTGTTCGGGAGGTGCCCATGGAAACGCAACTGGCAGGAGTAAGAGTAGGTTTATGTTTGTATGAGTGTGTGTTTGTGTGTATGTGTGTGCACGTGTGTGTGCTTGATTTGCATATGTTCATGTACAGTATGTCTGTGTGTGGATAAGTGTGTGCATGTGTGTTTGACCGTATATGTATGTATGTACATGCGTAAGCGTGAGTATGTACGTACATGTTTTTTTGTGCGTTTTTGTTCATTTATGTATGTAGCCTACGTTGTGTGTTTTTGTATGTTTCTTGGTAAAGACAGAGGGCTTTCCCCTCCTTTGGTTCAGAATCGGGTGCTCTCATGTTTCAGCATGCGGATCTTGGGGAGCCCCCCGGCCCCCCGGTACCCGTACCCCTGGCGCTGATCCTCCAGTCACCGGCCGCTGCTGCTGGAAGTGGAGCTAGACCCTGAGCTGGAGCCGCTGGAACCCCGGTCCTCATAGATCGAGATTTCGATCTGAGCGCGGAGAGGTCAAGGGTCACACTCCGTCCAGCCTTCTGCTGACTGCACAATGCCACAGGGGTCACAAGGTCATGGACACACCACCTTCTGCAGTTGGGCTGCCTCTCTGTGGTCCAATTATCACTACCGTTCACATTGTAGTTAAAACTCCACACGCTGTGGTCAACAATCCACTTTCTCTGGTCCTATTGTCACTACCATTCACATTGTAGTTAAAGCTCCACACGCTGTGGTCAACAACCCACTTTCTGTGGTCCAAATGTCACTCCGCTACTAATAGTGGTACTCTGCGGTAAAGAAACACCCTCTAAAACCTGAATATCAGTATAATTCACTTCATTGTGGTTAACACACTACTCTGTGGTCAA
This sequence comes from Ilyophis sp. 1 JC-2022, assembly GCA_022702515.1. Taxonomy (NCBI): domain Eukaryota; kingdom Metazoa; phylum Chordata; class Actinopteri; order Anguilliformes; family Synaphobranchidae; genus Ilyophis; species Ilyophis sp. 1 JC-2022. The sequence continues at coordinate 102,203,361 of CM040405.1, forward strand.
CAATCTTCCCTCGGGGGTAGTGCTACTATTCACACTGTTCACAATAAACTGCATGTAGAAATATGCGCAGTGTATTGTAACGTGCATAAAATATATAGTCCAATACTCTTATTTCATCTACATAAGAGACATGTAAAGAAAGAGGAGATGCATCCATAATTCTAGTGTCACAAGTGAAGTTTTTCGCAGCCTTATTTAAACACACGCCTTCTTCCATTAACCACAGCTGTTTTTTGTATTGTTGCCTGCAAATGCAGGGGCAATCTGTTAGCAATGCATCTCTCTCTCCCTCCATACTGTACATACAGTATATACATGCATATAGTATGTACTCTCAGAGAGATAAAAACACTCCCGCTCTCTGGCTTGACAGCTGACCACAATCAATCAAACGTGAGGTGTTCTCAGTGTGCACCTCGTCATCGCTCCAGAACCCAGAGCAATGGGGCTCCACAGCCGTCAGAGGTGCTTGGGGGACACAGAGGGGATAAACCCCACAGCGAAGGCCCCTTACGGAAGAGGAGATTCACTCCCATTCACCCCCAGGTCCATCGCAGCCCAAACTCCAACAGTGGAGGGGTGCTTAGGGGCACGAGAATAAAAGGTCGCTCTGAACCACTCAGCTTCAGTCCTCAACCCCATTCACCGAATTAAGCATGTGATTGATTGGTAGTTACATTGCTACTATTTTTCTAAGACATTATATGTATTACCTGCATGTAATTTATAAAGTCACTGCAATCGTCCATGTACAGTTTATATGACACAATACAAAGCATATTGCATACAGAGGAACAGCACATCCCAGGAGATATATGCCAGGCCCAGAGACTTCCTATGGCAGCCCCTACCCGCTCACACCCCACATGACCAAAAAAAGGATACGACCCTCATGCCCCTCTCGATGGGGTCTGTGATCAGCAGGCCACGAGGAGCGTAGATCTTCTCATTTTGCTCCTGGATGTACTTGGAGATCTTCTTCAGCACCTGGAGGGGAGCAGATGGTGGCGCCGGTCAAGACAGAGAGGCAAATCTGTGCAAAACTACAGATCCCAAAAGGCAGATTGACGTCGGTGATGAGACTAATGACAGGCGGTTAAATATTGAGCTGCAGAAATATCAACCTGAATGGACGTGCTTCCATTTGAAAAAGTAGGCCACGCATTCAGCCTAGAGGCCAGCCACATGTAATGAAAGAGAATCACCTCAGAGGAAATTGTTTCAAAAAAATTTTTTTCAGGGAACACCAACTGGCTGATCTCACTCAAGATCTAAGGCTACCTTTGCCACGCAATATTATTCTCAGGAGAACGTTTATGTGCTGAACCTACATGCAGAGGCAGAGATCTGGAGGGCTATATTCCGCTGCAGTAGCATTACGCTTTGATACATGGAGAAACGGGGTAACATACTTCCCCTACTTTAACCAGAACATAAGAGCGAGATCAAAGATACTTGTTAATCATTGGAGACAGCGCTTCCCCCCTTTCAGTGAAATGTCTCATTTGTATTACACGCGTGCCTATTCCTGAATAAGAATTACGCCATCATGCTGAAATAATGTCTCCGTGACTGCTCCTCTGAGCGTTACCTTGAACCGAACGACCAGGATTGATGGCTTTAGTTTCGCTGCATTACTTTTCAATTTGCTAACTCCATCTGAAACGCAGCCTTATTAGATTGGGCAGATAGAGAAGCGAAGGCAATTTTTGGAAACACAATAAAGTACCAACTATCAGTTTGTTTAGATTCTGCAGAGAGCTATGATGACAGCTGCTTGCTCAAAACCAGCAGGCCCAGTCATGGGAAATGGACTGTTTCCTGCTCCGCGCTCCAGAGACCATTTTGTTTTTGCCCCATCATGACTCAGTGACTTTTGAGCAAAGGGAAACTGCAAGAGAATAGAATAACCTTGATCTGGTTTTAGTCCAGTGGCAACTGCGCTGTCACCAATAAAAACCAACAATAACAACAGCCACATAAAACACTCCGCATAAAAGTCTACATGAGCATGTTTATATGCTTTTGCGAGGTCCAGCTGGGCTCAGTGCACGCCTTGATTTTTTTGTGCAACTCCTTGACCCCACGATTCTCTGCCTGAATACCGGGTCAATAACAAACATCAGCCACAGCACAGAAGGGGTCATATTGAGCTGTTGGGGAACTAACCATTTTTCTCTGTTCAGCGTTGGGGTGTATAGCACGTAGTGGCTAATAATAATAATGATCATAATGTATTACATTTAAACAGAATCTTAAGGATCTCAAAGTACGTTATGGTGAAGAGTAAACTCCACCATCCATAATGTGTTGCGCCCACCTGGCTAATGCACAGCAACCATTTTATTCCAGAATGCTCACCACACATTAGCTCAGGTGGAAAAGGAGGGGGCATTTTAGCCTGGCAAACTGAGGAAGGGTTAAATGGCCAGATTGAGAGAGTTGGGTTGGCAATTTGCCCACGGCACTGGGTAGCAACATGCTTTTTGTGATGATTGACATGGGAACTTAACACCCCTAGAAATGAACCTTCGAGGGGCTGAAGCCTACCCTTAAATACTTTAAAAAGTACCTGTTATGACTGTATAAATAAAACCAGAGAATTTGGAAGGCGCACATTCCAGAACATGCCCTACCAAAGTGTTGGAACATCACATGCACATATGTTTTTAATATGGAATTTTGAATGTGTTGCTTTTGTGAATATTATTCAAATGCCGCACCAATGAGACACCAGCAAGATGTCAGAAAGCATTTCCTACACACAGCCATGCATCGCTAGACTGCATTTGCAGATAGTTAGTTCTGTTGTCTTTTATGCTGCAAATGCAGGGGGCATTTCAGCAACATGAATACGAAGGGAGGTTTACTATTTAATTTGCGTTTTCTTTTTTCCCCAAATGTGCCATTCTTATAGTCTGTGCTGAAAGAAGCAATGACATTGCAATTCGTAAAGTAGAACGGGATGTTTGAGTCTTGATCCAATAAAACAAATATGACACAAGCCAGGAAAAGAGAAAAACTGAAGAAAATGAACAAAAATAAATATAGAATTAATTAATGGCCATAGCTGCTATACAAGAGCGATGACTACTTGAAAGAGCCCGTGGTCACTGCTGACTTTCACTTTATCTCCATGTGAACTCCTCAAACGAATAATGTGACTATGCTTATGCACCACTGGCCTCATCAAGCCCTCTGCAGAAAGTGTGTAACTGACAAATGTCACAAGAACCACAAAAAGAGCCGGGGGCAATTTCTAAATTTGCTCGCTCCTGTTGTCATTCTTGACTCTGAGAGCAATAACGAGCACTTTCCAGGCAGTAACTATAGCCAGTACCTAAAGATACCATCGACCTTTCTATATAGGTTCTATGACAGGCACTGTGCACGTGGCATTGTGATGTCATCACATGAGCGAGTTAGCGCGGCAGCCTCTGGTTCTTTGTTTAGTTGCTCTGGCGAAGCTACGTATAATCAGTTGTCATTGATGGCTCAGATGTTAATCTCTGTGCATCTGTGCACTCCTGTGTGGCCTTGGGATCCCATGTTACCCGGGAGAAAGCCATCGTGGGTGGGCACAGTTTATCACAACTTCCTCATGACAGAGGATCTTGTCATTAAGGCCTAGATATTTTAAACAACTTTTCCTTTTTTCTTTTTAGTCTCGGTGAACATTGTTGGGCGCTTTGCTTTGTAGCGCGATAAGATCTTAATGCCGCTCGCAAATCTAGACTGAACTTGAGTGGAGTCACTTTAGAGGAGCTCACATGCAGGAAAGATGGAGCGTGCAACACGGGAGATTTTGGACGCAGATTGAAGAAAGTTTTTTTTTCAGTGTAATTGGTGTTTGTTCCAGCTGAGTCTGATTTGAAAGCAACACACACACAAGAGCATTAATCACCCGGCCCCCTTTTCAGAAGGGATCCGTGGTGCTGAATCTGATGCTATCACCAGCGCGGTCAGATATGTTCCCTAGTTCCAGAAAGTGAGTGTACCTCACTTATCTTACCTAAGTGCAACAGAGCAAACGTGAATCAACTCTTATCTTGTGTTCTTTGTTCATTTCAGTATGCTTCAGTTGATGCCATAAGAAATAAGTGATGACATCACTTATGGGTGGATGCACTCGAATAGCTCGGTCTGTCAGAAGCTGTCACAAAGCCAAGACGTCGGCTAAGCTTTGAACTGCAGCATCAGCAATTGCAATTCAGCGGGCCTTTGTCATCACCGGTCCTGACAAAGTACTTCTGGTGTGTTAAGCTGGATAAAGACGTTTGTGTCTTAGGCACCCAGCAGGCAGTTGTGTTTCAGTCACTGTTATTTTGGTTCCCTATTTTCCTTTTAGAATTCAGTTTGGAACGCCCAATTGCATTTGAAGGCTCGGCTCACATTCTGTTGTGTTATGACTGTAATTCAGTATTGCTTACACAGCATGTTGGGCTTGCATTTGAAGTTGTGATGCAACGGCGATTGTACTGATTGCACTTTGTGTGCATTTCAGTATTTCGGCATTGATCACACTGAGTTTTCATTGTGCTCATACTGTATTCATGTTGTGTTGCTATTGTGCTTGTGTTGTCCTCAAAATGTATTCACAGGGTCTGATTTACTAAGACCTTTCGCCCCTCCTATCGGGCGAGGCACAACAAGCGGCGCATAGCCTACCGGCAGCCACTCGGGCGGACTTTCGGAATATCAAGAAGGCGGTCCTCGACCGAATGGGATTCACCCCGGAGGACCACAGATGTCGATTGCGGGAGAGTAACCTGACGGGAGAGGACCGGCTGTTCGCCTACGCCCAGCGGCTGACGGACACGGCGAGGCGCTGGCTCCGGCCATAAATACGATCAGCAGCTGGAGTTGTGGAGCAGGTGGTCCTGGAGCGATTTATCACGGGGTTGCCGACACATACAGCCAGATACCGATTTGTATTAGTTCTTGTGGATTATGCAACCCGGTATCCTGAAGCAGTGCCGTTACGCAATATCTCTGCCAAGAGTGTTGCGCAGGCATTGTTTCAGATAATCTCCTGAGTTGGAATCCCGAAAGAGATTCTGACTGAACTTCGCCACAGCATTGTATCGCCAACTTGCTTGTATAATTGTTTTATGTTGTGCTAGCATTGTGTTGGCATTTTATAGCCATGGTCTCTATGAAATACAGGTGCAGCTCAAAACATTTGAATATCGTGAAAAAGTTCAATATTTTTTGTCACTCATTTCAGAAAGTGAAACTCATATATTATATAGATTCATTACACATAAGAGTGAAATATTTCAAGTCATTATTTCTTGTAATTTTGATGATCATGGCTTACAGCTAATGAAAACCCAAATTCAGTGTCTCAGAAAATTTGAATATTGTGAAAAAGTTAAATATTGGAAACTCATGGTGTCACACTCTAATCAGCTAATGAACTCAAAACACCTGCAAAGGTTTCCTGAGCCTTTAAATGGTCTCACAGTCAGGTTCAGTAGGCTACACAATCATGGGGAAGACTGCTGACTTGACAGATGTCCAGAAGACAGTCATTGACACCCTCCACAAGGAGGGTAAGCCACAAAAGGTCATTGCTAAAGAAGCTGGTTGTTCACAGAGTGCTGTATCCAAGCATATTCATAGAAAGTTGAGTGGAAGGAAAAAGTGTGGTAGGAAAAGGTGCACAAGCAACAGGGATAACTGCACCCTTGAGAGGATTGTCAAGCAAAATCTATTCAAGAATTTGGGGGAGCTTCACAAGGAGTGGACTGAGGCTGGAGTCAGTGCATCAAGAGCCACCACGCACAGACGAATCCAGGACATGGGCTACAAATGTCGCATTCCTCGTGTCAAGCCACTCCTGAACCAGAAACAACGTCAGAAGCGTCTTACCTGGGCTAAGAAGAAAAAGAACTGGACTGTTGCTCAGTGGTCCAAAGTCCTCTTTTCAGATGAAAGTAAATTTTGCATTTCATTTGGAAATCAAGGTCCCAGAGTCTGGAGGAAGAATGGAGAGGCACAGAATCCACGTTACTTGAAGTCCAGTGTGAAGTTTCCACAGTCAGTGATGATTTGGGGTGCTATGTCATCTGCTGGTGTTGGTCCACTGTGTTTTCTGAAGTCCACAGTCAACGCAGCCATCTACCAGGAAATTTTGGAGCACTTCATGCTTCCTTCTGCTGACAAGCTTTATGGAGATGCTGATTTCATTTTCCAGCAGGACTTGGCACCTGCCCACACTGCCAAAAGTACCAAAAGCTGGTTCAATGACCATGGTATTACTGTGCTTGATTGGCCAGCAAACTCGCCTGACCTGAACCCCATAGAGAATCTATGGGGTCTTGTCAAGAGGAAGATGAGAGACACCAGACCCAACAATGCAGACGACCTGAAGGCCGCTATCAAAGCAACCTGCGCTTCCATTACACCTCAGCAGTGCCACAGGCTGATCGCCTCCATGCCACGCCGCATTGATGCAGTAATTCATACAAAAGGAGCCCCAACCAAGTATTGAGTGCATAGAAATGAACATACTTTTCAGAAGGCTGACATTTCTGTTTAAAATATCCTTTTTTATTGATCTTATGTAATATTCTAATTTTCTGAGACACTGAATTTGGGTTTTCATTAGCTGTAAGCCATAATCATCAAAATTACAAGAAATAAAGGCTTGAAATATTTCACTCTGTGTAATGAATCTATATAATATATGAGTTTCACTTTCTGACATGAGTGACAAAAAATATTGAACTTTTTCATGATATTCTAATTTTTTGAGCTGCACCTGTAGACTGTGTTGTGTCGGGATCACCTTTCCTTTGTACAGTTGGTATTGCCTTTGCATTGTGTTCATGTAATTGGTTTTCTGTTGTGTCGTTATTGTGTTTGCTTAATAATTTTGTGTTGTGTTGGCATTAGCGTGGCGTTGGCGTCACGTTGGCATGGGGTTAGCGTTGTCTTGGGTTGGCATGGCTACCACAAGTGCCCTGGGCCTCTCACCTTCTCGTAGCGCGTCTCCATGCAGAGGAAGATGACGTAGGCTGTAGCACAGGCCAGGCATCCCTCCATGTAAGACTGGCCCCCAATCTTCTCTGCCTCGGCATAGTAGTTATTCAGCATCTTCACCGTCTCCTCAAAGAAAGTCCTTTCAACCTGCCAAATAGTGTAGGTAGGAAGGTTTGAGCTTCGTCTAACAGCAGTCAATCCTAAGTAATGCCCCAAATATCCCTCCTCTCCTCTTTTTATAAGTAGCCAAAACCTTAGAAAAAAAATCGAGGCAAACCTTTTAGCATACAAAGCTAGGATAAACAATCGATTGATGAATGCTTGGTTTGAATCATAAAAGGATACATTGATTTTCTGAGACAGCTCTTACTGGACTTTTCAGCTATTAAACTGTTTCCCGATGACACTGCCATTACCATAGCATAAGCATTTTTAAAAATCCCTCATAAGAATTTGTGGGGAAATGTTGAGCATTCCCCACCAAGCCGTAACTTAGCGGATGGCGTACCTGCCACCCCAATTAGAGAGCTGACTTAAAGCCAAGGAACACCGTCTGTCCATTTGAGAATATCATCTTAACATGTTAAAATGGGACCCAAAACGTGCTTCGCTCAACCTGTATCGCTCGAACCTTCGCTCAACCAAAGACATCAACATCACAGGTAACAGCAATTTTAAAATACCCCCGTGAGCGAAGAGGCGCATTATTCTGACCATCTCATTGCAGTGCTTTCCACAGCCACAGTTTATTTATAAGTTCGGTATCCCAGGGAACACGGATATAGGTGCTCTAAAAATACCTCCCCCTTTAAAATCATTCGGCTGCGGCTGACATTCATTCAGCACTGTGCCGTTTTATTAACACTTGAACGGAGTTAATTAAAGCAAAAAGAAAAAATTTTCATCCGTTTTTAAGGAATTTAATTGAAACAGAGGATCACTTAAGCACCCCTGACTCACAGATCAGATCTCAGTCCGTTTGATTTACCTATACTGCACCTTAATAATGAGCAATCACATTCGCATAATTGCTCCTGTCCCTGAACAGAAAGGAGGAAAAGTTCTGTCCACACTCTTCTTCCTCTCCACTATCCTGTCTCATTTTGTGCCACCAGCACTATTACAGCGCTTGCTTTATCATTTCTCCCTCGTACTGTTGGGGAATCTCAAGCTCCCAAAATTATTGTCATTTTTTAGTGACTTAGCTGTCTGATGCTTGAATCAAGTTCACTGAAAGATTCTCTCACTTATTTGAGTGTCTCTTCTGTCTTTTTTGAATGTGTACCCATCTCACTCTTCTCTCTCATGTCACTGATATAAGCATTGTGACTGATCTCAGAAATCATTGAATCTCACTATGAAGTTCAAGCTTTACCCCCCCCCTCACTATCTCTCTCTCTCTCTTTCTCTCTCACAGTTACAATTAAATCATAACAAACTCACATTGTAAGAATACCGTGTAGCACATTCACCTTAAAGGCCAGTTTCAGTTCAAGTCACAAACTAGCCAGGCATATACAGCAATAAAAAAAAATCAATCAACCAGCAGCCCCCCCCCCCCAAAAAACTAAAAATGACAGTTTGGCATGACGCTTGTTTAAAATTTGTTCTCTAAATGAGCCACCCTGGGCTTGTGAGTCGCCAGATCCCGCTGAGTCCATTAACATGTGTGTACTGCTGGGTAAGGCACTCTCTATGTTTTTTTTTTTTTTTCACCAAGGTGTGTGGAGACCATAGAGCATACATACATAGGATAGGAGAGGAGAGGAGGGGGAGGGGTCAGTGAAGCCTAGGAAGTAGGGACGGGAACGGGCCTCTACATGCATGTGTTGCAAAAAAGCTTGCCGCCCCTTGCATTTGAATGAAATGATGTGTTGTGTTGTTTGTGTTTTTTTTAAAAAATTTTTTAAAAAATTTTCATGAACACAAAATAAAAAAAAAAAAAATTAAAAAATTTTTTTCTATTTTCAATTTTCATTTGAAACGTAATAAATCAAAATACCATGAAAAACAAAAACATTTTTCATTTTCATTTCATCACAAATCTTCCCGTTTCATCCATTCATTTCAAATTCAATGGAAAAAAAAAAATCATGACGCTTACTTCCAGGGTTTTACAGCTTAGGTTGGCTGAGGGCACGCTCACCTGTCTCATTAAACATGCATCTCTATGGTGGAGACTCACCCTGCTTTCCATCCATCTCTATGGTGGAGACTCACCCTGCTTTCCAGTTCAGCTGGGAACTTAGTCTGGAATTTGCAGACGGTCCCTTCGGTGTAGTCCCTCTGGATAAAGACCTTGGTGGCCAGCGAGGCATTGTGACGCAGCTCCTGCAGGTTGTGGAACTGGGGGAAAGGCAGACATTGGGGGCGGGGTGGGTCAACTAAGAGCACTGGGACAGGATTTAGTCACATATTCCTTCCTTTGGGCAACAGGTGACTTAGCGGCACTTAGCACAATATAAACATAACCCTTCATCTTTTACAAAGCATTATCTTGCATGCTGTTCTTAAATCTTAAGCACAACTTGTAACTGCAGCATGTTAGTTTTTGTGACATGTGTAAGCAACTTAGCTGACAAGTATAGGACTTAAACGTGGCGCTTCACAAATGTGCCGACAGGATAGTAATGCGTCATCTCAGGACACAGTTTATTACATTGTACAAGTGGCAGAGTGGGTTTCTCTATTCCTTGAATTACTGAAACTAATAACGAATAAATTATTATTTTCTCACATCTTCATACCAAGTAGCCACAGGCTATCAGTTGTCATCAGGGAGAGATACACATCTTTGTTGATCTGCTCTCCTGTAGTATTTTGTGAACTGATGAGTTCAATGTCTTCTGTAGTTCTCATCCCATATTGGGTGAGAGGCTTAATTGGTAGTTTCAATGTAAGAGAAAAGGGGAGGGGGATTATTAATTAATATATAGGTACACTGACTATACAACACAGTGCAGCACTGTAGCTGTGCATACATATATGGAAAGGAACTGGGAGTATCGTATTCCATTCAGGACCTGTCCGAACCCCTGAGATCCAATCTAATATTTAAGCTGAGATATGAAATGGGGAAACTGGGATGCATAATTCACTTTTAGAACCTTCAGACGAGCAGGATGGCTGTGTATTGTGACGTGATTAACTGCATTATATGCATAATTAACCGGGAGCGCCTTGCAAAATGTCTACAATTTCACTCTGCATTAAAACGCTAACACGAATGTGTGTGTGTATCACATTACTCCTAAATGCTACGGGTTAATTGAATCTGCCCACCTAAAGTTATATCCAGCAGAATCCCATGAACCTAAAGTAAAGAACTCAACTATCAGCAAAAGCCCCCTTAGAAATGTATCGCCCTCCTGTTAAATAAGTAGCATGTTGAGTGAAATACCCTCTTTAATTGCAGCTATCATATCTTCCCCTGAGATGAGTATCTCATTTCTAAACACTCATCCCCAATCAGCACACCACAGCAAACCACTTAGCTCTTGGCTACAGCTAATCTGTATGAGAGGGAAGCCCACATTGTGCTGTTGCCCTTATGAGAGCAGCCTTCATTAATCGAAATGGCACTTTGGCTCTCAGGATAAATCCCTTGTTCGCAGCCCTGTCTGTCGCAGATGTCTTTCAATAGCCGATCCAGGGGGAGTCTTGCAGGACAAAAAGGGCTAGGTCTAACATGGCCAAACCAATCAGAAGTGACACAGCAACCGCTAATCCGTTAGCTAGGAGCGGCTAACGGTTTGCCATGACAGGGCATGTTTCTTTTAAAAAGACAGATTTTAAAAGAAAAATAAAAGTCAATAAAGTCTTTCTCTCCGCTTCTGTGTCCAATTAGTGCATATAAGTAATAATACACTAAACATGCTTCAATATGATAGCAATCAACATAACTATTAATATCATAATGAGCAAATTATTAAATAAACGTATAGGCCATGTAATTAGGCCACTGAGTTCTAGTTTACAGTAAGTAATACTCATTCCACGTAAATATACACCATTTATCAGGATACATTTTACATTGCTAAGAATTTAATCATATATTTAAAGCAAATTCCTTGCTCATGGGCACAGCTGCTTCATCGAGCTGGGAATCATACCAAGTCGCCAACAGCTATGTACTATGAAAATTCTGCTCTCAGTGAAACTGGAATTATGCATATACAGTGTAATACGTCCTAAGACTGAATTTTAAAGTCTGAACCGTTCACATTTTGGGCTGGCTTGATTCGGTGCTACAGTATATCAATATGCAATGAGGCTCGGCTCGTTTGGAGTCGAGGCCCAAATGATCGAGCGAGTCAGATTTTGTCAGTCTTCACACCGTAAGCACACGAATCGTCAATGTTGTTTTACTGCCCGCGCGAGGCGATGCTAATTAGCTTGGGTTCGCATGGGGGGATGCGTCTGTCGCCACTCGGCTGCGCACGCTGCTGGGCTCTCACTGCCGTCGGACTTGAGTGAGGCCTGCTCACTCAGCGTGTCAGGAAAAGCACGGCGTTCGGTGTAATTACACTTCTTCCGCTCGGCGACAGGCAGTAGTGACACTGGGCCCATAGCCCAGGCCTAACACTGGCCATTAGTGTGGGATTTCATAGCGGCGGCTCCTGCCACATAAAACAGACGGGGGGATCATATTGACTACTTGAACCGAACAGCTGGAAATGGAAGAAGGAATTAAAAATTGTGAACTGCTAAATGATATAGTTGCAGTCTACATTTTCAATATTTTGATATATACTGTATATATATTTTATGATTTGTATATCTTGATATGTATAGTTTTTATGCCTTATTCAAACAATAATCTAATAATCGAGTTTGGTCAGCAGGTGCTCTTATTTGTAGAAATTTAACACGGCTTATATATCACAATATAGAATACCCACTTATCGAGCTGGACAGTCTGTTGAAGCAATTTGTATAAATGTGCATGATCCAGGGTGCAGTAGCACTGTCCACCCGTAACCACTGTGTTATAACCCCAATTCCTTAACTAATCTGCGATACTATTTATCTGACACTTCTGCCTGTGGTTTTAGTTCATTTCAAAGAAATCGATTCCTGGGGAGACCATGCAATGCAGTTCATAGGGCAGCCAATTCTTATCCTGTGTGCAAATCCTCTCGCGCGGCCAGAGGTTTGATTTCCTCACCGTGGACGAATCTGTAATCCTCTCTGCTCCCAACCCTCATAAGAATAAAGGTAAAAATAAATGAGAGTGGTCTGTCCTTAAAAAAACACTTGATTCGTTTCAGCAAATTGGAAAATATTTAGGCTATCTGAAGCATACGGCAGCCTGAGGGCAGTGTCCCTCTTGTTCGGACTCGTCTCGGGTACGGATAGTCATGGGACAAGCGATGGAGAGGTACGTGTACACCCGCTGGCCCCATAGGACTCACAACTGAGCGCGGCCACAGTGCTGGTCTATAGGCGCTGCCACGGAGGGTGTAAACATAACTGATTCATTTTCATCTGCTGACCAGCCACAGTGCACTAGAGTGCAATCTGCTTGTGATTGGCAGTCGACTGGTCTGCATCCTTCCTTCATCTATTCACTGAATGGACATTCAAATTTAAGCAAGTGAAATCTGAACGTCCCTTGTTCAAGTATAAGTTTATATGTCAACAACATTGAGTAAAAAATATTGCCCAATATTAAATAATCATACAAATGAATTTGTGTAAGTACATCACTGGGAATAAAATATTGATATTAAAATATTAAAATATTGGTCCCACTGGTGATTAAGCTGAAAGACTAGAGCAATATATAAATGTTATGCAGTCTAAATATACAGTGTTGCAAACACAAAATAATGTCTGCAACTCGTAATTATCACTGGAATGTTTGATTTGCTATGATGATTGTCACAAATGATTCATTTGTTACACTTACTGTAACTGTGACAAAAATGTATCTTTAAAAAATGTTCAGTTAAAAGAGAAAACAAATCTCTCACCAAAGTTGCAATTCGCACAGTAAATTCACAGCAAAATGTCCAGTGTTAATTCAACTCTAACGGTGTTGATTCAACTCTAGCTGTGTACATACGAGCCTACTCTGGCCAGATCAGGCTCATATGTACACTGTTAGAGTTGAATTAACACTGAATTACAATGCCTATCTCACTAATCAGTGGAAAGCTGAAATATCTTCAAAAGCATATTTGGTTGTTTAAATAGGCTAAATTAGGGTAGGCCTATTTGTTGAGGCTGATTTCTGATCTCTGATGCTTGGCTTTATGCACCAGAAGCTGCGAGGGACACTTAGATCAAACAATATCGAGGCACTCATCTAAATCTAGAGCGGGCTAAGAAATACAGTCTCCTGTGTGCCAGACATCTGCTGCTGCAAATAGAAAGCACAAAAGCAACAAACAGCCACTATTGTGGTCGGCAACTGCTTTTGGAAAAAAAAAAAAAACATGGCCGCAACTAAAATATTTATATTCACAGTGCGTTCACAGCAATGGCAACGGTCTCACGGAACGAAATTGCGACCGTGCTGACTCTGACTGAGAGGTCCACAGGATGAATCGCAATTTGCGACAGCATCGCCCGCGGAGGGATCATTTCAGTCCGCGTTGACCGCCCCGCCTCATCTAAACAAGAATGTTTGGTCCAGTCGACCGGGCGCTTCAAAAGCAATGATTGCACAGCTAAGCCGGTGAACTGTAGTGTGAGAAGAAACGCTCACTGGCGCCATGCAGTTTGTAAGACGCGCTAATGGTCTTCCAAACTGCACAGTAGTAATTAGTGGAGGATGTGGCAATGGGTCAACGTACGTGATTTGGCATTCAAAATCAGAAGAAAACGGGAATGTGGGAATTGAAAGAAAAAAAACAGGTTTCCATCTCACATGGCCTCCAATCCAATAACACGGGCGAGCAGTTTTTCTTTAGCATTCACTCATCGAGGAAGTAGGCCTACAACGAATCGCAGCTGCTCTCCGTCTCGACGACTCCGTTTCTCTGTCAGTCTGCCCTCCTCCTCCTCTGCTTATGTGAGCCTCTCCGTTCAGCCCACTGCTGCACACTGCAATCAGCCAGCCAGCATGAAGAGGCTCCAGCATCCACACGCTGACAGACACCCACCCCAGAAATAAGAGGTACTGAGGCGTTATGACGGTGACTGCCTGCAATGCTTAGCCCGACAGTACCCTCCTGAAAGATGCATGTTCACTTGGCCTGATAGGGTGTGCTGTAGCCTACTTCAGCTGCTTAAGCCAGTCTCACCAGCTGAATGGTCTCATCAGTAAAGCAAATGCACAGGTGCACAGCAGTGTGTCGTTATTTAAATGTCAATAGTTTAACAGGTCCAATTTATTCAAAAATACTTGATCAGATTTTGCTTTTTTTGTGTGTAACTACAATATTCTAAATACCCATTAGAAATGTGACACCATGAAACATCATTTTACACATTTCTGTTCACCATTAAAAAACGAGATTATCCTTTTCTGTCCTTTCCATGACATATAGTACACAGTATTAATTAGACTTGCATTTATTCAAGCACTCGGGTCCAAATTATGTAAATGTCTTTTAATGCAGCCCGATTTAGAACGAAACCTGCAACAATATTACTTTCCATAGGCATGTATCTGATTCACGTGGTGATGCCGGGCTTTTCTGTCATCCAAATAAGATTGAACAACAGTAATAAATAGGGTTCATGGGGTATTGTATGCATTCAGGATGCGGGATCTAAGTGGGTCATATATCCTGTGGACAGACAGCAGGACCAGTGGCATATCTTTCACTACCCCTTCGACCTTTGTCAAGGATCTAAAATCCAGTCCTTCATAACTCAAAGGGTCATGAGAGTGAGGACAGCAGTTTTTATCCCATGTACAAATCCCCTTACGTGGCCAGAAGACATTAGGAATATTATGTATTGCAGTATATACCTATTGACATGAACTGCTATAAAGTCAACTCTGTTCTAGAGCATTCTATGGGCAACTGGAAGCTTAATCTCAAAAATAGAGCAAAACGAAGGAAACTTGTGGATGATTCCTGTTCTGGTAAAGATTTCAAAGGCTTCAGACAAAATCCCTTGCTGATGGTCATTAAATAAAACTCCACATTAGGGTACCGTAATGTTCGAATCGCCATCGAATCTCCTTCTTCATTCAAAAGAAATATTCATCGTTGTTCTACCACAGTACTGAGAGCCGCTGAAAATAAATACTGAACCTTGAAAAAAAAGGTTCAGTAAATATCAAATGAAGCGATTTGAGAATTGCTGTCACGAGCATGACTAATTCTTTCCAAGCGTTACAGTAAATACGGATTGATAATCGATGGAGCTTGGACCTGAACGTAGGCGCTAAGGAAGAGAGAAACGCCCTGCCATGGACTGCGCTGTCGTCAGCAAGCATCAGCTGGAAGCACAATCAATGAAGCTCAACTGACACCATTATACAGCTGTACTGTGCCAGTTACCGTACAACAGAAACAGAGTGGGAACCAGCGCACATTGCAAGGATTCCTGGCTGTGGAAAACCTTTTCTTTCCTGTCGAAGGCAAGAGTGTCAAAGGAAGTGGGTACCTTTGCTCTGCAAAAAAAGCAAAGGTTGTTGTATGTGCTGCTTTCTGTAAAACAATAATAAGAGTCGGGGCTCTTTTAGAACTCGAAAAAACAACTCACCCAAGGAGAGAAAAATGAACCCTGTTTCAAAAAATTATTTAAGAAAAGAACAAACAAACAAACAGAATTCCCGGTCGTGTTGTCATCTAAAATTCATAATTGACTGATCCGGAAATTCATAAGGGAAGGTGCACCTTTGAGCATTATCAACAAAAACAATGAGCTGTGTGTTCTTGCAAAGGCTCATTATCAGCATTCTAAAGAAAATGTCATCTCTAATGCTACAACCACGGACTGAGACGCCATTGGTCACACAAGCCCCTGAACTGTTTTCTCCATTTGCACTTTTCTTAGTAGCAGAAAACTAGAATGCTGAGAGAAAAAAAGAGAATTGTAGCATCCCTGGACACTTTCACGACAATGTCCATAAATAGTTTCCTTAGGCTTTTTTTCCATGTAGAATGATAATTATTTAGTGCTCAGTAAGCAATTAATCAAATTCTGTCTAGCTTTGCTGGAGACCAGCCTAATTGCTGTCATATATTGTATGTTACATATTTACAGGAGACTGTGCACTGACACTTCTATCCTGATACTTTACAGTGTACTACACAGTGTGCTGGAAGTGTGCCAGGATAACTCAGCAAAGCAGCCAAACGCAACAATCACATCCCACTTGGAAGGGGTTCAGAGAACCATTGTAGCAAGAAATACAAATAGATAACTTGGAATGCAAAAATTTCTGCAAGTAAATTTTATTATTATTATTTCTGTCACTTATTATTATGATAATTATTATTGAGAATAATAATAATAATGATAAGAAGAAGAAGAATCAGCAGAAGAAATACTTGTAATATACTTATTTATTTGTTATGCACATTAAAGGTCTTATTTATATATTGTGTATGAGTCTATGTATCATTACATGTCGTGTGTACATTATGTATCATTTCAGTTGAAAAACAACGGCAGCCATCTTTGTGGTGTGTACATAATCCAAAAGACCACGTCATTTCAGAACTAACTGTACTGTATTATTAGCCCAACACGCGACAGATATGACGTCACAGAACAAAACAAGCTTTTATCACGGTCTGCTCCGGTTGAGAAGGTCAACCCTTCGAGCAAATATTAATACATAGGCTACATATTATAACTTAAACTACTGGCGTCTTGGCTACACTACCCCGAGGCAAGAAAGCCCATATGAAAACAATTCCAGTGAGAGATTTATGGTTTTGATATTCGATAAAGCAGTTGCCTTCTGACTGGCTCAGAGAGAAACTGCCCTTTAACATCACATATTATTATTGTTACTAATGCAAAGCATCGATTGTCTGATCAACTTTACCAAGGCTAAACCTTACATATCATCACAGCGAGAAATGCACTGATGATGTGATGGTTAACATACTCAATAGCACACCACCGGGGACTACAACCACATCGGTTATTATTAGCCCTGCTCCGTGACCAGTGCACCCCCTGGCACAGCTGATAAAATCGGACATCCAAAACTCCAAAAATCATTTTTTATAAAAAATAAAAAATTTAAACAGCCCAAATGATCCTTCATTGCCGATCCATCCATCGGCACAATTTGCATTACATTTTCAATGACAGAATGACAGTGTTCGTTTATTCCAGTAGGCTACATCATCGCGTCCTTTACAGATCAGCCAGCTTTTTGAATAAATAGCCATCGAACAACACACGTTTACACTTCTGATTTTATTCTGATAATTTTATTTAAATGTGTTGTAGGCTATGATAGAATTAAATAATCCGTGTCAAACCTTATTTTCCTCATTTAAATCGGAGAAAGTGAACTCGGTAGCCTATGTGAGTCTGTTATAAAATGAATAGAAACGCACGAGGTGTGTCTGTGCGACTCGTGAGGGGCAACTGTCCACGGTGCTGACAACTCTCCCTCTGGTTTTATTTCCCACCTCAGTAGGCTACCGTAGAAGCCCACACGCCCTCACACATTATCATCGCATGGACTAGTGAGACAAAGGTATTTCCTCGCCACCAAAAAGCTTAACGTGCATTTCTATCCTGTAATGTCCCAGCAATGTAGGCTACTAGATACGTCACTTATCAGCGCTACATACAGTAGATAGCTAGAAAACACAAACAGGAAGCGTTTCCTTGCTACTCTTTAATGTCTTATTTAACAAATTAAGGCAAAATTACACCCCTATTTTTGTAGTCCATTGATATTAGATTCTTAAAATCTGTGTTTTACTTCATCCACATACTGTAGCTCGTGAGCTGCGCAGGTCAAGTAATCTTCTTCACGTACCCGGCATAATGTATATCATAATTATTATTCTAATCAAAAATAAGTTATTTCTAGGCCTATCTGTAACATTTTTAAAATCGCATTTCAAAAGCATTTCCTGCAGTTTAATTAAGTATAATGACACCTTCCTATAGACAGGACATATCGCTCATGCCTACACTTGTGGATGTCATTGTTTATTTATTTAAAAAATAAATAAAATCCTCACACTTGACTAATTTACGTTTTTGTCTCCCAGCCATGTATACGTATGGTTAGTACAAACACACGTACGTATATTTGTCCATACGACCCTGAGGGACTTGAGCTTTTGTGTTTAGCCCACACTAACGCTCAACATGTCCCTTCAATCGACATTCGTCCATATACAACTGCGAGCAATCTCTATCATTTATCTGTCTGCAGCAGTGGAACGTGACAAGTAGCCTAAGCATTGTATTTGAAGAAAAACTAACGATTAAGTAAGGTGCAACAACCGAAGAACACGGTAGGCTTGACGCCGCCTCTTACCTCTGTCGCCATGTTGCCATTAGACGGTACAGGATCTGTCCCGGTGCTGAAATCGTTTCTACTCGCTGTTGTGGGACAGTGCAGAACGGAGCTTCGCGGGACTGAGGGAGGGACGAAGCTGGCGAGGGTGGAGCGAGCAGCTGTCGGGGGTTTAACCAACGCATTCGGAGGATTTAACGCGAACTTCATTTGTCTGTGATGAAAACAGACTAGTTCACTGAAGCAGGTCTCTGAAGGAGGGGTAAGAGGAGGGGGGTCAAATCTGTATTGAGCTCTCGTGATTTCGTGAAAGCCTATCAGTCAGGAAGCACTGTCGAACGCTCACCAAAATGAGAAACATCATTAGTGTGCTTACGTCCCGTGAGATAACGGAAGTGGTTTCCCCCAAACGATAGTATTATTCTGTGACCTGTTTAACCCATTTGCCTTCCCTCATTGAGTACATGTTTTCCTGTTTAGGCCTAGCTATTCGTATTAATATTTAAACAAAAAATTGTGCATTGCCTATAATCCTACAATACATTGTAGTCAATAGTTTTATTGACTAAAATAAAAACTGTGAGTCAAACTGTTTAATATTTCTTGGAATACTTTTATTCAAAATTTCCGCAAATAACAAATACATTATGAACTTAAACATAAAACATGTAATATATTCAGAGTAATAGTAGTGGTATATTTGATATAATTAATGTTCAAACAATGTTCTGCTAGAGTGCAATCTAAGCAGCTGTGTGATATTTTGATTGATGATGACTACTAGATTGGTGTTGCATATATGGCTTACACTGTTGAGATACTGTTTGGGTCTATTACTGTATATCAGATTGGCATGGTGAGAAGACACAATGCTACTTGAATCAAGCCACAACACAGCAAACCTTCACAGCAGGAGTCTCAGCTATAATTACATACAAGTAGACCCATTAGATATTTCCAGCGCATGTAGGAGTGTAACGGTTCTTCAGCCATTTTGTTCCAGATAGATGTGTGAGGGAGCAATATCTCGTTTTATGTTGCAAGGGGGCTTGCCTGAAACCTTAGAATTACTGTGCTAGTAACAGTGGATCTTCTGCTCCGATCCCTGTCAATCAAAACAAAAATGTACACTGTTCCCGCTTCCCGTCTGAATAGGCTAAGGCTTTGCAAAAATGGACTAGGCGCTTCTCTGTAACCATCTTTTTCAGAAAACATCACTGAATATACAGTAATTGTGAGCCTGTTGTTATGGGACACAAATGGTCTTGTCCTGCCAGGGGTAGGATGGGCCCAAGTCAGGGTTCTTCTGGTTACAGCTAGATTATTCCCTCCAAGTGATGTGCCAGGCACCCACAGGATGCCAATTGTTGTCAGCAATGGATACACCTCTTCTCAAATTGTCAGTAAATCTTTTTATAGTACTGTGTGGCTTCTAACTGGGTGAAAACACATCTAAAGAGTGCATGCACTTCTCCTTCTGCAGTTCTCATTTTTTGGGTGTGACTGACACAGTGGTGCCAACAGACCAGAACCTTGTCCAGAGACTCTCATATGGACCCAAGTCCCAACTCCATAAGCAATGGGATACAGGTTGATTCTACTGGTCATTGCCTTCAGAATTATAATGCACCAGTGTAATTATCACCTATAGGTACTGCCATGGTGAACATAGGCAGGAGTCGGTGTTCTGCTGAGTCACTGAACATAGAATGCTATGGAAAAACAACAGCAGATGGCGAGGCTTATTTATTTAAAATTACTTTTATTTATTTAAATGACTGTCTATTAAAAACACAGAAATATCAGGCTGAAGAGTTGTAAGCAATGACATCAGTATCTGTAATGGATTAATGTTTCGGGGTACAGGCATGCTGTGGTTGCAGGACCAAATAGGAACAAGTTGTATTTTGTTATGTTTCCAGGGGACCTCCAACTGAGGGGAAAAGGAATGTGTTCAGTTTGTGCCTGGAATTGTTCAGCAATATCCCTCCTTCGCTCTCAAACCTATTCGTGCGAGCGATAAGCAAGAGCGTGTGCCCAGGAGTTTGCATTTCCCCAAACTGACCTCACCCCACCACTGGGTGGATGCTTTTGCCTGAATTGCTCACTGTGCACTAATATCCCAGCCACAGCTGGTACAGGAAAATTGGCACCCATTGCAGAGGGAGATAAAAACCTCCAGTCGGCCGGCAGGTAAGCCAGCTACTCTGGCAGAAGGCTGGCTCCGGAGACAATGGCCCAGGTGCTCCTGAGCACAAGTGGTGTTCCATTTCAAAAAGGTTTGCCCTCACTGCCACTGTTGATCGCCAGGCTCATATTTCTCGAAACGGCTTCACGACAGAAAAGGACGGGCCAACAATGACAAAATTAAATTTGCCTTTAAATGCACAGCCGGTCATCTCTGGTTTTTCCATGTCAGGTTATTGAGGCAACGTGCCTGTTTTCACACCTATCGAGCTGAAGGTTACTGTGCATGAAGACAGATGTGGGTCTGCGAGCGTGGAGGACGGCCAAGGAAGTGAGTGGAAGTGGGTAGGAGAACAGGCTGCATCTGAAGAAGGTGGGGGCCTGGCCCAGGTCAATGGAAAATAGTGGCGTTACTGGTGATCTATGAGCTCCGGCGACAGAAGTCGCTCCCGGCGGTCTGTGACCTGAGGTCTTTCTATAAGAAATTTGTAGAAACATTTGTACCCTTCCTGAAAGGGGCCGAGATACCCCTTCCTCCTCCCTCCCACTTGTGTTTCTTGTGCAAGCTTTCTTGTGCAACACTTGTGCAAGTGTTTCTTGTGTTCATGGCCAAAAGTATGTGGGGCTGTTTTTCATGGTTCAGGCTAGACTCCTTAGTTCCAGTGAAGGCAAATCTTAATACTATAGCATGCAATGGCATTCTACACGATTCTTGGTTTCCAACTTTGTGCCAAAAGTTTGGGGAAAGCCCTTTTCTGTTTCAGAATGACAATGCCCCCATGCACAAATAGAGGACCATACAGAAATGGTTTGTTGAGCTCAGTATGGAAGATTGACTGGCCTGCATAGAGCCCTGAACACAACCCCATCAAACACCATTGGGATCAATTGGAAAGCCGAGTGCGAGCCAGGCCCAATCGCCACACCCCAGTGCCCGACCTCACTAATGCTCTTCTGACTGAATGGAAACAAATCCATGCAGCAATGTTCCAGCATCTAGTGGAAAGTCTTCTCAGGAGAGTGGAGGCTGTTATAGCAGCAAATGGGGACCAACTCTATAATAATGCCCATGATTTTGGAATGAGATGTTGGATGAGCAGGTGTCCATATACGTTTGGCCATAGAAGATTGTGGGGTCCCTTCCAAGCTGAGTCATATTGATGACTTCTTGGAAAATGGCACACATGCTCACAGACACACACACACACACACACGCATGCACACATGCACACACAC
This sequence comes from Ilyophis sp. 1 JC-2022, assembly GCA_022702515.1. Lineage (NCBI taxonomy): Eukaryota > Metazoa > Chordata > Actinopteri > Anguilliformes > Synaphobranchidae > Ilyophis > Ilyophis sp. 1 JC-2022. The sequence goes on from CM040405.1 coordinate 102,225,175, forward strand.
ACATGCACACACGCACACACATACACGCACACACACATATGCACACATGCAAGAAATGCATGCACGCACACACATAAACAGGGTTACAACGGTTTGTCAGTAATTTTGTCCTAGATCGATTATGTTTTCGTAACGATTTATGGTTTCAACACACAAGTGGCATTATTGCAGCTGTGCTAAGTTCTAAGTTGTGTTGCCAAACCACAGTCATCTATAGCTTATGGCTGTAAATCAAATCAAAACAAAACTCTCAGGTATTGCAATGCAAAGGCAGCTTTAGGTTAGTGTTCTAGTTTCTTGAAAAATCTAACTATAGCATTTCATGGTCCACAGCTAAATGTAATGAGATCTGACATAAAAAAAAATGTATGCTTCGTTTCCAAAAAATAGGCCAGAATTCAATCCATGGCAAAGAAATATATACATACGTATATGTAATACAAAAAATAGGAAATACAAGCAAAAGACAAAAAGAGGAGCACAAAAATTGTGAAAATGTTGCTGATGATGAAGATGACTATGAGAACAATGATGACGAAAATATGTGACGTGAAGATGATGCAAAATAAGTAAGGCACAACATGGTTGACAATTAGACAAAATGGTCGCCCCATCTGAATAAAAAAAGAATACCATGGAAAAATAAGTACTTTGTGTCGAATAAAAATCACACAGTGGATTTTCAAGAGTTTAACAGAGGCTTGCTGTAAGTTGTATTAGGATAATTTGATCTTGGGTGAGGAGTCCAGAGGCAGAGTTGTACCTGGCCATAGAACAAGGTGGTTGACCCTCCCTTGGACATCATTGGCAGGAGGAGAGGAGACCAATTAAAACACAGAATAAATCATGGAATGGAGGTGGAGAGGTGAAGGAATTGTCAGAAAGAGCTGACACAAACCGAGCAGAGGTTGGTGGCTTTTTATAGAAAAACCGGTTTAGCAGACTTAAGGTAATAGCCTGAGGGATCGTCTGAAAAGTTCTCCCCCCAATCTTTAAAAAAAACTTGAATCTGCGAAATATGGCTTGAGAGTAAAAATGGCAAGGAAAAAAATTACGATTAGATCGGTTGGTCAGGATACCGCCGAAACAATGTAAAGAGCAATTTCGCTGTCACTAATTGGGCCAAAGATGTTCTGCTTTCTAACCACTAAGAAATTACTTTCAAATATTGCATTTGTGAGTCATAAAATAAGATTTTGGCATAGCTTGCTGGAGGGCCCATAGTGGGACAATGGATAGGCTGTCCTCTGTCAGTTTTCTTTGCAACATACCAAAAAGATATGCAGTCTTATGAAGAGGACCGTTAGATCCTGCAAGAGCGGACTTAAGCTAGAGCCCTGGTATTCAATAACGGTTCTCAAGGTCCGAGAACTGCTGGTTTTCCACCCTCCCTTTACTTGAGAGTCAGGTGGGAAAACAGTCTGGCCAATCAGTAGCAATAATTGTTCTGTTAATTACCTGGGAAGAAAAAAAAGTAGGGCCGGATTTTGGATTTGAGGTCCAGATTTGAATATCCATGATCAAGAGCAGTGGTGCCCAATAATGTGCCATGGAGGGTCGAGAGTATGCAGGTTTTCATTGCAACCAATCAGCAGGTGTAGTGATTGGTTGGAATGAAAACCTGCATACTCTCGACCCTCCATGGCACATGATTGGGCACCACTGATCTAGAGCATGGATACTCAAATCTGGCCTTTGACTCCGAATCCGGCCCTGTTTTTTTTTTCTCCCAGGTAATTAGCATAATAATTAGTGCTACTGATTCGCAAAAGTATCTTCACACCTGACTCCCAGGTAAAGGGAGAGTGGAAAATCAGCAGTTTTCGGCTTTCAAGGACTGTGATTTGAGTAACAGGGAGCTAGAGGGACAGTTTCTCGACTATTTTCTTTTATGTGTGCCTGGACAAATAATTGCTTTTAAAATCCTCGATCCCTGTTGTGTACAGCATGTATGCATGTGCAGTGTGGATATCAGAGCAGAAGGTAGATCAGGCTTCTTGCCACCACAAACAATGCCACCCCCACCCTCCCCTTTGCCTCTCGTTTGTTGACACAGACCCAGGACCGGCCTTCTGGGCCATCTCAAGCCATCCTCCATGCCAGCAGGCAGCAGCACAGGAAATGAAAATTCTGAAAACAAGAAAATAAAAAACAAACTGGAGAACTAAAAAAAGCATGTAAATAAATAAAGCAAAAATAAGTGAAGAAATGCACAAACATGGAGCCTCCACATCTCAGGACCTGAAAGCCCCATTAATTTTAATGTCTTCATAACAACAGTGCCTGGCCAAGCCTGTCCCGTTCCTCTCCAAGCATCATCGGCACGATGCGAAAAAACACGGTGCACTCCAGATATCGTGAGCACCCCGTGTGATCACAGTCAAGTGCACGAACCGCTCGAGCTCTGCTAAAAACAGCATTGCTATCCTGTTGCTATCTTATTGTTCTTGGACCTGGGTCTGGTTTAAATCAACATTGTCCTTAACTCTGACTTGCAAATGAATTTTAGTTGTATTGGTTTTAAAATGTTTTTCCCCCCCCCCCATTTTGAATGAATTAAATTAAAATTTTAGTTGATTGCTGAACTTGCCGGTTAAGGCCAACGCGTGATTGAATCCAGGCCTTTGGTTAAACAACTGGAAGCGAACGACATTGTTTCACCTGGCCGGTCGCAAGCGCGAGGGAGAGTGGGAGCCGGCCTCCGTTCTTGGAACGTACAACGCCGTGCACTCCCGTGCAGTCGCGTCCCGTGGCTCTGAAATTCCTGCCGGTCCCCGGGCGATCGTTTCCTCCCTTTCCCCAGTAGCGGCGGTCAGGGGACATGTGGATTCTGGAAGAGCCGCTGCATGAGAGAGCGGCGCGCTAATGGAGACTGAGTGATTTACAGCCCGTCTCGGTCACGAGCCGAGGGTCTCCGGCCCAGAGGATGACAGAGCGTCCGGTCCAGACGGGACGGCCATCTATCATCCCTCTTCGCTCTTCCCCCGTCTTCATTCTTTCAGGTGCGGCACACGAGGAACATTGTGTCCGTCTATAAACATGGCAGCGAAAGGAAAGGGGAAAGGAAAACGAAAAAGAAAAAGCACACATTCGGTTTCCTATTGCATCAGAAATGGATTTTGAACTAGCAGCTAGAGCGTCTGTTTTTGTCCTCTGCGCATATTAAAAAACAACTTAAGTGATGAGAAGACCAATACCATGTTGTTGACCTTATTTTGAGTGCATTTTATAATAACAATAACAGGAACAACAACAACAAACATCATTGATATAGCACAAGCACATTTCATACAAGCGGGTGCAATACATTGTGCTTTGCAGAAGATAAAAAAAATAGAAGAAAAAAAATAGATACAATTTTTTTTTCCGCAAAAGTGAAAACTCAGGCTGGAATAGCCTGATCTACATAATTGTTTATATGCACAGGGAACAAACCAAATACTGCTGTCCTAGACTTTTAAATTATCTTGAAATAAGGGGGACATTGCAAATGATCAAATTAACATTGCAAATACAAATTCAGGTTAAAAATATTTTTTTGGAAGAAATAAATTGAATGCAGTTGCTATGGCCATTGAATTGCACTGTTTTTTTGGTCACTACAAAACTTCAAGCCTACATGTTTACATGTCCCAAAAATAGACTGTGTAAAGATGTTTATAAATGACGGAGGAATAGGCCCCTGGGCACATCTTCTCAGTGCTGTGTGATGCAGATTAATTTGATTCTCTGACAAACCATAAAAACATGTGATTGAGCAACAAAACAACATTCTTTATTTGATAGCGGTATTAATAACCGCAAAGCATAATCAGTTAAGGTGTATATTCTAGTATATTCCAATAATATTTTGCATACAAAGAGTCCACACTGTTAAAAAAGAGAAAAAAATTATTACTTTTTGATACTTTTTGTTACATTTTCATACAAGAGTCTTTATTTGTAAAAATGACACATTGCTCAAGCTTATTGATGTTAGCACATGTTACAGATGCATCTGGTTATTTTCTGTTTGGGGTAGAAACACTACAATTGAAACTGCTTGCATAATTCAGCTTTACAATGTGATAAGCGCAATAATCAGAGCATATTACATTACGCATTCTGTGGGAACCATGATCTTGTGAAGAGGATTTTTGTTCATTGCACACTTATCTGATACGCACCGATACCAACGGATTTTTACCAACCAAATTTGCAAAATGTCAAAGTCAAAACCCGGTAATGTAAGGACTAGAACATCAATGTAAATATCTGCAGTGTTCAATTAGAATTACCCCAGCTAATGCTGGCATCCCTCCAAGCGAACCACAGAATGAATGACAAAAGCATTTAGCCCAAAACACCACGTCCCTCCACACAACACATTTTATTGACCTGCTTTTTTCCGGTAATCCTCAGGGAGTTAAGCCACACTAACAGCCTCACTGTGCACAAATAAACTGTCACACTGCCTCCATGTTCCTGCCTCCATCTACACACTGCCTCCATGTTACTGCCTCCATCTACACACTGCCTCCATGTTACTGCCTCCATCTACACACTGCCTCCATGTTACTGCCTCCATCTACACACTGCCTCCATGTTACTGCCTCCATCTACACACTGCCTCCATGTTACTGCCTCCATCTACACACTGCCTCCATGTTACTGCCTCCATCTACACACTGCCTCCATGTTACTGCCTCCATCTACACACTGCCTCCATGTTACTGCCTCCATCTACACACTGCCTCACGCAGCTGATAGGGATTCACTTTCATAAGAGCCTCCATGTCATAGTAGCCCTTAAATGGGGTCTGCTTCTTTTGAGTTTTCTAAATAGATATTATATTTATTGCAGCTTTTACATTAAACATGTAGAAATATTTAAATATATTTAAATATTTAAATATATGACAAGAAGACCAGCTAGTACGTTACCAATGCATGCTCTTCACTCCCAAGGGTCGGTGTAGTAATGTTGATACAGTAAGCCATGCCACTATGTATTTGTCATTGGAAATAGTTCCAATGAAAAAAAGATGAAATGTAATTTTTTCAAAAGAAATTGAGTAAAATACACACAAACAACTTCTGGAGGCATTTCACTGTACAAGCTGCTTTGGAGTTACCTGTGGTGACCAAAAATAATTTGAGGGTGGTTTTCCTAATTGAATTTTCCCCTTTTGGTTTGAGTGGAGCACAGTGGAGCACAGACTGCCAAGAACTTTGGGCATATTTGTTCAGATACCTTGGATATGTTCGGCTTAGGTTACCATACTATGTGCTCAAGATCTCACCAGAATGCCAAATACTGCATCGCCTTGTGTCCTCATGGGCATGGCATTTTTGGAAGGGAATTTTTAATCAGCCCTTTGTCTGCGGTAGATTATGAACAATAATAGGTATTCACTTTAGAGGAGGAGGCACGGCCAAATTGGTTTTGTAAAAATAACGTTTTGTCATTCAGTTACAATGATTCCTGTAATGGGTTTTTAACTGGTTCGGAGGTTCAAATGCGAAGGTGGGGGAAGCAGAACAAGTCAGCTCACAGCCGTGAGGACCAATAACAGGGAGAGAAAATAAAAATAAATAAATAAAGAAAAGACAGGAACTAATTCCTTAAGGCTAACAGCCAAAAAAGAAAATCAACCCACTAAAACGGGCAAACTAGAAAACTACCGACTAAATCTCTCGAGCTCACGTAATGAGCTAAAACGGGAAACTTAGCAAACAAAAAAACACTCTCGGCTACCTTAGCTCAAAGCCGGTAGAGTGTAAAACCAAAACGAAAGTACAAAGAAAAACTGTCTCCTGGAGAACAGCAAAGTACAAAATAGATAGCACCAAACGCTACCAGACGGAAAACAATCCTATACCCGATTAAGTAGCTATAGCAAGTCCCCCGAGCCAGTACCTGGCTAAACCTGGCTCATATGCAATGTCGTAAGACAAACAAGCACCGGAGAAGCGGAAGTAAAGAACTTAAATACCCTGCAGGTAGAAGCACAGGTGGAAACAATAATGAGGCTGGCAAACCAAGAAACGGAACGTGGAAAAAATCCGATTGATTCACAATCGTGAAAGCAAAGAAAATAAAACAAACAGCCGCAAACTACTACAGATTCCGAAAGGATTTTGAATGGAATCAGTGGAGGGGTTTTCGTCTTGCTACTACAAGACAAAAACCGTTTCCGTCATTGTTCTGTGTTCATATCCAGGATAAGTTTTAACTTATGTACTTTTTTTCATCGATGATTTGTTTATGGATATGGGTGTACAGGTATACCCAGAATAATGAAATCAAATATAATAAAACCTTGAGAATAAATAAACCTGACAAATCTAAGCTTCCAATAAGATACTGCTCCACAACTGCAGTTTGGAGAGGATTGAAAGCCACCCAGAAGTGGTTTCACCTTGAACCCACATTAGTCAGCAGTAGAACATTCTCCAGCTTGTATTTACTGAAATAAAGAGGAAGCCTCTATTAAATATCCCCAACTGACCATGTCACACTGCGGGCAGATTACACATCATTAACCTGCGACAAAAACAACACAAAACAGAATCCAAGGTAAACTAGAGTAACTCAAGGGAGACTTTGGATAATGAGGTACCCAGAGAAAACCTTGTTCACGAGCACTTTTCATGGACCATTAGCACAACGCAAGACTAGAATCATCATATTATGTTGTTGTTGGATCTATGAGACCTCTGCATTGTGAGGTCTCTGGAGACACCTCTGGCTGGTAAGATGAAGTTCTTCCCATTTGGATAGTTTTGGAGTTTTTCTGAATCAGTGCAGAACATGGGTATAATTATCACCTGTCTATGTAAGTTACTGTTTGACACTTATGCACTTTACAACTTTAAAGCGACGGCAATATAAAATGGAAGTCCGATACCATTTTTGAAAATGAACCCATGTGATCAGTACTTACTAAGCATTCTCCCCTAGATACCGGCCCCTCGATACCATCTGTTTCTAGCAGTTCTCTTTTATGACCAGGGGATGTTTGTCCACTCTCTTAAAATTCCAGTTTCTTTTTAAGATGAGGGGGGTGGAGGCAGCCTTCATATGAAGCCTAGAAATAGATTATCCAAGTTCATGGTTCTTTAAAGGGTCATTAATACTAAATTGTAAGGCCAACCACACACTTTTAATGGATTTTGCATCCTTATAAAGGCATGCCGAGTGCTTTTTAATGAGTGTGCTTCTGTGAACATGTCAATGTTCCCACCCTTAGACGCCTTGATTAAGATGATGGTACAGAACAGCAAGCCAGAATAAAAAGGTCCTCTGTTCTAGATTAACCTGTCACTTATTCTTCTTCTCCTTTGTTGCTCCCTTTATTCTTTTTCTAATTTTTTTGTTACAAAGCTGCCAACCCTTCTGCTCATTGGAGTTACATGAGTTTTTCCAAACTCTTTTCCAAACAGTAAAAGGCACATCCCACCCTGCCTTGGCCCGGGTTCTCACAGATCCCAAGCCAAACACCATGCAGAATCGTCACAACAGCCATGATAACCGTTACTGGATATCCTGCTAAGCAAAACAGTGTGTGTCTGAGAGACTAGGGGTATACATACTGTGTAGCTTAAGTGCAAACACTGCGTAAATTAAGTGCAAGAGCATGCAAAAACCCTGATGTCCATTGATAAATTGCTTTGCTGCAAACTAAAACTATTTGAGATCTTGTTCATTTTTGTTTTTTTGTCAGTGGTGTAAAATTTTTGCACTCCTCCTGGGCAAAGTGGAGAATTCATTCAGCCTGTCAAACCGTCCCCAGAATGCTTTGCACAACATCCAGAATCTCACACCACAGAGTATTTTAACCCCTTTGTGCAGAGACTTAATTTTACACGTTTTTGTCTGTTTTGTACCATTCTGTTTAAAACTCCAGATATCAATGTAACACAAACACCATTAATGGCTTAAATAAAAATAAATCCTGGTACCATTTATTATCATGCCTGACATTAAATCATTTTCATAATGTAAATTATGGGCAGGGAATGCACAACCCCTGGTGAAAAAAGGTCCACCACTCTAGTTTAAAGTTTACTGTGAAGGTTAAACTTTACAGTTTCTGGTTTGCAAACCTCCTGTCTGCATGTGTACAAAATATGAAAGTGATATGTATTACTGCTAAAATCCTATCAGGCAATTTGAAACGGTGTACTTTGGTATCCATAAATCTACCCAAAATGGATATTTGAGCATCACAGTAATTCAAGAAATAATCAAAAAAATCTAACAGATACTTTTTTGATTCTTTGGAAATATATTTGCATCTATATCATTAGATAATTTCCAACTTTTGCAAAAGATTAGGGGAATGGTTATAGGTGTCCAAAAACCTACCCAAACCTTTCCAAACCCATAAAAACCCATGAAAACATGTGCAAAGTATCCAAGCTATCCAAAACTATCCAAGCTATCCAAACATAAACACAGCTTTAGTGCATTATTATTGTAAGGATCTGAGTAATGCCTGTTATTTGTATCTTTATTTTGTATTTATTGTTTATTCTTAGTTCGTATTCCGGCTTGTTTATTTTCCGGGTTTTCTTAGTTGTCTTGTGTCTGCTTGTTTACATTCGATCTGTCACTCCCTGTTTACGTCTCTGTACCTTTCCGGTGTTCTCATTGGTGTTCGGGTTCCCTCTTGCTTCTTACCTATCTCTGAGCAATTAGATTTACTAATTACCACTAACATACTAATGATAGATAAGATCTACTAACTCCATTAACAAACTAATTTGTATATACTTACTAATCATACTAACGGCAGGGGTGTGTGTATAGTTACTAATCTCACTAACATATTAGAGCGCACATTTTTCATGCTGTTCTTTCTCTGCTAATCATTCTCAGCTGCATCTGATCTCCTCTTCCTGTCATCTTACTCTATGCACGATTTCCTGAAACTCCAGGTCATCTGTCATTGTGTATGTTTGGAATCCAGTCCGCGTTTTCCCTAGTTGTCTCTGTGGTTGTTTAATTGTTTCCCAGATGTATTTCATTGTCTCTCGTTTGGAACCCCGCCCCTCACACACCTGATTCCTCTTGTGTCATTAGTTACTTGTGCATTTAAGCCCTTTGTTAGTTCCAGTCTGTGTCGGATTGGCGTTTTACTTTTCCTGTGCCTGCTACCTGTGTTTATGCCAGTGATCTGTTTCTGCCTCAACGATACCCTTTTGTCACTACTATTCTTTTGCCTTGCCCTTGTCTGCCCAGTTTGCCGTTCGACTTTGACCACGTTTGTATACCGACTATTCTCCTGCCTGATCCTTTTGCACTGCCTGAAATCTGATTCCCTGGTTTGTCGACTTCCTGGATTGTCCCTCATTGCCCTATCGCCTGTCGTTTGTTTTGTACCTACCTACCTCTGATCACCTGGCTTGTCCCCTGAACGGAATAAAGAACTCTTGTGCCTTATCCTGTGGTCTGCGTTTGGGTCCTTACCTCTACCACTACGGAGAACGGAACAATTATGTCCTAGGAGGAGGCAATTAATGAGGGGAAAGACCCTTAGATAATCCATTTCTTTGTCTCAGTTTAGTTTCCAGTGCCAAAAATGCCCAACACAGGTAATTTATCACCAACCAGTCAGCCTAACAATGTATGAGAACATACACACAATTTACAGCGTCGTATGAATTACAACTATTACAACTACTGTAATCATCTCCTATATAAACATATGCCAGCCCATAGATTTTTATAACTAGCTGCCATGTCATCCATTTATGTCCTAATATTAGCTATGATGTTTCACCCAATGTAATGAATGGACACTATAGTGTAGTATAAATTCCCAGTAAAGTTACAGTCTAGCTGTAATAGTTTGACAGCTCACCACCATTGTCATTATATGAGTCGCCTCAGGCAGGAACTTTTTTTCCACAGACTCCCCATACTTTATCATTGATGCCCAACACAGTTATGCAGGCCTAGCTTATAGCCAATACCTAATAGGTTGCTAGCTACCTAGGTATAAACTAATTTAAACCAGAATAAGAGAGACTACAGAGGGGTGTACTACGAAATGAGATTAAGGGCATAGCGAGCTAAATTAAGCTTCAACCCTGGTTCTTCTGTATCATGAAGCCGACTCACTTTTAATTGGGGTATATTGCCACGGCAACTTACTCTGCACAGCTAACCTGCACTGCAGACTTTTTTCATGAATAAACGTTGGTGTGATTGCTTCAGCAAGATTTTAAACATGCTGTATCAAGTTTAAAGTTCTAGAATGTAGTAGTACAGTTGTCACATTATAAATACACTGTATGACAATGTATTGAGAGTACAGATTTATTTGTTAAGAGTGGCAAGGTGAATAAGGTATTAACTAACAATTTTTACCTACATGGTGAGCATTTTTATTTTTTATTTTTTGCAAAAGCCCCTTCCTGGCTTTGTTGGAGGCAACGGTGTTGCTTATTGCTCTTAAAATTGATTCATGTTTTATCCGTCCATTATATCCGTCCGTATCAGTCTTTTTTCCCCACAGGAGAGAAATACGTTGCTCTAGTACAGCCCATGATGCACCGCTATAGGCTCGTTGATGCAGACACCGCCCCTTTTATGGGAACGCGCACAGAGCCTGACTAATAAAGCCAGTGTTCACTTAGTAAATTGGTAACCACGTTCATAACACCGGTTAAGCCAGATTGCGGTGTTTGGGCTTTCTGAAGCCAGCTACCGCAAAGAAACCCTGGCTATGTTAAGCTTCCTTCGTAGTATACACCCCAGGTCCTTTACTTCTGAATTCAGCACCACTAATGTAAAACTCTGTGACATCATAAACAATAATAACACAACCTAGCTATACTATTATGAATACAATATCATACAACACGCACATGCAGACCAAAAGGCAAGCTATGGAATTCATGATGTCTGCTTCAGATAAAGAGTCATGGATGTAAAACCCCTCATCTGAATCCAGAGGACGACTACAGCATCCAGTAGTTTCAAGCACTGAAAATCTTTTTGTCACTTTGCCATTGTACAAACAAACGATTTCTCACCGGCGATGCGTATGCACTCTCTTGTGCAAAACCACGGAGACACAGACGCTTAAAGGCACGTGCTGTTTTGAAATATGCTCGTGACACGCACAGCTCTGACAATCGTTCACAACTGTCTAATGACTAATGTTTATACCTTTTTGGAAAGCTTAGAATGTGTTCTTTTTGGATATTAAGGCTGTCAATCAATTACAATTAGTCCCAAGACTGTTACAATGATACTCAGGATAGGACCCAAATGCAGGACTCAGAGACTCCACACAGGAAACTTTTAATATATATAGATGCCCACCAAAGGCAGCAGGCAGGAGAACAGGAATGGGCAGGCAGGAAACAGGGCTGGACAAGAGTGAAGTCCAGGTGAGTATACAAATTTTTGGTGGTTAAAAAAGAACTGTAAATATATTTAAATGTCCAGTATCTTTAACCCAATTCGCTCTCATGTAGATCACACCGTAGAGTGGTCGATATACTTTTATGAAATAAGGAAGAATGGTGGCACATAGGCACTTTATATTTTGCCTGATAATAGCCCAACTCGCACTGATGAAGACAATATGCAGTTTTCCATGGTACCTCGCTTTCTGACATGGTACAGTACTAGATGTTTGTGATGTAGACCCCAGGGTCTACGCTACTAGGGTCACTGCACAAAAGGGTTTTAAATAAAATAAAAAACTAGCCGATAAAATTTTGTGAAAACACACTCATACACGCACAGATATACACACATAATTTTTTGGAAGGTAAACACTGGGCCACAACATACATGGTCACAGCAATCTCAGGTCTTGTTTAGTTTAGGCGCATTTCAAAAATACACTTCATATAAATAAATCTCTAATTTTAAAAAGATAATATTTTCAGTGTGCATTGAGCTCCAGATTTCCATCACCACGGAGCCGCTGGAGGAAAGCGCATTGCAGAAGATGGTCAGTGCGCCCGCCCCCCTCTCCCCCAGCCCCCTTTACTAATCCCAGGACCCCAGATCAAAAAGGGGGGGCAGTTAGAGCAGGGGCCTCCGCTCTGTGTCCAGCACAACCTTGCTTGCTTGCGGGTGGCTAAACCAAACACGTTACAAGGCCCTGCAGTCCCGACATGAACAAATAGCTCATTTACACTGCACTACACTTGTTCGCTCAGTCAACTTGTGAAAAGAGAGACAACCCGACACATGGAAAGGCCGGGCCAGCAATGTCCTGTGCTAAGCAGAGGAGGTCTGAGGATGATTGAACATACACAAGCTTCTCAGTGGCTCAGTCAGTGCTTCCTTTAAGCGCAGGCTGGTTCCAATTGGTTCAGGCTCAAGTCTTGGCATGTTATTAGCTGACTGTGTCCAGCAGTCCACAGAACCTGGGCATAAGGTCTAATCCCTCCAGAAGTAGGGTAGGGTTAAGTTGTTCATGGTTCCTTGGGTTACAGCTGGATTAGTAACATGGCAGAGTCCCACAGGATACCATTGGTCATCAGTGAGGGATATACATTCTCCTCTAGTTGGCGGTAGCTCTCTCCGGTAATACTGTGTGGTCTGTAGAGTATTTAATAGCCACTGGATCATGGTGCGTTGGCTTGTGGGTGAGCGCATTGGAGGAGAGCTTCAGATGCAGTGCTCTTCGTGCAGATGTGGGAGTCATGATCGTGATTTTAAGAGACAGACAGTGATTCAATTTTGGATGAGAAAAAGGACAAAAATACACCAAGAACACGAGAAACTTTAATGAAATGAACAGGCCATTGATCCCATGCTGACGATGACTCTGGCCTATCATCTTTCACTGTGTATCGAATTCTGTCTTGAAGAATCTCTCAAGGTCTGTGACCCTGCTATGCATACTGGAATGTTATTCCATGCATTGATAATGCTGTGTTATCATGTTCACAGTGTCAGTATAAAATGTACTTCCATCTGTGTCTGGTTCTGTGTCCATCTGGACTAAAACAGGTAACATCTCATTCTCACGCTTTACTGAACTACTGCTGGATAGTTCAATGTATTTTCTGAATGTCTAAAATAGATTAATATACCCAATTTTGGAGTCATTTAATAGCATATTTGTAATGCATTCTGGGGAGACTTGCTTGTACATTCCCTGCCCTGATTAAAACATTGTAATTCTCTTTTTTTGGCATCTGACCACAGTTTACTTCTATGGTCTTCAAGTGCCAAAAACTGTTATCAGACAGCATGTTCTAAAAGACACAATATCATTGCTATCAGGAAATAAGAGCGAGGCAAGGTCTGAGAAGAGGAACTTTAAACTTTAGTTTTTTGACGTATGTGAGTGTATCACCAGGTCAGTTATTTTTACAGATATCTAGACCTACATTCTGAGATCCAGGATCATGGGATAATGACTGTATTAAGCAATAATAAAAACAATTATTTCCCCAAAACTGCATCAATATATCTATAAATATATATAAAGACTATTAAAATGCATATTATCATTTCAGTAATCTGTTCATGTCTGTTCATGCTTTCCTCATACTCAGCCAGAGTCTCAGAAAAAGCGACAACAGCAAAATAACAGTGCAATTAAATTAAACCCATAGAGGAAAAAGGTTTCTTTAAATTAAAATATATATAAATCATTAAGGTATAGTCCAAATCAGGCTGTAGGAGGAGCGCTCATGCCAATTGGTCTTTTGACAGTGACAATGTTATACTGAAGAACTGGCATTGCAGCAATCACACACACTGAGAAGCTAGGAACACACACCACGAGGGGAAAATAAAAAAACTTTCAATCAAATAGGATACACTGAAAACGTGCTGCTTAATGCTGATTTACTTACTGCTAAAGCTGAGCTGAGTGATGATTTTCAATCAGTATCTCCTATGGAGATGACTATACATGCATTGATAAACTATCGCAAAAACAATTCAAACAGTGTCACATTGCTAGTGTTCAAATAATAATATATAATATGAAAGAAGGAGCTCCTCATAACTGATACAGTAGGAAAACTAAGATGTGTTAGTCAGTTAGTCAGTCAGATAGTTTAGATTATAGTTTGTGATTTGTAGTGTGTATGTTTTGTTTTTCTTTTTTTAAAAAAAAAAAAAAAAATTAATAAAATTAAAATTTAATTTTTTTCCCATTTCCCATTAATTGGTATTTTGGTTGTCAGTGTGTGTGTCAGTACCTAGTGCACCCACCTTCCCAGGGTGACCTCCCAGGGTGCCGTTCTTTCCCCTGTTCCCATCCCCTCCCCCATGTGTCCTTTTTTTTCCTGTTTTGTTTTTTTTTTTTTGTCTGTTGTCTGGTTCGTGTTGTGCAGGCGGCTTCTCCCTCCTTTTCCTCTTCTTCCTTCCACCATTCCCCACTCACTCACCACCTCACTGTCTTCTCTTTTCACTCTCTTCACCTCACTTCTCTCTTCTCTTCGCATTCCATTTCATTTCATTCTCTTATTCATCATCCCTCTTCCATTTATTCTCTCTTCTCTGTTTTTTCTTTTTCTTTTTTTTGTTTTATGTTGTTCGTTGTGTTGTTTGTTGTGTTATTGTCTTTTGTTTTTTGTCTGTTGTGTTCTGTTTTTGTGTCACTTCTGCCTTTGCCCTTCACCCCCTGCTTCTGCCCCAGCCTGCCCCCCCTGCCCCCTGCCTGCTCCTCGGTTGCCATTCGCCTCTGTTATCGCCATCTGTCCAGTTGCCTCCAGTTTCACCCACCCCCCCACTTCCATCCAGACCCATTGCCCGCCCCAATTTTTATTGCCAATCCCTGTTCTTTTGCTGTTGTTTTTGTTGTGCTTTGTTTGTTGAATTTGTTTGCCGAATATCTTGGCTGGGTTATTTCCAACTTGTTAGAACCCTCCATGACCCCTACCATCACTCATAAGGAGATACTGTTCAACACCTACCTATTAACCTAACCTTAAGGGGCAATTGGGCATTTTGGGGTCCAGGAGCAGGCCATGGGGGGGTCCTCCAGGGGGTCTGTTTTGCAAGGTCTTGCTGAAAACACTGCTGGGGGGCCCAGGGGGGGGGGGGGGGGGGAGGGGGGGTGGGGCCCCAAACATTAACTGATTAAAGAGAATATCCACTGGGCCTGATTGATGCAGACCGCACCGGACCTCAGTCAAGTATCTGGTTGGAATAATTTACAAATATGATTTACATATTTACAGTCCTTGAGAATTTTCATAGAACTGTTTATTTCTAAAATCATACTAGCAGAATAATTATTTTTTTGGTGACTATTTGGTGAGTATACATTTTATTTTACAATTGTCAGGAACCTACAGAGGCGTTCTCTACCGATTGGGTTAAATCATTTCAAACGTGGATTTTAGCCAGGTCTGCTGAGTGGCACCGGGAGGGCTTCAGCGACCGGAGAACTCTGATTTCCATTTTCAGCACCCGCAGGATGTTTGTCAGCCCTGCAGAGTTGCTAATTTTGGTGGGAGGAAGCTTGTGTTTGCTATAGTGAGCCTTTGCCATGGGGACCATGGCCTTGTCGGTAAGCAGAGACTGCAAGAGGGTAAGTAAGCAAGAGAGCCTGAGCAGTCACATCGTCAATAAGCAACGCGTTTTACAGCAGGATCCGAGCTAAGCCCGAATGGTGTGTCACTTAATTCAATATGAACTAAGAACAAGCCTAATTAATTTAGACATTGACTACGAGGGAGCCAATATCCCAGAGATAATAATCAAGTGTCCATCTTTCCTAATTTTGCCTGTTTTAAAATTCAGCTGTTTTAGATTTTTTGCTTGACATTTATGAGACTACGGCACTGGAATTCAAATAATTAACATCCAGACCTTGCGTGTATGTCTAATAACATGTTTGTATCAGCAGCCCTTCATTCAGTCACAGTCAATTTCAACAAAGTGTAATATTATCATCAAAGGCCTCTATTCATTCAAAATGCAACTTGATTTGTTTTGAGCTTTGAGACACGCATCAAAGCCAGCACTGCTTATTTTAGTTAAATTGAGTTAAAGTGCGGTGTGCTGTGATCGCATCGCATCGCGATTAGCTGAAATGGAGGCCACTGTCTCTTGCTGCTCACGTATGCGCTTCCCATATTTTGGAAGTGAAAATTGGAAAAAGAAGAAAAACAAACGAGAACCGAAACAAGGATCACAATTTCTAAGCTGCCGTATCAAGGCATTAGGTTTGATGGAGCTGTAGCTGAAGTCACAGGATGTATACACGTACACACATGAGCTCCTAAGTACACGTAATTATGTCAGGGAGGTAATTGCTGAGCTGACATGTTTCACCTGCAAATTTCGCTCCTGGAAATCGGAGACTCTGCACACAGGTAACGCTGTTGCCGCAAAGTAAACACCTGGCACCAGACAGACACGATAGATCAATTTAAGCACAATTTATTTATATATTTTTTAAGTTGTTGATGTGAAGTGTGGGTTGGGCAGGTATCCAATTAGCCACACGTGGAGCAGGCAGCGAAAGTCACGTTACCCGAGGCAAGTGAGCGTTAGTACATTATGGTAATCTCTAGCTTGGGGAAATAAACAGGAAAGAAAGCACTAGAGAATTGTAAGAAATTGTTCTTGCTTCTTCATTGGTTTTTGTAAAACAATTTTAAAACAATTTAATATGTGTTTAAATATATTTTGGAGGCTGTAAAATTTAAGAATAATGAATGACTAAATAAACATTCACACTCTCTGAAATATCACTGTGTATAAAAATAGCTTTAGTCAATGTGAGTTCATGAATGAGCTAGGCAAATGGTCTGTGAGCCAATTCTCATAAATGAGGGGGCACTGTGAGCTGTCAGATTCATTTATTAAGCCTATTATTACACATATCTTTGGTTCTGTTCACATAATGTAGAGTAAAGTCTAGCCAAGGCATACTCTTTTTTTCAATTTCCCTTATTACGTCCTTCCCTCATACCACATAACGATCCCACGCCAGCCGAATCTGATAAAGGTCTGTCTTTAACGTGAAGAAATAATTATACGACTGGGTTCATATGCTCGCTTTACTGTACTGTTACCCGACATCGCCTCGACCATTTTGCTGATATTTTTCAGTGTAGATTTGAAGGGAATATTATAAAACAACAAACAACTTACATCGGGAATTTACATCCCCTTCTTATTTAAAGCTTAAAGAGCACAGCTTTAAGCAGCTTGTGGTTGCAGAGGTATCTGACATAAAGGCTAATGTCGTTACCAGTGATGAGGTATGTACTCGAACCTTTGTTCGAGTACATACCTTATGTACCTTTCTGCTGAATAATTGTCTATTGTCATTTTAAATGTTTTTTTTTTCCCCTTCTTAACAATGAATCACTTGTAATCACTTACCACTGTCTTTAAGAGCAATGCAACTAAAGGATGTGTACTCCTCTACTATACTCACCTGATCTGTGAAGTACTGCCGGACAGCTTGTGCTGATTGGTGGAGAGGTGGTAGACTGTAATTATTGTTGTGCCCCCTTTTCATTTTCAAACACAAGAAAAGATTGCTTCAATTAGACTCTGGCTGAATTCCAAATGAAGGCATTAAGGTCTAAGGGTCAGAGGATTGTGTAAATCTGAGGTCCCTCAAAAATGGGTGTGGCTCAGCCAGCACCCTAGAGTGGTAGGGAAGTGGTGGGAATGGGACTTTAAACAGTCGACACTATGCTGAGGGTCAGTGCAGGGGCACGGACGGGGATTGGTAATTATGTTATTTCACGTTGCTTCCGCTTCTCTGCCGCGCTCAGACATTGTGCGGGAAAATGCATCGGTCTGCGGAGAGCAATATAATGAAGATTCATGACTGGGAATGTCCAGGCCCCACTCCCAGATCTGCAAGGCAGGGTTGGCCCCCATGCACAAATGATGGCTCCCTGTTGACCAGAGCACAAACAGTGGCTGGGGGGTCAAAGATCAAGGAAGCCACAAGGAAGATAAACAAACGTTTGATGAAAGAGGATGCCTGTCTTCAGATCAGCGGTGCACCATGATGGGTGGTAAAAAACGCAGCCATATCCTTGGACGGCATAAAGCATCTTGTTTACCATGAACCTTCATGAAAACCTAAGACTGGCCAATAAGAGGGGAAAAAAACCTCAAGCAAAGTATTTCATTGGATAAAGCATTCATTTAAACAAACAGCCTCGGAAAGGACCATTGAATAGATGTATGTTGGGTGTGTCCAACTTTACACATACCATTGGGTTCCTTTCCATATACCTATTTGCAGTTTCTAGAAAGCATCAGATGTGTCTCAAGCTCAACTAAGCCACGTGAATCAACTAACAAGGTAACCTACAATTATTTAAAAAACAGCTATGGCTGTCCTGTAAACGAATGCAGGAGAAACAATGAGTGACTGGAGGGGGTAGGGGCGGAGTGGGCTTTGGGGTTGGCTGCAGGTGCTTACAGTCAAGGCTTAAGGCACTCTTAATCCCCTTCTTCCACAGTTAAGGCCATATAAATAAATGCTACATGTTAAAACCTGTCACGACAGGACTGCCTTTCTGGATGCGTTTTTTTGGTACCAAGAACACACGGAAAACAACAAAAAGACAAATGAACAAACGAGAAAGCAGGTCAATGATATGTGAAGACTGTCTGAAAGATGAAAATAACTCACTTGACTGTATCCTCCTACCGACCGCCTCTTGTTTTTGTTTCTCCTTCGCCTCTCCGCTGTGGGTCTCTTTGTGGTCGGGCTTGAAGTTCCATTTGACAGCAGCGCCACTGGAGACTCACAGCACATCCCCTGAATTCACTAGAACAGCAAGGCCCAGACCGAGTATTTGAGGCCTTTGGCATGTGCTCTCAAGACACCTTCCTCAGCCAGCTAAGACAAATGCTGGAAAGTTGCTTAGGTTTCAGAGCCTGATATTGGCTGGCCTGCCAGTGGTACTAGAGCTATGCGGCATCCAATGATTCTTGATTATCACCTCTGGCGTGGGCCATGTGATGGGAGAGCCAGCTGTCAGCCATGTTGCAACCACAATCCACCACAGCCATGTCCAGGAGGGGGATTAAGGAGGATTTAAAAAATCAGAGTGGGGCTCATTTTTCCAATGGTCACTCCGCTCATATCCTCATCTTCAGACCATCTATCCTGCACAAGGCTCAGCCTGTCTCATTCCTGTGATAGGGGAACAGTGGATACCACAGCGAGTGGATGCTGTTCTAACCCCAGGAATGAATGCATTTATAAAAAAGGAACTGAGTGTAAATTCCTTCAACATGCATTCGGGTACAATTAAACATTTCTCTGAAGCTACATAGACAGTTGTCGAACATGCACACACACACACACACACATAAATAATGCACATACAAGTGTGACATACAACCTAGATCCTTAGTTCCAACAAAGTTTAAATGGGTCTTTTCCGTTTTTGCCGTGTTTTATTTGCAAAGCAGCGAACAGCTTGTGTCATTGATTCCTATTGATTCTCACTGCTTCAAAAAACCCTGTTTTATTCCTTTATCTGAGAGAGCCCCCCCATCCCAGCCCCCTTAGATTAGACAGACCACATTGTTATTCTCCAAGGTGAAACACCACGTACTTTGCACATTCCTGATTTTTTACAAATGGCTTTTACAAAAGGAGCTGTGGATTCCCCTTCAGCTGCCATTCGCGGTCTCCATAACTCCCCGCTGCTTGAACTGTCAAACGGCAAACTGTCAAGGATTGGAGGAGACTTAAAGCAGCCCTAACCGCGTCGCCCATGAGCAGGGCGGGATTCTGGCCTCCCCAGGAACCCGTCGCCCCTCGTCGGTGGTCTGAGGAGAAGTGAACAGTCCGGGATCTCACAAGGAAGAGAGAAAAAATGCGAGGCTGTGTTTCTCTGGATAATCCTATTCAACGTGACTCGGTGAAGAAAAACATTTCAACCGACTTTGTTGTTTCTTTTAAAGCTTGTTATGTTAGAGAGCAGTATATTTTCTTCTCAGTGTAGAGAAAATCAGTTATTTTATTATCCAATTCAAAAAGTATTTTAGCATTTAAAACAAAAGTTTCTTTATTCAAGCACAATAGATTATTGAATACTCAGGGAGGGACAACTGGGCACGTTGTCCTAGACCCTAGAGGGGGGGGGGGGGATCAATGGCCTACGAACTTGTAAATAATATTGTCCTGTGCCCGGGAATAATATAATAATATAATTTCACCCGGCAGCTCTGTGTATACTGTACATATTACGTATGCAAAATGTATGTTACAGAATATGCGTTCAAATAATTATTTAACCTATGAACCTTTTGTAACCAATTTAAAATAAAAAAAAAAAAATTTCAAAATCAAAAGTGTTGCAAAGTTAGTTCAAATAAAAAAAGCACTCGCCTTAAAACTATGTTGCTAGCCTCAGTGACATAGCCGGAAATTCCTTTGGGTACCATGGGCTATAGTCACAGGACGTCTTGGGAAAAAAACTAAAACACTTGGAAAGAATTCTTAATTTCGAGCATTTAATGCACGGATGGGACACGCCCCTCCGCTATGTCACCAGCTGAAGCTTCCTTGCACTCCACTGTCCACCATCTGAGCTGCTTATCATGTCTAGGAAATATACTTCATGAAATAATCAGCAATAAACACCAGGATTAAACCCTAGTCTTCCACACTTATAGCTCTCTTGTCCGTGCTGCTCCATCTGCACCCAATGCACCTGTACCTGTCCAGTGACTATTTTCCATAATACGTACATATCCTGCTTTTTCAAAACAGATAAAGAGCACCAAGGCTATGGCTAGCTGGAGGCCGGGGTGGACCTCTCACTGAAAATAGATAGTTGTCACTCATAGAGCAGTAACAGTGTCAATAAGAAGGCTAGAATCAACTATACCATAATAAACATATCAACTATGTTGTCAATGAGTGAAGCACGCCGGCTACTTCCTGCCAATAACAGCATGTTTGCTTGGAGCGGCGCAGTTTAATGTCACATTGCTTCCAAATTGATATCCATGATTGCTGATCGTTGATAAATGCCTTCGGAATGTACACAATCTTGCTTACCAGGCCTAGTGTAATTGTATTACATGGACCAGACTCGTATTGCATGTGGAAGTCCCCCGTTACAAATTTCAGTCTGTGTTGAATTGAATACCGTTGGGTCAGGAAAATACGAGCATAAGGTTTGGTTCATGATGCAATATTCTCTGCCGTCGGTGTATTGCCCTTCAGCGATTTCAACTAGCAGAGCTTTTCTTTTCACCTCACATCAGCACGTGGTGTATTTCAATTCAGGCTACCTTGATTTATTTCTGATTTTAAAAGCGAGAAAGGAAAACCCCATCTACAGTTTCATTCTCACACAACGCAAATGCGCAAATTTTGCCGTCTTAAGTGTCCATTAATACTGAATCTTAACGAAAGGCGGAAAATTGGAAATAATCTTGCGGATGTCATTTACGTTGTTAATGTTGTAGAAGTGGATTACCGTGTGGAAAACTCAACCACCACCATGTGCTGAATCCATCTCAATAACAAATTATCTAAAGGATATAATCGGAGACAAAAAATAAACAAGTCCTCTTCCTCATATTGATGATCAAATTTGATTTGTTTGTCAGACTTATTTCACAGTTTATTCTTCCAATGTATATTTGTTTTGCTTGCTTGATGGTGGCTTTATCCAGCACTGCATTAATTGCATACTTTAATTAATTGTACCACAGTGTAGATGGGTATTGGAGCCGTTAGTGTCAAACTCCATCCAGGGCACTTCATATGCCAATGTAAAGTCATTGGCAAGAGTTCCCTGGAACTATTCAGTTAACTAGAGGAAGTTCTTGTAAATGAAACCAAAGAAAACTTAATGGTTGGACACACCGAGACGGGATTTACAAAGCTAATTTATAAATGATTGCTACATTTAAGTTTTTCTAAGACAAATATTTATTAATACATTAGCTTCCCTCATTTTTATCCAAAATTTGGAATTGGCAGCTGTGCCTCTGGAATCACCATTGCACCATCCGCACCAGAGCAAAGAGCAAGTACTTAACCCACGGACTCACTTGTTCTTTTATAAAGTGTCCTTTATAAGAAGTAAGAAAACTCAATGGCAAAAACAGACCATTCAGAGCATCTCATCATTTTGCCTACAGTATAGAACGTATCCAGCACTGTGTCAAACCTGATTTGAAACACTCCAGGGGTCTCTGCTCTTAATGCAAGTTCTGGTAAAATATTCCATTTATCAACGACTCTCTCCTTGTGGAAAATATTCCTCCTGGTATCAGTGATAAATTTACCTTCAACATTTAAATTTTTTTTTTTTATTGCTCAAGGGTACAACAGACGTGGCCCGCCTGGGCTTTGAATGCACGGCGTTCGGGTCATTAGGATTTCTGGCCACAACACAATGCCTACGACTGTTAAGGATGGAGCTTCTCTTCTGAAAGCCACAGTTTGCTGTAATGTTCCATGGTTGGGACTCAGCACCGCTAACAGGTCGTTTCAACAGCAGAACTCCCACACGTGGGAGCAGAACAGCGGCCTATTTAAAAATTTCCGTTATCTGCATGTCCTCTACTGTGCTCAGACAAGTCCTATCGAAGTACAGCCATGTCAATTCATATCGTGGCATGAATCATAATCCTGTTTTCTTGTGAATGTGTCATGGAATCCTTTTTCTCACAGCAGGGGCAGGTCACACACACACACACACACCACTCATACACACACACACACACACACACACACACACACCACTCATACACACACACACACACACACACACACACACACACACACACCACTCATACCACTCATACACACACACACCACTCATACACACACACACACACACACAATTTTGAGCAAACATAAAGCAAATGAGGATCTCAGTGTAACTGCAGGCATAGTGAAACCCACCGAACAGGACACACCAAAGCAGTACGCTCAAATCCAGCATTAATTACTTTTAAAGAATCTCTCCGATTCCAGTGCGTTTACCATTTCAATATCACATTCAGGAATGACAGTTTAGTCACTTTTTTAGCGGCAGAGATAAATCACAAGAATGAACTTCAAACAAATCAGTTTCCCAGCTCTGTCAAATATTTTCAATATTTAAAAAATTTTTTTTTCATTTCGTCACGCGAGGGAAATGTACCCGGTTTACCGCAATTTCTCCAACGCCCATAATTCTAACATTAACAAACCGCGGTATCGTAAATTAAATGTTCGATTCAGTTGACTAATTAATCGCGGACGCAGGCAACCTTCTTTCTAGATGAGTTTTAGTTTTTTTTAACAGACTGTAGGAAGTACAGTGCTGCGGTTACACAGTCACATGACTCAATGGGGAAGAGCGGGGGCCTGCATTCTGGTTACAGTTAATGTGAAATGCCAGCGATCAGGGGGAAAAGCAGGTGAAGTGAAAGGCGTGTATTGAGACTCCCCTGACAGGCACCAGGGGAACCCCGCAGCGGGGGCCCTAGACAGCGACGGCCAGGCCCCTCTGTGTGACTGGGACTGATGGGAAGAGACAGAGAGGGAGACAGGCTCTATTCATGCCCAGGGGTCCCATTAGCATATCTTATACAACGCTGGGCAGAGGGAGCCGACCACCTGTAGCTGCTCTGACTCTCTTTCCGTGCCAGGAAAACTTTTCACTCCCAACTATTTACTTCCTTAATGAGGGAAGAACCAGGGGTGGGGGGAACGTGTGTGTGTGTGTGTGTGTGTGTGTGTGTGTTTGTGTGTGCGTATGAGTGTGTGCATGTGTGTTTGAGTGTGTGAAGTATATGTATGAGTGTATATGTGCATGAGAGAGTGTGAATGGGCATGTGTGTGTCAGTGTATGTGTGTGTGTGTGTGTGTGTGTGTGTGTGAATGAGAGAATGTGTGTCTTTGTGAGAAAGAAATAGTAGAAAAGAATGAGCAAAGAGAGTCCAGTCGCATTGTGCTCCAAGAAAGCCTGTCACTGACTCAAGAAGTGGTTGCAGGCAGGGGGGGGGGGGTGGGGGGGGTTTGTGGGAGTGTCTCACATAACAGAGTCTCCACCTCTATTCTGTGATTTGCTCAGGCAGGATTGTGGAAGGTGGAGGGGAAGCCTGTGGGAGGTGGGTTGGGACGATGGCTTGCTAGGGGGCCGGAGGCTGGTAGACACGGCCATCAAGTGCTTTTTATACAGTAGGTGCACCTCAGAGGAGGCAGAGTAGAGCAGTTTAAGGCTCCCGGACACTTTACCAGAGAGCTACCTGAGAGCCCAGCATACAGGCAAGAAGCCCCAGCCGGCTTCAGGGCTGTAAGGATAACAAAAGCCGTTATAGGGAGGGAGCTAAACACAGCTTTTGTCCACACGCCCCTCTTAAAGTTTATTTTAAAAAACTTTTGTTTTCTGAATCAAAAGAGCTTTCCGGAAAAGGAATGGCGAGACACAGGAGCCAGACCCTGTCGCACGGGCCCTTCCTCCTTCTCCTCTTCCTCCTCCTCACCTCGGCGGAGGAGTACGACTACTACAGCTGGCAGGCGGACAACGTCCACCACGGGCGCTTCTACGCCAAGCAGCCGCAGTGCGTGGACATCCCCGCCGACCTGCGGCTGTGCCACGACGTGGGCTACAAGCGGATGCGCCTGCCCAACCTGCTGGACCACGAGACCATGCCCGAGGTCAAGCAGCAGGCGGGCAGCTGGGTGCCCCTCCTGGCCAAGCG
This sequence comes from Ilyophis sp. 1 JC-2022, assembly GCA_022702515.1. Taxonomy (NCBI): domain Eukaryota; kingdom Metazoa; phylum Chordata; class Actinopteri; order Anguilliformes; family Synaphobranchidae; genus Ilyophis; species Ilyophis sp. 1 JC-2022. The sequence goes on from CM040405.1 coordinate 102,249,803, forward strand.
TTGCCACGGCGACACGCAGGTGTTCCTCTGCTCGCTCTTCGCGCCCGTCTGCCTGGACCGGCCCATCTACCCGTGCCGATCGCTCTGCGAGGCCGTGCGCAACAGCTGCGCGCCCGTCATGGAGGCCTACGGGTTCCCCTGGCCAGACATGCTGCAATGCAACAAGTTCCCCATCGACAACGACCTGTGCATCCCCATGCAGTCGGCCGGCGGCTCAGCCACGCTGCTGCCAGGTAACGCGCCGCCATTCCGTTTCACCGCTTCCGTAACACAGGCTGCTTTTAATGCTCTCTGCGACACCCTGATTGTAAAACTCACTGAGGATCAATTGTAATTATTCATTATCACAATTTTGTAAGACAAAATTGATTTGCCCCTGTCTTTGCTGCTTAAAATGTTGACAAAACTTATATATGTAAATGGTCTATAGATGTACTTTGTATGTGTGTTATGCTTATTGCATGTGTTTGAAATAAAGTTTTTGACAATATTTTGTTGTCAAAATCTAAATCAATGTTTTTGTTAGTTTTTCACAAGAAAAGCTGCAGAGGTGAATGGGCTATGGCAGTTTGTATTGGTTTTGCATTCAGGCGTTGCGTTATTACACAAGTCTATAAAGTCATATTTTTGCAATCTAGACAATTAAGCTTTGCCCGTAATGTGAAACATGCAGATGACAAGGAAATTGTTGATGTTGGAAAGTCCTAGAAATGCTTTGGACAAAGACACCACCGATAAGCAAAAATGTAATCAAATGTTGTTCAACTCAAAATTTTACGGTCTTTTATGATAATAAACTGCATTCCACTGAGTCTATATCCTGTTACACTGATACAAAATAACAGGGAAAATCAGTAAAAGGCTCCATATTATATTACACTATGATTAATGTGCTGTGAAAATAAGAGATTCACAGTTTTAAAAATTTTCTCCTTTAAAAATTTTTTTTTTTCAAATCTACAGTGCCAATGCATTTAATTGGTATTGATAATGACTTATTAGAACAAATACTTATACTTACATGACTTATTAGAACAAACACACACACACACACACACATACAAATATATACTGAACTTTGTTCCCGGTGGTTAAGGACATTTCTGATCCCGGTGAATTTGGACATTCACAGGAGGGCGAACGTGTCTAAACAGTTGAATGCCGTCTTTCAGCAGAAGAGGGTTTTTGTTTTAAATCAGGCTCATTTGGAAATCATTCGAAAGTAAGTGCTGACATTGGGGGGAATTTGCTTTTTTTTCCGGGAAAGAAACAAAACCTCTCCCCCTTTTCATTATTTAAGAATGAGGGGGGAAAAGCCCCTCGTTTGGAATGAAAGAGGACCGTACCCAGCTGTGACTGTGCTAACTCCTTCTATTATTGGGTCTGGCAGTTGGTTAGCCAATTAGGTAGAGGGCCAATTACTGTGGATTACTAATTATTATGAATGAGAGATAATTACTCGGTTCTGCTGAAAGGTTGGACGGATCATCTGAAAAGGAACGGGAAAGACACGGAGGACAGGAAAGAGATGAGAAAATGGGGTGATAGAGAAAGAAATTGGCATGCGAGAACAAGAGACGAGGCAAAAGGGTAACCCAATGCAGAGAGGACGTAGAGGAGGACTGATGATAGGTGGCAAAAGTGATTGACACCTCAATCCAGAATGCTTGATTTAAATTGTTAACGTCTCCCGTGATATATGACAATAGAACAAGAGATCTGGTGTTTGCGTCTTTAAATTTGCATCGAAAAATCTACTAAAACTGAACATAGGAGTTATGTATTGATAAAAGGATGTACTAAGGGCTATAGAATGTGCCTTATTCTGTGTACAATATGACCCCTGTTGTATACATTATACATTTAAGTCTGTTTGCTAAAATAATACAATGAACTTTCTTAATCTTAACTTGCTATGTGGACTGTACATGTTTTTTTTTTGGGAATGTTCTAGAGAGGGAGATGAATGTCCAACAAGTAAAAAAAAAAAAGTCTATCTTGCTTTGAATTGTGTTTAGCTTGCACAAATGCATTGCAAACCTCTTGTACACAGGCACCCATCCCACAAATATAAAACAAAAACAAAAAAAAACACAGGTAAATATATTTAAAATTTTGCATATTTGACAGGGAGGAGATTAAACATTGTGTTTATGCATTTAAATGTGAATTCATGTTTGGAGCATGCTTGCACTGTCTCAGCTTTCTAAAAAAAAAAAACCCTGTCTGTGGCTGTGTTACAGCACCCTAACTCTACAGGGCTCACACCACGGAGTTCTCAAAGGAGCATTTTTGCAAATATTAAGCAAGCGTTCCGAGCGCCAGCGCACGACCCTGAGTGCGCACAGGACTGGCAGCTGCGCGGCGTCGGGAACTGTTCAGTTACACATAGAGCACAAGGTGGTCCGAGACCTTGTCACACGCTGACAGGGCATTTTTTTAAGCCACATTCCACCGCGAGCTTCTTTTTCTGCCCTGGTGAGAGAAAGAGGCACTTCATGCCGATCCCGCAAATACTGTCCTGGGATTCCGCGACAGGGAGTTACAATGAACAAACTTAATTTTAAAAGAATTGCCTCAGAAACCTTTTGTGGCGTAATGCTTCTCAGATGTGGTCGCTTCCTATTAAAGTTGTGAGGTCATGCTTCAGGCTAACACGGCGAGAAACGTAGCAGCGGATCAATACTGATAGAAATGGTCCTCCCTGTAGAATGGAAAAAACCCTGAACTCTCCACAGCCAGCAGTCAGTGCTTAATATCATTAGCAGAGGCTGATCCTGGAGCAATCAGTTCTGCTTGCCTGTGGCGGCAAGATTAGATCTAAACCATTCGGCAATGGGATTTTTTTTACACTTAAATATGTATTTTTTTTTTCACTAATGTGCTTTCTGAAAATATAGGAGAATATAGGAGGTTTCGCTTCCAGCTTTGCAGTTGGGGAACTGCCTGTGCCAAGTGTTTGCATTGATCCCCTAACAAATTGGCACAGGGAGTAAAATTATGTGAAACATAAGTCCGGAGATAGCATGATAACGAAAACAAGGGCTGGACGAGAACAGATCGCCTGGAGCAGTAGCCTGCAAGGAGCCAACAATGCAGGCACCTATAGGAACCCTGTGGGGCCACCTCTCTGATGGCCTCAATGTCTTTGGGGGTTGGGCTCAGGCCCTTGTACCACTGGTTATGGGTTGCAATCTCTGTAAGCAACGTCCCTTAAACAAAACCCCGCTGTATGATTGTGTTGCTGTACTGAATTGGACAAACAGATATGTCAAACAAATTAGTAAGAAAAGCGAGATAGGACAAAATTTCTCCTCGTCTCGAGCGCTCCTCACGTTTCAAGACCATAAAAATGTTCAATAACGAGAGCGGAATATGCAGCCTGTCCGGGCATGTCATTTTGCGTAATGTTTGAAGAGCGCCTAATATCTAGCGCCGTATATCAAGCGCTGTGTGTTTGAGCTCTGTTTATAAGCGAGATTTATTTCATTATGTCACTGTATCTGCTTAGCGGAGGTACGTGTAGATGTGCGATGTGGAACTTGCATGATTATAATTTGGCAGTCCTGACAGCAGTGTATGTTCGTATGACTTTCATACGGGCGGGACTGTTGTCTGTGAAGATGTAACTGTAGGTAATGGGGAAAATGACCGGACGAAGCTGTGGAGGGCAAAGAAGGACAGCGTTGGCTTGGCTTGTCTGCGTTTCTCCTCAAAGAGTTCTGTCTCGTGCGGTCATACTACAGGGCATGCGCAATTTCACTTCTTAATCGTTACGGTGCACAATGGATTTGTTGAAATACCATCTGCTGGGAAATCCATTTTCTCTTAGATTAATGTACTGTGGATCTGTACATGAGGCGTGTACACCTTTATCTTCCCACTATTCTGTGATTATTCAGGCTCTAGCATTAACTCAGAACACAGATGCCATTGTTGCTGCTGTTTGGTTCACTTTAATATGGCAAAATGGAAGCCCCGGTCTGGCCGCAAGAACATCGTTGGTTTAATTCTTTGGTGGGCAAACTGAATATTCTGCTGTGTAAATGCATACCACCAAAGCAATTATAAGTGGTGACAACACCTCTTAAGCTAAGATAACATGTAATTAAATTTTGATCAATGCAGTAGCAACAAAATACATAACTCCTGGCAGAATCTTCTTTTTTGAATTTCTTTTTAGAAGGAGCAGGAGTCAAAATAAGTCATTGAATTTAGTTTCATATGTCTGGTTTATATCAGAAACCATTTATCACAAAAATTATTATAAAAATTAAAAGCATGAAAAAGGTAGCAATAAAAATAGACAAAACTCTTGCTGAGTTGCCTCACGCTGGCTTTGCATGTGGGCTAATTGACTAACAGACAAAAGATGTTCCTTTTGATTTACGGGATCGCGGCTATGAATGTAAGAAGCATGCTATTTTTAAGAGCTCTGCGCGGAGGTTTGGGGAGATATTTTAAACACGACTGTGTACACTGTCCATTTTAACAGATGTAAGATTTCTAATCATAAATCACACAGAGGATTTTATCAGAGTGCCGTCTTTTGTGTCTTAGCACTCACAACTTAGCAGCCCAAATAAATCATAAAACTATAACCTGTATGTGTTAATAAATGGATCATTTCCCCCATACAAGTAACCCTGGTCTCTGCAGCATTCCAAAAAGATCCCCTTACAAGTGGAAGAGGGGAGGGAAGTGAGTATTGGGGAGGCTCTGGATATTAAAGGCTTGTGTGATACCAGACAGACCCACTCCTGACTAAGCCGCACACACACACACACACACACACACACACACTCCTATTCAAGGTACAGTACCGGGTGGGGGTGATGGGGGGGGTGGGGGAGTTCATGCTCTGTTACAGCTGCAGACTATCTTTGACTTGAAAAGAGAAACCTCTTTCCTCCTGTCTTGATAAGCAACCTCCCATGACCGTGCGCACACAGCCATAGACAGATTAAAAACAGGAAATACATTATTAATGTCAGTGGAAATTTGAAAGTGCAGGAAAGTGGCAGACCAATGCCTTCAAAGGACAAATCTGAGTGTCATTTGTACTAGTGGGAGGTGGCAGTGTGTCCTAATGAGTCATGAACAGAACCTGCCATTTAAATGTAATCCACATGTCTCCTATGCATGCTTGGCACATGCTGGTGTGTTTTGAGCAAGGTGCATACCCTGAACTGCGTCAGTTCGCGCCTAGCTTCCTAATTCAAATGCGCACAAAAAAATACAACAGATGCATCCGAAATGCAAATAAAACACAAAGATAACAGTCTCTGGCACTTGATTTTGAATGGTGACATTGGCAAGCTAAAACATTCCCACCTGTTCGTCCGACTGTAATGACTTATTTTCTTAAAACGTGCACGTTTTGACACGCGGTAGCCAAGACCCGCGAGAGAACGCGCGTTCAGAAAACAGAGCGCAGAGACGAGAACGAGAATCAAAAGCTCATTTGTCACACGTTGAACCTAACAGTCTCAATTACTGCGTCGAATAAAACACAGCTTACAGAACAGCGAGGAGCGTTCGGAGCCTCCAGCTCATTGCACGTTTATGGAGTGAAGTTAACGTTGTTTGAAAAGTTATTGTTGTCGATTGGATCTTGAGACACACGGTTTACAGCCCCTTCAACAACAAATATTTTGGCCTCTACATCAAATCTTAGACCTGAAGAGATTTCCAAGGAAGATATAATGGCACAAAGGGAAACTGCAGCTCATAGCACTGAAAGAATGCACTCTCCTTGCGCCTGCTTTGGCACAGTAACAAAATGGGGCGCCGGCCAAAATATTACTCTCGTGGATTTGAATAAACTGCTTTAAAGTCCAAATAAGACATTACAGCTCCAAATTAATTCTGGGTTCGGCAGAGCCAAGAAAAAAATGTAGATGTGACTTTGGCAGCTAGGCAAGACGTTCGCTGCCCCCCAGTCTTTGAATGTCACCGCAGGACAATTAAATTTTCGTCTGCTGCTCAGTCACGATCTACCCAAAATGCATGAGAATCCTTGTGGGGGCTGACAGGCCCCTGTGCCTTGGGAGGCTGCACACGGCCTGCTCTGGCAGGAGAGGTCATGACCCCAAGACCCAGGCGTTGGGGCGGTGATGAACTTTGACCTCTCATTATCTTCCTGTTGCTTGGTTGGTTTTTTTTCAGGAGCGGGGGACGTATGCCCCAAACATCGCTGTTTTAAAGGCAATGGAGGGGAAATACGACTCTGGATCGCGTCAGCTGTTGGGGATCGGTCTCTGTTTCATGTCGGATAAAGTCATAATTTTTATTTATTTTTTTATTATTTATGAAGTCGCAGGATCATTTTAGTATGAGCTAAACTCAAGATCATTCTTGTATCAGATAAATTCAAAGGATAGCACTGAGCTATTGCTGCAGTAGGACAGTCCAATCAGCTTTACCGAAACAACTGTACTGAATATGTAAATCAGTTTCAAGAAACAATAATATCATATTTTTAAAAACTAAATACTCTCAGAACATCCTGCTTGCATGTTTACAAATGCCTCCTTATTAAAGACATGATGAAAATAACTCAAAGTAAAGGCTCTGTGGAATGTTGTTTCCCTCTCCAATGAGTGTGTTATTTGCACAGTCCAGTAAACTTAAAATACTCCAAAATTCTGTTTGCCGGATCAGTAAACTCTGCCGGAGAATAGAAACTCTGAACAACCATGAAAACCTGCGATTTGTGGGACGTTGTTAAGGAGGCCAGGAACTAAATTTGGAGAGTTTTTAAACAGGCAGCCTGAAGTCACACGTTAAGTATTCGGGAGCAGAATGTTCTAGGACTTCATTTCCCAGCAGATATCACAGAGTAAATGCAAAATAAGCACTGCCGACAGGTGGTCATCCAGGAAGCTCTTTGACATTTTGCTGAAAGGAAGGGAGGAATGTGGTTCAGTCAATATTATCATTAAGGTTCTTTTTTTATTCAGAAACATCATTCATTATAGATGGCTAACTCCTGTTTACACCCTAGAGGACAGCTTTACGATGTGGCTAAAGGGAACCTGGGATTTTAACTAATATATCACGAGTACAACATACAGTACACAGTATACTGTACAGGATAGTTTATTTTACATTTAACATTTAACCTAAATATCTCATTGGAATTTGAACCTTCTGGATAAAGTCAATAAGTGTTTGAAATCGTACCCCAGGGAAAGCATTTCATTGGACAAAGCAAGCACACACCAAGTCAACGACCCCTATGACTCACAGTGTGAGCACAGTCTATATACTGTATGCATGTCTGCACTTCAGGAAAAGCAGTACCAGTGGACATTTTTAAAATCACGTCAGCAAAACCTTTCACTTGTATACACAGTGCAGCATTATATGTTCTTTTATAGACTAATCAAAAGGTTTGAAATGATATTTTAATTCACTGAAGTGGTTCTCTCTTCTTTTGGTCCATACTTCTAACATAATGCACTCGTAAGTGTGATACAACCCTTGTTGTTTGCTTATTAGGTCTGTATTCTGCTGATTATATAGAAGATTTGATAAGAACAAGCATGTAAAATGACACAAAAACTGGTATTATGATCTCTTCCGGTATAAAAAAATTGGCAAGACATGAGAGTTGATTGCTTGGCTGGCCAGTTTCTTTCCACACTCTGGCAAGGGGCTCAGCAAAATGTCACTGTTTATCAAGCTAGTCAGCCCATGAATGCTGCTTTATAGTGTTGTATATCAAAGCTGATACAGCACTAGCATTGTTGAGTGTGCATTTCAAAAGGGTGTGATTAATCGCAGAATTTATTGCGTTGCAATGCTCTGGCACTGTATAAGCGCAAGCCACAACTCCCGGGGAACAACGAAAGAAAGCGGTCCCATTTTCAAAACAGGATTAATGTCCCTCTCCTTTTAAACAAAAAAAAATAAGCACTTTGGACCTTTCCCCCTTTCTTCCACTGCAGTTCTGTGTTCAACTGGCTTTTCCCATGGTTGTCTGACACTAGTTCTGGCTTAAAATAAATGAAAAAATATAAAAAAACACAAGAAATAATTCCCTCGCCTCCTCCCCCGTTAGCTTACAAAAATGACTTCATTAAATTTAACGTGAAAATTAATTAAGATGATTATTTTCAATGCTAGCATCTATTTGGGGGGGGGGGGGGGATAAGCCGCAAACTGTGATATTACAAAGATTGTTTATGTGTATTGCAGAGACTGCAGTATTAGAAAATGTGGCTTCATAACTGACAATACTATTGGTTTGCATGTCCCTTGCTATTGTTGGCCCATTTCAAATGCATTTTCTGTAGCCTACATAACAAAGAAACCAAACAAAACAATTCTGGAAATGTCCACATTTAAAGCCAAACCACTAAGTTCACCCTCAACAAAGAGTCGTCAGACATAGGGGGGTGGCGTTTGTGCTGTGTTGGGGTGGGAAGATGGGTCCCAACTCACCCTGTCCACCCAGATCCCCCCTGCTCTCTGCACAGGGACAACCCCTCTTACTAACCAGCGACATTAAGACGCTTTCCCAGGGAAGGGTTGTCAGGGTGTGCTCGCAGCCACAGCAGGTCAAAGTTCAATACGAGGACTGTGGCAGCCAGTTCCCTATTCACAAATCACTGATAATGTCCCCAGTCAGCCCCCCTATACACCCCCCCCCCCCCATACACATCCCGCCCCCTTTCCCTCCCCCATCGGTAATGTCCACAATAAAAAGCCAGAGACGAGCAGCTAACCACCTCGTCGTAGTGACAGGTGGATTCGATGAGGTCATCCAGTCCTTACTGTTGTGACAGAGCATGCACAGGTCGCCACAAGACAGATATAACAACTTCACCTTGAGCTGTTTACTCTACAGCTGCATGTGTGTAAGAAATGCGACGCCGACTCCCTGGTTACCTGAATCCTTTATGCAGTCTTACATGCCTTTACCTGAATCCTTTATGCAGTCTTACAGGCCTTTACCTGAATCCTTTATGCAGTCTTACAGGCCTTTACCTGAATCCTTTATGCAGTCTTACAGGCCTTTATCAAATGTGTGGATTTCCCATAGAGATGCCTCCTAGTTTAACCATAGGCAGAGGGTTGGGGTCATAATGATAGAGGGGACATTTTTTAGATGATACAATGTCTTGTATGACAAAAAAAAAAGTTGCAGTAAAAACATTTTCAAAAATACTATTTATTTTATTTTTATCGACTGTCTTATAGTGTGGGCTGCAGCAAAGCAGAATATATGGTTTCTTGAGATTAAGACCAGAGACTTACGTGCCCTACAGGGAAGACTAAATTAATTGCCAGGTCTTAGGAAGATATATGCTTTGGCACAAGGTGTGTATTGCTGGTAGACACTCACTCATGCATAATTCATGTATTGACTCATGTAAAAACTATTATGCGAGGCTGTTGCGATTACATCTGAATTTGCAAGCAGATTCATTCATGTAATTAAAGAGTTATTTCTTGAATTGAATCCAGGTCCTAACGCCATTCCTTCCTCTGTTTGCAGCTTCCAAAGTCTGCCCACCTTGTGACAATGAGCTGAAGGCTGATGCTATAATGGAGCATTTCTGCGCCAGTGATTTTGGTAAGCATCTCGTACCATGAGAGGCTCTGAAATACAGAGACATGGCAGCTTCTGCACATACAGGAACCAAAACTCCTCCCAAAACAATAACCTCTATGTTTGTAGCCCTTTGCATTCAATCCACAAGCCTGGATAAACGATTGATTCATTCATTAATTTACTGATGAACATTACAGTCCATGAAACAGTATCTCAAGTGTAATACTTCATTAAAAGAAATACGTTTGCATAAAATAAATAGTATACTCAGCAATTAAATAATACTGTCATGCTCTCAATAAAGAAAAGAGCCTAGAAATCAAATACTGCATCTATTTTTTTAAAAGATCACCCAAGTGTGATGTCATAATGTTTACCGTTTTGTTATGGTGGTTAAGAACAGAAGTTTCATGGATTGCAATATTTCAATATATAAAGTAAGCAATTACAGACCATCATTGTACTGTAGAGTACCCATTGGGTAGAGTAATTGGACATGAGATAAAAGATTATTGCTTCACATCCCTGAATGGGGTATTGCTACTGTATCAAGGGTACGTAACCTGAAATTATTCTGCAAATATTTTGATATGTAAATGAAAAAAATGGAAATGAGTGACCATCAACACAATTTAAGTGTCTATGGTTCTCTATTCAGGTCACAAATGAAACACAGCTATAATTTTTTGGATCAAGGGTACTTAACTGGTAAAATAGGTCAGCGGATATCCAGATTAATATAAATTGTATTATTTTTATTTTATATTAATTACAAACACAGACACACACACACAAACACACACACGCACTGGCTTCAATTATTGTAATATGTTTGCTTCTTGTGTATTGCGTATGAAGTAGTGTGTATAATTCCAATTAGAAAACATAGTCATCTATAACTTTTCTTCTGTTTTTACTGATACATCCTGCTGCCATGTGCTCACTGTTAGTCTAACAGGAGGGTATACTACGAAGGAAGCTTAACATAGCTGTTTTTTTTTTTTACATTAGCTGGCTTCAGAAAGCCAGTATTTCATACAGTTTATTTCTAATGTGACAACTGTACGACTACATTCTAGAGCTCTATACTTGACACAGCATATTTAAAATATTGCCGAAGCAATCACATCAATGTTTTTTCATTAAAAAAAGTATCTTAAGCATTTTCCAGAACTCACTAATCTCGCCCTGCGAAGAGATTCCCTCAGTATCCACACATATCTCTACGGGATCCTTTCGAATGGAGATGCCTTTTTCCAAAGCCAAGGAGTTGATTGGTCAAAGGGCGGTGCTTTTATATGTTTCAATCTGTTATAGAGTACTGAAGTGACTACGTCACGCTGGTTTCGGAAGTAAATTCCCCATTCACTTAGAGCGTAGACATTAAGTAAAGCTTACTTTTAAACCATTTCTACTGATTATGTGTTAGCGTCAATTTCCCGGATTGTTCAATATAACGCCCGTTCGCAAACTATGTCATTTTTCTGGACAAGCTTTGAGTATATTTTATGTATTAGTATTTTTTTTGTTAACTTACCAGCGCTGGCACTGTTTAAAAACTCCACGTCCCATAATTCCCTCTGAATGTGCAGCCTTGTCTCCAGATGTTGTCATATAACGTTAGCCAGCAGTAGCACACAGCTCCGTTTTTAAACACTTTTTGGTTTAACCGTAGCGCAGTTTCTGACCTTGTTGGGCGGGCTAACGTTAGCTCCTCTTCAGTGGCAGTAGCCTACTCCAATCTGCCACAGTCAGACAGACGAGATGATGATATCTTATTAGTCGAGAACCACCCTTGCGTTGCAGTACTGGATATGTAGTCTGTTAAAGTCGAACTACATTCATTAATGCATTACTTTTATTGGAACATGCAATATTTTTGTACCACACAGGCTAATCCAGGAACATTTCGGCTCATTCTATAAATCAAATTTCAAGAAATAGTCGATAGTCTCCGAAGCCCATTCTATCTTCCATAGGGAATTTACTTCCGAAACCAGACTCCACCCACAACTGACGTACTCACTTGAGTACTCTACTGATGGGAGTAGGCTACTGCCACTGAAGAGGAGCTAACGTTAGCTTGCTAAGTAGAGAAGCCAACCCAACAAGGTCAGAAACTGCGCTACAGTTAACCACATAAAGCAATTCTAGCTTTTAGTCCTTCAAGCTAGCTAGCTAACGTTAAAAAACGTGTTTAAAGGGTAACTAATCCCTAGATCACGTTTGTTTAGTTGTAAATGTGTTTGTATGCCTACCTTATAATGAAACTTAATCATGCATTCCGTTATTTCAACAATTCTGAAATAATAACATAAATTAGGAGAAACTGGTAGAAAAGTGTCTTTGTGCTGCCCCTAACGGTTGAAATTTCCTTTCTGCTCCCCACACTGCTCCCGCCCCAATCATGATGTCAGAGAACCTCTTTGGAGGTACCTCTACATCATATGGATAATTGTTGTCGCCCACAATGCAAACAGCCGGCACCTGATTGGTTAGACCCACTACGTTACTTTCGTTTCGGCTCCACGTTTTTTAAAACTGGAACAAAGTTACGTCCTGTTCATAAACTTTTATTCCACCTATAGTCCACTAAAATATGTTTCTGAAAATATTTGAGGTGAGAAATAGGCCTGTTGCTGAATCTTGATTCATATTTGATGTGTAACGCCTAGTTTGACAGTTTGATCTGCGTTATACAAAATAATTTGTACAATGTACGTTAATTTATGCAAATGACGATGGACACAGCTTCTCGCTCACCCGACAAAGTCTTTTTAAAATTGTTTCGTGGGCAGAGACAGGCTGAAACAGTGGGGTTAGTTACCCTTTAAAAACGGAGCTGTGTGCTACTGCTGGCTAACGTAATATGACAACATCTGGAGACAAGGCTGCACGTTTGGAGGGAATTATGGGACGTGGAGTATTTAAACAGTGCCAGTGCTGGTATGTTCACAAAAAAAATACTAAAACGTAAAATATACTTGAAGCTGGTCCAGAAAAACTACATAGTTTGCAAATGGGCGAACATTGACGGTAAGACACAATCAGTAAAAATGGTTTAAAAGTAAGCTTTAGTTAATGTCTACGCTCTAAATTAATGGGGGAATTTACTTCCGAAACCAGCGTGACGTAGTCACTTGAGTACTTTATACACCACCCCGGCATCGCGTCATCAAGTGCCAAGTGTCAAGGCCGCGCCCCCTTTAGGGGAGAACCAAGGCTCAAAGAATCGCGCCTTCACATAACGGGAAATTGCTGGAGTACAGTCACGTTAACTAGCAGCATCTGAATGTCGTCTCCAACTACATCTCAGCTTAGCCTAGATCAAACAGTTGGCTATAAACAGGTTGGTTATTTACAGACAACACTTAGCCTAATGCTACTGTACCTGGTGACTTGATCAAATATGTGTATATAAGCAATGTCCGGCCACTATGTTGGGTCATTGATCCACTTGGACTGAAGGGGCACGACGGCTGACCGATCAACCTTAATTTATTAAGGTAACGCGAACGCTCAGGTTCAGGCAAGGTATCAAACTAATTACTAGACATGTCTATAAAACAGAGCAGGTTTGTTTAACACAAAATGCATGCAAACGTGTCAAAATTCTCAGCTAAACACACGTCAAATTGCATTCATCTAATAGGATCTGTAGGTTTTCTACCCCCAAAAAAGTACCCGTATATGCCGTTCTGGTTTATCCTGAACATAACCTGCCCCGAAGCAGGTTAGCCGTGTAAATTGCCGTGGCAATATACCCCGATTAAAAGTGAGTCAGCTTTGTGATACAGAAAACCCAGGGTTGAAGCTTAATTTAGCTTGGTTATCTCTTTAATCTCACTTCGTAGTACACCCCTCTGGTCTGTGAATGTGTACAGCATTTTTTCAGTAAAAAAAAACCAACTCTTTTAGTAAAACATTTTGTTAGTTTTAGTAACTAATTCCCTGATTATGACTCTTTTAAAGAGGAGCTAAAATGTTCTGAAACCACTACAAAAAACTGCATATTCAAGTTTTATGTATAATGATAAATTATTAACCTATTTCAGATGACATGTAGCAAAATAACTGGTTTTGGTGCTCTGATGTGCCCTGTGGTACAGAATCACATTTGACCTTTTCAGTTGACAGGCTATTACCAACTGCTATTCGCTATTTGAAGTAGAAACACCACATTACAGTATCACTGTCATCATCATGTCAAACAAAGTAAGGCTGTAATGCCAGTCCAGGGCTTATGAAAAATTAACCTAAATTCCAGCAGTTAGAGCCACCAATTTGCTTGTCTCAGGATGGCACTGTAGCTATTAGCTAATGATAGGTCCAGATCAATACCAATAATATCAAGCAGTAATGTAACTGCGCTCTCCCGGTAAAGTGTTGAGTGTCCAATCTAGCAGCCAAAAAAGATGGCAGCAATTTGAATTGCTTGGTAAAAAAATATTACCTTCTACTGTATATCCCTAAGCCACCATAATTTTAATACAGTATCATGCTCACCTTTGAAGGTTGTGGATTCTGATCTCAGTGGTATTTCACTTGGATTTATTGATTTTTGCCATAAAACTGGAGTAATCACTCACATCACTGAGTGGGGTTTTATGGGCTTCTGTCATGGGTTTGCATTTGATAATGCACTGTTGGATATCTTAGAACAAGACCTACATACTGTTTTTAAAAGTCCTGCACTGGCCAATGCAATGCAATTAACCGCTTTTCTAAGGATGCAAATAGAGCGTATCCAAAGAGAATCGAGATATTCACCTCAATTAACTGTTTTTCTAAGGATTCAAAAACTGTGCCCAAAGCAGAACCAATTTTTTCACAAACAACAGAGCCATCAGCCGTGTGGAAGAGTGGGCGGAAGCCAGATATTCATCTCAATGAACCGTTTTTTTTAAGGATGCAAATTCTGTCGACAGGTTGAGACATCATTCCGGGAAGATGGCGCTTAGTTTTTCAAGTTTAGAAAAATCTAATTTTTTTCAGTTACGAGAAAGATCAGATAGCAGCTATCTGTAAAAAGGGGAAAGGGAGTTTGGACATGGTGCTTTATTGATATACAGTGGATGGTGTTTGAGAATAAGTTGAGTGCATTGCTCCCAGTCATTTTTTTGTGATTTAACTTTTGAGCTCCATGGTACTCCAGGTGTACCCTGCTGGCAGTGCCTGCTTAGTTGTGTAACTTAATGTCCCATTATAAAAAGGCTTCATTGAGATTTCATTGGTTTATTCCAGGTGGACTGTGTCGAGAGGCCAAATAAGTTCTGCTCCTTTTTGGAATGGGGCTGCAGTAACATCAACTTTAGAGAATTGACTTTAATTGCTTTAAAAACCAGATGCATCTGAAATCCGGTGTTGTGTATTCTTGCAGTTATATATTATGTACCGTGTGCACATTTGTATTTGCATGATGATTGATGCTTCAACCACCATTTACAAAATTGTGGGGGGTAGAATCAAGAAGTGACCAAGCTTGATTGAAGGTTGTAATCAGTCATGTATATCAGATGCAGAACTAAAGCCTGCACATGGAGTATTCAGTATTTTCTCAGATTAAAACTGAAGGTAGTGTGGTTTATTCACTTGGATATTGGTGAAGTAAAGGTTATTTTTGCAAACCAACAGTCTCGAGGCAGCTGTGATGTTAAAGTACAACTGAATTTTGGTAGAACTTTGGGATGTGTAGTTACCTTTCCATGATACGAGTCCAAATGGTAGCGAAATATGTTTGTTAGTTGCTCTGTGCTCCCCTGGGGTGATAATCCAGAATAGGGTATTTTTCGCTCTCCATTCACTTCTATAGGGCAGCTAAAACAGTTTCCAAATGACACTTCTTGCACGTATATGAACGTGAATGAAGCGGATTCTGTCAATACAAATACAATAATTGGAACTACATGAGAAGGAACCAGTTTCATATTTTGTCCTATTTCCGAAGTTCAGTTTTCTGTTGAACATCTTTTTTTAACCCCTGACTAGTGGCCACGCCGCCGGTGCCAAGATTTTGCTCAACTGAGACATTCGTTGCTCCTGCAGCCAAACTATTAGTGTAAATCACAAACTCTGTTTTAACTTTATTGGTAGACGATTTGTGACAAATTCTGCCGAATACGGAGTTTCTAAGTGTCACTATTTTCCCGTAGCAAGTCCATTTAACAAGCAACCCCCCACCCAGTCTATAACTACCCATGCGTGACATAGTGGACAATAGCGTCTATGTTTGAGTTCATAAATATATTTATTCATCATATAAAATTATAATTCCGTCATAGCAACAAGATAAACCCAACAATAGCCTGATCGTATGCCAAAAAAAGTTGTGAAAAGCCCTGCTCACTCAAATGTGTAAATAAACATGTCTCATTATACCACATATACCAAATATGGTACTAGCAATATATGCTACTAAATATTAAATTTACAATTCTACCATTGGTTTTACACATAGAGATAGTTTTACACACTTTCAAAATTCAGTGGTCATTTATTGTCTGGGTACAATCCATTTGAGAAATATACAACACTTTATACTGCCATTACACCATCTGAAACATTGACTCGTAATACCCCCCATGCCCAGTAAGCCGGTCTCATTCACTACAGTTCATACTGGTTTAATTGTTGGCTCTTTTATCCAATAGAGTAAATTATAACCTTAGCAACAGTATATGCCATTTATTTTCACATTATCTTACATAATATAGGTTATGGCGTATATACTTGTCACTTAGGGCATGGTAAATGCTCATTCCAATTTACTGTGTACTGATATGTGGTAGATGAATGTAAAAAAAATTCTTGGAGTCATTATGAATGGGAACATTAAAGAAAAACTACAGAAAAATGCAATGCCGGGGCAAAAGCATACATGCTGTAGAGTACAGGTAAAAGTGATGTTTTATTGAGGTACATGGTACAATGATTAAGTGTATGTGACTGTGATATCAATGTTTTTATCTTAAACCATCAGAAGGGGCAAATATATATGCTTTATAATGCACAAAACTAATTGTATTCATTCTATGACATGTTTTGGATAGGGTTTTGGACCCATAGATATCTACCCCCCTATACTGATAAAAATATAGTAATTCCCACTTAAATTATTTTGTTGTTGCATTTTTCCAAAGTTTCTTTGCATTCGTGGCACTTTATTTTGACTTAAATAATGAAAATAAACAAATCAAACTTCATATTGTAAATCGTACACGGTCTCGTTTCATTTAAGCCATTTACCAAATGTCTGTGATGCTCACACCTGGGGCCACATGTATAAACAGTGCTGAGCAGAAAAATTCCCTCAGAAAGCTGCATAAGAGAGTTTACATGCAGAAATTCAGATGTATAATATAACACATGCTGTGAGAATCTACGTACCTCTGTACACAATGGACACCATATGTGCGCAATGTTTGGAGTCCATGTGATATGGCGACACCGTGACAGAAAGTCAGAGGTAGAAAATTCAATACTTGTTTTTAAAGCAGATTTCCGACTTTCACCCTGAGCATTCTTTACCGCATTCTTTCACTCAGAGTTTTATACATGTGGCCCCAGGAGTTATAAAACATTAAACGGACCACCCCCTAAATAGGTGAGAATTGACCAAATTTTCTATCTGCGCAAAAAGGTTAACAA
Organism: Ilyophis sp. 1 JC-2022; assembly: GCA_022702515.1. Lineage (NCBI taxonomy): Eukaryota > Metazoa > Chordata > Actinopteri > Anguilliformes > Synaphobranchidae > Ilyophis > Ilyophis sp. 1 JC-2022. Next base: position 102,267,012 of record CM040405.1, read on the forward strand.
CCACAGAACTCAAATGTACGCGCAGGTAACATGATTGCACCTGAAGTCGGTTTTCTTTTCTTCATATTTTTTGATCCCATTGGTGGTGCATCCAGACAGATCTGACTTGTATGACCTGAGAGAGACCGACAGAGGTTTCCACAGAGGTGTACATCACATCACTTACGATGAAGTTCAAATATGAAATATGGCACTGTCAAACATGACTTTCCCATTATTCTTCAGCTTGTCCAGTGTAATATATGATGCGCGCTGATGTTCCGCTTTCTTTTTATCTCCCATGTTAATGTACAACGGACTCACCCGTAAACCAAAGCAATGATAAACAAAAATCCGCAAGACTAGGGGCAAGATGACGTCCATTGAGGTGAGGGGGGGGGCATTCTGACCCATAGTTGTTTGGGCTATGGGCTGCTTGGGTGGGCCTGGGAATATCGTGCGACAAACATTTCGGTTTTTGGTTCCTATGGTGGAGGCTTGTTTGAAGCATTGGCCATTGTTGGCACAGACCCTGCCAACGTGTGCAATGCAGCTCAATGCCAGCACAGCGCAAGAGGCGGAGGTCTTCTCACCAGTGTCTCTTGGCAGAGACGCTACAAATAAGGCCAATGTACTGCCAAACGGGCTCCGATTCCACACGGAGTCGCTTCAGGTCTGATCTGTGCCACACGTGTATGCGGGAAAACATGTGATACGCAGCCGTGCGATTTGCACGGCGTGCGTTTAGCGTACCAGTGTACACCAGCTAGGTGGGCTATGCCGTCAACAAAAGGCGCGATCGGTACAGACGAGCATTGCCAGCCCAACTGGAGGTACACCTGCAAAGTGACTTTTGTATCACTCTCCATGCAGCAGGTTAATGTCATTACAAGTCTGCATTGGCAGCCTACTGTTAGGCCGCTTTCAAAATCAATATGAACAGTCAGTCTGGAAAATTGCATCTGAGCAACACATCAGAACCGAGCACGTAGCCCGCAGCCTGAACGTACGGTAGTCTAAGTGAATTATGAAGTGTAGGCCCTTTGACGAGTGTGTTCCTCCGTGCTACGGCTCCGCAGAGGCAGAGCCAGAAGCCTCCTCTCTGCATAACGGAGTTTCTGTTAGCGCAGCCCCGTCCGTTTCCCACCAGTGAGAAGAATTACTGGCGTCCAGGGTGATTGATGCCACTCTCGGGCGGTGTAAAGAGCCAGATCGCTCGGACAGGCAGGCGAGCGGCCGCCTCTTCCTGTGCTCTCTCTGTAGGACAGCACATAGTTCAACAGGCCTGGAGGGAATGAGAGATCCAGATGATGACAGAGCACAAGAAGGATTTGTAATATATGTATGTGAAAAGGACGGGTGAAACTTGTCAGAAGAAGCGCGGCAAAGTAGGGGGGTTGTCTTTGAAGCTGCAACAGCGTGTGCCCTTTTCAGGTTATACTAATTCCGAATAAATACATTTTGTCCTAATCTAGGTACACAAGTTTTTTGTGTGAAAACATTGCTGTGACAAATGTGGAATTAAGAGGCATTAATAGACATATCAATAGGAATGTTATGCGGCTACTACTACTACTACTACTACTATCAGTACTACACAGCAAACATTCCTGTGTAAATCTAACACTGCTGGTCTACATTTAACACCCTAGGGTGTTTATAGGAGACCATGGTCTCATATAAACACCATAGGGTGTTACATGTTTTTTCTGTGTACTACTAGTACTATAATAATAGTATAATAGTAGTAGTATTATTCCTAGGAATCATAATAATAATAATAATTTGTATGTCACTTTTCTTACACTTTGACAAATAAGTGGCATACAAATGATTATCATTATCTCACACTCTTCTATTATTATCTCACATGTGTCATACACAAGTATAACACATACACCAAAAAATAGGGAGGAGGGGATGTTTGAATGCAGAGGTCACTAATCATTTATCTCCCCACCCCCCCTAGCACTGAAGATGAAGATCAAAGAGGTGAAGAAGGAGAGTGGCGACCGCAAGCTGGTGGCGGCGCAGAAAAAGAAGAAGGTGCTGAAGATGGGCGCTCTGAGGAAGAAGGACCTGAAGAAGCTGGTGCTGTACATAAAGAACGGCGCCGACTGCCCCTGCGCCCAGCTGGACGGCCTGGGCAGCAGCTTCCTCATCATGGGCCGCAAGGTGGACCAGCAGCTCCTGCTCACCTCCATCCACAAGTGGGAGAAGAAGAGCAAGGAGCTCAAGTTTGCCGTCAAGTACATGAAGTCGCAACAGTGCCCCACCTTCCACACGGTCTTCCAGTGACCTCCCCCCTCCGCGCCGCCCTTCCCCCGACTCCGCAAAACCCGCCGTGAAGGGACCGCCCCTCCACACCTCCTCCTCCTCCTCCTACCCCTACCCCACCCGCCCAAAAAATCTCATTATTTCATGTTTATTTTTTTCCAGTATTTTATTCAGTTTATTTTAATTTTTTCATTGGAAACGGAAAGACCCAAGGCTCTGGCTGCGGTGTCGATGAGGAGCAGCGTCTCTGAGCAAGGCCACGTGATCCCACAGGGAACGGTCACTCTTGCGCAAGGCTAAGAAGGAAAACAGTTTTCTTTTATACTCATAAAGAGATTGTCCATTGTAATAGCAATGAAAGAAGCAGAATTTAAATATCTTGGGCCAAATTGCTGTGTGGAAGTTATTTGATTTTGGTTCATGTTTAAAAAAAGTTTTTTATTTTTTTTAATGGTAACGAAGACCACATGTGAAGACGCAGGACAGCACAGGGATGGAAGGTATCGAAAAGACAAGGCAAACTGGCCATAGCTGAACAGAGGGAGGAGGAGGGGTGGGTTAACTGTAGGCAAAAAGGAGTGGGTGTCATTCTAAGGACGAGAGGTAAAATGTAGCGACCTCTCTATTTAACAGAAAGTGCCCTCGAGATGTTCACAGTAGGGGATGGTCCACTGTGTGGAAAAAAGGAAAAACTATGCCAATCCAGAAAACACCACCGACCCACCCGGGATTGATACAGGAAGACCATTTTAATTTTTGTGCCGATTTGGGGGAACTATAAATATATATCCAGCAAAAAGTAGATTGTCATTCTGAAGAAGTGAGATTGGAAGCAATGAAACCCTCTTTGCCAATGAAGCCGCCGGCGAGTGTTCTACGGCATAGCGGCCACTGTTGGCCAGTGGCAGGACTGCAAGCAGCACCAGGGCCACACCTGCTCTCAAAGAGGAGGTAAATTGGCCCTGCGCCTCTGGCCTGCAACATGAGAGATTCTGGATTGAACCTGTTCATTGGTTTGTGAGATCACTCTGGTCATTTTTCACTCCTATAAATGAGTATAATGTTCATTTAATTTTATTCTTAATTTGCTTCAGATACCATCAACAGAATCCGTTAAAATACCACCTGCATTCACTGTTGCTGTAATAAATTAGAAAACCCTTAACATCTGTGACTGTTGTTTTTTGTCAAATTTTTATTAAGCTAAGTTACTAGGAAATGTTATCCTTTCAACCATTTTGTAAAGAACTGTGGGGTTGTTTCCACAAACAAATGCTGGCCTGGTTGACCTCTCCTCCCCTCTTCCAAAAAAGTGAAAGTTACAACCCCCCGACCACCCCAAACTCTTCCAATTTCTTAGACGCCGGAGAACTGCAGGCCTTCACAAAAGAAAAGTGGGTTGACGATGCAGCCTGCAGCAGGAAACGGCTCTAAACCTTTTTACTTCTTTGAAGAAACGCAACGAGGGGAAACGCCAAAGCCGGAGAAGAAGAAAAAAAAAACAGAAACAAAAATAAAATTATATTCCCAGGAGATGCGGCATCTGCCAGGCTTGTATCTGTAAATATTCTTTAACTGTTAGCATCTAACTCTAGGGCCCTGTTGGGCTTTTAGTGCTAATTCCTTAAGCCCCTTCTTTGAGTTCCCTTATGACAGGAACAGTAGCCCAAGAAATCCCCTCGAGACTATACTGTATCAGTGGGAAGTCTGGCCAGTAAGAACGACTTTACGTGGTGGAGAAGATCTCTTTTTTTTTTTTTTTTTTTTTTTTTTTAAACCAAGAGCAAGGGCCCCCTTCAGCACACCGGCCACGGACTACCTGCCAGACGTCAGCGCCTGCTTATAGGTCACTTATTACAACTAATAAAAGGCTGGTGATGGCTTTAAAAGGAGAACAGAGGGCCCTTTGTAGTGGACGATTGTGGGAAGAACAGGGAGGGACACTATTACAGGGGTCATTTATAGCGCTATCGGTCTCTGCTGATCTGATCTCTCCGGTAGTTAGCGGCACAGGGGCTGCAGCCAGGTCCGGGCCAAAGCTTATACTCGCTCTATCGTCACCTCTGTAATCATCACCTGCCTCTATCTCCTGTGGTTGCTATGGCATGCTGTGTGTGTGTGTTTTTTTTTTTTTACTCAAGCTGTATTGAGCTAAAGGGCTCAGTCACGTAGCAAGAAAGTGTCAGTACCGCAATATCCAACACTCTGAGGTGTGCTACGATTCAATACGATACAATGATATGACACTAGACAAATCAATACACAAGTGTCCCACTGCGCCACTCTTTACTAAGCTAAGCCTCAAGCCTTTAGACAGCACCTGTACAAACCTGTGATGTTAAGCATGATAAACTACCGCTCTGTGAGAGCTGGATTATGAGAAGTCAGTATCATGTACCAATGGGATATGTTGTGTAAACGCAGTCAAAGCATTAAAATCTAAGGCACTGAGGTATGCCATGACAGCTACAAAATATCCCTTGACTGAGTCAGCAAATGGCAGCATAGTGGTGATAAAAAACTAAAACAAAGCTACTAATCTGAACATCTGAGAAATCATCCGTTATCAAAAGATAAAGTTTGGTAATTTTGAGCAAGATCAAGGAGCCCATTCCTCCTCCTACAATCTATACAATCTATGAGGTAAGCTGGTGTTACCAGTCAGAGCCTTTCTTTAAAGTGAAGAGAAATAACACAACCTCCCAACTGAGGTTGCACCATTATCTCTGCGATCGCACATCTGACATCAAGAACCACGTTAAAAATTACAACTATGATACAAATAGAGTGACGCATTTGGCCATATTAGCACGTCATTGTTATCGATTGGTCTCGTTCAACATTTTAATTTTGACCGTGTACCATTTACTGGAATGCCAGGTGGTCTTGCGACCCATACTTTAGAGTGGGCTTCCGCTCACACGCACACACACACACAAACACAAGCACGGATGCACACACGCACGCACACCTCCTAGTTTTGATATTAGTCATAAATGATCATGCATTGCTGTATCCACAAGCCATAAAGAATACTTTATATTATACAACAGAAGTATTCATAATGTCCTCTGTCCTTTTGTAACTCTCATTACTTCCCATCTTTCTTTTAATTAGGTTTCAGCCCGCGGACCGATACGGACCTTATAAAACATTCCACCATGCAAGCGTCACGGCAAAACACATTTGTAAATAACCCAAATCTTCAAAAGGGGGCGCCAGGCCATCTGGGTATACTGAGCAAAGAGCGAACAAGCAGAAACATAATTAATCTAGTAACTCAAAATAGCAGAGATCACCAAAATATAAACCTGGCTCTGAAAAATCTGCCAATCTCACCCCGTGATCGGTCTAGCTGTGTACATAATTTAGTGATATAATCTGGATGGAAAATTCTTCGGGGTTTTTGGGAAAATAAAATCCAATTAAAAAAGAAAGTTAAAGTGTATTAGTTCGTGCCAAGGGCAGTTCAGTTGGTTTATGACCTGGATGAAAACAAGAAAAAAAGTCTTTGCACAAGAACAAACCATTCCCATCTTCTGTTTGGCCACCGTCCATAATGTTGGATGCTACTGACACCTTTAATAATAATGAGTGCCTCAGGAAATATGTAACATGGCTATTTCCCACATTCTCTACTATAATAATAAATGTGAAAGCAATTATTGTTGAGTTATCTACCACCATTAGCATGACTCACTGTAGCTACTTTTTCATAAATCAAGTGGCTAGTTTAGGTACAGTAGTCTATGAAGACATCCCCTCACACAAACACCAAAGGGTATCTGCCTGTGGAAATCCTGGGGTTAAGCACATTGGGATTAATTTATTCCTAACGGCACTGGGGTTAAGTTTTGGGATTAACTCTTCCTGATGGTAGCTTGTGTAACAACGACAGTAACAACAACAACCACCAGATGGTGAAGAAGAAGAAGAAGAAGAAGAAAGCATTTAGAGCCTGCTTGAAAATTGCGGAGGAAGCCCCATCTGGGTGGCTCGTGTGGAATCACCCGAACACCCACACGTACGCGCACGCGCACACGCACGCACGCACACACACAGTGTCAAAGCTGAGAAGTGCTGCCTTGTATTGAAAAAACAGCTCCCCTTTGCCTGTCTGCACACAGTATTGAGGTACTAATGAGTGCCTGAAGGAACCCCCAGTTAGTGATGAAGAGGGCTTTGTTTGAGACAGCAGAGGGGAGGAGGGAGGTTTAGAGGCGGTTGAGAGGTAGCGAGCTCCATAGAGACCAACCCAGGCCGCGCGGGCAAGACAGAAAACTGATACTTCAGTTTGCGGACAGCATGAAACCAACTTCACAGCAGTCATTTGGAAGGCCGCTTTGGTTTTATTTTTTCCACTGTAGTCAAACATTTGATTGCACTCTGTGAAGCCACTCCAAACGCATATAACGTCGCCTCCCACACCAGTGTCCTGCCACAAGTATGGCGTCATATCTGTTAGGAGCCATTTTCAGGTGGGATAAACGGACAGACGGATAGACGGGCATACACACGCAGGCTGACAAGACGTTCAGGAAGATAAGAAAGGCAGACAGGACACAAACATAGACTGGACAGGAAATTAATTTGGAGATTTGAATGAGGGGAGATCACCAGCTTGTCGATTGTGGCATCGCTCCCAACAAGCCGTTTTAAATTCATCAGCGGCCACCCTCAGTGAGAGGAGGCACCGATGATGGCGCCAAAGATCCTGGGTCGGTGAGCTCCATCAAATTTCCAACCCAACTGATAAAAGTACTGTTGCCCAATGCTGAGACACAGATGCGGTCTGGTATCACGTTTTCAAAACAAACACGGTACGTGCAAAATGGCAGCACTTTCTAGTGCACGAAGAGACCAGGCCAGAAACGCATTCCAGTGAAATTAAATCTTCCCAGAAGTCTGCTGGCTGTCCAGCAGCTCTGCCCGTCTCCGCTGCCCGTGGGTCTCGGCGCGGCGCGGCCCCAGTCGGTCGTCCGGGGTCGGCAGACAAAGCTGCGAGGACTGACCCTGTCAGCTAAGGACTCCCGTGTTTCAGCGGCGATGTCGCCGTCCTCTGACCCCTGACCTCCCGCTGCTGTGAGCAGCAGGCAGGAGCCCGCGGAAAGCTCCGGCCCCCACGGCTCACCGTGAGACCACTAATTGACGGTGACCTTTAGACTCCCATCTCCGAAACCAGCCACCCACCCGCTATCCCCCCTCCCCCCCCCGCGCACCCCGTTCCCGCCCGCCACCCCCCCCCCCCCCCCTTCAGCCGAGCGGTCAGGTTAATCAATGGGCCGACCAGACCTATTGAGGCTCTCTAAAGCGCTTCATTCACTGCCAAAGGAAGTCTTGACAAATAAAGGCGTTGTGGGTCATTGTTTGGGTGGGAACTGCAGGCAAGCCCTGGCCCTCTCCTTCCCTTTCTCAGACTACATTCCCACATGGGGAGCACAGAGCCGCACAATGCCACCTCGGGGGAGAATTCGGGGGCCTGTCGGCCGCTAGGAATCGGGGTCATTAGGGCCTGGGGCTCCGCCCCCTCTCTCCAACCTTTCCTTCCTTCCTTCTTCCCGTTCTTTTTCTTTCCAGTAGGTTTAGTGGCTATGAAAAGCTCCCCCCCTCTCTCTCACCCTCTCTCTCTCTCTCTCTGGATCCACCCACCCACAGAATAGGTGTGCACTTGTAGCAGTGCCTTTAGCAAGCCCCCGTATAAAAGCGATTAAGACGTATGGACTACTTGGTGCTGTCTGGGTGGGCGTGATAGTGTGTGACTCTGTGCCAGAGAAAGGTAATGCTGGAAAACTGTACGATGAACTGTAAGAAACATTGCACGTGCATAGCAAAAGCAAGAGGCTATATGTAGAAAAACTTACCAAAATCCTAAAACATTCATCTGTACTTAATAAAGGGAAGAGGAAATATGAAATATGTGGTAAAAACTTGTTACATTTAATGAGAGTGATAGAACGTTTATTATCAAGTAATGGGCATCACACTATAAATCAACATTAATGCAATGCCGGCCATGAAAGCAATGAAGCCAGAAAGCAAAGCTAGTATTTGGGCGGCAATATTTGTGTCCATAGTTATTGTTTCGTAGAACGTGCAGCCTATGCCTCAAACACAGGTGCGTAGCTGATTATAAGACAGTGTTTTCCGGTAATAAGACAGTGTTTTCCAGTAATAACCCATTTAGAGATGGGTAAAGTCATAAAGCCAAGTTACCATTTCTCCTCAAACCATTTTAAAAAAGAAAAATTGCTCTAACTCTACAAAAGTTACCCCTATATTAAACTGCTGCCTTTCATTTATTTTTTAAGTGTTTACATTTTTTACAGTTTTTAATGATCCAAACTGCAGAACAGCAGCAGATGTTTGGCAGGGGAATAGAAGGGTGTTTGGGGGGGGGGGGGGAGAGAACATTTTAAAATGAAGAGGAAAAAGACTTCAGTTGAAGAAACCAAGAGAGTCAAAGAAAGCAGCGATTTCAGTTGAAGAACGAGGTAGCCAAGAGGAAAGCGCTCAAGACTGTATGGAGCGAAGGGTCAGCACAGACTGCGGCAGGGCTGGGAAGAGGTAGGTGGGGGGGGGGGGGGGGGGGGGTTTGGCCTCTGACATCTTGCCTGGCTGGATGTCCACATGCCTTTCCCTGCTCTATAGACTACACTGGTCAGGCCAGCACGTTGTCAGGACAGCGTCGGCAGCCGAATCGAGGAGTGCACTCTTACTCAAGACTCGGGCTCCCTAGGTGAAGAGCTGGCTGCATGTGAACGGTGCTCGATTTACAAATTGCCTGCCCTCCGGTGCACACATGATATCCTGCTCAGAGTCACTGGCAAAGGCTGAGCAAAACAAACAAGCAATATGGTGTACATAAACAAGACCTGCTGAGGTGGACTGCCAAGCCTCCTTATGCTCCTGGGAGGAGCAGGAATATGTGCAAACCTCCCTGCGGCCGCCTCCACAGATCTCCTGACGTGCTTTTCCAGCCTAGGCCTAGAATTGGGAACTGGGAAGGCAGACTTCCGTTTCTAATGGAGATCAAAGCAGGGATATAGGCAGGCAATACAACCCAGTGATATTCATCGTTTTTCTTGGGCAGGGTGAACAGGTTGTTGCTGTAATTAAACACTTAATTGGTCAACTAAAGCAGGTGATCACATAGCAGAGCCATCTTGCCTCACCTTGTTTCTTGGGGTCCGAATTGATAGCAAATTTTAAGGTGAAAACAAAAAGCGGCAGTCAGGGTAAGACTGAATTCTACTGATATAGTCAATGGCATGTGTGTATCTCACACCGCCTTTTCATTTACTTCAACCGCTAAACCCCCACTCCTGAGTATCTCCCACTCCCCCATCAGACCTCATATCCATTTACATAACATTTTAGACATTTAGCAGGCGCTCGTATCCTCTTATCCAGAGCAACTCAAGACAGCTCACATTCTTTACATACAATCCATTTATACAGCTGGATTTTTACCGAAGTGTATATTTACCCAAGTAGTTCAGGTTAAGTACGTTGCTCTAGGGTACTCTGACAGTACCCCACCCGGGACGTGAACCGGCAACCTCAGTTACAAGCGCAGCTCCCTAACCGCCACACTACACCGCCGCTTCCGAGGCAAAAGACGAACACTGAACTTTGGCTGCGGCTGTGTCAGAGTGAAACCTGCAGCCCCGAAAGACCGACACCATCCTGCCCTTCTGCAACATTGCAATGTCTGCAGTGTATTTCGATAGCAGTGTGGTTTCTCCACAATAAATTAATGCACAGGTAAAATGTTAAAACCTCTTAATAACCACAGAAAAGTTCCCATGAAATGATTTCATTAGACAACCAATACACTTCGAGCCACAAAGTTGCACGGCAGCCACATTGGATTTAATTTCTGGTGTACATGATAAATATACGGTCCTTAACTTACACGGGCACTTAAGCTGTTTTCGTTGACATTTAAAATACATTTTTCATGCTTGATTTCAGCAGATTTCAAGCGGAGCCTGCGCTGCATTCAGGGGCACCAGGAGGTTTGACATCAGAGTTGAGATCCGAGGTTCTCGATTCTGCAGCAGCTTGGCACAACCATCTCAAACAGCATGACGTTTTTATCAGTGAAGAGCCATAATGGGATGTGTTGGTGCTGGGAGAAGGTCAGGTCTCCTTTCTGAAGAGGAACCAGCCGTGTACTTACTGAAACACTTACACGCACAAAACCCTCCATCACAGTCGAACATAAACAGAAAACCCAGCAGGAAGCCACAACCCCCGATTTTTCCCTTAGTTGTCAGGTCCCACTATGAAAAATACTTTTGCATTCCAAAACATTGGGAAGGCTGAGTTTCTTGTGGATGGTTCCTGTGTTCAGCACTTAAACTCAGTTCTAGGGGTCACAGGTCATTGCTAGGTGGTGCACACAACAAGGCCCAAGATGACCAGAAAACACTCACCATCACCCCCTACTGGTGGCCCAGAAGAATGCCCACAAGTGCACCAATTTACCAACTCTCCATCACATGGTTACAGATTGTGGGAACAGTTCGCTTTCTACTCAGAATATTGCATTGCATTAATTTTGTAGATGCTCTTATAATTAGAAAAATGTGAATGTATAAGAAATATAAGTGTATTTACCTGAATAGTATGAACAATAGTGCCAGACCTAGCTAAGAACATTCCCAGACCAGTGAGTTCAGATGCGATATCACTAAAGCATTAGTGCAGATAACTATGACAACCAAGAGCCAAAATGCTAATTCCGAATAGCTACAGATTACTTCCATACAGGCTCCAAAATATCATAACCTAAAACCATAAAAATACCATAACTTAAAGGTGGGAGTGCTAGGGGGTGGGGTTGAGAGGGGAGCCAAGATACAGTCTGAAAAGGCGGGTCTTTAGTCTGTATTGGAAGATGGCCAATGATCAAATCAATATTTATTTATATAGCGCATTTCACAACTAGTTGTCACAAAGATGCTGCTAACGAGACCACCGTGGGACATTTTGTCAACCCAAAAATGAATCGGTTTAAAACGACATATAAATCTGTATAAACAACGACAATTACATCATTTTAAATATCCATCATACTGCTTTAAGCATTTATTTGCAGTGCATGAAACGGGTGATCTTCCATTTCAAAATATACATAAATAATCAACGTACAGAAGGTGTAAAGATTAAAGAACCAACATACAGTAAATTCAGCAATATGCAGTGCAGTGGTCTCGACAGGTTGTGGTAAAAGAAAGTTCAATATGTTGCTTCGACTTATTTTGATAAATTACTTGAAAGAAAGCACGCCGTATTGTTTGAAAACACTGGTTAAGAGGAGCTCAACTCCTTGCGATGTTGCGTTGCTTAATAAAACGGCAGAAATGATTTAGACAGAAATGCAGAGGGTAACCCGGAGAATACACTTTTTTTCCTTAGTCAAAATCCCATTATGATACACAAGCCAATAATCCAGTCCTTCAGGATATTACCAATTCCAGACAAAATACATCACTGTCTGCACTTTAACATTTAAAAAAATTAAGCTCAACGGTGTTCTTAATCAATCTTCCTCAAGCATCGAGAGCCATTCGTGGAAAAGGAAGCTGCACCGCATTTTGAATCAAGGATCACAACAGTAATTTGCATCAAAGTCGAGACTGGGCTACGCTAGGCTATGCGAAGACCGTTAAGCTACTCTAGGTCGTTTTTGCTCGATGAGATCTTTCATCTTGGAAGCGAGCCTGGGGGGAGCTCAGTGAACAGAGCTGGAAGGGGGGTTTGAACTGCAGGAATATTAATATAGTTGCCAAACAGAAACACGGCTCTCTGCGCTGTGCCACAAGACGACGGATACTTCTCCTCCACACAGGATTCCCGGGAGAGCCCCAGGCACTGAATCAGGATCAGTTTTAGTTGAGGCTACATTTACAGTGTCATGAGCTGATCCGGCATCAGTTCTTTGGGTAGAATATATCAGATAGGCAACAGGAGGGGCAGTGCTTCATGAACCAATTTACAGATTTACAGTATATAGTATAGAGACGGCCATTACTGTATTCATGAAAGCAATCTTCTTATTATACATTCTATAATTTTTATTATACATTATATATTTGACCCAGCACCCAAAGAAGAAAGATAACATGGCTGAACTGAACACTGGAGATGACGTTTAGTCCGACTCAGCAGCTCGGCGGCCAGAGGGAGAGAAGAGTATGGAAGAATGGACAAACAGGATATCAGAGGATAGCATAAGAGAGGACCCCCCCACCCCCATTTCCACTGCTTTGGGGGCCTCGTCTTTGAAGGGGACCAGACCATGAGGCAGAGGGTGCTCTGCTACTCAAGAGCCTCCAGCAGAACAAATGCACGGCATGTGAAACGTGACTCACCGCGCCGGCGCTGACCTGAGGTCAGCCAGTATGGCGGCATATTAATGCAAAAATAAAATCTAAGCATGTGGAAATCAAAGAGCAGTGTGCACAGCCCGAAGCTCCATGATTTTGCTCTCCACGTTTGGAGCGGGTATATTGAACTTCTATTTCCTGTGCGTGCGCTAGCAACGTTCACGTGCTCTAAAGTGCAATCAGTTACTGAGTTTTCACTTGTCAATAAGCAGTCATGAGTAGGCGTCAGTTTTTTTAAATGGTGGATACTGCATTTTGTAAATAAACTTCACATATTGATTATTTTATGGTACTTAGGCCAAAATATAATGCAAGAGTTATTTATCTGCATTGCCCATGTTAAATTTCCAGGTTTTCCGACATCCCTCCTGGTTGGGAACGGGAAGGAATTGTGATGGGAAATACCGGGATTAATCGCTAGTTGGAATTAATATCCGTATAAAGGTAAGGTTACAGTAGGCCTATTTTACAGCTGACGGTACGCCACTGGATCATAATGTAGTTGACATGGTTCCTTACCGGGGGATTCAATAAGACAGAAGAAGATGTCAGGGATTGATACCAGAGGCCACAAAGTTGGATCATTTTTCCACTCACTAACCGCATAAAGACAGCACTCGAGTAGGCTATCTTAGCCTACTGTTTGGTTTATTTTGGCAAACTATCTTTAGAAAACTACACCTTAAGGAAACAACGTGTCAATGTAATTTTCTGACATTATAATAAAATGACAACGATAGTTAGCTTGATCTATAATGTGTCCCTACTCAGAACAGTGACAGACACGGCATTGTTTTCCCCCTCGTTGGCCCCGCCCCTCAACTATGACAGACCACTGACTGAATCTATGGCCCCGCCCACCACTGTCAAAAAGAAAAAATAATTGCGCGAGCAGAAAAGAGAACCGCAAGCAAGAAAGAGAAACGCGAGCGCGAGCAGTAGCTGTGCTCGGATAACAGCTTTGCGCGCTTCTTCAGGTTGTGTGCACGCTCAAAGCCTGGATTTCTCCTCACAGGCTACAATATTGCACTCAAATACGGAATTTACTCGCGCGCGAGTTCTGTAAAAGCACACGGCAAAACAATTTGCATGCACGGAGTATCGGGCTGTGCACACGGCTCCTCGATTTCCGCACATAGATTTTATTTTCTCTCGCGATTTTTGGCATTCATATGCCGCCATAAGCCAGCCATAGGTCTCCTGCGACAACTCAAACCCCATTTGGCTCAGGTCAGCCAGCCAGGGGGTCTTGCGTATCCCTGTACATTCAAAACCCATGTGACCCGGAGCTCTGGCAAGAGCCTTCTGCCTCTGCCCATGAGAGCGGAGAGTCTACATTTATTTGGACTCTGAATGAGATTCCTTGATGAGAGCTGGCTGGCTGGCTGGCTGGCAGGCGACGCTGTGGGCTGAGTCATTTTCCATTTTTTTGATGGTCTGACATGATTGCTGCATCACGCCAAATATCCTTACATTCCACAGTCATGGCTGCGGGACCACAATTTCTCTTGCCTCGCCCGTACAAAGGACGCTGGGACTACACAGAGCTACACAGAAATGATAACATTAAGATAAATTCTGGTTTTGTTGAAATGATTTCAAGCAATCAGTTTCAAAACGGTACCAAACTGTGAAGACTCGGATACCGCCGACATTACGTTTATGTCCGTTCACTGAATCCCATCGACTGCAGAACAGATTCTTCTAATTCCCCACAAAAGAATTGAAGAATTCCCCTAATTTTGGCTCCCCACCCAATTGAAGGATTGCATTAAAGGTTCTAGCCAATGAAGGTTTTTTGCCTTTCAGAACTAGCCAATGGGGCTTCACGTCCCTGTGAAATAGGCGGGACTGCAGTCATCCGAATCCTGTCAGGGGCTGTAGCCACCTGGGAGAAAAGTAGTCAAGTAAACATGGAAGAGACATGGGGTGATAAAGCAGAGAGAGTGAGAGAGAGTGAGAGAGAGAGAGAGAGAGAGAGAGAGAGAGAGAGAGAGAGATGCAGATAGCCATAGAGATAAACAGAGATAGAGTGATAGAGAGCTTTGGGAATGGGGAAGGGGAGATGTGCATGGAAAGAAAAAACAAAAAATTAAGAAAGTCCACTTTTAATCCTTCTTGCTGAGGCACAGGGTCGGGGAGGGAGGGGGGGTCTGGCAGGTGGGGGTGAGGGCCGGTGCAGCTTTCGGAATGACGGAAAGGACGAAGCGTCCTCATTAAATCCTACTTGCTGAGGGACAGGTTGCACGCTCCGCAGACAAACACGGTCTCTCTCTGGGCCTCTGGAGCTGCGGACAGATGTTGGGGGGGGGGGGGGATGGGGAAGAGAAAGTGGAATTATAGCTGAGCACATACATTCATGCGGGGTGCAACTCCCTCTAGCAGTAATTAAACGCATAGTTTAAAGGACACTAAAGTGAAAAACTCCACGGGCCAATGTCTGAATCAGCTACTATTAGTGCCTATTCTTTGCGCCATTAAACTGGGTTTGAAACACTTTGCAACAATTCCCTATTGGATACGTGACAATAGCGGTGCAAGTAGACGGTCCGTCATCCGCACACAGCTAAGGAGGAGGCCTCACCTGTCGCGCCCATGCAGGACTTGAGCACTTTATAGGAGCAGCAGCGTGAACAGAAGCTATTGCCACAGTTACTGCAGTTTCTCTGAAACGGAAAGGGAAAAAAGAGCGACCATCGTGACTGCGCCCGGCGGAAGCCCGCGGCTAACCGACTAAATTACAGTCGTGCATTTCATTCCCCCACGCGTTTCGCCATTAAAAACGCACTTTTACGTTACTTTTTGGATATTTCTGTAAAAATCATGATTTCTCTGGAACCCAAACATTCAGCTGTAATTCGGAGCAACGGCAGGATCGTAAGAATAAAGTCTCTCCGCTCACCCTTTTCTTCAGTACGGAGAAGACGGCACTGCAGTTGGAGCAGTTACCTAAGGATAACAGAAACAGAGTCACGTGTTCTCATTATGCTCTTGGCTACGCTTCTGCGGTTATTCACTTAAAAGCTTAAAAGCAAACACACAGCAAAAGCAAACGGACGGATGTCAAAAACATTTATCAAGTAGCCACATAAGACTAATTCAATTTGCGTAGGCTTAATTATGTAAATGCAAACAAACAAACCCCCCCCCCTCCAATCCCAAGGACAAACAATGGCTTTCAACCGCCGACTACACAAATAAGTGGAAAGACAACAAGTTTGGCAAAACGGTGTTAACTCGCAAAAATGTGTTTAGAAACGAATCCCCTCGACGGAATACGTGTTTCAAACGGCTGTTAAATTCATGAACCGGTTCAAGTCGTTAGGAATTACGGACAACATCCTGCAGTAAAAACCACAGGGGCGTGTCAGATTACCGCAAGCCTTGCCTGGGAGACAGGACCGCGTCCCTTTGGTTGCGCAACAGTCTGGGGGTGGGGTGGCGCGAGGTGCTTGGCGGTCAGAGAGTGACCACCAGGAAGTGCTAGGTGGAGGGGGCTGGGGTTCCTGGAAAGATCCTGACCGCTGAAACCACGTGTTCATAGGGAACAGACCGTGACCAGACCGTGACCGCAGCTCCAGGGCCTCGCTCTTCCTCAAGGTTATTCGGTGACTCAGGGCTCGGGATGTGACTGCGCTTCCTCGTCATCGTCACTCGGTCGAACGTCCCAGCCGGAGATTAGCCGACCGGAAAGGCCCTCACGTCCAGTGGCAAGAGAACAGACTGACCAAAAACAGACTGTGTTTTATCTGCTCTTTCCTCCTCGTTAATCATCTGCTATAGGCGTCTCTGACTATGCTGTGCGTTACCGTTTATGCGAATGAACGAAACGCCTGAAAGCAGGCATATATGTATACTTATAGGTGCATCTGTGAATGAGTGCACGTTCGTCTGTTTGCGAGTCCGTGTGTACGTGTGTGTACATATCTCTGACAGAAAGAAGGGGCCGCTGGGGAATTTAAGTTTTCAAAAGGCTATTGTGAAATGAAAGACAAACACAAATATGAGCTCATTAAAAAACATGGCAGAAAAAGGACATTGAGAACAACAGAGTCACAGCCCTTTCCACTGCAGTGCCAGTCTACCCATTCCTGTTTCTACTCACTTAGAATGTGCGAATGAAAAATTCTGATAAATGGACAATGACCGCTTATTATAACAGTTCAGTGGCCTTCTCTTCACTGTTAAGTAACTACTGTGCATGTGAAAATATATTATTTAAAAACAAAATTTTGAAAGGGTGCACACCGATCTAAAACTGGAGCGATGTGCAAGTTTTGTTCATCTGTGAGAATACGAGTGACCGTCTTGCAACCAGCCACACTTTGGCAGAACCAAAATTTTGTGGAAAGTTTGAATGTGTATTTACCCTGGTCACTGACAGGAGGGCCTGAAGCTGAAAGGTGAACCTCGTCCAACCGATTCTTTTGACCTTTCTTTCTACCGTTACCCCCATCTTTACACTAGTATGTTTAAATGTGCTCACATGTTTAAATGCCTGTACCGCATACGAGTGTTTTCAGCGACGGTTGCTGTAATTGATTAAACCGGACATTCATCGACCTCTCCAATGTTCATAAACCTGGCATCCTGTGCAGCCACGCCCATTCTCTATATCTCAAGTTCACACATATGGCTGCTACACAGCCACACCCAGCCCCGCCTCTCAGATTAACACATATTAGTAGCTCTGCTAACACTGAAATATTTAACACATTTAATGTTCATTTAAATAAACAAATGTTGCTTACATGTACCAAGTACATCAATGTCTTTTTGAGTTCTAAGCCATGTCTCCATTCCATTTCCATGACAGCACAGTGCTGATTGCAACAATTGGCCTATAAAATATTACCCTCGCTTGCACAGCGGAGGTCATAAATACATACAGTACATGAAAGCGTATTAACAGAGCTGATGTACAGCGCCATGGTACGGACTGGATTTTATGTACATCTGTGGCCTTCTTCACAAGGTGTATGCGTGTGTGTGCGTGTGCGTGTGTGCGCATGTGAGTGTGTGTGAGTGTGAGAGAGTGAAGTATTCAGGGTCCCATGCTCTCCTCAGCCCAGATACCGTTTGATTAAGGACAGGGAGAGGAGACGCTGCATACAGCGATAACTATGTTACCCATCCCGCCTGCCCCACACACAGCTCCACAGCCCAGAGAGCACAGCGATAACTATGTTACTCATCCCGCCTGCCCCACACACAGCTCCACAGTCCAGAGAGCACAGCGATAACTATGTTACTCATCCCGCCTGCCCCACACACAGCTCCACAGTCCAGAGAGCACAGCGATAACTATGTTACTCATCCCGCCTGCCCCACACACAGCTCCACAGTCCAGAGAGCACAGCGATAACTATGTTACTCATCCCGCCTGCCCCACACACAGCTCCACAGCCCAGAGAGCACAGCGATAACTATGTTACTCATCCCGCCTGCCCCACACACAGCTCCACAGTCCAGAGAGCACAGCGATAACTATGTTACTCATCCCGCCTGCCCCACACACAGCTCCACAGTCCAGAGAGCACAGCGATAACTATGTTACTCATCCCGCCTGCCCCACACACAGCTCCACAGTCCAGAGAGCACAGCGATAACTATGTTACTCATCCCGCCTGCCCCACACACAGCTCCACAGTCCAGAGAGCACAGCGATAACTATGTTACTCATCCCGCCTGCCCCACACACAGCTCCACAGTCCAGAGAGCACAGCGATAACCATGTTACTCATCCCGCCTGCCCCACACACAGCTCCACAGTCCAGAGAGCACAGCGATAACTATGTTACTCATCCCGCCTGCCCCACACACAGCTCCACAGTCCAGAGAGCACAGCGATAACTATGTTACTCATCCCGCCTGCCCCACACACAGCTCCACAGTCCAGAGAGCACAGCGATAACTATGTTACTCATCCCGCCTGCCCCACACACAGCTCCACAGTCCAGAGAGCACAGCGATAACCATGTTACTCATCCCGCCTGCCCCACACACAGCTCCACAGTCCAGAGAGCACAGCGATAACTATGTTACTCATCCCGCCTGCCCCACACACAGCTCCACAGCCCAGAGAGCACAGCGATAACTATGTTACTCATCCCGCCTGCCCCACACACAGCTCCACAGTCCAGAGAGCACAGCGATAACTATGTTACTCATCCCGCCTGCCCCACACACAGCTCCACAGTCCAGAGAGCACAGCGATAACCATGTTACTCATCCCGCCTGCCCCACACACAGCTCCACAGTCCAGAGAGCACAGCGATAACTATGTTACCCATCCCGCCTGCCCCACACACAGCTCCACAGTCCAGAGAGCACAGCGATAACTATGTTACTCATCCCGCCTGCCCCACACACAGCTCCACAGTCCAGAGAGCACAGCGATAACTATGTTACTCATCCCGCCTGCCCCACACACAGCTCCACAGCCCAGAGAGCACAGCGATAACTATGTTACTCATCCCGCCTGCCCCACACACAGCTCCACAGTCCAGAGAGCACAGCGATAACTATGTTACTCATCCCGCCTGCCCCACACACAGCTCCACAGCCCAGAGAGCACAGCGATAACTATGTTACTCATCCCGCCTGCCCCACACACAGCTCCACAGCCCAGAGAGCACAGCGATAACTATGTTACTCATCCCGCCTGCCCCACACACAGCTCCACAGTCCAGAGAGCACAGCGATAACTATGTTACTCATCCCGCCTGCCCCACACACAGCTCCACAGCCCAGAGAGCACAGCGATAACTATGTTACTCATCCCGCCTGCCCCACACACAGCTCCACAGTCCAGAGAGCACAGCGATAACTATGTTACTCATCCCGCCTGCCCCACACACAGCTCCACAGTCCAGAGAGCACAGCGATAACTATGTTACTCATCCCGCCTGCCCCACACACAGCTCCACAGTCCAGAGAGCACAGCGATAACTATGTTACTCATCCCGCCTGCCCCACACACAGCTCCACAGTCCAGAGAGCACAGCGATAACTATATTACTCATCCCGCCTGCCCCACACACAGCTCCACAGTCCAGAGAGCACAGCGATAACTATGTTACTCATCCCGCCTGCCCCACACACAGCTCCACAGTCCAGAGAGCACAGCGATAACTATGTTACTCATCCCGCCTGCCCCACACACAGCTCCACAGCCCAGAGAGCACAGCGATAACTATGTTACTCATCCCGCCTGCCCCACACACAGCTCCACAGTCCAGAGAGCACAGCGATAACTATGTTACTCATCCCGCCTGCCCCACACACAGCTCCACAGTCCAGAGAGCACAGCGATAACTATGTTACTCATCCCGCCTGCCCCACACACAGCTCCACAGTCCAGAGAGCACAGCGATAACTATGTTACTCATCCCGCCTGCCCCACACACAGCTCCACAGTCCAGAGAGCACAGCGATAACTATGTTACTCATCCCGCCTGCCCCACACACAGCTCCACAGTCCAGGGAGCACAGCGATTAATCACGGCTGGGTCTGGTTAAACTGTACAAAGCCTCAGAGGTAATAGGCTCAGCATTGACTGCGCATGTTAAAAACGTTCAAATTCATATTCGGAATTCCAACAGGGGCGTCTTAATACCTGATAAAGGTCAGAGAGAAGGATGGAGGGAAGGGAAGAAACAAAGGCAGGAAGAAAGAAAATAAACCACAGTGAGAATGATAGAAAGAAATAAAGAATGAGAAGAGGCCGCTAGCTGAGCCATGAGCGTGTTAGACGTTTTGAAATGAAGTAAATCTGTCCGTTTGGGCCACTGCAGCACAGTGCATCCATAAACCTGTAGCGGCCGATGATTTAATGCTCCGTGTTCAGCAGCAGATTCACTCCACCTGAGCGAAACGGATCGTGGCTCAGTACAGCGCGGGCTTTGTGGGGTCGTGACGGGCCCGGGGTCCCCTTCACGGGAAGCCCCCTCGGCGGCCGCCCGTCAACAACGCCATCACGCACCATTTCCACCCCGCGCTCCGAGGCCGCTGAAATCCAGCCCGCGGTTCGGCCGCGCTGACCGCTCTCTAAAGGTCAGCGCGGATCAGCTTGGCTCGGCCTCCCTCTGCTTTCTGGAACTTTCCCAGGAGTGCCATCTGCGCGGTTACGGTTACGATTACCTCAGGCCCCGCTCTTTCTCCTGGAGTGTTTGGACACGTTACGTGACATTACTCGCAATGCTTACTTGAAGTGCAATGGGCCTCCGCCCGGGGTCCTGGAGAGTCACAGGGTCTGCTGGTTTTTGTTTTCACCTTAAAATCAGCAGCAATTCAGACCCAAGAAGCCAGGCGAGTTAAAATTAAGCAGCCGGTCAGGCAGTTAAGTACATAAAGTAACAAAGAAAACCAGCAGATTCTGTGGCTTTCCAGGTCCAGGGCTCACCACTGCTTTGGCAACTATGCTAAAAGGTGCAATTAATGCACCCTAATCAACCAGTGTGTGCCAGGTGTGTGGTGTGTGGCCACCCTAGAAAATGGTTCTCATTCATGGTTGAGTATGGCTGTGGTTTCATACACTAAAAGTGCCCAAATCGCTTTTCGTTTCTCACAGACCCAATGCTGAGTAGCAGGGGCTATCATTTCTCACAGTCAACAGTCATAAAGAGGCAGTTTCGTACCCTCATGTTTGGGTTTAAATGTGAAATCCGCACCAGCTCACTGCTGGCGTTTGTCTTTGGTGCAAATGTTCTCCACTGAGGCCAGTTCATATCTAATGTTCAGGGACGGTTTTATCGAGCGTTACTTATTGATAGGGGAGGGAGGAGTTAACAAAGAGACCTCTTGGAGCAAACTGGAGAAGTTCACCTCAAGCCTAGACCTCAGATTGAAAGAAATGCAACATGAGTCATCGTTTTCTTCCACCACGAACAGGCCTCCCACAAACTTCCCACAACCTGAGCAGACCCCAGCCAAAACTGTATCAAAATGAGATCAGGAGCATGCAGTGGCTATCTAATACTCACTTTGGATGTGGTTCAGTATCTTCACAGAGAGCTCATAAAAGCAGGTATGGGCAGAACTACATTGTTCTCAGGACATTGTTTTCTATGACCAGTACTGTACCACATTGTACAACACTGACCTCTGCTGGCCACTGCTCTTCAGTGCAATTCCTAACGGCAGGTTATATACTTTCTCTATCTCTCTCTACCTATTCAACAATGTGTGCGACAAGGACATTCTCTGTCAGAACTAGTGATGCCACGATTCAAACCTGAAAACTCATGGCGCCTTGCTCTGCTACAACTGACCACTACCACCACAGAGCAAGAAACGCTTGTCCGTTTTTGTGTTTCGTCTCCTAAGCCATCCCTTCATTGACCACCTTATCAGCGGACAATGTAAACGGTTCAAATGGGACCAATGAAAGTGAAGAGGACAGCTGGTTGAAGAACGCCGCGGTTTTCGGGTCGCAGGACACCGGCTCCCTTTGTTAGCGGTCCGTCCGGGCCCGTCCACGAGCGTCATTCCTGACGCGCTCTCAACCGGGTCGCTCCGATCTCAACGCCGTCCGACCGTGAAAAGGAATGCGGTCCACTGTCCAGTCAACCCTGACCCGTTCAGCGGGATGAAAGGGGACGCTGAAACTCGATGTCCTGAGCAGAGAAAAAATCCGCCCTGTCCTCACAGAAGAGTCATGCATGTCTCCATTTCAGCAGAGTACCGCCCCCCTCTCTTTCCCACCGTCCCCCGTTACCCTCTGGTTCTGGACCGGCACAAGGAGGAAGAGGCGAAAGGATCGGGCTTCTAAACCCCCCCCCCCCCCAGAGGGGCCTGGCCGTCGTCCAGGAGCAGTGCGAGTAAGAGGGCGATGGAGATGAACAGAAAGAAAATAAAAGAGAGAAGGAACTAGATTTATTTTTTTCCCCAGTTTGATTCAGTTGTTCATGGTTGAGAATATTAGATTAGGATTGTTGAAGTCGGACCATGTGGTTTTCCACAGATCGGCATCCGTTTGGTAACACTAGAATGGAACAGCGCGGATCTCGGCGGAATTCCCCGGCCAAACGCTCGCATAAAACCAACCCCCTCTTTTCATCCAGCCACGAGGGCCTGTCAGAGCCACAGCTTAACAAAGCCAATTGTGAGCTAAGGGGACCCCAAAACCAGTAAAGCCCCCCTGGCCTGATTATTACAGTCCAGGGGTGTTGAGGATAAACTGGGCTGTGTGTGGGGTGTTGGCTGGGGTGTTGGCTGGGCTGTGTGTGGGGTGTTGGCTGGGTCCAGAAAGGCACTGTCTAATTATTACAGTTTAATTAAGAGGAAGTTGGGAGTTCCCAAGAAGGCCCAGTCTGATAATTTTGGAGGAAAAGTCAGGGCTGAAGGCCTATGTTTTGAGATGGCACAGTCTAATGACTAAAAACTTTGACTTCCTGCGAAGGTTTGTGCTGATTACTAAAACTAGGGGAAGGCTGATTAGAGAAGGCCCAGAGTCACGTTTACAGAGGGGAGAGTCTGAGTGATGTGTGAGTTGGAGCCGGCCAGAGAAGCTGTGGTGTAGCGTGGCATAGCGTACTGCGGTGCGGTGTGATGCAGCTGGGCGAGGCGAGCGTACCGGTGTTGTTGGTGGGGTAGCGCTTGCGCAGTTTCTCCGTCAGCTTGGACACCTTGGTGCGGATGGGCTCGCTGCGGCTCAGTAGGCCGTTGTCTGAGAGCGTGTCGAACTCGGGGGCGCCCGAAGGCACGTCGTCATCCTCCTGTCGGGGGAAAAAGGAGGCGCACGTCATGTCTGGGGTAGCGGGGCCGCGAAACACCACTGCATCACCCAGGTCTGATGACACCCCAGCAAGGCGGAGATGAGTTTTTTGAAAAGAAAGAGGGAAGGGGGAAAGACCACAGCAGAAATCCAGCCAAATAGGTGTGCACATTTATCACCAACTTTGAGAAAGTGGAGGTAAATTCAAAGCAAGTGAGGCAAGTGGCAATACAGTACGATGATAATGGCACTCAACAGTGTCTTTAGGACCCACCCCCACCGCGAGTGTCTTGAAGTGCACAACTCACAACTTATTATAGGTACCGTTTCACCCTTCACCTAATCTACAAAGGTGTGACAATGATAAACACCATCGTGCCCTTACCATTGGGAGACAAGGCATCTTTGTCTCCGCGCTTGGAGGCGGGGCTACGTGTCTCCAGGGCAGATCTGGCAGCCAGTCGGCAGGTCTCACCTGCGTAAATAAGCCGGCCGATAACTCACCGGGGCCCCCCTCGCTTAACGGCAGGGTCTCCCGCGCCCCAGAGGAGTCTGGGAAAGTCATTACCAGCCCCTATCACCTTGCGCGATCGTAAATAACCCGCTAGCAGTCCCCGGTGAAAGGCCGTACAGGGGCATGAGCGTTGGACCGCCGTGCGCGCGGCGAGAACCATGCCATTGCAGAGGCTCTGGAGACGCGTCACTCAGCGTGCGGCAACCTAGCTCCGCCCCTGGATACCATCGCACCCTCCACCTCGTCTCCACGTGGACACAGTGAGCCGCGTGCAACGCGAAGATGCTATTCGCTATTGCTTCAGAGCGCGTTCAACGCGAAGATGCTATTTGCTATTGCTTCAGAGCACATTCGGAGCCCCGTCGTTTAAACGCCACAGTTCACAAAGGCCTCACAACACGCCGC
Source organism: Ilyophis sp. 1 JC-2022 (assembly GCA_022702515.1). Lineage (NCBI taxonomy): Eukaryota > Metazoa > Chordata > Actinopteri > Anguilliformes > Synaphobranchidae > Ilyophis > Ilyophis sp. 1 JC-2022. The sequence continues at coordinate 102,291,299 of CM040405.1, forward strand.
GACAAATTCCAAGTGTTAAGAAGTGTTCAGTTAAGAGGTGAAAAATGCACCCGTCCAAAAAAAAAAAAAAAAAAAAAAAAAAAAAAAAAAAAAAAAAACCCATAATAGCCTTTGTGACCAGTCCTCCCATCAAACCCCCTTAACCCTACAGAGACCATGGACACTTACCACTAAGGCCAGCGGGGCGTCCTCGGAAAGCAGGGTAAAATAAAACAAGCAATTTTACAATCACATACTGCACAGCGTAAACGCAATTAAACACATTTTTTTTTTTTTTTAAGCATGCATCCGTCAATTCAAGACACCGATAAGTGGGGGAGGAATTGTGTTGAAATATTGACACCCAAGCAAAGGGGAAAATAAGTTTCCAGAGTTATGACCGCCATTTAGTAAATGTAGTAGTGCTGAACAGAATCTGGCATTAAATCCCCAGTACGTTAGAAAAGGAGCGTGCTTTTCATTCGACGCAGATGAGGAAGAAAGAAGTTAGTTCATATGAGCCCAGGACTGAGGGACTGAGAGCGTGTCTCTGTCCGCTATGAAAAGTGCCTTTCCTCTTCCTGTCTCTGCTTCCTTCTCATCCAATCCCTCCATCCATGCCAAAGCTTGTCTCTCTCATTCTGCATTTTTATCCCCATGTGTAGAGAGGGGGAAAGAAATATTGTGTTTTCAGTGGTGCTGCTTATGTAAACTGCAATCCTTGGAAAAGAAAAATTGTTCCTTAACGGTACATCCAGCATTCCCGAGCCCGTTTCCTCACACTCCCTCTCTTTCTGGGAGGAGGAGGAGGGGGGGGGGGGTACTTACCACCAGGACAAGAGGGGGTTCCTTGGCGGGCGAGGAGGTAAAAGAAACAAAAGACGTTAAATCAGACATCAACGGTCTTATGCAATCGTACGCGTGTATGGGTCCGTGTCCGAGTGTGCAAGTGCGTGCGTGTCTTTTGTGTGTGGGTGCGTGTCTGAGTGTATGTGTGGAAGTGCGTAAGCACTTGTGTGTAGGTGCGTGTGAGTGTACGTGTGCGAGTGCGTATGCACTTGTGTGTATCTCAGTGTCTGAGTCAGGTGTCTTCGAGAGGACGGACTCAGAAGCACTGCTGAGATCATTTCAGCTACAATACAGCAACAACTTGTACAGCACAGACTACCTCAAACATGGTGTATGCTGAAGAAGAGCCAAAATTGATCTCCCATTAATTCCCCCACGTAAAACAGTGTGTGTGTGTGTGTGTGTGTGTGTGTATGTGAAGAATCCAGTCTGTTATGTGTATGAACTGCCAGCAGGAGTGTTTGTAAGCATGTGAATGAGCACTAAGGGAATGGAGCAGACAGCTGGCAGGACACAGGGTTCCACAGCTGTACAAGAAATACACTGTGTGTGTGTGTGTGTGTGTGTGTGTGTGTGTCAATCCATAATTTCTTGGAGTGATGGAAGTGCGTGGCTATTTATCTGGTGTAAAAGTTGTCTGAGAGTTTAACGAAAGTTACCCGAGTGTTCAAGTGTGCGACACTGACTGTAACCAGTACACAGAGACTGTGAAATACTCTGCTTCTGGAGTCCACACACAGGCTTTGTAGGAACGTCCTGCTTCTCCACCTGCTCTCACCTCGATGGCGTCCTTAAACTCCTCGTCCGGTTCAGCTTCCTCCGCCTCCTCGATGCTGCCCGGTGAGAGGTCCTGTGTACGGACGGACAGACAGACAGGATGTCAGCAGAGCTCATTGAACAGAGACTCCCCATTAAATACACACCTGGACCTCGTCACTCTTTAACCACAGTGCACTGCAGCGCTCTTCGTACTCCGACCAATCACAACACCCTCGGCGCGACCGCGCACGGCACGCACTTGCCACCTTTACTGATCCAGAGGAAAAGGCACGATCAAAGTATTAAATCCTCAAGCTGGCACCACTACCGCGTCACGTGACGCGCTCCCTGCTCTGATTGGACAGCGTCGGATTGATATTCTACAGCATGCCTGCGCAACCAGAGAGCGATAAGCAGTGATGGAGAAGCCTGGTCTCATTTAAGCCCCATAAAAGAAACCCTTTTATAAAAACATCCAAAGACAAATCTCTCATGCAGCGCACTTGGAACCATAAATCACAAAGCTAATTGAGCCAACTTAAACTTGAGTAACTCAAAGGAAACACGTTGCCAGATATTATGCAGACATGCAATGCTCGGGAAAAAAAATAAAATAAAGTACAAGACGTGCCATTCAAACCTATTAAAAACAATATAGGTCACAGAACAATGCGGCCGGTCGACGCGGCTTGATGTGGTTTAGGCCCGACAATAAATAAACTGCCTTTGTTCTTCTCATCACTTCCCTCGGTGTTTAATTGGGGGCCATAAAAATGTGTCGGATCATGTGACCTGGGCTAATTCAGTTCAGATTGGGAACTGGGCGCGGAAAGCGTTACTTATACTGATCAAACCCAGGGCTTTCCCTCGGCTGGCCAACGTCCACGGCTCCGCGGCGAGGCGGAATACCCATGTGGCTCTCTGCTCGGAGCGGGTAAACACACTGAACTGCGCATGCGCATGCGAATGATGATAATAATAACGAAGACGATAATGGTCATTTTATTTACACTGCGACACGCCGATCAAAGCCCTTTCTGAAATAAAACTAGAAAAAAAGAAAAATTGAATAAGAGAATGAAACGTTATGAATAAAAGGGCAGGTAAAAGTTGGGATACAGGCGCAAACGGTACAGCAAATTAATTTGACATAATCGACACTGTAGAGTACACGTGGAGGAAGTCTGCTTTGATTTTCTCAGGGCTGTAAAGATTACATTAAAATCATCACTCAATTTAGTGGTTCTGAGGTATCAGGAACTGGGAAGCAACATCACCCAAATGTTCCACACCCACAACCCACGTAAAGAGTAATTCCACCGATAAACAACATTAAGCTTATTTAATAGATCAATGCGCAACAGATTAAGTTTCTCTTTGCCGCTGGTCAAAACAAACTGTGAACTTCAATACTGACAGTTAAAGTTACAAATTTTGAAGATGTACACATCAAAATGACATATACCTCTACTACTTCCTAATTTTTGAAAAACTACAGTGTGGACGGGTACGTCATGCTGAAGGAGGCGTGACCAAACTCACAGCGAGAGAGTGAGAGGCTGTGTCCGTGTCTGTCAGAGCCCTGTGTACTAGCATACTGTTGCTACCGTTTTGTCATGCACTTAACGGCTTTTTTTCCCCAGTTGAATGGATTCAAATGCATGGCTTTAATACTTTTTGCCATAATGTGTCACCGGTTGACTAATTGATCTCAACCAATGGCATAGTTCTGTTGTGCAAGTCTTTTGATTGGTCGAGACACTTCAACTATTACTGAATTCAACACATTACATAAATGTATCCACTCTTATCTGGATCATGCTAAATACAACATGCATTCAATAAGGAAATGGCTTGGGGAAAGTTCTAGGGAAAATGGCTGGAAATGGTAGAGTCTGCATGCTGAAGAGGTGGGTTTTCAGTTCGCTTTGGAAGATGGCCAATGACTGCTGTTCTGCCTGTCATGAGAAGCTCATTCCACCAATGTGACAGCAGACAGGAGATGTGGTCAGGAGGACCACCAACTCAGGGGACGGTTGGCCAGACGGCCTAGGTTGCAGAATGTTGTGGTCCGGCCAGTGTGTATAGAACATGAAGACTCGCTCTCTCATCGCTGCAATCTGTTTTTTCTCAAGTCTCCTCAGAGAACCTTGAAGGGTTTCCACAGTGCAGGGCTCGCACTACGGCAGCAGCGTGTTGCCTAAGCTTTGGGGACACGGAGAAACGGCCTCTCTTCGCGGCTTAATCCAAATCATAACTCACCTCATTCAGACCGAATTAAACCACTTCCGCCCTCCCCCCAGCCTCTGATGGCTTTTACAGGCCAGTAAAATTAGTTGGACAGCGGCCCTACCTGGCGTTCCCACAAGAACCACAGCTGTTTAAGTTACACTGCGCCCCGCGCCACAACCTACGCGCCCCGCGCCACAACCTACGCGCGTCGTGGCCGTCCTCACGGTTCAAGCGTCAGTAAATGCAGTGCTAATGAGTTTGCTGATTGGGGGGGAACGGGGTGAGGGCGCTTTGCAGCTTTTCAAAAGCTCCTGGATCCCAATTAAAAGTCGCAGAAACTGCTTTTGAGCCAGCCCATCAATGGCTGTGCTCGAGCTCAAAAGGGGCGGAGCCAGAACATACATTTCCAGGGTTTATATCTAGTGGCCACTGGCCAATCATAAGCCAGTGAGCTGGTGCGCAATGAGAGAGGAGAATTATGGCACCCGTGCTAACAGCTAGCTGAATCCTTGGCTCGGTTCCGCTTTTCCCAAGTACCCATTCAACACGGTTCCCACTTAATGAAAGACGAGATGAAGTGGAGTACAGTGTCGGCGTATGCTTCAACTTCTTACAGCTACGCCAAGCTGCCCGAGTCATTTGAGCTGATGGTGTCGTATGCACAGCTATTGTGACCGGTCGGTGCGGGCTTTCCTAAATGAACTGCTACAGTGAGTGATATATTATGGTAAACGAAGATGCGGAACGGGGCCAAGCTGGCAGAAAACCTATTTCCATTTTGGACAAATTAGAACAACGCTTGACATTTCCAGTTATTGTACATTTACATTTCCTGAACAAGCAGAGTTAGAGAACCGCAGAGGTAGAGAACCCATTTAAAATTTTGGGATTAGTCCCAGTTAGTCCTGGGACTTTTACCAACACCCCCAGCGCGGGGCACGTTCCATCACAGTGCGCAGACTCACCTCCATGCTGGTGGGAGTGGGGGTCTGATCCACAAAGCTGGTCGGTTCTGGCTCCGGGTTTTCCGGCTCTCCATCGGCAGGAGCAGTCTGGCCCTGGCGGGACATCTCCCTGAGCTCCAGGAGAACTGGGAGGGCAACATAGAAAGGGGGGGACAGTCAAAACTACACAAAACCACAGAGCGAGAGGTGTCAAAACTACAGAGAGGCACAGTGAGGGAGGATTCAGAACTACAGAGAAGTACAGAGTAGGAGGATTCAGAACTACAGAGGGGAACAGTGAGGAAAGAGTCAAAACTACAGGCACAGAGCGGGAGGACAACATCATACATGTTCCTCTTAGTTTAGACAAAAACCTTTTTTAACTTTGGAGCACCATTCTGGAGTTTTACAAATCATTCTAGACAAGTTATTAATAACATGATCTTTCGGGTGCCCGAGAGACAGAATTTCATTGAAAAAGATAGCCGGAAAACTTATGAGGTGATTTAGCAAAGCTGCAGGATCCAGGTCTTCTCATCAGCATTTGCGGTAAGAGCAGACAAAATCTCTCCTTATCTAGAGGATTAAAACTTTCATCTTCAGCTGGACCGGATAACGCAGACATTGCAGGTTCAACGTCTGAGCACACCAATCACACGTCCACAGTGGTGGGTCAAAATGGCCCCTCAGCGTTACAGTAGATTTCCTTGCGTTGCTATAGTATTAAGACACCCAAACGGCAAGAGGGGCACTCGTAAGCTACCATCACAGATAGACGGGCCTCACCTTACCGAACAATGCCAGGAAGCTGCGTAGCTTTCAGTGTTCAACAGTCAGTGCATTGGAGGACTGAACAAGCTTGTGCCACAGTGCTCCTCGCTTGAGTGCGAGTGGCACACAGCCGACTTCTCAAATCGCTCAAGAAGCACATCTAAACATGTGACATAATACCACTCGGCAGGTGTGAACAGGGAGGTATTTCACGAAGTAGGACTACCGAGTTAGCTGAATAACTGCACGGAGTAAAATCCAGAACGGCTCTTTTTACTTCAGTCCACGTTCCAGACTTGGGAGGGTTCTGGGTTTTTCCCAGTGCAGTTATCCAGCTAACTCGGTAATCCTGTTTTGTGAAATATACCCCCCAGGGATGATAATCTGGTGTTTTTGATGGGATCTGGTGTGATGTCAGGTGCCACAATTTAGCTTTCTGGTGAAGACATCCGTTGAGCCGAAGGCAGCAAGAAAAGATGGTTCCCGTACGGGGGACGAGGGGAACATGAAGGATTTTAACAGGTAAGCGTTTGATAGCTTTACCAACATGGAATGAGCCCCACCTGCTGAAGCATTCAATGCATTCCAGCTCCCCCCTTCATCGGTCCCAGTGGGTCTCCCCAAACCACTAATGTGATTATCTCATGGATAGAAGGTTAAAGGAGGTGTCGGGACAGGATCCAGGCTCTAGCCCAACGTGTACGGTGAATATACAACCAGGAATGTACCCAAACGACGAAAGCTCCATAAAAATCACTCCTTACTGTTCCAACCACTGAATTTACGTTGTAAAATGAGTCTTTCCCCTCAAAAATGCTCTTACATCCCCATAATCTACAGGAATTTCCTTCATGTTTGTACTGCTGGATGCTGCTTCAGTAAATAGCCTTCTTCTGCCAGTCTAGCAGGGACTGTTAAAGAGACCATCCCAGATTACCAGATGGCATGGGCTCAGCATCTGCGAGAGTGGAGGCCAATCAGAGCAGAGCAGAAAAGAGGTCACAGCAAGGACAAAGGTCACGTTAGAGCCTCTGCCCTGACCCCTCCCCCTACATATGTCCTCATCGGAGGGTCACCCTGAGGTAATCACTACCCAGAAGGCCTGTGAAAATCCAGCCCAATTTATTCTCTTCTCAGCAAAGGAGGCTCTAAAGCCATTTATGCATTCATCCCACTTTGTGACATGTCAAAGTTTCAACATCTTGAGGGGGGAAAAATAAATAAAAAAAATTTAAAAAACAGAAACCAGAAGAGTAAGAGGGCTTCCTGGTCACTCATCAAATACGACATTTACTGGTTACTGAACGTTAGCATTCTCACCACGTGTGCCTAAAATCCACAAAGGCATTTCATGCGAGGGACCCGGTCGAAAAAAAAACTATAACTGAGAGGTTCTTCTGACGCATAAATTACAGACTGTACCTGGAAAACAGATGCTGCTTAAGATTTATAAAGGCACATCAGCTGCTCCTAGTGAAAACCATGGCACACGACCACATTTTCAGTGTTCATTTCCTCAAAGAGAGTGAAGGACCACCCTGGGCATCAGGTACCGGGGTGGTTCTACACCAGTGAGAATTAAATTAGTTTAAATCACGTTTAATTAAAAAAAATAAAAATAAAAAATAATAAAATTCTCACTTGTGGTCCACGAATTAACGGCCAGAACTGAAATCTAAACAAGAAGCATTCAGAACTAGAATCAAATTAGACTTTAAGAAACCATACGACACAGCATGGTAACCTTTTCTAAGAATGTATTAAAGTACAGCCTGTGACAATATGTGCAGCCAGTTAAAAACGTTGTAATCAATTTAGAACCCCCCCGCCCTCCCCAAAATAAAACCATTCACTATGCAAGTAGTCTCTTTTTTTTCTTTGGATTAGAGATTGCCATTCCGGGAACTCCAAATTTCTAAAACCACCAACTGGAAGATAATTTGTCAAATTCCAGTTATGGAGAAACAAACTCTCCCTTCTCAAAGTACAGAAAGACACGTGAAACAGCCGCGGCTTGAATACCTCGACTCCCATCCCCACCCTCTCTCTCTTCAGGAGGTGCTCACCTCGGCAGAAGTCTCTGTTCCACAGGAAGAGGGCGCTGTTGAACAAGGCCAGGGCCCAGCCCAGAGGGGCAACGTACAGGAAACTGAGCACCACCAAGAGACCCCCGTAAAACCTGCAGAAAGCACAGCCTGTTAGCGACACAGAAAAGCAAGGGCCGAAACGCAATGCAAGAGATAAGAAGCAACTTCAAATTACCCTGGGGTATTTCACCGGCTTCTCCCCCTTACATTTTGCCAGCCATTGAATCATGCTATTTTTTCGTCATATTCAAGATAATTTACAAACCTTACAGATTACAGTCTCATTGATTTAAAAAGTTGCACATTCCTACTGAAGCCAATTCAGGTTAAACACCGTCTTCAATGAACAGCAATGGGATATCTTTTGGTTAAAATGGAGATACCCAAACACACTACTTGACGGCTACAAGCAATCACCCTTCCAAGGCAAGGTCGATACAAAATGATACTTAATGGTACTGAGCGATCATCTTTTTGGTTCTAATGTAATACGGTTACATAACATGACATTACACTATCCAGAGCGACAATATCGGGCAAACATTCACCAGATTAATATGAGCAATAGTGCCAGACCTGTCTCAAACATTCCCAGGCCAGGGAACAAAGATTCAACATGACTGAAGCACTACTGCAAGCTAACTATGCTAACCAAGAATCAGAACACTAATTCTCAATACATACAGACTGCATCCATAACACGCCCCAAGAGAAGAAATGTAAAACCCTAAAACTACCACAACCTGAATTATTAAACAAAAGGTGGGAGTGCTACGGGGTGGGGATAGGAGGGGAACCAAGATGGAGTCTAAAAGGGTTTTTCTTCAGTCTGCGTCGGCAGGCAGCCAGTCATTCTGCTATCCTGAAGGCTCTGGGTAGTTTGTTTCACAAACAGGCATTGTAACTGGAAGAAGTGATCGTGTATGGAGGGGAGAGCCAGGCGCCTCGAGGTTGTGAAACAGAGAGATCTGGCCAGGGTGTAATACATGAAGATTGATGAGGTACGATAGAGCCGTTCCATTCACGGCCCTGTAGGCTAGCACCGAGGTTATAAACTCGATGCGAGCTATATCGGGTACAGTAAGTATACGACTTTCCTATTTCTGCTAGAACAGCAGGCACCTCGCGTTCACCTCCAGGCGGGGCCAAAAAACAGTTGGTGGTTTATGAACTGGGTGAAAAACGAGGAAGCAAAAGCACAGGCCCAGGTGTCCATCGCTACTCACAAAGAAGAGGCCACATGGTTCTCCCAGTACAGCACGCTGTAGACAGACTCCGCCGACACGCACGCCTGAGACAGGATCTCATCCAGCTGCTTCAATCTGCAAAAAAAGGCGACGTAAAACAACAGTGACATCCCCGCTTTACAAATGTTAAGAACATGAAATGTAAGAACGTTCGATAAAGAAAAGGGGCCATTCAGCCCATCTAGGCTCGTCGTCTTGCCTAATTTCCGGAGTGGAGTTGGCCAAATACGGCCCTGGAGAACGACACAATCATCTGGTTTTGGTTTTTACATTGATCATATAAAGCAGTTGATTACGGTTAACTCGCCTCGCGCCTTGTTTCTTGCGTCTGAATTGGTTGCCGATTTTAAGGTAAAAGAAGACCAGCAGACCCTGCGGCTCTGCAGGACCGGCGTTGGCCAGTCCTGTAGAACATATTGAGCACTGTATCAAGCGCGGTCTCGGGAATAACACCAAAGGGATTCAGTGACGGTACCGATGCAGTTATTGTTGACTGTACTGCACGTCATTTTGATACAGCTTAAGCCCTCGCACGAACCCCATTGTCGGGCGTCATGTCTCCAGCGAGGGGGACGGTTAAATAACGTTTGCTTAACAACTTCCAAAAGAAACAACCAAGGCTGCTTTTAATTCTCAACCGTTCTTCTGTAATCCAAGTTCTGAAGGGAACTTTGTAACAAGATGTGACAATTTATCTTGAGTCATTTATGGAACGAAAACGTGATTTTTTTTTTCCCCCCTCCGCCCAGGCGCAGAGGAGAGTGGAAAATATAATATCACCCAAAAAAAGTTTTTTTCCCCTTTTATTGTATTTCATACTGAGCAAAAGTGATGGGAGAGTGAGCTTTCATGAACTGGGCAATGGGTGGAGTTTCCACGTCCTGTTCTATCAATCACTGCCGTGTACCGTACGTGTCAATGAAAAGACTTTGCTATTAATAGAAAAATACAATGATTCCTGCAGATTTAATAACTTGCGACACATGATAGCACCGCCCGATTCATCACCAGCCAACGCTAAGAACACAGTGTTGGTAGTGGATGAGGTCATCGACACCAACGAATGTGGATTGGACGGGGTATGAAAAGGATTTAAGAGTATTTCTATGCGTTTGGTCTATTTTTTCAGCTTGTTGCACGGCATAATTAAATAAACATAGCATCGCTGTAAAATACTGGGTGCATTATGATCTTATATAATATTGCAATACTTAAACTGACAACAGCAGATACGTTAAGGAGCTGATAAAAATTCCAAAGGGGAATTTTCACTATTGTACTGTCCTGGCAGCAGATAAAGGTAAAGACAAGATAATCTGTACAGCGTTAAAACAGATTATGACTGCCGTGAAAAAGCACCAATTTTATGAAGTGTTTACGTTTCATTGCAATTGTACTTCAAAGCTTGTTATGTTAATGGATCGATTTATCCCTTCAAGCTAAAACTGTTACTTCTGATTCATTTGACTAAATCGCTCTCATAATTGAAATTATTTGACATGAATAAAGAAAATGCAAAGAAATTTCCAATGGATAGGATAATAAATAGATTTAAATAGAAAAATGTATATATACAGTCAAGCCGGAAAGTCTGAACACCCCTTTCACCTTCTCCACGTTTTATTACATTACAGACATATTCTACAATAGATTGAGTTCATTTTTTGTCTCACAATTCTACACAAAATAGCCCATAATGACAAAGTGAAAACATGTTTTTAGAAATTTTTGCAAATGTATTAAAAATCGAAAACTGAAATCTCTCATTTACATAAGTATTCATACCCTTTGCTTTAACATATTTTTAAAGTATCATATTTAATATTTGGTCGCATATCCTTTGCATTCTGTTACTTCCTGAAATCTGTGACCCATCAACATCAAAAGACTCTCGATATCTTATTCCCAGGTACTGTTACAAGCGATACTATAAGCTCTCTGCATTTGAATGGATCTCTATGGGAATTGGGGGGTGAGACTAGATTCAGCTCTAAATTACACTGGTACAGTATGGAACACATGGCTGGCTAAATGGCTGTAAGTCATCAAGGGTCTGAGCTATCGAACGAGCCCCAAACCATCACTCTGTTGCCAGATATGGAGTAGATGTGGACGGATCACTGCAAGGGTTATTTCTCCTGACTCATTTTCCTATAGAACTCTATGGGGAAAAAACTCAGGAGAAACAACCCTTAAAGGGATCCATCCACATCTACTCCATATCTGGCCGCAGAGTGATAGTTTGATACCTTAGACCCTTGATGACGTACAGCCATTTCACCAGTCATGTGTTACATACTGTACCAGCGTCATTTACAGCTGAATCTAGTAAGGTGCAGCAACCAAGTATTAGGCGAAGGGTGTGTACAGATATGTAACCCCTAAATAACCTATTTTTGTCAGTAAAATAAAATTGCCTATTTTCTAAAAACCTGTTTTCACTTCATCATTATTGGCTATTGTGTGTAGATGTTTGAGGCAAAAAATGAACTCAATCTATTGTAGTATAAGTCTGTAACATAATAAAACGTGGAGAAGGTGAAAGGGGTGTGCAGACTTTCCGGCTTGACTGTATATAGGGAATTACGAGGGAAATCGCAGCGGAAAATTTGTACAGGATAAAAAAAATCCCTGCTCTTTCACCCCAGTCACTGACCGCGTCCCGGGTGCTACAGGAAACACATTCTTCATTCACAATCTTGGCATTCAACGTTATAGCCTATAGGTTCATAACATAAAATTTTCCTGCCGGCCCATCCTGTCTATTATGACAATTATTAATATACATCATATAGATATTGTACATCATATAGATAGCAGGGATGTGATTTGTACTGCTTTATCAGGAATTCCTGCTTTTTGACTCAATATTCCCATTCATTTCGAGATTCCTATACAGTAGCAAACAGTCTTATGAAATTCTGCTACACATGCAATCAATCTCATATTTGTGAGATTTTCCTGTTCTGCTTTTCTTTCTGTCCTGTAAATTGGTCTCCGTGCTGGGGTGATTGAATGTATGGACTAAAAAATATATATATATATTTTTTTAAATCAACAAATCAGAAGTCTCCACAACAGCCTCCATGTTACAGGCAAGGAGACATTTGCATTTACAAACAAACTGCATTTATGGAGATCTCATGATCTCCTAAATGCATGCTGTGATCTCATGATCTAAATTCGACTGAAATACAAAAAGCTAATTCGGCTGGACTCTCCTGATCTGCAAAAATTAAGGACACGGGCGATTCGTACGGGATTACAATCACAAGAGCCATAGGTAATGAATACAATTACAGGACGCCCTTGGGCAAAACTAGTCCTGTGCAAATAGGGCTTAAGGTGATAACATAAATGTCCTTGTGCGTATATTCTTGTAACTCACAAACTAGTCCCGTGCCAATAGGGCTTAAGGTGATAACATTAATTTCCTCATACATATATTCTTGTAACTCACAGGCCCTTGATCTCCAGCATGGCTTCCTGTCTGGTCAGGTGCACGGTCTCCAGGTCCCTCCTCTGCACAGCATGGTGCCTCTTCCTCTGCAGGGCCGCCTCAGTCGCCTGGCACTGGCTCCGGTCCTGGAGGTAGCCCAGGGCAGCTGGAGTGGAGATCCCCAGCAGGAGCAGGGAGAACCAGGCCACTATAGCACATAGATTAGAATAATAATAATAATAATAATAATAATAATACAGTTACCTTTTTGAAGTTCCACTTCCCTTCTGTTCCCGCTTTTTTATTGTTATTTTATTTATTTAATAATTTTTTTACACACTAAATAAAGACTTTTTAATAAGCCAAAATTCTCTCACACTCTCTTTCAAATTCACTCCCTCAACTCAGTCCTTTGGCCCTGTTCATTGTCGGAAGCCAATCTAAACAGAAAATGTCTAATGGCCAGTTTAAATTCCCCAACTGTCTTCAAGGCAGCAGTAGGCCAAGCTTCACGCCAGCTGTTTTCTTCATGCTACTGATATTACTTTACTCTCACAGACAGTGGTTAGCAGTTTAATTAGCATTCAAACTTGACATCCGTGTTTTGGAAACACAGTGGGTTTTGTCCTAAGGTCTAAATTCCTGGCTGTTGTTACAAGTGCAATGGATAAAAATGGATGAGCAGCTAAAACGCAGATCAACAGACCAACTGGGTGTAGTTTCTATCCTCGTGGTAATTTTTAAGTTTATCCCTTCCCTGTCCTCTACGTGAGGCGGGGAAAAAAAGGTTTTAAGCACCGTTTTCTCACCTTCGCTCAGAGTTAGGAAGAGGATATTCAGAAGAATGCAGAACAGCACAGAGAAAACCGGCATCTTCCATCTGGAAGGTACAGCGCAAGAAAGGGAGAAATGTCAAGAGAGGTCTCAAGACGTCGGAGGAAGACAAGGCCGTTATGGACATCAAGGTTTTGTACAAACAGAGATGCTTGTTGCCATGGTAAAACTGAATGACATTTGAGAAACTCCCTAAACACGCACCCCAGCAAGTACCGCACCAGCTCGACTGTATCATTGACAGGTTCCAGGAAGATCACCATACGCTTGAAGGAGATGACCATGTTCATGAGGTCAAAGGTCAGAGCTCTTGGACTGCTGAGGTCAGGCAGTTCACAGCCTCCTGTGTCCTTGGGTGGAAGCTGGATAAGCTCTCCACGACCTTCCCCAACCTGTGGGCCTTCCGGGGACACCCCCGCGCCTGGCTGCATTCTGCCTGTGTGTGGGTCGTCAAGTTAGAGCAGTGCGTCTATAGAGTTATCGCTTAAGAAAGTCCTTACATATTTTTTTATATACCAGTTTTTACATGGTATATCAAAACTAAAATGTATAACGCTTACAGAACAAACTGCCATATAGCTTGGTACAAAGAAAAATAATTGTCATATCTAAGTAAATGTATTTAGATATGTTGCTAAAGAATGTTTAGACAAGTCTGACATGTGAGGTTAGCTAGCTAGTAGCTGTGGTCAACAACCTTGCACAATCGCTATTTTGTTTACGCTACAATTTAACTAGCGTACTTCCTAGCAAATATGTATCGTTATTTGCATAATATATTCGTTAACAAAAACAGCTGACAGTGACACATTCTATCTGCTAAACTAGATGAGGAGATCGAACAGACAATCCAGAAATAAAACCAATCGAAAGTGACATCATATTAGCTAAGTAACTGTTACCTGCAGTTGTTACGCTGCGCACTCCTCTTGTTGAAAAGTCATTTAACCTCTTGAAGATTGTAGACTGACCGTGCTTTATATATTTATTATGAATACTGCAGGTAGCTTCACCAATCATCCAATTTCTTATCCAGCTAGCTTACAACTTATTTATTGAAGTAGCTTCCGGGAAGAATCAGGAGAAACTGTAGATGACCGAAAACAACGATTTGAATAATAGGAAATCAAGCGATGGCAGAATACATCGATTTGAAGAGCATGGACAAAAAACGTTGATTTCATGTTGGAACGTCAATGCTACTAAAAGGTGTATGTATCACCCCTAGACGACACAAATAAACAGAGCATGCGTTTATTTTTTATATGAAAAATACAGAGGCGTGAAGGGTGTTCAATTTTAATAAATGCTTTTGCAAAGCTTTAGATCTGTCTAAACACAACAGTAATATCTAAAGCCAGTAGATGTCCCCAATGTACAGTTTTTGCTAGAAATAACATTTGTTCAATTCGTTTTTTTTTTTTTACAGATTAGTGGGAAATCAGAGAAGAAAATGTCGTTTACTCTAGTTGTGCATTTTCAATATATCTGGGATATTAACGTTGATAAAAATTTGTTAAAAGTAAAAAATAAAAAATAGTACTCTGTACCACGTAGCCTACTAGTGAGATGGGAGTATTAAAACAATTACATTCTAAGTGTAAGCCTTTTATATTGCCTTGGGATCGAGAGCATAGCATAAATATTTGACATGCTGTTAAATCTATGGGATAATATCTTATGTCACATTCATATGACAAATGAATGTGTGCTCATGGTGACTGAAGTGTAAAGATATTAAGTGTGGATTAGTGCATGGAACACTGCTACGGCTCCCTTGAGCAAATACTTTCCCCTGAATTGTTTCAGTAAATATCCGGCTATAAAGGCATAATACACACTGTAGAAAGACAGTTTGGGCGAAACTGCAAAAATCAAGTTACAGGAGTGCAATTCATATGAAAATATTGGGGTGGCATGTTTCCCTGTCTCCCCCAAAGTTGAAATTAAACCTACACCTATTGGCTCTCAGCAGTGTAAAGGTTTCATCCAAACCAGGACACTTTGACAATAACAACTCGGGAGCTCTCAAAATGAGAAGGTCTGAAATTTCAGTGACAAAACAGCACACTCATGATATTTATGTGAGCTGTAATTACAGAAGCAGGAGAAAACTGACTTTTCCATGTCAGTTACTATCCCCCCCTCAGGGATATTATGGACAATTTAGGCCACTTTGATTAAAGGCACCTGCTAAGCAAAAACAATAAGTAAAAGTAGTGTGGAATTATACTGTTTTGCTCAGAGGCAAAGTAAGTGTTAGTTACGTTCTGATTTAAGTGTTGATATTTCACTGCCTGGGATGCCAGTTGTCCTCACATCTCTCCAGTTTCTTCTAGTTCCTATTCTTCTTCTTCATCATCTTCACCTTCTTCTTCTTCTTCTTATTACATTAGGGAATTGTGTAGATCTTATAATTGTATAATCCTTGTGTTTATTTCAATCAACTATGTCCGAATATGTGGACATGTTTGTATGAAGTGTATTTTCTGGGTTCTTATTTTATCGCTTTTATTCAGCCGGGCCAAATTGTGAGAAACTGAAAAAAACAGTTGCTTAAAATGAGGAACTAGAATATGTTCCATATCTTTGTGTGCTTTAATCTTCTCTCAATGCAGCAGAAAGGCTTGGTAAACAATTACCTAAAGAAAGTAATTGTCTTTTTTAAGGCACAATTTCCTTAACACGAGAGCAAATATACGGTGCAGCTTACTACTTGGTTCACAAACACAGAGTGCTTAGCGCCAGAGCCGTCGCAAGTCTTAACCATCACTACAATACCTCTAAAGAAACACTACTATTTGTGCAGAGAAAGAAAAAAGATGTACTGACAGGCTATGCTGGTAGGCTATTTACTGCTTAATGCTGTTTTCCTTTGGGGAAGAGTGATTGCTGTTATTATGGATTTCAGGGTTACATACATCATGTCACTCAGTGGCCAGCTAACACATTTTACAATAGATCGATAGGTTTAAGGTCACGGCCTCTTCGAGAAAGTCATCCCTTTTATTTTTGCACTTCGGTGTATTTCATTGGCCTTCGATGCAGCAATCGTTAACCCCCTGCCAATGCAACACCAGCTTTATTATCAATTTTGTGCGCAAGACATGACATGTACAGGAACAGAGTTGAGTGTCATATTGTCTCCAACTGTAATAGTCCTAAATATATCTTATTCAATGCTGCACATTGATACTTTCTACCTTATTTTACTCAGAGCTTTGTTGTTTGAGATATCATTTTAAATCATGTTAGAGACGCTTATGTATTTCAGTTTACATCACATTAAGTGTTGGAGTGTATTTAATGCTTTCATTTAATGTGTTTAGAATTGAGGATGCTTCGCGGTTGTATTGATCTGTTAACTCAGCAACCCCCAAGTGTATTTTGTTATTCTAATTAATATTTATTTCCTTACATTGAATTTAAATAATAACATCTATTAATTTAATTGAAAGGTGCATTCATCATTATGAGGAATGTGAATAGCTATGCTAATTCAGTCAATAAAGTTCAGGCTGCATGAATGCTTTCACAAATATCATAATTGCCTCCGTTATAATTTATTAAATAATAAATGCAATCGGAAGGAAACGCTAATGACCTCATTTTGAATTAGTGCTAATGGACTGCGGACGAACAGCACTATCTATCCACATGGTTTGCACTCAAAAAATGGAAAAAAAAAAAACTTTTTTTTTTACAAAGATTTACATATATTCACCGTTTTTTTTTTTACTAAGATTTATAATAGTCACCATTTTTTCACGTGAATACTACAGCTATGCCCTGATGATGCACAGAATGGGAAAAACAGAGAGCAGCTCATGAACGCGGTAATTTAGCAAGATAAGCACCAGCTGCACTCAATAAGACTGTGTGACAGTGTGTCCTGGGGCTGATATTAAGGGGAGGAGGCCACAATCTGCCTTCCTCTCCATCCTCTTCTGACATAAATAAATAAATAAATAAATAAATAAATAAATAAATAAATAAATCACTGTCGCTTCACAGCAAGAAGGGCCAGGGTTAGAATCCAGGCCGGGGGCCTTTCTGCGCGGAGTTTGCATGTTCTCCCCGCGTCTGCGTGTGCGGGTTTCCTTTGGGTAATCCGGTTTCCTCCCACGGTCCAAAGAAAAAACAGGTTAGGCAAATTGGAAACTCTAAATAGCCGTACATATGAGTGTGTGAGTGAGTGGTGTGTGTACCCTGTGACGGACTGGCAAACTGTCCAGGGGGTATTCCTGCCTCTTGCCCAGTGCATGCTGTGATAGGTTCCAGCCTCCCCGCGACCCTGACCAGGAATAAGCGGGTAAGATAATGGACAGATGGATGGAATACATAAATAAATAAATAAATAAATAAATACCATTTTGAAATGATATGGCGGAGTTACTTGCGATAATATTTGTCTGACAGAGCTGATGACAATGAGATGCAAAAAAGGGTAGGCGGGCGCAAACATGCACTCACCATCATCGAAAAAAACGATCTCCAACTTTCCCACTCTACAGAAAGTGACTGCTAGCCCCCTGAACACGTGAGACTTAAATCCCGCAAGTGGCAGTGCTGGTTGAGATTTGCATTCAATCCTGTATTCGCCACTGAGGTAAGCGGATCAAAGTCAAATTTGTTGGGATACAAAGGCAATACTTTCATTTGAAGAACAACACAACAAAAATGGGAGTTTGGGAGAAAAAATAAGGGGGGGGGGGGGAGGGGGTGGACTCAGTTGTCCTTATTCATCAGAGGGCCTAATGAGCTGTTGGCCTATTCGTCCGGTGTGGGGATTTCCGTGGCAGGCCAGCTGCATTAATTAAGTTCCCTCCAGTACCAGAGACCGGGGACATCACTGGTGTCACCTTCTTGCTGTCACTGCTGCCAAGCCTGGCCACCGGGTGCCCAAAACCTCAGCTGCCCTTGTGCTGCGAGGTCACATGACCACCTGCCCCTCCGCAGGTGCTAAGACAGAGGAAGAAGGGAGGGCAAAATGCCAAGGGCAGATGCCAGAGCTCTGCCGCCCTGGCTTTCCAAGCACAGGCTTCTGTTACTTAAGCCATCTGAACTTCAATCAAGCGATTTCACCATCTCATTAAGCAATTAATCACAAAATAATTTTCTGCTTATCTGGCTCAAACACCTAGTTCGTCATCACGGTTATAAAAGAGGGAATAAAGAAATTGGTTGCTGTCTTTGTTCCCCACACGGAATAGCTGCACAGCTTCTGGGTCAATTCCAAGAGTTTGTGCATACTTCTTTCCTTAGAAATATCACATGGAAGCCAGTGAAGCTGGTCTGACTTTAGCATATACTGAGGTAAATGAATGCAACAATTGAGGCCCTATTGTTGAACTTGAAGAAACTCCAAATGTCAAAAATAATGCTAATTATATTGAATCCTGAAGTACGGAAACCTCTGTGACACAAACTTCGGTGGTGTAAATGAGTTTTGAATCAATATATAAGTAACACACTCCCTGAAATCTTTCATTTTAAGTGAAGGAAGACATGAGCCCAGTAGTTGTTTGAATTAGTGGTTATGCTTGAATGGCTACAAGTGTTTTTTTTGCATATCCTACATAATAGTTTACAAATAATGTTTCAACACAACACACATTGTCCTCAGTTTTCTACAAGGAGTCACAAATCTTGGTGCTGGCACCACATGCTTTGAGTGGGCATTTGTGATAAATTGGCCTCTTCAGTATACTTAGTATTTGTGTTAGTTTGCATTGCATGAACTTGGCCTCTGTGCTTGTTAGCTGTCAGATCTGCTAAAATCATGTATTTTACCAGTTTGGTTTACTGCTCTGTGTGCTTTTTAGAATGGGAAGCAACTGAATCATTTTTATTGTGCAAAGAATTTCAACAGCCAAACGTCCAATGAAAATGCAAAACAATGGAAAATAAAGACGCTTTGAGTAAATTCTGTAACGATTGCGCAAACATAAAAGAAAAAGCGCAATTTTTACCCTCCTTTTACACAATTCTTGCACGAAATAATGATTCTTTGATATTCATGATATGCTAATGTCACGCCCGGATTGGAATATATGACATTCACTGAACAGCTTTAACTGTTTGAGGACAAATACACAGCTCTCGAGCGGCTTTAAGATTTCACCATTCCAGTGTGTGCGAATGCATGTCACTCGTCGTTGTTTTTAATATGCCCCGCATCACAGGTGTGAGAATGGGGAAAAAACGCAGCCTCTGCGCTTGTTTTACGCCGGCTCCTCCTGCTTATGTCTAAAGCACTGCTTCACTCACTGTGTACCCTGTGGTACTCTCGTGATGCAGCACGACACAAGCCAGAGAGGGTCCCAGTTCTGACCACCGGAATTAATGGTCCTTTGCAGGTTCTGCTTGATCAGGAAATCAATTCACATTGTGTTCCTCTCTGTGAGGGGTTCACTTCCAGCTCAAGCTCCTACAGAGTGAGGGTGTGTGTGTGTGTGTGTGCGTGTGCGTGTGTGTGTTTGCGTGCATGTGTGAATACGTGTGTCTGTATATGTGTAACAAATCTTCCTTACATGTATTGATCACAAAGGAGCAATCTTCAATGGTGTGCATAGTGGTCTGATTGATGTGTGGATGCAGGTGTGCACTGTGGTCTGATTGATGTGTGGAGGCAAGTTAAACTTATGATTCCATGCAGGAGAGAAGCGTTCATCACAGAAGGCACGTTTGTCCTGTGTATGGTGTTGGGTATTGGTATAGTTTTGATAGGTCCAGATTTATTTTCCCTGTACTGCACATTATACTGCTTTGGGAATTCTGTATTTTTACTGTGAGTTTCACCTTCAACGACTGTTGTCCTATGAACTGCATCCTCTTAAACTTGATTTTGAAGAACACTGTTCTGTATTGTTCATTTAGTGTAAGGTATATTTTCTGACCCATTATTGCACACGTGTATGAAACATCTCCATTACCTACTATAGCCTAACATCATTCCGCTACATTTTAAATCTATCATCAACCCATTTTCTAAGAGCCCGCAGACTTCGATTGACAG
This sequence comes from Ilyophis sp. 1 JC-2022, assembly GCA_022702515.1. Taxonomy (NCBI): domain Eukaryota; kingdom Metazoa; phylum Chordata; class Actinopteri; order Anguilliformes; family Synaphobranchidae; genus Ilyophis; species Ilyophis sp. 1 JC-2022. The sequence goes on from CM040405.1 coordinate 102,311,458, forward strand.
ACAGCATTTAATATGGGCGATTACACTCACCATTAGCAATGGCCTCTGGCACCGTCCGAACCAAAATGGTGATTGATTACCCAGCACTCTATCTCGCAAAAGACATCACCGGTGGAGTCACTTAAACCTGCAGCATATGGCATGCAAAATATCACGCGCTCTAACGGTGCTTTCAATGTCTCGGCTTCTGACGTTCATGCTCACGAAACTGCTGCTGCGTAACAGTACATGTTTTCTTGAAACCTGTTCCACGATAATTGTGCGGGAAGGTGTTACGTGGGCTACGGCTTTCTGGTACGCTCCTTATGCCATAACCTGCATGTTCCTCTATTTCTCACTATCTTGCTCTGGCCCCCACTCGCTCCCTCTCTCTCTTGCGTACACTCCCCCTTTTCGCTTGCGCTCCTAGACGCCAGTGAATAGACCTGAACAAGCCCCTTCGACATCAATGCAACACGAAAGGAACCGGAGCCGAGTTGAGAGAGCGCTCCTCTATCACAAACCTGCAGTCTTGAGAATATTTGAGATTATGTGATCAAGACCATAATCAAGCGGAACAGCGGGACAGAAGAATTTCGCCAGTTACCAGTGCCTCTGTCTTCAAGATCCTGTGCGCATGTTGGAGAGGATGAAAGGACAACAAAATAATTATCCAGCACCAACATACCTAAACTTTTCTGGATGCATGTACAATTTTTGAAACTTCACACTTGGATTAGTTTGACAATTGGAACGTGTGCATTTTGAGGAGGCACGTGCGGGGTGAGTTGATTGACTCGGGATCGTGATTCTCTACTTAAGACGTATATCAGACCCGGAATGCGTCAACGGTTCAATGTGTAACTAGCTGTTGCACAATCAGTACAGTTTACGGTCCTCATTTTATTGGGCTCTGTGTTAAAAATAGGGTGGTCAAATACATTCTTACCTAATTTACCTGAGGTGTTTAGCGAAAAGGAAAACTATCTTGCACGACAACTTGGCGAAACCTTTAAGGTGCGTGCTGTGTGCAAATCGCAAATGAAGTTGCATACATAAATCAGAGCAATATGCAGTTGCGTTTATTCAAGAGTCATTTAAGCGTGTAAAAGAGATTTTTTAGCATGTCAGTGTTTTCCAGACAAAACTTTGTTAGCGCTATGCACGTGAACCATGACCCAAGTGGACTTTAAATTTTCACGGAATGGTGCAGTGATGAGCAGTTTACAGACTATTCTGTATACATCCAGTGAACTTTTAAACTTAACTCACATTTCCCTAATATGTCTAATTTGCTTGAGCTGTGTCGAATCAGAAATACAAATTAAAAGTTGGGTAAAATAAAAATGCTTCCATTTGTAAACTTAAATGAAATGTTTATTTTCCTCAATGAAAATAATATATTCAGCTATGCAAACCAAACTGTAAGGTATACGGATTATACATTTGATGTGTGCACTTAGAAAAATATCACCTCAAATAATTTATTTTCATGCAGGATTGCAGGTTGCATTCACGACTTCTTACCAAGGATACTATTCTGTGTTAATAAATACGTTGGGGAGGGGCATGCTCTTCAGACAACACCCCTGTCTGCATAGTGAGGTTTGCAGGTAGACTGGCATAGGCAGGTAGACTGTGGAGGAGTGCATGTGAATAAAGGTGTTGCCTGTACAAATGGTCTATCCAACCAACATCTTTACTAGCATCACAATTCAGTCATTATTTACAACTACTGGATGCAGATAAGCATGTGTTGGTTGGATGGGAAGGCTCAATGTTTGATGACAATCAAAATGACAAATAAGTTGCAATTGTTGCAACTGTATGGCTGTAAAGTGAACAGTCATATCTCAGGATATACAACCAATACCTGCTTTCCAAGGCGCTGCTCAAATCACTTTCAAACCCGAGGGCTACTGGAAATGCTTCATCCCAATTACGGGCTGTGGAGTCTCATAAGTATGCATTATGCTCATCCAAGGAGATGCTGTTGAACAGTTCCCTTATACCAATCAGGGGCCAGCCGCACAAAAACCATCACATGCTTTTTAAAACTGTTTGAATGAGTGCCGTGGGCTACAAAGGCGTGGAAGTGTTTCTGGAAGGTGTGCTGTGAATTCTCTGCATTTGGGTATGTCTATAGGGGAGGATGCGGGACAGTGTGAATGGCGTTCCATTCGTTTGTGGAAAAATTACATCTCAAACAGTGATATTTTATCTGAACAAATATCTTTTTTTTTTTGGAGATGTAGCGGGTTGTGTATGACAGCTATTCGTTCAGTATTAACTGGTGTTGCCTGTGTGACTTTTATGATTTGTCTGTATCAGATGTGCGTCTGTGTGAGAAAATACATTGGTTGTAGCTAATAATATTAATGGCATTATTTGAACTATTGTTTATAGCTGTATTTCATGGGTTAAAAGACACTCTTTGTTCATCTGCAAGTGACAGGGATTGTGACGTGATAAGGACAGTTCCTTTTTAAAGAGCAGAAGTGTAAAGTATGCCGGGGTCTGTATTGGATGAGCTCCCCAAAAGGGAACAAAAGGGTAGTCAGGACAGCCTGTATCTTCAGTCCAAGATTCTGCACCTTCTGTGACTTCTGTACGTCTTTGTACATTTTTTCTACAGTTTGTCGGTTTTCAAAGATTTCTATCTTGACTGTGCTTACGTCGTTATCATCGTCTTCTTTTGAAAAAAAGGTTTTCTTTTTCAGCTCTCTCTCTCTCTCCCCTCTCTCTCTCTCTTTCTCTATTTCCCTCTCTCTCTTTCTCTATTTCTCTCTCTCTCTTTCTCTCTCTCTCAAGTTAAAACACAAAAGAAAGGTCGATGATAAACTCTTCATATTGAAATGACGTTTATGCCCGAGAAGTAACAAAACATTTTTTTTATAATTCAGATGACAATGTGCTATTTATCTTTGTTATAAATAGCAGTACACTTGAGACAACTCTGAAATGGTATGATCTCATTGTATGCTAAGGGGTAATGAAGATGTACTTTACTGACTGCAAAGGTCACAGAGTGCTACTTAAGACAGATATCCTGAGAAACATGGCTACATTTTGCTATGACCACATTGTGCACAGTGTTTTCATCAGACTGGGCAATAAGACACACTGAGCTCACGTGCAAGGAACAATTAAGATTAGCTGGACCTGTTCATTCTCCCAACCTGAACCTTGCTTCCCTCTCTCTCTCTCTCTCTCTCTCTCTCACACACACACACACACACACACAGATATCCAAAAATCCATACACACAAACACAGCAAAACATTCACGCATATACTCAAGAAATTGGTGAGGTAATATGTGGTCCCCAAGTCCCTTATGGGTAATGGCTCAGGACGAGGCTGAACACCACTCTCACTGCGGGAATCATTAGTGCCTGAGAATTAAGAAGGACGACCGTCAACTTCCCAACCTCCACAGAATTACAGTATTGCTATTACTGATGCGCTACATCTGGTATTGTACCGCTTTTTCTCTTTCAATCTCTTTAGTATCGATTTTGTAGGTAGGGTGTATATAATTTAACAATGTACTTATTTATTTGTCCCCGGTTTTAAGAGAGAGAGCCCGTGCTTGCCTTGTTGGCGATTTAGATCAAAAATCTAATTCAAGAAGAAGAAATTTTGTGAAACTCCCACGGAATAAAAGAAGTGTACACGTGCATTCTCGCAAAGCTAACTCCGCATAGGCGGCCAAGTTAATACTGGCGCCAAGACTAATAGGCAATGCTGCAAGCCTTTTTTTCTGTTCAAATGAGTCAATGAGTCTCCACTTTAATGTGCCTACTGTAATTCTTTAGAAAACTCATAATGAAGCCGACTATAACTTCTATACCGCTGACTTTAGAACCCTCAGAGGCTCTTATTATTTCACCATTAAACAACTCACACCCTTTCCCCCAGTAGATCCAGAATGTTTTAATGCTGATTAAAATACTGATGAAATGACCCTGATTACCCTCCCACCATCATCGTCCCCCAAAGAGAAGTCAACATTCACTGGTTACACAGGTGGAGGAGACAGAGAGAGAGAGAGAGAGAGAGAGAGATTTCTCTAAACTGACAATAAAGGGAGAGCATTGTAATGTTGTTCATGTAAAGCATTGGCAACTTATATTGCAATATGTCATGTATTTGAAATTCAAATTTGAATATTTGAGAGAGAACGTGCGAGAGCAAGCCCTGCGTTGATAGTCTGCCAGCAGTGAGGAGGACTACATAGGATTCACAGTTCACAGTCGGTTGATATGTCCAAAGTGAATACCAGTTGCCCATTGATTAGGATCGATGCTTTGATTCCACTTGGTGGAGCAGGACCAAAGAATGCAGCCATTTGACAGACTAGTCTAGAGTCTAGTGACAAATGGGTCTTTGTTTTGCTACTGCAGAGGGGGGTGTATATACTGTACATGTAGGAGAAGTTTCTATCCTTTTTTGGGATTATGGTGTCTATTCTAGACCAAGCACTCTAAGATTCCCTGTGTGTGTGTGTATGTATGTGTGTGTGTGTGTCATAATTTTCTGCACTCTGCCCCGTTTCCGGGAGGAAGGGCAGTATAGATGAAAGCTGGGCCACTTTGATTCACAGCCAGAGTGAGCTCTCTGCTGTGGAACTCGGAGTGGTAGAAGCGCAGTGCACAAGCCTTTGCTCGTCGGAAAATCTTCCCTCTCTTTTCATCCATGCTCCTTCTTTTTAATTTTTCATTCCGGTCCTCCAAACCCTTTATTCACAAAATGGCAAATTCCATTTTCACACTGCTTTATACGTGGGTCACTCTGATCACACAGTGCCCACACTGGCTTCCCCCAGAAGATGAAGGCCAATTTTAACCTCAGGAGGGGGATGCTTCGCTTGGCACAGTCTGTGCCCACGGCCCTAGCGGGAAAACCTCTGTGTTGAGCCACTGTCCCCGGCGTTCAGTAAAGTAGATCGGTTCACGGCTGAGTAGATCTACAGAGAATTATTGGGGAATGAAATTAGGCAAAATAAATGCAAGGGATTGTGTAGCCAGTGTGGTGGGAATGACTCGGTGGCCAGATGTAGGATCTATGATGACCACAGTGAGTTGAAATGTCGTTTAACGTCTCATCCAAAGGATTTGTATAGGCTCAGAACCATAACTTTCATTTTAGTGCAGCAATACATCGGCTGTTGTGAGTTGGCATCACGATTGTACATTGCTCTGCCCTCCCCCATTTTCAAAGATTCATATGTCACAGAAGGGGCATGGCTTTACGCCCAGAATGGTCAATCCGTCACACCGGTGTTTACTGCCCTGCCTTGAAGAGGACCTTGTTTTAGGGACACGGGGAACAACAGCAATGCAATGATTGACACGCTGTTCAGGCATGGACACTGCCATGTGCCCGTCTACAGCAGGCTCCTCTTGTCTGCAGTCATAGAAATAAAGCTCCTTCAGTAAATCACATGACTAATCCGCCCAAGTGGTACTGTTCCATTTAAATTTGAATTGATAGTACATTTCAATATTGATTCCTCTTGATGAAAGAGGTTTTTATAGGAACACAGTGGAGTGAACAGTGGCAACGTTACACATCTTGTGTCAATAAAAAAATTAAATGGATGACAAAATTCTACTGAAATCAACCATTCTTCTACAGTAAGCATCCATATACATTGATACCGACCAACATAAGCCAGCGCAGGAAGCGATATCTCGCCATCCATTCAGTTTTGGTATGCTGCGGTTCAGCCATATTCGACATGAATGATGCCAAAGCACACCTATTGTAGTCTGTGTTGGTATACATGTTTCATGAATGCCCATGCAGTGCTTCTGAAGGTGTTATGTAATCCTTATCAAAATTTCACCTTGCATTGTTTGAAAAACAGCACCCAAAGGTCAAATATACTTTTTTTTTTATTATCGCTCCACAAAATGAGAAGTGTGGATTTTTACAATGCATGTTTATGTTCATGTTTATCTTAAGCTTTTTATGGTGAGTATTTTTAATCAGACTTTTTCTGTTGATGTAAATAGTCAAACAATTCAGTCTTAAATACTAAGATTTCTGCTACTCGCCATCAATATATTGATGATAATTTTTTGCTCGCGGTCTCTGCCTGCCTCGCCGTCATTCACTGTTATCAGATATCACCCAGGAGACACCCAGAGTATTAACGCCATAAACTGCCATGTTGCCGCGACAACGGGCCTCAGGCATTTCCCCTTTCGCTATTATTAGCCAGATTTTTATAATAAAGAAGTAAAAGAAAAAAAACATTGAGCATATATGTTTTATGAGAGCGTGTGGACTCATTACACTCATGTCTTCCCCTCCTTGTGTCTCTCCCGGGGGCTGCATGAAGGACCACAATGCATTGCTTCTGAAACTGTGGTCCGTGCACCCTTGCAGCAGTGTGTGCAGAGGGATGCACAATTATAGAATTTATTTATTATATTATGTATTTACTTAGCCGGTGTCTTTATCAAGGGAAACAGTCGCCCACGCCATTACAGAACCACCAGAAGCCTTCAGTGTCCTGTCTTATTGTTATTATGTTACTACGGCTAATATACTATTTAATTTTTTTTTTAAAGGGCTTTAGTTGCTCAGCTACTGATAATCAGATCACATTTAGTGTATATGTGTATGACTGGAATGTAGCTGTGATAGGTGTTGGCAAAGCATGTAACTGCCATTTCAGGCCCACCAGAGCATTGCAATAATTGATTGTGGAAAAACTGATCAGGCAAAGATGTTTTTGAACCACTCCAGTAATGTATTCAGTAATATAACAGTGCCCTGGGCTTAGCCGGAGTTTGTGTTGGTTTGCGCTGCTTTTTGCTTTAAGATCACGAGTGCCAGTGTCAGGCTTAACTTTTTATTTAAAAATGTATGGCAGTTATACCCTAAGCTTGAGAATGCATTGGGAATGCAGTTGCCCGAAGTAAAGCTATTGACTGAATATGTTAGTGATTTCTAAAGAAAAAAAAGAAACAACATGCGTACAATGTTCGGTTTCTCACTGAGCTATTTATGCTGCTGTCTGGTCGTGTATTTGGTTGTGTTATGGTCAGTAAAAAAGCATCATTTTAACACAGTCAAAAGTGTGTATTTAGCATTGCTGGCTGTGGCCAACAGCTCCGCAGAATGGCACTTAATAGGCTGTAGTGTTTCCCAAAAAATGAGGGCACCAGTCGGTAGAAGTGTTGTCTCACCATGTACCGGAACTGACTGATGTTTTTGTGAGAACCTAGAATATCGCCTCCACCAGATATGTAAGAAGTTAATTCCTCTGATGCAATGGCTGCACAGCTTGCCTGAGCTCCTCAGTAGTATCTGTGTGCTAAGAAAAGGATAGCCCTGTGTGTAGCCGTCCATCTCAGGACCACTAATTTATCTGCACTCCCCTCAAGGTCACTCAGTCTTTTCTCTGATATATTCTCTGTTATTTAGACTTTGGAAGAACTGAATCTTACTCTATTCACCCATAGTCTTTCCCATAGAAGCTAGAGGGGAACAATGAGCCATACAGGACACACTGTACTGTATGTAGAAGGACCAGTGCCTTCTGTAAATTTTGCATGTCATTGGACCTTTATTGTTATATTGCATATTATCTGCAAACCTCAGAAACAGTTTCGTCATTACTTTAGTTCATATCATTGTTTTCTTTTGGAAAAAAAGGATTGCTTTTTGTATGTCTTTGTACCTTTTGTAGATGGATTTATTGTCAATCGTCAATTTGGAAATATTTTTGTCAATTTTGATAGGAATCTCCCTCTTTCTTTCTCTCACTCTCTGTCTCTCTATACCGGGGATGAGAGAGTGATGGAAATTTGGGCTGAGTGTGTGGTTGTGATGGAGATTTGGGAGGAGTGTGTGGTTGTAATGGAGATTTGGGGCGAGTGTGTAGTTGTGGTGTTAATTTTGGGGGAGTGTATGGTTGTGATGGAAATTTGGGGGAGTGTGTGGTTGTGATGGAGATGTGGGTTGAGTGTGTGGTTGTGATGGAGATTTGGGGGAGTGTGTGATTGTGATGGAGATTTGGGGGAAGTGTGTGGTTGTAATGGAGGTGTGGGTTGAGTGTGTGGTTGTGATGGAGATGTGGGTTGAGTGTGTGGTTGTGATGGAGATTTGGGGGAGTGTGTGGTTGTGATGTAGATTTGGGGGAGTGTGTGGTTGTGATGGAGATGTGGATTGAGTGTGTGGTTGTGATGGAGATTTGGGGAAGTGTGTGGTTGTGATGGAGGTGTGGGACCGTGGGTTGAGTGTGTGGTTGTGATGGAGATGTGGTTTGAGTGTGTGGTTGTGATGGAAATTTGGGGGGAGTGTGTGGTTGTGATGGAGATATGGGTTGAGTGTGTGGTTGTGATGGAGATGTGGGTTGAGTGTGTGGTAGTGATGGAGATTTGGGGGGACTGTGTGGTTGTGATGGAGATTTGGGGGAGTGTGTGTTGTGATAGAGATGTGGGTTGAGTGTGTGGTTGTGATGGAGGTGTGGGTTGAGTGTGTGGTTGTGATGGAGGTGTGGGTTGAGTGTGTGGTTGTGATAGAGATGTGGGTTGAGTGTGTGGTTGTGATGGAGATTTGGGGGGAGTGTGTGGTTGTGATGGAGATGTGGATTGAGTGTGTGGTTTGGATGGAGATGTGGGTTGAGTGTGTGGTTGTGATCTAGATTTGGGGGAGTGTGTGGTTGTGATGGAGATGTGGGTTGCGTGTGTGGTTGTGATGGAGATGTGGGGGGAATGTGTGGTTGTGATGGAGGTGTGGGTTGAGTGTGTGGTTGTGATGGAGGTGTGGGTTGAGTGTGTGGTTGTGATAGAGATGTGGGTTGAGTGTGTGGTTGTGATGGAGATTTGGGGGGAGTGTGTGGTTGTGATGGAGATGTGGATTGAGTGTGTGGTTTTGATGGCGATGTGGGTTGAGTGTGTGGTTGTGATCTAGATTTGGGGGAGTGTGTGGTTGTGATGGAGATGTGGGTTGCGTGTGTGGTTGTGATGGAGATGTGGGGGAGTGTGTGGTTGTGATGGAGATGTGGGTTGAGTGTGTGGTTGTGATGGAGATTTGGGGGAGTGTGTGGTTGTGATGGAGTTTTGCGGGAGTGTGTGGTTGTGATGGAGATGTGGGTTGAGTTTCTGGTTGTGATGGAGATTTGGGGGAATGTGTGGTTGTGATGGAGATCTAGGGGAGTGTGTGGTTGTGATGGAGGTGTGGGTTGAGTGTGTGGTTGTGAAGGAGATTTTGAGTCTCTGCTCTCTGGCTGGGTGGTTTGGAGTGAATTCAACCTGTTTCCACAAACTTCAATCAATCATGTCAGAGGCAACCTCTCCACATAAAGAGAGGAATTGCAGCCTCTTCAGAAAAGGCTGTTAAACATGATCCTACATGACAGCCACAGTGGCTCAAAATGTATTATAGTATTAGCTCCATGTGTCTGGGTCTACCTGGATAAACATGGCCTTCCCGTATCCTTCAAAGACAGATAGCATGGTGCATGGTGCAGGTCTCTGCCTAACAAGATATTGTTGGCTGGATTCTCCTCACCACGTCTGAAAGTCTGAATGTCTGAAAGTGGCCAATATTCCAACAGCACTGCTCTCCACTCTTTGGTTTGAGGCACAGGTTTAAGCAATGTCAAATTTACTGCAAAATCTTAAGCTTATTTCACAAATTTCAGTGATGGCTGAACCCATCATGTTGTGAGAGTAATGACATTCATTGCTCAAAGTTCAGTGTGTGAAATTGGCCCTATTATACATTTTGAGATGGAAATATGCAGTTTTTACAGCTCTAGCAGATATGACTGCAACAACTTGACCTTCACAATAATACATTAATCATTTTGTTTTTAAGTAGAAAACATTTTGGTTCAGTTTCATTAGACTAGAAATGTAAATTTGGATCCATTATCCTTTTGAAATAATTCTTACTATACATGCGTCAAGTAAAATCTCCCTATTCTAGTGGCAAACAATTAACACCGTCACACAATTAAATGAGAGCTGAGATTAATTTACATGGAAATTAGCTCTATTGTCCACATACTTTATAGTCATAGGTGCTTAGAAAACTAAACCAGTACTTATAACAAAGTAATGGGTAAAAGCTTGGGTAATGGGTAAAAGCTTCATTTTCATCTTGTGATTCAGATGGGTGGTGGTCAGATGGTGGTCAAGGCCAGCAGGGGAAAGGCCACTGCTGTCCAATAGATATAGAATTGACGACAATGGAATTATTGTGTCCACCAATGTTCAGCCATCCCCCCTCCTATTTTTCTTCTCAAATAGTCGACTGCAGACCTTTCAGCCAGAATGTAAACAGTAATTCCAGAGAGCAAAAACTGGATTCTAGACATCTAGAGGGGTGGAAATCTACAGTCGAGCCGGAAAGTCTGCACACCCCTTTCACTTTCTCCATGTTTTATTACGTTACAGACATATTCTAAAATCGATTGAGTTCATTTTTTGTCTCAAAATTCTACACAAAATAGCCCATAATGACAAAGTGAAAACAGGTTTTTAGACATTTGTGCTAATTTATAAAAAATCTAAATGTAAAATATAATATGTACATAAGTGTGCACACCCTTTGATAGGACACCCAAAAGTGAGCTGAGGTTAATTTTGTTTCCACTGATACTGCTTGAGATGTTTCTACAACTTAATTGGAGTCTACATGTGATAAATTCAATTGATTGGACATGATTGGGGATTGCTAACACCTGCCTATGTAAGGTCCCACAGTTGACAGTGCATGTCAGAGCAAGCTCCAAGCCATGGGGTCAAAGGAATTATCTGCAGACCTCAGAAACAGGATTGTGTCCAGGCATAGAACTGGAGAAGGGTACTAGACCTGGCCGCCTGGCCAAACTGAGCAATCGGGGAAGACGGGCTTTGGCCAGGGAGGTGAGCAGGAATCCGAGGGTCACTCTGACAGAGCTCCAGCGTATCCTTGTGGAGATGGGAGAACCTTTCAGAAGATCAACCATCCAGGCAGCACTCCACCAATCAGGCCTTTATGGTCGAGTGGCCAGACGGAAGCCCCTCCTTAGTAAAAGGCACATCACAGCCCGCTTTGAGTTTGCTGAAAGGCACCTAGAGGACTCTCAAACCATGAGAATCAAGATTCTCTGGTCTGATGAAACCAAAATTTAACTTTTTGGCCTGAATACCAAGCGTCACATCTGATGGAAACCAGGCACTGCTCATCACCTGGCTAATACCATCCCTACAGTGAAACATGGCAGTGGCAGCATCATGATGTGGGGATGTTTTTCAGCAGCGGGAACGGGGCGACTAGTCCTGATAGAGGGAAAGATGAATGCAGCTAAGTACGCTGAGATCCTTGAAGAAAACCTGCTCCAGAGCGCTCTGGAATTCAGACTGGGGCGAAGGTTTACCTTCCAACATGACAACGACCTGAAGCACACAGCTAAGAGAACAAAGGAGTGGCTTTGGAAAAAGTCTGTGCATGTCCTTGAGTGGCTCAGCCAGAGCCCAGACCTGAATCCAATTGAACATCTGTGGAAAGAGCTGAAAATGGCTGTGTACCGACGCTCCCCATCCAACCTGATGGAGCTTGCAAGGATATGCCAAGAGGAATGGGCAAAATTGTCTAGAAACAAGTGTGCCAAGCTCGTAACTTCTTTCCCAAGATGCTTTGAAGCTGTAATCGCTGCCAAAGGTGCAACAACTAAGTATTAGGCAAAGGGTGTGTACAGATATGTAACCCCTAAATAACCTATTTTTGTCAGTAAAATAAAATTGCATATTTTCTAAAAACCGGTTTTCACTTTGTCATTATTAGCTATTGTGTGTAGATGTTTGAGGCAAAAAATGAACGTAATGTAATAAAACGTGGAGAAGGTGAAAGGGGTGTGCAGACTTTCTGGCTTGACTGTATGTTCAGAGATGGTTTGACATAAACGGACTAGGTTGACCCCAGAACTTTTACCCAAATATAGCCTGGCTATGTCCTAGTCGGCTAGAAAGCTTTCTTCACCCAAATGTAGCCGGGTTTTCTCATGTACGCCTAGGTGGCATTTCGCAAACTTTTGAAATAATTCATGAGGATATTGTGTTTTGTATGATAACAATGAGGCAACAACCGAAGATCTCAAACTATGAGCTTGGCATGGTTTGCGCATGGGAAAACTATTATATTAGTCCTTCTGTGCAGTGCTTCCAGCTAAAGTACTAGCTCTCAGTCTAATACTGACTGTGCCAATGCAGAAAGTCCTGAGGGCCAGTGCACAATTGACTATAGAGAAGCATCACCCACCCTTCAGTCAGCAGGAATTCCCGCCCTCTCATCATGCCAGAGTGACTCGAGTGGTTGATTGGGCATCAGACGTCTGCCAGGAAATAAACTCTAGTCCTCCAACACAATGACTTTAAACCTGTTTAAACCGGGCTGGCCAGTGAAGGATGGGCCCCCCCTCTCTACCCGGGTTCCTTCCGAGATTTCTTCCCACCAGGGAGTTTTTACCTCGTTTTGCTGGTTGGGGGTTCAGCGCCATACAAATAAAGTTTAATTGAAAAAGGTTTTATTTCATTGAATGACCGACTGCGGCCGACCGTTCCAGTCCTGCCCCTCGTCCTGAGTTTGCAGACTGCTCCTGTCCTGTCCTTCCCCTGGTTTATGCCCCCACTTTGATGCAACCGGAGTCCCAGGTCACCACCCCACCCTTTTGAATTGAACATTTTATTGGACTTTCTACTTACCAGCTAGTTTAATATCTCAGACTGCAACGTGTTCAGCCCACTTAATATTTTTCTATGTTAGATCCCTCATTACATTCTATTACCATCCATTCCACCTTTAGTTTAAACCGGGTTGGCCAGCAAAGGATGGGCCCCCCCTCTTTAGCCAGGTTCTTTCCGAGATTTCTTCCCATTGGGGAGTTTTTTCTCGCCACTGTGAGTGTTTTCCTTCTCACCGGGGAGTTTTTACCTTGTTTTGCTGGTTGGGGGTTAGACCTGGTTTTTGCTCAATTTTCCTTCTGTTTCTCTGTACAGCATCTTTGTGACAGCGCTGTACAAATACAATTGAATTTAATTGAATGGCTGTCAGAACCCACTATCAGAAAAAAAAGCTTGCACTATTTATTACCTCAGCCAGAATTTGTTGGGGCGATTTCAACAATGGGACTACAGGTACCATGAAGAATTAAAGGTTGGTATAAAAAGTTTAAAAAAGGGTTTAACACAGAGGCAACATCCAGTAGTACAGACACACCAGTTATTATTTTACTATATATTTTTAATAAAGCCATTTTCTATGAGGCAGGCAGGGATGTGTAAGGGGGTGGGTTGAGGGAGCACTGTACCATTTTACCAGAAGTAATGAACCTGTACACCATCTTGCGAGGTCTTACAGCTTGTTCCAATTAATGGTTGCTCTCCCCTGTCTCTACCTGTGGTTATGGTGACCTATAAGCTGACTCCCAGCTGTGACAGAGAAAGGGGAAAAGCAAGTAAAATCTCCAGCAGCAGCTAGCAACAGTGACCGCACATGAGGAGAGACAGAGGAGAGACAGAGGAGAAAGAGAGAGAGAGAAAGAGAGAGGTGGTGAAATGAGCCACCTTTTTATTTAAAAAAAACCAACAGCCTCAGGTGACAAAGCTGAGATTGGAGCATCTTAAATGCATAAATTATTGAGCCCTACAGAGACAGAAATGGTTTGAAACCTCTTCATTTACATCAAAGGAAGGGGAGGGGGGGTTGGGATCCCTGCTCTGCCGCGCTAGATCCTTTTCATCTCCACTGGCGGATACATTTTTTATGTTGCTCTCCGAGACGCTGCCGCCACTGCGCTCATCAACTTTTCAGCATCACCACCCTTCAGCTCAGACACAGGTCGAGGAACCCAGCGAGGGCTGCTTATGTCTGGCAAAGGCTGGCGTTCTCTGCGAGTGGCACGTACCGTTTTAAACAACCAAAAGTATTTCCAACCGAAGGCTTTATTTAATCAGGGCTGTACTTCCTCTTCCGAGGGCCTTTGAGTTTTTCGGGAAGGTGCAAAAAACGAGCAAAGTTGTCGTCGTCTGCGCTTGCCGCTAAATTACAGCTGCCGGTTGAGGAGCTTGAGGCCTGACGTTCACTCCTCATTGACGCCAAGTCGGAAACGTCTCACTCAGTCAACGACAGCCGTTTATATCCGCGAGGATTGTTATCCCACTGCAGACTTGACTGAGCGGAAACGGCGCTGCTTTTTTGAGTGCCGCAGATCAAAGCCAAAGTTCTGAAAGAGATATTTATAACCAGCGACACTGAGGCAGACTCGGCCACAGCACAGATATTTGCAGATATCCTCTATTTTATTTCATTTTTTCCCGATCTGTAGATGTCCTGTTTTCATAATTTTCCCAAAGCAGATGAACAGGTTATGAAGAACAAAGGTCAATTGTGAAAGGTCTTGTAATTGCGTCCTGCGTCGTGTAAATTGGCTTCTGTTGCGTACCCTGGCCTTTATGTAGACTGGCGAAGGTTTGGCCTTAAGCAGCATTGTGGCTGTCCTGGTGCAAGCACTCTACTCTGGTGAGGGGAGTAGAGGATACAGCAGTCTCCCCCCTGATAGGCCAACCCGCCCTAGATACAGTGTAGAGTGAGGACAAGCAGGTGTGTGAGTGTGTGTATGTGCATGCTTGTATATGTGTGCGTGCATGCGTGTATGCATGGCTTTCTGTGTATGTGTGTCTGAAAACCAATAGCTTAAATATTTAAGTATTTAAAATTCAGGCACCTTTTCTGTGTTTCACTCTGGAGTATTGAGCGCTTAATCCTTAGAGTGAAGAGTGGTCCCCTACTCCCCACACTGTAAGCTCTGCAGGGAAAAGCTCTGATCTTGGGGGGTTGAAGCCGGTTGAAGCACACTAAGGAGCCACCAGGGATGCACAGAAATGAATCGAAACTCCCATTTGGGCTGAAATATATCTGGCAGGGACTCGCCGTGTCCTTTGAAGGCAGAGTCCTTGTAGAATATCTGGGCTGTGATTATAGGATAGGGGGCAAGAGAGGGGGAGAGGAAGGTGGGGTGGGGGGGGGGGGGGTCTACGCGGGTTCAGGGGGCTTCTACAAAATCACTCTTTTATGAGCGTCTGTTCAGGTTGGCCTTGGAGCAGCTTTCAAAAGGAGCCATGATTGAACAATGGTGCCTTCGTCAAAAAGCTGGGCTGAGCTGAGCTCACTGTTCACTGAGCTGAGCGGGGGACAGATGACATGGGTTCTGAGAGGGGGGGCCGAGCAGAGGAGGGGGGTGGCTGAAGAATGGTTGCAATCATTTCATTCAAGTACTTTGTCAATTCTATACCTATTGGACTGTAACAGCCTTTCCCTCAATGCCCTTGACCAACATCCACCCCCCTTCTCTCCAATCTTGGTTCCCTCTATGATGCATGAAGCAGTGTACCCAGCCCGGTGTACCCAGCCTGATCATGTGTCCCAGGGGATGAACCGTGACGCTTGAGACGCGGAGAATCTCACGATGTGCGGTGGTCTTTCGTGCCTGGTCTTTCTGACCCCAGGAATTATCATTTTCCAGAAGGCTAAGCACAGCGCATGACAGGGCGTGCGTACTGTATGGTGAGGGATGAGAGAGACTGACTGGTGAAGGGTAATGGCACGTTGCCAACACAGCAAGTGTTACGTTTCTGTCATGTTTATGGGATGTTGGGGGTACGCAAAAAAAAAAAAAATGTTTATGCCACGTTTCATGTTTAGTGTTTGTCACAGTTTATTTTCTGTTCATGTCATGCTTGTGTTCTGTTTATGTTACGATGCAGTTCATTGTTATCATACACATTTCCATGTTTTTCCGCAGTCTTGCGTTCATGCTGTTTCTTTCTCTTGCTATCGCTCACGCTTCCCTAATTGTTTCATTCTTGCATGTCTATTTACTAATCTACTAACATTAGATTAGGATTGGGTAATTCTAACTCTCTAACTATGTGTTCATGTTTACCTTATGTTTCTCGTGCATGTCATTTACTAATTTACTAATGTCAGGTCTAGGATAGGATAACTACTAACGATTTACTAATTGCCTTGTTACGTGTCTCATTTTCTCAAGCTGTTTTCCATTTTCTGCTGCTCTCAAGCTAAGTGTCTGCACCTGTCTACACCTGCATATAAGATCAGTGTTCATGTCATGTCTTTGCGAAATTGTTGCCTGTTAGTTTACTACTGTCACTTTTGAGCGTTAGCCATTGTTTTTCTACCGTTATTGATCTAGCCTGTTTACTGACCATCGTTACTGCCTATCTATTGTTTCTACTGCCGGTTTTTGACCACGAGTTTTGCCTGCTGTCTGTTTTGTACCTCTGCCCCGCGGATAGGACTTCGGTCTGACTCCTGCTACGCCCCACGACCAACGAACTTTGCTTTATCCCTGTATTGTACTTCTGCTCCGCTGACAGCTACTCTGGTTACTGAACTTGTGCATGGATACCGATTTCGAGACTGCCTTCTCCCTCGGTACTGTATTTTTGGTTTGGCTGGATTTATTGGTTTTTGGACTTTGCTTGTGTGACTATGTTTTTGGATTTCCCCATAATAAAGCCCTTGCGGGCATTTATTATTACGTCAGTGTTCTGAGTCGTGCATTACGGGTCCAACCCGCACACATCCGTCTCAGCAAGCTCCCATGCTTCGTTTCTTCTTGGGCGGGAGCTCGTTTGATTGGTTGAGAAACCAGGTCCCACAGTTATCTTTTGAAAAAGACAGTGGAACAACACGTGGGCTTCTTGGCTCTTCGTTTGTGTTCCTGGTTGTATCCTATGGCCTAAGGCCACATTTCTGAAAGTAGGGTAAACATGCACACTGGTATGGGGAAGGATGTTGGGGGTACGCAAAAAAAAAAAAAAATGTTTATGCCACGTTTCATGTTTAGTGTTTGTCACAGTTTATTTTCTGTTCATGTCATGCTTGTGTTCTGTTTATGTTACGATGCAGTTCATTGTTAGCATACACATTTCCATGTTTTTCCGCAGTCTTGCGTTCATGCTGTTTCTTTCTCTTGCTATCACTCACGCTTCCCTAATTGTTTCATTCTTGCATGTCTATTTACTAATCTACTAACATTAGATTAGGATTGGGTAATACTAACTCTCTAACTATGTGTTCATGTTTACTTTATGTTTCTCGTGCATGTCATTTACTAATTTACTAATGTCAGGTCTAGGATAGGATAACTACTAACGATTTACTAATTGCCTTGTTACGTGTCTCATTTTCTCAAGCTGTTTTCCATTTTCTGCTGCTCTCAAGCTAAGTGTCTGCGCCTGTCTACACCTGCATATAAGATCAGTGTTCATGTCATGTCTTTGCGAAATTGTTGCCTGTTAGTTTACTACTGTCACTTTTGAGCGTTAGCCATTGTTTTTCTACCGTTATTGATCTAGCCTGTTTTACTTTTTTAATCTGTTTAATTTTCACTGTTAGGCGATAATGTTTAAAATAAGACGATGAGAGAAGTGTGGAAAAGGATTAATTGAATGTACCCTCTACTAGGTGACAATGAAATAATGCCACAGTGTCAGTGTAAGCTGATTGACAGCGGTCATGATATCCTGTAAAACAAGTCTTAAGCATTGTGTTGCTTGTGTCTGTGCACAGCTAAGCTAGCTTGCAAGCATCAAAGCTATAACTTAATTGACAATGAACGGCCCAACTATTTAGTCACGTTTCTCTCAGCCGCAACATCATCTTTCTCCATGCTAGCATGGCTATCTCTGACAACGATGCTATCATCATCAATAGCAATACTGGATAGAATTCTGCCAGATGCCATTGGCAAATGTCTGGATATCAGTATACAGGGAGCATCCAGCCCTGTCTGAACATGCTTTTAAAACTCTTATGCCATGCGTGATGACATAGTTATGCGAGAGTGTCTTCTCGGCACTTAGTTATATGAAATCAAAATACCGACACAGACTGTATGTGGAAAACGATAAGATTGAAACTCTCACCCGTTAAACCTGACCTTAAGTCTTCTGGGTGCACCCCTCTCACTTGAGTGAGTGACTGTTTGAATGTATTTTATTTATTTTTTAAAATTTGTTTCTGATTTTTTTCCCTTTTTCTCCCAATTTAGTAGCCAATTGAACCCCTATTCTAATTCAATTCCCCCCCGTGTAGCAACCGCTAGAGAACCACCGCTGCACAACCCCGTCAATCGGCACTTTTTCCAGGGAGGATGCTACGTCCTCTACAGGGCGCAGCTCCTGACCGTGACACGCCCTGGGTCCCCCTGTGCGCCGCGGTTCTCTCCGAGCCCCTCCCCCCACCCGGAAGCGACCGCCAATTGTCGCCTCCACAGGGCACCGGCCACGCTCGGCTATGGCAGGACCGGGGCGCGAACCCCGATCCTCGGAGTACAACTGCGCTGACTGAAAGTCAGCGGTCTTTACCGCTGTACCACCGCGGCGGCCTTTGTTTGAATGTATTAATGAACGCCGAGCTATAGCCTCTTATTCACGTGAGAATTAACCTATGCGATGTCTAACTTTGTCTTTTGATTAGAAAATGTGCAGGGTTACAAAAATGTAAAAAAATAAAAAACATATATATTTATAAACATATATACAGTAATAGTATATAATAGTCTGCTCATGTGGGGTTGGAGATAGAGTTTGAAACGGGCTGCAAAGTTTCATTTTGCTGCATTTTGAAAGCCTGGCCCAATTTGAATCTGACTTTAACCTTTAAACGTACATTAGCTTGAGAATTAGAGAAAACTACAAGCATATTACAATTTTTTTACATAAATATACCTATTTGGCAGGGTTACAAAAAAAAATCCTTATTCAACTCTCTCACAAAAATCTGGAGGAATGGGCCAAATGACAATTACCTGTACATCATGAGAGAGTTTTAGATTTTTGTGAGAGAGTTGAATAAGGATTTTTTTTTGTAACCCAGCCAAATAGGTATGTTTATTTTGAAAAATGGTCATTTTTACTGCCTGGGCCTGCAGCTATAAGGTTTAGGACTTCAATTTAACTACTGGTTCAATTTAACATCATTATGGGCTAAATATTGGTGATATACTGGTGTAATGTTGATGTTCTTGTTTTACGGCTGCCGTAGGCTACTTAAGCAGGGTATCGCAGTATTTGCATTTTACGAACCCCACGCTTTCGTTTGCAGCTCGATCAAAAACCATGTAAAAGTTTGTTCAAACCTCGGATTTTCCTTTCGATTGCTGCTGCCTTGCTTCATACTACATACTACTTCATACAATTTAAATTAAAAACTTTTCTTTACCAGCTCTGCTTTTGAGACATCCTTTAACCTCTTTGTGCAGAAGCCAAATTGGGCCAATTTTCGCCTGTTTTGCACTGTTCTGTTTAAACCTTTATAACTACAGTTGTGCTCACCACACACACTTGTTTAATGGCTTAAATTGGAGAAGACCCCTGTACCTTTGTGTGTCTTAGATTAAAATAATAAAATTTCATAATCTTCATATAGATTATGGGCTGTAAATGCACAAACTCTTTGCAAAAAAAACAAAAACGAGGTTGTCATTCTTAGTTTACAGTACACTTCTGAAAGGAAAAGATGTAAAACAGGTCATATTTTACTGTCCTGGTGCACACACCACTTGTCAACATGTGTACAGAATTTTAGGGGGATATGTCAATCTGCTCAGGTTCCATAAGCTAATTTGTAAACAGTGTATCCTGGTGTCCCTTAGGGTGTCCAAATCTATCCAAATGGATAAAATGTGCATCACAGTAAATCAAGAGATAATCAGCTTTTTTCAACAGATAAAGTATTCTTACTCATAAAACACATGTTTGTATCAACTAAATGAGGAAATTTTCATTTTTTTCCAAATAATTTGGGTTTTGATATATAGGGGTCCAAAAACCTCTCCGAAAATGAATACAATGCTTTTTTTGTCCATATGAAGCATTTTATTATGTTCTTTGAGGTAGTAGGATCATTACAATCACTTCACATTCAGAGGGTGATACATTTATTAGCTCCAGTTCAGTTTATGGTTCCAGAAATGTATTTCTTTCCCCTGGTACACACTGAAGTCACTGATGTGTAGCCCGTCTTGCTGTCAGCCAGGACAAATAACTTGAAGCCCCACTTTGTTGGCTTGTCCTTCAAGTATTGTTTCATCCCATGCCAAGCTTTTGAGGCTACCATGCGTTCATCAATGGCCAGGTTCCGATGAGGGTGGTAGTAAGCCCTGCATGCAATCAGGATCTGGTCATGCAAAGGCTTCAGGCGAAACAGGCCATAATAACCTGCTTGGCCTTTCAGCTGGTCATTGATGGCATCTGCTGTTGTGTCGCTCATGTGGAGGAATGCACAAATGGCCTCATACCTGTAGCCCGGCATCACACTGCAGGGAAAGGGGTGCTTGTGAAGCCGGTCCTTCCTCCATAGGTCACGGGCAGCAGATGTCTTGACAAGACCCAGGTACAGGACGATGGACAGATATTTTTGCATGTCCTCAGCATCCACATCAGACCATGGTGTATGCAGTCCCTGAGCATGTTTACGGGCTGCGTTGCCATTTGTGTTGTCACAGAGGAGCTTGAGGACATGTGTGCTGAAGAACAGCCGAAAGAGATCCAGGGGGCTGTAGGCTAGGGATCTGCGTGTTTAGTCGACTAGTCGATTAAACGTTGCTACCCTCGCTAGTCGGCACCAGAAATACTAGTCGGTTAAACTTATTATTTTATTAATGTACACATTTAAATTACATATTGACAAAATTTGCACTGAAATTTCATGTTTTCCTGGTCAAATGTTGCTTTATAAAAAAACGAGCATCCGATACTAATGTTAACAACGCCAGATTACATTTATTTATTTTTTTAACTAAGGAAAAAAACTGAACGCATTAGCCTGTTTGCCCTGAAAGTTAAACCAGCGAGGTGGAAAGAGTAAGTAGGCCTACCGCGTTGTTGAATAGCCCAATAAAACTAATCTAATGTCACGTCGATCAGAATGTGATTAACGGTTTCAAATGGCTCTTATAATATACGCAATATTTTTCCGGACAATGTTTAACCTTATAGATTAAATTGTGCTCAATTTTGACTGTTTTCTGAGTGTTTTCTTACTATTTAGATTAGTCGACTAGTCTAAATTTAAACTTCCGTTTCAACGTCAGGGAAATTAGTCGTTAGGAACATCCCTACTGTAGGCCTGCTGAAGGTCTAGCTGCACTCCTGGGGTCCTCTGGGGGCAGAAGGGGAACTGATGAGGCTCTTCATCCTCATCCGCCATGTCGTGCCATCCGTCCTCAGACTCGGGCTCCTCGCGGTGAGCAGGTACAGCAGGGCCTCCTTGACCTCGTGACCAGAGTCCTGCAGGGATCAGGAGCAGATTTCTGCCCTGAATTATTTAAAAGAAAGCAAAATAAAAAAAGTGCACAATAAGAGCCACATAGTGTACTATGTTGTGAAATCAAAAATAAAAATGCTAGGCTTTTCCAAAAAAATAAAATAAATGCTACATTTGACATGGACTGCAATTCAGATTTACCCTAAATTAAGTTAGTTTACTTTATTTCGGTCATTAACATTTTCTTTACAAAGAGGTGTGTAGAAAGATATAATTCAATAATAATAAGTCATTTGACTGAAAATGTGTACCTACCCTTCTTACAATAACAAGTCTGTTCAGTAGAATCTCATGATCTATTGTATCAAAAGCTGCACTTAGGTCAAGAATTACAAGAACAGACAGAGTTTTGGTCGGCTGATAACAGTAAATCGTTAATAACTTTAACCAGTGCCGTTTCAGTGCTATGGTAGGGTCTAAATCCTGACTGGAATAATTCATGGATATGACTTATGCTACCATTTAGCCACAAGAAATTAGATAATAAATGCCATATTTTACATGACTACTGTGACTAAAATTCAACCGATGCACAAATAAAGTTATTTTTAAGTTAATACAGTTAATACTTACATGTCAACAGCCACATACATCTTCGACAACAGAGTCTAGCTTTCAGCCTCAGATCCACTTTCACTCTATCCCTCCGACGAACTAAAAACTAAAAAACGAATGAAAAATCTCCTCCACTACATCCGACAGGGACATGTATTTTTTCGCCATCATATATATATATATACACATCCTAAGCTTTCTGAAATGGTATGTCATTGCCATACGCAGATTTAACTAGCCGATCGCTATCCACGCGTAACACGGCTTCGTTGCAGACACCCGGAAGCCATTTTAGATCACAATTCAGCCTGCTTTATGCGCGCACAGTGCGTATATATATATAATTTATGTAAAAATACAAGTTTGAATTAAAAAAATAAACATTTACTCGAATCTCAATGTAATAACCACCGAACCGTGCGCGCAGAGATCCAGCTGAATTGTGATCTAAAATGGCTTCCGGGTGTCTGCAACAAAGGGCTGTGTGTTACGCGTCGATAGCGATCGGCTAGTTAAATACGCGTATGGGATTGCGATACCGTTTTAGAAAGCTTAGAATGTACTCTATTGGACGAAATAAGTGTCAATTAAAATTACGTTTGTGTGACGGATATACAAGTGCATCTTTTGAATGCGATCATTACGCACGCCCATTTTAGATCATGGACACATGTTGAGAAAAGGCTGCAATATTAAAAACGGGTCAAGCAAGACAAAAAATAACCTCAGATTCTTGCAGGGGACATCTTAATCTTTATAACCAAAGGCAAGGTTACGAGTTTATTTCATATTTTACCGGAGCTTTTTATCGCAAAAGAAAGTTATGTGGTGACAAGGAAACATCACTCGTTTTTTTTCCTGTGGAGTGAGTAAGCATGTTGACAGTTTTACTTGTATGTATTCAGAATCTTGGAAGGTGTTTCTTGCTGCTGTGATAGTAAACGATTTTTTGGTGATGAAATAAAAACTTTAATTAACTTGCAAATGTGTTTAAATGTTTGCTATCTTACATGTGGTCGGGTCCATTGTAGATGTAGTAGTAGCTACAGTGTAGCAGCATAGCATGCTACGTTCATGAATTACAAGCTAATGGTGGCAGCTAGAAACGTGATATTTCGCACGCTGATAGGATATTAAGTACTGATTATGATCATATGCGGTTATGGTGATAAATATGGTAATATCCATATTTTCGTAACTAGCATATAACTAGCGACGTATTTATGACGTGTCATAAAAAAGTAGAAGACGCGTGCGTCTCTGCCACTAGGGGCCAGCACTAACAGGTTAAATGAACCTATGTCACTCGCAATCGCATAGCTTAGCTTACAGGCTTACCTTAACTAACTGCTGTCCAGCTCGGGTGGTGCTTTGCGCTCAAAATGTAAAGGGCCGGTTAGAAAATGGGCCTGATCCTTTTTACTGTCTGGGCCCGACCCAAACCGAGCCCGATGTAAAATGACAGAATTAGGGCCCGAACCGATCCAAACCCTCTGGTTCTGGTCGAGTTTTTTCGGGCTCGGCTGAAAATTACAAGCTCTAGTTGGAGGGGTTATTCATTGAGAGGTTGGAGGTCTCAGGGGGTACAACACTGTCAAATGTTTGGCAACCACTGGTTGAAGATAATTATGCAGTGGTTTTTCATTAGAACTAAGAGATCCATTAGAAAGTGTAACATGTCAAATCATTATTTATTGGGATAACTGGATAGAAAGGTGTGAGGCTGGAACATAAGCTTGTTGCCACTTTGGCCCCTTTAGGCCAAGGCTGAATAGGTGACTGCTGGGGCCAATTGTCATTGCCATGGCGACTGGAATCGTTATTAATTCTGTTCCTCAAGTAAGTATGGCATTTCATACAGATGGTATACTTGGTATTTCTGGAATGTTTTCTGGTTAATCCAATAGTCCCAAGTATTTGAAATATCATTTAAATAAATAAAAAAAGTCAGGCTACTTAAGCAGGAAGTCACAAGATATTGGCAGGGTTCGCACATGGAATTTCACTCTTGAATCTTAGCCGTTATCTAGAACTATAAATGAACTCCTAACCCAGATAGGAGGATAAAGCTCTCTCCATACATTCTCCTGATGAATGTTTGTCAGGATAATTCTTGTGAGTAGTGGTACTAATTTCAGAATTTATTGCTACCCTGATACTGACAAATAGGAGAAATCTTCCTTTTCTGTGGTTACTGCTGCTCTTATAAACCGAATGGATGCACTTATGTACTTTGTTTTGTAAGTCACTTTGGGAAAGATGGTCTGATAAATGAATGTAATATAAGGTCACTTCCCTCATGTCTCTCTACCCAAACAGAAATGCACAAAAACAAGATCTCTCCCCTTAAACAGCAAAGACATGAGTGAACTCCCAATAATCCTGAGTTGTGCACAACACCATCAGGCATCGCATCATATCTGTTCGAACATCATTTTCCTTAGAGCTCCTCATCATGCCCTTTTGATGATTTAAGAGATAATATAAAGGGGAGAGGTCATGTTCAAAGAGATAAATCAGCATTTACGAGATGCAATCTGAGTATTCCCCTGGAGTTTGTGGAACACTATAAACTCAGATGCATTTTCAGCTGGTTTTGTGTGTGTGCGCATGTGTGTGTGTGTGAGTGTGTTTATATGGAAGCTCACCTCTTGTCCATATGTCCATGCGTGCAGATGAAGTCGGCGGGGGTTGGTGACGGAAGTCTCTTCACGGAGAGCTACTGCAACATTTGCAATGCCCAGCTAATCTCTGAGTCCCAGCGTGTCGCCCACTACGAGGTAAGCATAGGCTTATATAGGTGCAGTAAACTGCCGCATGAACCACCTATCTGACTATCCAACACCCTAATTTAATTGTTAGGGCTCTATTTTCTGGCTGGCGCATGGCGGGTGGCGAGCCAGCGCATTGGCGAAGTGACATTTTTGGCATGTATTTCCACGCTCCTGAGTCCGTTTGACTCGCCGTGTGCCGGAAGTGGGAGGAGTCGGTGGTGGAGGTGTGTCAGTCCAGATCGAGCAGCGAAATTTGGGGGCTCTATTTTCCGGCCAGTGGCGAGCCATCACTGGCGAGGTTGCAATTTCGTCACGGATTTGCACGCGTCTGAGCCTGTTTGGTAATTTGGTGACTCGTCGTGCACTGAAGTGGGTGGGAAGGGGTGTGTTCGTCAAGAGGGAGCATCCCAGTCAAATTTTACTGGAGCGGAATGCAATTTTGGGATAAGCCTATGGCGAGTTGCTAATTTCTAGACTTTCCCCAATGCGTGCATGATCATAACCTATTCAAAAGCCAATCAACCATTTTCGTGGATCATATGCGGTCCAATTTGACTTTTAAATAAATCCCCCAAGCAGGAAAAAATTATACTTTAGTTTATACATAGTTTTTTAATAATGTTAATTCTTGTATTTGTTTCTATTTTTAATTGTTTACGGCTGTTATTATACTGCACTGTGGTCCCAGGTGTACTGTATCATTTCTTACACCGTCTGTATTGCAAATAATGACAAACTTGGTGCATACATTCGCTCTTAATGCATGCACGTATAGCGATAAAAACGTACCTCTTAAATTAAATCAATGCAAAATAGATAGCCTATCGTCTTCCAATGCAGAATCCTAAAGGCAAAAAAAGTCGCTAATAAACGTGGTGAGGAAAATGGGATATGTTGCATTGGGAAAATTGGAAATGGATAAATGATTAAACGCATGCTAGGACCGAGAAAATAGGAAAAGAGAAGAGTTGAAAAATAAAAAGAGCCAGTAGCCTAAATTATAAATGGGAGAGTAAAATTTATTATTTTTAAATGTATTTTATCGACTGATTGGAGGCTATGGAAATTATTAAAAGCTTTTAATTTCACAGTCCAGATAACCTATTTGTGACTTTTGTCGCCTTTAGGATTCCAGTAATCGGAAATTGACAGTGGGTGGAGTCGGGAGGCCTCCCGACCATGACTGAATGAGCGTGTTCTGCTATCGTTTTTCACTAAACCACGTGGTGCGGGATACCCCGACATGGTCAAAACGAGTCCAGTGCACACGGCTCTTAAAAGGACTGAAAATAAGTCATTTAATTAGCTATGGTGCAGCTGAAGCACACCCACTTATAAATATTCAGCATAACCCAGCCCATTTTCAACCTGCGCAGCGCGCTGTGAGCTGTGCGCTCTTCGTCTCTGGTCCAAAAATAGCTAAATTCAGTAGCCACGCCCAGTGCGCCATACGCTACGCCATTGACTATGATGGCTCGCCGCATGCTTGCCGGAAAATAGAGCCCTTAATGTCAATTTATAACCAAGATTGACAGCCTGGTGAAGTGCTAACTTTTACATGAGTGCTTTCCATCAATTGTATGTCAATACTTTACACACTAGGACAACTGAACTTCCCTCGCCATATGATTTTTATATACCACCAACCAAGGATTAATACATTTTTATAATTCCGCAACTTGAAGGGCACAATATCCTAACATTGCACTAATGCAATTAACCTCTTTGTGCAGATGCCAAATTTGGTCAATCCTTGCCTATTTAGGTTCTGTTCTATTTAAAAGGCTTTAAACCCCCAGGGCACAGTCCTTCTCAAACTCAGTCCTGGGGGACCACTGTGTATGCTGGTTTTCGTTCCAATTGCCAATCCCGGAATTGCAATCCCGGAATTTTAACAAGCTGTTAATTGTTCTTAATCAGGTGTTTGTCATATTTAGAGGGATTATTAAACCACATTATGTTAGCAATAGCTATGCATGTCATTAAGAATAAAAGCCCAATATTCTCATTGCGCTATATTGCTAATAATTACTAAAAGAGAGGCAGAAAAATGTTTTAACTGATCAAATTAAAGTGGTGAATTATTGAGGTGAATCAATAGGCTCCTAATTGGTGAAATTGTGGACACATGGCCACTAAAACTAACCATTTGATACAAAATGAAGAAAAGACAAAGCAAATGATAAAGAGCCAAACCTACATTGTGTTATTACATTTAAGGAAAAAATTATGAGGGAACTACCTAATTAGGTGCCAGTCTTTAATTTGATCAGTTTTAAAAAATTGTTATCTAATTGCAATATAGCCCAAAAAGCACATGGTTTTATTCTCCATGGCATGCATAGCTATTTCTGATATGATGTGGCTTAAGGGGGTAAAAAATAAACATGAAAAGCAAGTAATTTAGAAAAATTAACAGCTTGTTAGAATTTTGGGATTGCAATTGTGGTTGGAACGAAAACCAGCATACACAGGGGTCCCCCAGGACCGGGTTTGAGAACCACTGATCATATCAGCGCGCAATAAATTAGAATGAGTATTTTCCGCCCCCTAAGTATAGCCCAGGGAGATACTAATACGCCATAGTCTGTATTATGTATGATAATGCTGGCAAATGTTCTAGGAAAATGCTGGCAAATGTTTTAGCGTCACAGAAAATCAGTGCCTCAAACATAAAACATGACTGAGCCACCTATGAAATGCACTGAAATAGCAAAAATAAACACCGTGGTGGCACAGTGGTCTAAGGTGCAGACTTTCAGCATGTGCAGTTGCGCCCTGCGGATCGGGGGTTCGATAGCCGGTGCTTTGAGGGAGCGGCAATTGACAGCCACCCCCGGGGTGGGGGGAGGACTCGTGGGGGAGAATCGGTGCATACAAAAAATGGCCTTGGGCGAGCTGGAATCACAGTGAGACAACCTCTTTCCTACTAGCGGTTGACAGGGTTGTAGTGACGAATTCTCAAGCGGTTGCTACACAAGAAATTGAATTAGATAGGGTAAAATAGGCTACCGAAATGGGGGAGTGTTCATATGAGCCTACTCTGGCCAGATTAGGCCATATGTACACTGTTAGAGTTGAATTCACACTGGAAATTTTACTGTGTAGACACTATTGTCCGTTGTGTCTCGCTTGGTTTCATGTGAGACTGGGTGGGGGTTTGCATGTTAAATGGATGAGCTGCACTAATAAACTAGAACACGGAATTTGTTGTTTCCAAACATAGTTTGGTTGCAGGGGCAATGAATGTCTCAGTTGAGCAATCTCACGGCGCAGGCAGGATGGTTACTAGGAGGTCTACGTGAAGGGGTTAACGTACTGTAACTATATTGTGTCCGCCCATAATCTGTTGCCCATTCATTGCGTTTCACGTAGGTTAGTTATGTAACTTTGACATTGATCAGTTGAATTAATTTGTCTATTTATTATGTTTTATTGTGATTGAGTGTAACCAGTGAAGTTGATTTTTTTCCCCCCATAAATAAGGCTTTTCAAGAAGGTTCATTAAATTAATTCATTCTTGCATATTCACATTTTGAAATTGCATCAGCGGCCGTGCTTATTTTAATTCTTACGGGTTTATCCGATCTCTCCCGTATCCGCCTTCCCTCTTGTCCCATTGAGGTTGTTTATTCGGTAGTTCACTACTACTACCTGAGCCACTTAGATGGACTATACCTATATTTATCACAGTCTACTCTAAACAGCCTTTTCTCTGCTTTGGTGCCCTTTGAGGTGCTGTAGGTGCTGGACAAATAAGGAGGAAACAGACAAACAGCCTGGTACATAATAACGCTCCTGTCCTCTGGTACGAGTTATTCATCTGTTTTTACAGAATCTGGAACGAAACACAGTGCATTTTATCAACGTGTAAAATTTTCATTTCACTATCTGTGTTATCTTTTGCCAGGTAATTGTTGTAGATTCTGGAGTTTCTTTCATTCCAGAGAAAATGGCATGTTCGAAATGAAAGGATGCATCGCATATCCGCACTGACAAAGCAAGCAGGGCTGAAAATCTGAGGGTACATTGAAAAGCGTACGGCTTTTTCGAAAATGTAGCATCAGTGAGAAGTAAGATGGTTAAAAGTGTCATGTTGTGTAATTGTTCTGTGGTAATTTACTCCATACACACCCTCTCAAGGGCTCCCTTCATAGTTAATGTAACCCGCTGAGCAGAGTGGAGTGAGTCTCAATGGCGTGGCGCTGTGGCGACTGGAGGGGTCGAAGGGCAGGGGGAGGTAGGGGTCTGAATAAGCATTCGTTCAGGAAATAGGCCTGGAGAATCCGTCCTTGGAGAGGCTAAAAGAAAGGGAGAGAATGCATGATAGAGAGAGTGAGAAAACATGAGATAGAGAGAGAGAGAAAGAGAGAGAGATAGAAAGAGAGAATGTTGCTATGTGTGTGAATGTCTGCGAGTTAGTGAGTGTGTACCATTCGCTCATAGTAGTGTACACTACTTAATCTTTCACCACATTTAAAACTGGAAAAAAGCTATGTTGCCCTTAAAATTGTATTCCAAATTGATAAATAAGAAGACCCAAAATAAATATTTTGCTTTGGGGAAAGGGAAAATAATTTGCTTTTGCTGAGGGGAAAAAAGGAAAGTGGGTGGGTGGGTGGGTGCGGGGGAGACGGTTATAAATTACTGGTGATGTTGCAGGAATATGAAGCAAAATATGTGGCGGTAAAATGTGTGTGCTCTCAGGTAATGTGACTGTGAGCAGAGGTGTAATGAGGCCCACTCCTGACAGAGAGCTGCTCATTTCCACATCATTTCGCTTCCCGTCGCTAACGGCTAGACCGGTCTCTCTCAGTAGCGCGCTAATATATGTGCCACAGTTTATCTTTGGGATACACTTCATAAAGCTGAATATTAACGCTCTTGTGTTTTTCTGGTAAAAGTTTTACAGCATTCGTACGCTTCCCATGTCAAAGCTGCCACATGACCCGCCTGATGCTTTAAAAAAAAAAAAAAACAAGAGATTAAGACTGCCTTTTTTCTAAAAGAGGACTCGCATCTGAATTATTGAAGATGACACTTCGTTATGTATTAAAAGTGCGTTCTTTGGCATCCTTTCTGTGAATTTTCTCTGATTATTCCATCAGCCCAGTGGCTCAGAGAAAGCCGGGGATGTGGGGAGGACAGGCGCACATAGATCCCAGTGACGTGTCCCATCATTCAGATGGAGAAAGCTGGTAAAATTTTAAAAGGCTTAGATAAGGAGTGAAATAAAGCCAACGAAACTAACTCACCACTGCGTCAAAGTGAAGGTCAGATTCTCAAGGGCGAATCCCCAAATGAATGGTACAGAATGGCTTTCACCTTGTGCAGAATTTGCACAATGGCCTGATGTATGAAAGCCACTCAAAATTCGGCATTCAGTGAATCACCATAGTGTCTTATGTCCGGAACCCACCAGACGCGCAAGCGCACGCACATGCGCACTGCTGCGCTTCACTTCCGCTCCCATGTGAACGAATTGCCGCGGTTCTCACTGGCCGCGCACGCACGGCTGGCGGGTGGACGACGCCGGAATTTTCTGGGCGTCCGCATGCGCAATCTCATAGAAATACATTGTATATGCACAATATCTGCATCATATCACCACATATTAATGTTTTTCAACCTACTAATAGTTTTACTATTGTTATTAATTATTTTAATACATATTATATTTTACTATGGGCCCTAATGAAAAAAGAAACGAGATGAAAAGAGAAAGAAATTAAAAGAGCCAATCGCCATTGTGGGTCATACATTTTGTGGGTGATACAGTCATAAATTTTGCATATAACCAGTTATTCCCGTTTTTATAATGCTTTTTCTTTATTATAGTATACATATTTGTTCAATTAATTAAGACTATGCTTACATCCCGAAAGGGAAATAAATGTTATTCTATTATATTCTATTCTATATTCTATTGTTTTTATTGTACTGATATCACTGTATCGATTTAAGGTACTACAGAATAGCTGCTAATTCTGCTATAATTAAATGTTTAGAACATGTTGATTACTGTCCCAAATAAATAAAAGTGAACTTTATAAAGGTCTTGTTTGCTACGTTTAGCTTTAAATTGCTCAAATTTGCTTTTAAGCAGTAAGACATAATGTAATAGCAGTATTTACTTTACCATTATTTAGCGAAGCTCACAAATCTGGAATGTAGATTGTTTGTTTGTATAGCGCGTCTCTGTCGTTCACGGAATGCTCTCCGAAAAAGCAATAAGTGTCTGTGATCTTGCGTGTCTGGTGGGTTCAGTTCTGCTCAAATCTGCACGCGCAATAAGCGTCTGTGCGCTTGCGCGTCTGGTGGGTCCAGGGCGTTACAGGCTAAGAAGAGTGTAAGTTTTACATTTGGGTTTTTGTATTTACATAGCTGTGAATAGGGACTTCTTATACATTTTGCTAAGTGAGGACTCGTTCAGGTTCTGTGAGTTTTTACAGCGAGGCATCATAGTCTGCTTCCAGTTTTCTGGCAGGTTTCTAATCATTTATTTTTCTATACACTTGCACCACTGGCTCCTGTACCATTGTAGTATACTTAACTGCAGGCTGTTATAACAGGAGGCTATTACAGCAGTTTCCCACATTGCTGATTCAAACCCTCAAACTTCAGGCCAAGCTGCTGTACTACCTTTATGATGCAGTAGGTTTTAAAGTGTTGAAGTGCAGAGTAATGCTGGCTAAGCTTGTGTGCAATGTATCTCCCTTCTCTTCTCCTCTGCCCTCCTCTTCTCATCTCTCCTGTCTTTTTCTAATTTCCCCTCTGCTCTCCCCCTCCTCTCACCTCCTCTCATCTCCTCTCGCTTATTTCGTCTCCTTTTCACTCTCTTCTTCTCTTTTCTCCCCACCTCGCCGCAGAGCAAGAAACATGCAAATAAAGTGCGTCTGTTCTACATGCTACACCCAGAGGACGGGGGCCCACCCTCCAAGAGACTAAGGACTGACAACCCGGTAGGTTTCCTTTTTCATGTTCACATGCTTGCGGCCTTTTTTCAGGTTTCAACTGTACTTCCATTGACTGTTGATTTGGCTAAGTGAAATAGGCTCTATAGGGTCTAGACCATAGGTGTCAAACTCCCGGCCCGCCACGTCATTTTTTGTGGCCCGCGAGAACCTAATTATCTGACGCGGAATCCGGCCCGCCACGTCATTTTATGCGGCCCGCGAGAACTTAAGTATCTGACGGGTGTATCTACGTGGCTGATTAACGGGGATTTACTTTTACGATATAACAGACAAACGCCGACGCGGACGCACACCCGCGGTACATACGTTAAATAAAACGTTAAATGAAGTTTGTATTAAAAAAAATACAAAAAAGGCGATTGCCCCCCCCGTCAACAATTACAATCGAGGTCCGCAAAAATTCTTGATTGCACCCCCCCGTCAACAATTACAATCGAGGTCCGCGAAAATCCCAAGTATGGTTATATTTATAGTCTTAGAGTTACAACCGGCCCTTTGAGGGCAACCATAATGCTGATGTGGCCCGGGGTGAAAATGAGTTTGACACCACTGGTCTAGACCATAGATATAGAACCATAGATGTGACATATGTCATAGTTACTGGCACAATATCTGAGACCATACCCAGGTAAGATGGTGGCCAGTAACCATGGTTTTATATCTATGAGCCAATCATCAGCTATCTGGCTTATGAGACCCTATTATGACATCACAGTGGGTAGAAAGTACATGACACATTTGCCATAGGTTCCTATTATAGCTGTACCTAGGTAAGATGGCTGCCAAATTGTTCCATTTCAGAATTCCAAATTATTATTACATTACATGATATGTCACATCTATGGTTCTATATCTATGGCCTAGACCTTTAGCCCTGAGGCCTGGACTTGGGGCACTGGGCTCTATGCTCTGGGTTCTGAGTTTTTTGGAACCAGGACTGGTTACTGGACTCTTGATGCTAGGAAAGTTTCTCTGCAGCGTTTAGATCTCTGTTGCTAAACTTTGGAAAGAAAAATGCGCAAAGAATCAAATAAATAAGATATTCAGAGTGAAATAGTGAGGGGCGACGTTACACATTCTTTGACCAATTTGTTCCTTATTCAGTTCCTCAGAGAGGTGCAGGAGAACAGCTTTGGCTCTTCTTCCCTGAACAGAGTTGGCCGTCTGCCTCGCTGCTCTGAGACTCGTGAACTCAGAATTAAGACCATATTAATGCTGGCTGGTTGTATTATAAAGAAAAAGGGAAAAAATGACAAAAAGGTTTAGTGCTCATTTTTCTGCTATTTCCCACATTTCCCGCAACGTGCCTAAAGAGAGATGTGTGATCACATGATGATATAGACACTTTTTTCAGCAGTGTGGGGAGGGGGAGGGGGGGATCATTTTTAACAGCCTTCCCCAATTGTGTCACACCAACCAAACCCCCCACGTCTCTACTTGCTGCTAAGCACCCTGGCTCATATAATTACTGATGGAATCTCTGCAGAAGGGATTAATTACCCCATGAAAAATTCAGCTGCCGATAATAGGTAACTGTTGCCTTGGCCTGGCTTCGCTGCTCATTAGAAGCTCCTTAGTGGAGGAATTTTCTGCTTTTATATGGAACGCAGGGGAGTGTAAATCTGGCGGACTGATTCCTCTCCGCTCGCCTTCTCCTGGGCTCCCCATCCCCTCAGAAAGCACTCCTCTGAAAATGAGGTTCTGCAGGAGATTAGCTTTCCTGTCTCCATCCCTCCCCCTCAGCATGCACACCCTTTCTTTCTTAATTCAATCGCTCAGCAGCATTCAAGAGCAAGTGAAGACTATCACTAAGTACCGCCCAGATTTTCATTTAAGATGAACTGCTGTAGGTCAGTGTTTTGATGGAATGACGTGGCTATTGCTGCCGCTGAGGTGGACCAAGGCAGCGGGTATCTGAAAGAAAGTAGGTTAAAAGCAAAGGCAAATAGGTTTTCTAAAATCTTTTTTTAACCATTGCCACCTGTGTGACTGGGAATTTGAAACTGTTTGCATCCTGTTTTGGAGCACAGCAGAAGGCTTGGATTTGGTCCTCTTCTTTATAACCATATTCTTGCACACCACAGAAGGTAGTAGATATGGTGCCGGTATACATTTTTTAGGGTAAATTAATTAAATCCAGCATTCCTCTCTTGAGCTATTTTAAAAAGGACTATATGTACATAGCATATCCTTTTTTTAATGCTAAACTCAGTAAATCTCAGTGAAGCTTGTGCATATAGTGTGTCGTCCCTCTCTCATTTTAGTTCCTAAATTCAGTAAACCTGGCCCGTCGGGTTCTGTCTCCGGTTCTTTCGGACACCTGGGAACAGGCACGGCATGGTTTGGCACGCATTTCCTCCAGTCTCCGAATGAAGAACGTTGACACGCCCGCCGATGTCTCCTGCTGGCCCAAGGGCACATCTAGAGTCTCGCAATTTCCACAACCACCGAAAACTGTGGTGCAGGAAGCAGGCATGTGCAAGCGAGATAAACACAAAATGAATTAGAATCCCTATTGTTGAGAGCAGGGCAAGGCCGTTGCACATTCGCAGCTATAGTACCAGATTCGCTCGAAATCATTTGTTTACGTGCCAAATGGGTCACATGTAAATGAGCGAAAGCAGATGCATGTGACAGACAGAGAGCGAGACATAGAGAGAAAAGAGAAAAGGGGAGACCGCCATGTGCTTGAAAGAAAGCGTATGTGTGAATTGAGATTAAATCTTTTCAAAGACCAAACAAAATAATGACGCTAATCCTCACCTCCGTAAATGCTGTCGTTAATGAGTCAGTAATTATTTCAAATGTAACTCCTCGCTTTCAAAAGCAGATTTCCTTCAGGGTAAGACACTTTGGGGAGTAGATAACATCCTTTCTTCATTTATCTGGCGTGATGTGAATATTTGTATAATGCGTGCCTTTCTAAATGATATATGCGCTTCGCTCCTTTTCCGCGTGGGGATTTTCTGATGTTTTCAGGAACGGCACCCATCCCACCCCCAACGCCCAAACCTTTCCGTGATTTTCAGAGCGGTGCCGGAATGTTGTTGCCGTCACCCTTCCATTGTTATAGAATTACAGAGAAAACACTTCATGATGACAATGAAAATCAAAAGGGGATTTTGACACGTTTTGACAAACCGCAAATCTGTGTGTGTGTGTGTGTGTGTGTGTGTGTTTGTGTGTGCGTGAATTCTTTCATGTGGTAATTCAAACTGGATCCAGAGGATTCATCGTTACTTTATTAAAACCACTGTTTATTTTGAGGTTACAGCTAAGGCACACTATGCAGGATTTATTGTCTTGCTGTGGTCCTATGTTTACAATCAAAAAAGTCTTCTCCTCCATCCTAAACCCGCACACTCACCTCCATTAAGGAACCCGCACACTCACCTCCATTAAGGAACCCGCACACTCACCTCCATTAAGGGAAAGAAACATGCTTGAGTGCAGCATGCAAAATGTCAGGCGAAGAGGTGATGCGATCAGAGATATATTGAGAACATCGAACTGTAACGGTAGCTACTCCCTAGTGCAGTTGCGGCCATCTTGTGTTGTTTCAGTTGCGGCCATCTTGGTGTTTTACTTTGTTCGGTACTTAGCTATTCTGAACATTAATTTATTGCTGGGATGTAAAGATGGAATTGTGTGTGGAATAAGTAACATTTGCAGGCCATATCTTATTTAGCTAGCTAATACTCTTGTAAAGTAAATGACTTTTTTCTGAAGCTATTTGCATACAAATATTAGTCATTTTCTCAAATGAAACCTAATATTACATTGCTATATTAATTTGATTCGAAAGCTACCTGATTTCAGCCGTCTAGCTACCTAACATTGTTAGCTGGATAGCTAGAGGTAACGTTACTTACAGGTACAACAGAAAAGATGCAAACTCTGTTTCACTTTTCATCCCCTTGCTAAACTTCAGCTGTCGACATGGAGGAAAAGCAAATCCTAGGTTAACTCTTTCTTGAACGCACCCTGTCGACTTGTTGTATGGCTTCGCTGTACCTCCGTTTCTTCACCTCCGCCATTGCAGTAGGTAGCTGGCAAGAAACGCTCCACTGAAAGTAACCTGATCCCACCCCACAGGCTTTGTAGCACTAGTCACACCCACCCTTCCCCACACAGAAAAGAGTGCCACGCCCAGAAACATCCCGATCACATCTTTGAATAATAAATACAGGCAGAGGAGCAAGGTGTTTTTTTTTTGCCAGTGCATCATAGATATGACTGAGTATGGTTATTTCATAGTATGTTTTTGGTAAAAATCTTGCATAATGCCCCTTTAAATACGATCATTATTACCCATATTTAGTGTCACTGTTATACACAGGGACACACACACACACACACAAACACACACTCACTCACACACACAAATACACACAGTACACAGTAGGCTAGTCTCAGAGCACAGTAGTTGGCTGATTTGTTACATGCCACTGCCCTGTGTGCCTGGTGTTCATGCCTGGTGTTCGCGCCTGCCGCAAACAGAGCAGAACTCGCGAGGCTTCTGCTGCCGAGTCTGGAGGATTTGGGTCAGCAGCTGCTGGGAGCAGACAGTTGCTCAACAGGAGAGGAACCCCCCCACACCCTACCCTGTCTTCCATAATAAATGGTCTCATCTATCACATTTTCACTCAGGACTACAGTCTAAAAAGAACAGTCTAAAAAAAGAACGAAAAAAACTTCTCTTTGGGGAGGAGTTACCCGTGAAGCCGGGGCACACTGCATGGGGATGCTGTAGCTTCCCTGGACCGGGACCCAGGGAACAACAGTCCTGTCCTAGTATAGGGACCTTGCAGCTTGGCGTGTGTGCTGTGAGCACACATCCCAATGTGCACACTGCCAAGCCTCCCCAAACCCACTGTAATGGTTTGTGGGTTATTGTTTTCCTTTTCCGCTGCGGTTCTCGTCCTGTTTTCCCGATTGAGAATCTATCAGATTTTTTCCACGTTCCGGTCCGGGGTTTTGCTTTCCCGTGCTCGTTATTCATTTCACCTGTGCTTGTACCTGCGGGGTATTTAAGTTCCTCACTTCCACTTCCCCGGTGCTTCTTTGTCATTCATTTGTACATTCAGCCAGGTATAGCCAGGGTTAAGCGACCTTGTGATATTAAACTTGTTTTATGTTCACGAGGGACTTGCTTCTAGCTTATCTTACAGGTATAGGATTGTTTCCTCCTGTTAGCGTTCGGTGCTATTTATTTCTTTACTGTTCTCACCAAGACAGTGTTTTCTTTTGTTGGTTTAATTTTTTGTTTCACCTTTCATCGGCCGTTTTAGTGTGTGTTACGTGCTGAAGGTGTACTTTTCTTTCCTCGTTTCCTGTATTTGTTACGATCCGTTGGACAGGAACCCAAAAGCAGGCAGGAGTGCAACAAACAAAGGTTTATTGTCCAGGCACGGTACAAAAACAGGATCCAGAAGGGAAGTAAAACAGGCAGGGGTCGAAAACGGTAAGGCTCGGCAGAGGTACAAAACGGAATTCAAAGAATAGTCGCGAGAACACGGACGGAGGTCGATCACCAGGAAATCAAAACTCGAAAACAGAACAAGAAACAAACAGAAACTAAAACCTATAACAACACGAAACACTGACTCGGAAAAACAAACAGGAATATCTAAATCGGGGAAAAAACAGGCAACAGACAATGCTTACAGATTTTTGTTTTACGAACTCGCACTGAGGAACTTGGACTACTGGTTTAAATGCAGTGTAGACAGGTGCAGACAATTTAGCTTGAGAATAGGAGGAAATGGAAAACAGCTTGAGAGAGCTGAGACACGTAACAAGGCAATTAGTAAATCGTTAGTAGTTATCCTATCCTAGCCCTGACGTTAGTAAATTAGTTAACACGACAATGACTGGATACGTAAAGAAACATTAAACAGCTGTGGAAACGTGATGAGAACTAAATTGTTAGTAATAATTCTATTAAACCCTGACGTTAGTAGATTAGTTAACCACACCCGTGTTTAGCCAGTTAGTAATTTAATAAGTCCTATATAATAATTAGTAGTGCAGGGTAATACAAACGAAGCGTACAGAAACAAAAGTAAAACTCCGTGAGAGGAAGCGAGAGATACAGCACAGAACGCAAGGCTGCGGAAAACATGGAAAAGTGTATGCTACAGAAACCACAATATCAGAAAAATACTCAAATGAAACAACACAGACTCAGAACATAACAGTATTGCTCTAGTTTCGAGCTCAGAGATTTAGATTTGTGTTTCACTCGTTTTATTCAAGTTCGCCCTATTTTACTTGGGTAGATTTAATTTAGCTGTTTAGCTACCAGGAATTAGTTCCTGTCTTTTTTTCTATTTATTCGTAGGTTAATTTCCTTTAGTGGTCCTCATTCTGATTCCCAATTCCCGTTGCGTTTCATTCTCCGCTACTGGAAACCATCACACACACAGCTTACAATTTCCAGCTCCGATATCCTAGCGCTGCACTAGGTGCTTAAACCTCATATTATGTAATGGGTCAACCAGTTAACCTTATTTTTTCATCTTGACACTATATGATTTGTCCTAATTTGTTGGGTTTAAGTAGTAAACACACGATGAACATAATGCTATATTTTCAAAAGTCCTGTACCTACTTTGTATACAAAGTTGTTGTGTGGAGTCATTTGTGGGGTAAATGTAAGAAAATATAGAACCTTTTTATTTTTTTATTTTATGTTTTTATCTCAGATTTCGTGTAATTCTGGTGGCCCTTTCCCATATATATTTTAAACTTCACAAACGTTCACTTACCTCAGGCTCTAAACTGAGATTGTTTCAGAGATTTGTGTTTGATATTTAGGGATAAAAGGCTAGCCAAACAGGAGAGACACAAAATGTGACACAGAAAGTGTCAAAAATGTTTCTATTGCAATAGTTGTGTGTCAGTTTAAACTTTCAGGGTCCATTTGACCCCAACATAAAAGGCATCATAACATGTAAACATAACATGAGGGTTAAACCTAACCCCTCAAACTCTTTCCCCCTTAACCAAGCTCTAAGCTAAACAGGGACCTGTCTTCCCCTTAATCCTTTTCAAGGCTTTCCCTGGTCATCCTGGGGCGGCTCTCAGTAGGGGAGGGTACACCCCTCCATTCTGACCAGAGGTCAGTCCCCTGTGACCTGACTGATAGGATGCATGTCTGATAGGCTAAAACAAAACAAGATAAATGATAGTTGCATTGTCGTATTCATCATTATTAAGGATTGACCATTCTTTAAGTGCTAATTACTTGCTGTTATTTCACTGAACCAGCACATTATTCCATCGCTAATTACTACTGTAGACTGCAGACTTTTTTGTTATATAGATTTTTTCTCTGCATATTTAAAATGTGTAACTGTAAACTATTTGCAATTATAAAGCAATAATAACATTAACAGATCACTCTGGCACTAGTAAGGTGCCCCATTTCACGCACCACACTCAGTCTGGGATCCAAACGTGTGGTCTGTGTTTTGTGTAGCAGAAACATAATTCATAGACAGCTAAAGAGCTTCCTACAAGATATCTCAGCCCATTTACTGTTTATTGAAGACAGTGCTATTCTTCAAGCAGTATTTGCTCTTTGTAGTCTGCAGGGCTGATGGGAAATGGAGGCCCGGTAATAATGCCAAATTCAGAAACAATTTGCCTGTAGTTGTTGCCAGCTACTTTGTTTTTATGATCTAGCTCTTCATGTCTTGTTTGGTATGGATGGAGTAGTGTAATCCAACTCAAGATTGTCTTCCCTCTCTTTTTTCTATTTGTTGGCCTGGATGACTACCATGACCACTTTCCCATTGGCTCCACTTTTCCATTGGCTGACACCAGTAAGTTGTGTATTCAGTCCCTGGGTCACCCTTAAATAAATACGATTCTCATTTGCCTGTGCTTGGCAATGGAGTCCAGTTTAGGAAGCATTAGTGTACAGGGGCAGGTCTTGTGAGCAAGTATACTGTGTGCACAGTATATATCCAGCCTGTGCAGTATATACCCTGTATCCTGTGCGAGCGACACACTCACATGGGCATTACCCTCAACTGCCTTTGAACTTTACCCATCGCTCACAGCAGTTCCAATTGTCCGGCGCTCCACTAGGCCTCGGGAAGTAGGCCAGCGGTGTACTCGGGGGTCGTGTTGCTGGATTACTTCCTGTCCGATTTGCTTAATGCCAGGCCCTAGCATGACCTGGCAGGCCTGACCAGGAGGGAAAGCTGTGGTGGGCTCATCGTGAAAGGCGTTCGGCAACGTCCTGAAAACAACACAAACCAGTTGAGTTAAAACTAATGGATCACACCACAGCGATAAATGTAAAACAATAATTTTGAACATAGACTGTTGTTGGAATCCCCTTCAGAGGTATAGATATGTATTTATTTAAACAGTGGTTCAGTTGGTGAAACCGCTGAAATGCTACTGTATTTCATAAGACAGCGGGTTGTGGTGGAGATAAGAGTGGAATAGCTTGACAGTGTATTGAACAACAGCATAAAAATGAAGTCCTCGATGTCCCTACTAGGAAACCATAGATTGTTATCATTATGGTTTATACAGTAGATATCACTATCATTCTTTAGCAGCCTCCTTAAAAAAGATGTGTCAGGCCTGGCCCATTTAGCTAGCCTTGCGCAGGTCTGGTGACATCCACATGCTTATCTGAGATAAGTGCATAATGAACATTGTTTGTGACCCACTGGATCCTTTTGTGAGAACGGGATGAACAGAGAAATGCCTGTAGCATGCTGACTGGACAGGTGAAAAGCCCGCTGCTTTTCATTGCCTTTCTCAGTTTAGAGTAGGGTTTTCATTACACCCGTTGGCAAGCGAGGTTCGCTAGTTTCCATCCTCAGAGACCCATTGTAATCTTGTTTTCTTGGTGGTTGTCGCGGTTAAGGAGATGGATTGGCCCGGAAACTTCACCAAAATCAATGAAGTCGTCATTTGATAAAAAGGTAAAAAAACTATAATCTTTGAGAGTTTCTCTTTGTACATCCACGAAGCGGCGCAGCATGTGTTCTTTCACGCCGCCTCTGGGATATGGAGTCTGTTTCACAGCAGAGAAAGTCAGGTTTGGTGTGTAGGCTTCTCTTGGTGCGATGGGAAGATCCTGTAGTTTCTGGGCCATTTTTATTTTATTCTGGGTATGCATTCAGGCACTATCGTCCTGAGAAAATGTCCCCTCTCACTCAGCACTGGGCGAGAGCTTCTATTCCTTACCATTTATGTTTCTTGTTTCTTCTCTTTTACTGTTTTTTCATCACACATTCTTCCTGTTTATGTTTGTTTATGCGTTTTTTATGCCAGTTACAGTGCTTACCCTAAAGGCTGAGAGAGATTTGTATCCAAACATTGCCTGCTTGATTCAGAATTAAAGCCGGTTTATTGGCAGCGGCCCACTGGATGAATAATGGCCGGGAAGGAGTTGGATCCAGGTAACGGCACCTGCTGGCGCTGCTTGCTCAGAACGGGCCAGGCCTCAGCCTCAGGGCCAGAAAGGAGCCCAACTCCCCCGCAAAGGCCAAATCTAGAAAATGGACCAATAATTTGATTTATCTTTCCTTCTTGTGTGTGTGTGCTTGTGTGCGTATGTGCCTGTGTGCGTGTGTGTGTGTGTGGTGTGGGCGTGTGCGTGGGCGCGTGTGTGCGTTTGTGCCATTTTGACGTGAGGATGACATTTTTCTTAATTTCATTAAATTGAGCTCAACAGAAGCACTGATGGAATGAAGAATTATTCTACCAATGTGTAATAACAGATTGTGTATGAAGCTGGGTGAGTTCGTGGAGGTTGTATACTGCCTCCTGGTGGCTTGAGCCGGTCTCACAATACTATCATGCACACCTGCTGGGAAAGGTCACACATTTCGCTCCACATTCAGTATGTGCGTTCATATTTGTTATGTAGCATTCATGTTCAACATTTTAGAAATGTAAGTACAGATTAAATTTTTTTATTGTGTCATTTTTAATCGCGCAATAGTTTAATTTTAAAATGGGATACTGTACTTGTAATTTAGTTAAGTACAGTTTGACTTCTTTGCTCATTAGACTGTTGAACTGGCTACTGTGTGTTCATTTTCAGCTGACTCTTTGTCTAAAGGAACCCATTTTTAGTTTTGACTAATGGCACATGAAGCTCTGTTCAAATATAATTTTCGAATCTTTTTGCCTTTTTCTTATGAGCCGGGCAAAAATATATATTTTTTCTCTTGATTCTCACGCAATTTCACAATTGCATCTCTTTGTTCCAAACATGACGGATTTTACAGTACTAACCGTGCTGTGACCACAATGGATATTTTATTAAACCGTTTGTATCGTTTGACCTGTGTGCCATTTTCTCCCCCTCCCAACACTCTCCCCACCCCTCTCCAGGAGAGCGATGAGACGGAAGTGGACCGAAACAAGTGCTGCACCTTGTGCAACATGTTCTTCACCTCCGCCATCGTGGCGCAGTCCCACTACCAGGGCAAGACTCACGCCAAGAGGGTTCGCCTGGTCCTGGGGGAGCCGCCAAGCATACCCACTCCGACAGGTGCTGACCTACGCTGCAAGCCCCACAACCAAAGGCACACACACATGCGCACAGACACACACATACACAGCACTGACAGTATCCTATCTCTGATAAACACTATTTACAACTTGACCGCCGCAATGAGTCAGCCACTCCCCCTCACACCGTGGTCCTGTTTTTATGGCATTGTGCCGCATATTGCGCGTGCATATACTAACTATGACATCATCAGTGCAGCTCATAACCATTCTCTGTTCCTTGCACTGCATCAGTGTACTTGGTCTCGATAGGGACTGATGTCCTCATCGATATCATACACTGCACTTTCATATTCTTCTCGAAAGGCGTCAAACGAACCGCGCTAGCACTAGCCATGTATCACTGGGAATGATAGGTAACACACAAGCTGGCTAGTCTAGTACAGTATTGTCTTTCTGCTACAGTATTCCTGTGGATGGGTGGGCCGGGTTTTGGAGCTGAAGAAAAACATTTGAATGCCCCGCCCATTATGCCCCGCCGCAAGCTCGTAAGAAGTGCGCATTGCTTTTTGGAAATGACTGCCTCTTGAGAGTGGGCGTGGCCATTGTGACACAAAATACGTCACTAGATTTTTTCTTGGGCGCATGACGGATATGTACCTCATATATTGGGCCTCATTCACCAATCACTCTACAAACAAATTTGTTCTTAAGATTTTCTTTAAAACATTTTTCTAAACATTTCGGGGATTAACTGATGTTTGCGTTTTGAGCTTCTGTTCTATCCAAGAAAAAAATCCCAAAAAAGAAAACATTGGTGAATGCCAGAATGTTCACAAAAACGTTTTAAAGAAAGTCTTAAGACCAAATTTGTTTGTTGAATGGT
This sequence comes from Ilyophis sp. 1 JC-2022, assembly GCA_022702515.1. Taxonomy (NCBI): domain Eukaryota; kingdom Metazoa; phylum Chordata; class Actinopteri; order Anguilliformes; family Synaphobranchidae; genus Ilyophis; species Ilyophis sp. 1 JC-2022. The sequence continues at coordinate 102,354,479 of CM040405.1, forward strand.
TTGTGAATGAGGCCCATCTTTTAAAGGCTGACATTTGTCCAATATTTTCAGAGTACAGATAAAAATCGACAGCTGATTTTAGAGTGAAGGTGCCCTTTAAAATTTTGGAATGTTGTTTATGTTTTGATATAAAAAGTCATACTGGAATACTGCTTATTTTTAAGAACTGCAGTAGCTATAAACAAAATTCTAGTAAATTAGGTGCACCTGATGCCATAAGATGCCATAAAATGAGTGTCTTGCGTCTTGATAAATGTGTTCTCTCTTTGTGATGTAAATTGGTGCAATGGGAATTCAGGCAACATGGGCTCGAATTTGAATTTGAAAGCTTTAGTAACAATGAAGATGCTGCATTGCTCTCCTTTGAACCCATCTCCCTACCCTCCAACACACACACATGTACACGCACACACACACACACAATCAAACTCTTACACATGCACACACACACATAATATACACCTATAGACATGCACACACACAATCACAAACCTACACAAATGCACACACAATCAATTTCCTGCACATGCACATTCACACACGTGCACACACACACACACACACACACACACACACACACACACACACTCACACACATACACATACACAGACACCCAATGATTCAGTATTGTTCCCAGTGAGGCCCCTCTGCACCATGGGGAAGGTTGTAAACCATTGCAAGAGCCTGCAGGGCGGCGCTACTTTACTATGCGGATATTGACTTGAACAGAAGATGGAAGACTTGTGGGGGGGTTGGGTAGTTGGTGGTTGGCAAGGTAGCACGGAGGAGGTTTTGAGAGGGTCAGCCTATTTCAGCCTTAGGTCATTTCAGCATGCCATGACATTTACCTCTGTCATGTTATTAATAGAACAGGAAGAAGTTGCACAATGCAATGTTTGAGAAACTAAAGCAGGTAAAAAAAGGGACAAGGGTGATATAGACGGGTCCTTTGTGTGCTTCATCAGAAAAGGCAGTGTAGTAGTTTCATATTTTTGGTAAAGAAAAAAACATAAATGCTGTGACCCTGTTTTCAAGGAAACTTAAAGTCAGGATGGACAGTCAGATATAAAATGAACAACAAAGTTCAGCATAGTCAGCAACTGTTCGATGCACAATTTCTCCTATTGTGTCCAACAAAGGTTCATTTCTGTAAATGTCTACCTTGCTTGTGTTATTGGATTTCTCACTTCATGCTCACAACATAACATATTTTGACGCTATTCTGAAATTCCTGAATAATTCAAGTGTGAAAAAATATAAAATTGGAACATGGCATCTTTCTGGCCAATAAAACTATTTTCATAGACAGAGACGCAGAGTCAGCAGTTTTCTTTGACAGCTCTGACATCACTGTGGCCAAGAGGGAAATCATAAATGTCTCAATTCTATTGGACATAGAGACAGAGCGGGGGGGGAATGGATTCCAGGCCATTAATTGGCCAAATGTTATGACTGGACCATAGCTGGAGGTGGTAGAATGTATACAGCTACACTGATGGACTTGGTGGCTTGGTGCTCTCAGAAACATAGTGGTTCATGTTTGCAAACACCATGACAAGTTCTGTCCATAGGACATAGTGTAACATTTTATTGCATCAAAACACTTACAAAATAAGTCAGACCTTTTTTTTCACTTTAACAGGAAATAAAAGCAAAACTAAACAGTATTAAAAGCAATAAATTGCATAAACCTTTTAGTTATAAGCCAGAGTAAAAAGGTGTTTTAAGCTGTTTTTCTAATACCAATTGAGCCTCTTTCACTAATATTGACTGTGAGTGTTTCACAGTTTTCTGATTAAAAAAAAACAGCTTCTTCACTTTTATGTAACCTTTTTTTACATTGAACAAACAAGTGGAGGATCTAAAAGCTCGAGTTGGGACATGAAAGGATAGATAATCAGAAATGTAAGAAAGTGCTAAACCATTTATAGCTTTATAAACAAGTGAAAGGACCTTAAAATCGATTCTAAAAGGTGCAGGTAATGCAATTCAGACATTGCATTAGCTTGCCATTTTTCTGGTTTTGGTTAAAATTCTAGCCTCAGTGTTCTGAATAATTTGTCGTTTCTTAATGCTTTTTTTTAGGCAGACCAATAAAAAGCGCATTCAAATAGTCCACAAGGTTTGACATAAAAGCACATTTCAGCCTCCCTGCATTTTGCTGTCTTTAAAAGGGTCGTTGGCTATATCTCTTAAATTGAAAGAAAGCAATCTTAATAATACATTTGATTTGCAGAGTGGTTTTCTCTCGGGGATTGCAAAGCACTGGACGTTAGGCTAGGGGGGAAAAGAAGGAAAAGGCAGAAGGTAGTAGATACTAGTAGAGCGGTCAGGGCAGGGGGAATATTTGGGAGGGGGGGGGATATGGTGGCATAAAAATACAGCAGAAAAGGTGGGTTTTGAATAAGCTTTGAATGAGGACAGGCTTCTCTGGCTTCTCTGAGGTGAGTGGGGGGAGATTCAGCTCCAGAGAAAGCAAGGCAAGGCTATCCATGGTGTTGTTTGGGATGAGAAATGGGTTGGTACTCTTGGATCGGAGGATCTGGGGGGACTTGGTCATTGTGCCCATGTGGGTTTGCAACTTAAAATCCATCCAATCTAAAATTACTCTTACAAATTCTTACTTCAGGGTTTTGTCTGTAGAGCCAGACTGAGTAAGGTTAATCTCTTTTCGATTTGAAGGCAACCAGAAGTACCTCTGCCTTATCGTCATCCTTAGAATCACCATTATCATTGTTTCATTCAATACAATTGTGCCAGCTTTTCATGCCAATAAACATTGAAACAAATGTGGTGTTGCATATATTCAGAGGCATTCAAATTCACAATGAGCAAGGGCTCATTGTGTTTTATTTATTTACTTAATTTTTTTATTTATTTAAATGCCTTTTGCTGAGCACATGGCCATATCTAGTTAGACTTGACACTTTTAGATATTGTCCGTCCAAACAAATAGATATTCACTGAAGCTGTTCAGATTAAGAACCTTGCTCACGGTAGTGTCCTACCCAGGGTTCAAACCTGCAACCTTACGATTGTGTGTTCAGCTCATTAAACACTGCATCGTGCAGTGCTGTGCAAAGCTGTGTGGGCAGGACTGGACATCTAAAGATGTTAGTGATGTGGAGGTGTGCCTTTGTATAATGAGAACACATAACAAGGACGAACCAGCACAATGTGAACACCCACCACACACTCACTCCATTTTTAATTCTCTCTCTCTCTCTCTCTCTCTCTCTCTCTCTACTGTGTGACTGGATGCTTAGAAGAGAGGAAATGCTGTGAGCCTCAGCTTTATGAAGTAATTTATCATCATGGAAATAGTGGACATTTTTTGTGGTAGTGTTTGTTGAAATCAATGCACTGCCTTGTTTTGTTGGGGGGGAAGAAATCTATATTTGCGATTTAAAACAATATTTTTGATGAATAGATATGTACTATAGCAATCAGATCTTTACACAAGCTGAAAAACCCCATCCTGAAAGACTCTGTAGGCACCGTAGGTCTGTTAAACAAACCCAAAACCCCAGTGGGTTTGCCACTGCCATCCCTCACCCTCGGCATTATTGGTAATTACACACCTGTGTCTCACCTGCTTTGATGGTTCAGCTCAAGTTTTCCAAGGCCTCACATTAACATTTATGCACCAGTGCCAATTATCCTAATTTTATAGCCATTTGTAGGTCTGCCAGCTGACATTTGTTATGACAACGTGATTATAGTCTGGCTTTAGCTGCCTGTAACATTTATTCTACCTGCTCACAGTGTAATTATCTGTTATTTACACCACTGTGATCACACAGATTTATTTATTACAGTGCATTGTGTATGTGTAATGCGCAAGACAATAGCTGCATGATTTCCAAACCATATAATATATATATATTATTGTACATTTTTTAAATAATTTACAGTAATATTGATTCACGATACGAACGAACATGTTTGGTGATTACAGGATCATCATAAAAACAGCTTTCAATTTATTTATTTTCTTCCCCCAACATGCTTTAAAATCATCAAAACAGTATCAATATATAAATGTACACATTTTCAAAAGTAAAAATGCATTAGCTATGCATATTTTACATGTATAGTATTATACATGATCAAAAGTAAATGCCTTGAGTCTTCAAACGACTCCACCCTAAATCTGTCAATTTAAAGGGGTGTGAAGCACTCCGCAATGTGACTTCTTCATTTTATCTTTTTTACCCGAGCTAAGATATGGCCCTGCATCTGAAATTGACCCGTATTTTCTAGAAAAATGAACTAAAGTTTGCTTGTTTTGCAGCTACTAGCTCTAGACGGGCTGTGAGTGACGCCACTAGTTTGGTTCCTCTCGTCTGCTCAATGTATTCCTGTTACTTGACTGCTGACCTTCAATGAGCTCAATAATGAATCGTGGGGAAAGAAGAAGAGAAAAAAGGAAAGGAGGGTTTTTTTTTTTGTATTGCCCCAGGATGCTCAACTGAGGATTACCGAACAAAAGCCAACATTCTAGCAAATACAGACTGCTGGCCGCATTTGGCACCGGCGCGGGTCAGATTCGATCCGAGACCATCGTGCTCACTCATGCAGTCTACTTTAGATTTTAATTCAGGGCCATATTTTATCTAAGGTAAAAAAACAACAAATGAACCAGAGTCATATTACAGAGTTCTTCGTCCCCTTTAAGGCCGTTTGAACATTCAGCTGAAGTTTTTTTGAAGAACCGATGCAAAAACGAGTGATTAAATTTTGTTTCCGTCCACTGAATCGACACGTGAGTCAAATTTTGATCAGACCTAGTCCAGTCATCCCATTGGACTTACAATGGCTTGGAATTTTTGTCTATGTGACGGCTCTATGGTTAATAATGCAGTCAGCACGGGGATGGTTTAGCATTCTGTTTTAACATGGTCCAGCGGTCCCAGTGGATGCATCAGTGACAGTGGTTACCCCGAAGTGCTTTTTCTCTCAGAAATTGGGCTCTACCTCAGCTGTGTACTGAGGACCCTTGTTGTGAAGTTTCACAGCTCCAACTGTCATGCTGGCAGTTTTCTAACCCCGAAACAACACAGAAACGTCCATACTCCTCAAAAACTCAATACTGCGGCTTTGCTTCTCCTGTGTCTTTCTCAAAACTCCCAGGGACCGCTGGGATTGCACTGCCAGCTCTCTCTACTGCATGCTACCGGCTGTGTTTTACACTTCTCCCTGTCAACTTGCCTAATCACAGATTTTTTCCCTACTTAAAATTTAATCAGAATCACCAACGCTTTGTTATTCGAGGGTGTTTTTTTGTTTTCTGTGACTGAGAGAACTGGTTAAGACCAATATAATTAAAACTGTTTGGGTGATGTTGTTGCATTGTCACACAATTAAATTGGAATCCTGTTTGCTGTGCTGGTGCTTATTGCATGGCTTGAATGGTGCAGTCTTTTATACAGAGATATGGAAGTGGATTAGACCTTCTTTGTGCAGGGTTTCTGTCTCAGGTTTTATTTTTTGGGGGGGGAGGAAACTAGTGTCGGAGCAGCAGAATCAAATCTCTGCCGTAATGATCAACCCACATCAGGTTACCGAGGGGCAGAGTTTATGTCCCTTAATAACAGTGGAAGTGACAAGCACAAAAATACATGCAGTCTGCCTGTCTCAAAACTTTTGATTGGTTTGGTAACTTTATACACATTGGAGGCTAATATTATGTCACTGAGGTCCAGCTGGCCTGGAGATGGTTCTGTAAAGGCTCTCTACTGTAACTAAATGGGTCAGGGGTCCCAGCGAAGGATCCTTCTCAGAATAATTCTTGTTAACAGTGTCTTCGGCAGGCTTCATTCCAACATGCAAAGGTGCTGACAAACAGCGGGACACATTTTAGATCCATGACTAAATCTGTGTGCTGTGTTACTTTGAAGTAATGAACACCTGGATGGATAATTTGAGTGTAAACCTACCCGGCTCATTTTTTAAGCAAAGTATAATATTGTACTTTGCAGTGCGCGTTACATTTTTTGACTAAGCAAAACTGGCTATTTACAAGGCTTACTGAGCTATAGGAAAGAAGTAAACGGCATGTTTTTAATTCGGAGGGCAGCGTCAGAAATTAGAGTCCACCTTTCATTAAGTTGGATAGCAACCTGATGCCATTTAAATGTAATCGAGCGACCAATGAGGCAGTCTATGATGCTGATGTAGAGAAAATCTTGTGCTGACATCAGACAGGTCTTTGATCTTTTGCTATATTCAAAATGCAGGGTAGTTTTTTTTTCTTGTTTAATGGTTTCTTTTTGTCTCGCTTCTCAATTCCAGTCTGCTCCTTTTAACTATTCAAATGTTAAAATGAAGTAAAAAATCTATTATACCCCCTCGCTGTCTCTGTCTCTGTCTCTTTTCTTTCCCTCTTTCAACTTAGTTCAAAAAGACTTCAAACAGAAAGATTATTGGCATGACTGAATATAGCAATATTACCAAAGCAGAGCAATAAATCACACTCTTTGCCGTCTTCAAACTGTCAATTTCTTATTCGCGCTGAACGTCTCTTTCCGTTTCCCGATCACAAATTCATATTGGCTTCGGAGTGCAGAGGCAATGTCCTCCCTCCTTACAAACCTGCAACCTTATGTCGTGTGTCTGGTTCATTAACATCTGGTGACATGCATAGCCACGGGCAGGACTGCTTCCAGGACCAGGCAGGGAAGGGTGGTGTTTGAAATGGCCTCTGGTTGAATTAACTTGTTGCATTGGTCTTCTCTGTGATATGGCTGGAGGAAAGCCAAAGGGGGGAAAATCAGGATACGGAACGGGAATCCTGGAAGTCGATCCCTCTGCTGTGCTGACAGCCTCACAGAAACCCCAAAATGGGAGCCAGCTCTCAACAGCAAACTTCCCTCTGTGGACCAAAATGTTCATTCTATAGTTCGGTAGCTATGAAATGCCACAACCTGTGGGAAACAAAGGAAGCGGTCTCTCACGTTAAGGTGACTTTTGCATGGTGTGCGATCATTTTACGTGGTTCTGTTTACGATGGCACTGAAGAAGCAAAGGCTACAAACTTGGATTTTTACTCAACGCTTAGTAAACAGTCCAGTGCTGGGTATGGTTTATGGGTGGAAAATGAAAATGTTCTTTTCTGTTTCCCGAGAAGTATGGGAAATGTAGATTTGTCCATTATAAATATGTAATTATGAATTACAAGTCTTCCATGCACCATATAACATGATGAGCGCGGCAAAGTGATTGCATAAGATCGAGCGTGTGATTTTAAATGAGTTATCTTTCACACGTTGTGTCAGCACACACGTTTTTTTTGCGGCGTCTTTGCCAATTAAGAGAACGATGTGAGCAGCTGTGGTGGTTCAAACCTACAGCTCGTCAGTGGCTGTACAAGTGGAATGCGTGTGCACTTGCTGGCTTCGCTGCGCATGATAATATTAAGTCTTCCAACAAAACCAGGGGAAATGGATGACCCAGAGGAGGAACAGATGCGCTCATTGGGCCTCATTCGCCAATCATTCTACAAACAAATTTATTCTTAAGACTTTCTTTAAAACGTTTTTATGAGCATTCTGGCATTCACCAATGCTTTCTTATTTGGATTTTTTTTCTTGGGTAGAACAGAAGCTTAGAATGCAAACATGAGTTAATCAGTTAACCGAAACTTTGAAGAAAGTCTTAAGAACAAATTTGTTCGTAGAGTGAATGGTGAATGAGGCCCAAAGGGAGTAATGCGTTTGTGTCTAGTGCCTACAAAATAACTCTAAATAGGTCATGTCAGAGTCAGCTGCAGCAGTTCGGTTCTCTTTTGGGTTCTCTTGTCATGCTGTTGCCAAAAGTGATCACCTTACGTCAACCGTTGCAAGCGATGAGTATAGGCAGAACGTTAATGAACACAACATCATGATTTTGACCTTGTGGAACACCGCGCGTGATAATTTCAGAGGGGGGCTGGTTGCTAAGGCAATGGCCTCACTGTGAGAGTTGAGGGCATCAGGCTAAGCTTACCCTTCAGCTAAGTAGAATGTACCAGAATCACCAGAGCTCACTGGCCTTCTCCTGACCGTCACTGTGGCACAACACATTAGCTCCCCAGAGATTACACTTTTACTGTGTTTCATCTGACTTATAATCACTTATCCCAGTGTTTTTTTAGCCAGGCGATTTCACTAAATATTCGTCTATGCATTTTGCGCTCTTTCTGCCTCTCCTCACTCATGCTTAATAAAATGTTTTAATATCAGCTGTTCCATGTTGCCATGAATGGATTTGATTATGTTTTTAATGTGTGAGATTTAATTAATTCATGCAGTCGTTAGTAAAGTTAATCCCATTTTTATTTCCTTGCGCGCCTCGCAGACTCCACCCCCAGCATGCCCCAGTCGGTGGACCCGCCCCCGCTGCTCCCCCCATCGTGGCTGCCAGCCAACAACGGGGAGGCGGGGAAGTTCTGCTGTCTGTGCGGCGCCTGGTTCAACAATCCCCTGATGGCTCAGCAGCACTACGAGGGGAAGAAGCACAAGAGGAACGCAGCGCGGGCGCGGCTCCTGGAGCAGCTGGCGGGGAGCCTGGACGCCACGGAGACCACAGGTCAGGGCAGGGTCACGCGTAAAGGTCGGGGTTCAAAGTGGGGTCCCATGTCAAGGCGGGATTAAGGCAGGACCAGGCGAGGGGATGGACAGGGCCATATGTCAAAATGGGATCAGGGTCAGGACATTGCAAGGCCGGGTTGAGGTCAGGGTGGCTTCATGGTAGGGTCAGGAAGAGGTCAGAACGGGGATGAAGGGCATCTGGTAGAGATGACATTGAAGATTATCCATTTTAATGCTATGCAATTATTTTGTGCAACATGATGAATAATGTAAAACAGAATTGTGCGCATTGGGGAAAAGGGAGTTCAAATTCAAACAGAAACACAAGTATTTGTGAGAAATATTATTTTTAGTTTCTGTATGCATAGACCCACTCGGATAAAAATTTCCTCATAATTTTCCATTGCACAGTGATGTATAGTCCGGCCAGAGTCATGCAGGTCTTAGAGTTACTCGAAAACAGCGGGTGAGATCACCCGCAATCCGAATAACAACACCAACAGAGCGGCTGAGATGTATTTTGCTTAGCAGATGCGATCATCCACTGCGATTTACACAGATTACATGTGCACAGATTTTACCTATCGTTCATCTTTTGGCAATATACATAAATGAGGAAATAAATCAACAAACAAACACTTGCCTTGTATATGCAAGCCCAGTTTAGTAGCCTCAGGCCGATCCTCCGTCCCTCGCGACCGAAGCTCTGCATACACGCAGCTTATGCTGCGTAGTTGACTGTGTCTCAGTTCTGACATTGTGCAAGAAGCAACAAACACCGCTCTCGCCGTCACCCCCCCAGTACCGTCAACTGTAACGTGCCTGTTTCAAAGGATTTCCCGGCTCGCCGCCACCTGTGTGTTCGGTGTCATGGCGCCACTGGCTCAAAAGTTCATTTGACTAAACTATGACTAAATGTCTGTGAGTCACACAGCCTCAGACCTTTCAGTTTTAAAGCAGCGTCATTTTACACGTCATTTTTTCATTTTCTATTTTGCGACCCAGATTTGTAAGTGCCTTGGCTTTTTTTTTTTTTTCCTGGGGGTGAAGGGGAGGAGGAGAGTAGGGTCGGGGGGTAAGCTTCAACAGCCTGGGTTCAGCGCTGAGAAGCCACGCAACTGTTACCTATACAGTACGTCTCTCGCGGGTTAAAAAACAATTATCAGGTTCGACGGCACAAAGTCGTCATCGAACCGGGCTCCGGTGATAGCGATTACACTAAAGCACGCGGAGGACACGGAAAATGGAGACGTCAACATTTCACCTTTTCAACATTCAACATTTCACATTAGCTACAGTTTTTAAGACAAGTGCCTCTAGGTTTATTTTCTGTTCAAAGAACCAATTATATTGTCGCCGCTTGCGAAAAGAGCGCACTTCACCAGACTTCCGGTTCAAGTGTTATGCTTCTGGACAGAACTGATAAATAGAGACCTCTTCTTTAAGAGAGCAGAACAGTTGTTTTTAAAGTGATTTTTTTTGGTTTACGTACACAGCAGAGGTTTAAAACACAGAATGTGCGTGTGAGACTAGTGATGGGAGATCAAGGCTTTGTGGGACAGAGCTATTGCATGCTGTTAACGACACGGATTTGAGCCAGTCATAGCGTTTGGAGAGTCTTAATTCTGTCTTTTGACTGGCGCATATCGGTCAGTCATCGGAAATACCTGGTAATGCCGCGTTACGGTCTGCCGTCACTTCAGACATTCAGTCTTGGCGGAGGGATACACATCTGTGTCAGCGTTGCCTTCACACTGCAGTGCGAAGGGTATTCGCTGTGCTGATATCTGAGCTTGTAGCTCCTCGTGATGATGATGGTTATGACGATGACGGCTGAGGCATTGAGAGAAACACGTCCCCTTTCCATGACCCGTATGGATCGTTGCCTGCGGGTGAACGGAGTGGACTCTTTGATTCTGCGGTTGCCCGTATGGATCGTTGCCTGCGAGTGAACGGAGTGGACTCTTTGATTCTGCGGGTGAACGGAGTGGACTCTTTGATTCTGCGGTTGCAACTCGCCGAGTTCCACGGCAGCCTTGAGACAGCCTGCCCATCACAAGGCTTCGTGTATTGATCAGGTTAATTTGCGGTCTCCCCGAGTGATGTGCTGGTTATGGCTCTGGAGTATGCTAGCTCGCTCACAACCCCCCCCCCCCCCAATGGAACATTAGCTACAGTAAATCAGTAAGAGATCATCCCCATCACGCTCTGAGCCAGAGGCAAGCACTCTCAAGTGAACGAATGGCTTAGACAGGATTTTGGCATAGACATTATTTCTGTCCTTCTTCTCCTTCTCCTTCTTCGTATTCTTCCTTTTCTTCTCCAGTAGAGCAACAAATTGATAATACATTTTTTTTTAAATGGGTTTTATCAAGGCTTAATGCACATTGCATTTGAAAGGCTGAATATGTCTCGAGTGTGAAGTCAGCAGGGGGTCATGACCTGGCCGTGAAGGTGAGGTTGTTGAAATTTTATCTGAGAGAGAGCGAGAAAGTAAGAAATAAAGAAATAAAGAGAAAGTTCAAGAGAGAGTCTCTCAGCTGTTGCCCAGTGTTGTCTTTTAATATGCTGCCTGTTTATCTTTCAGATGAAAGACAATTCTTCCCACCCTGCTGCAGATACGTTTGTCTTATTTATTTCAGTGCATCTCAAATGAGCACTAGCACATTTCAGCAAACGTCTGCCTGTGTGTATACAGAAATGCTTCGATGTTCTCTGTACTTTTAAGAAAGTTCTACACAAAGATTGTGTATTAGGTTATCCAGACAGGACTTGTGGCATGTTTTCGCTGAATCACTTCAAGAAGAATGGAAGCCAGGGTACTGTGGGACACAGAGTTAGTGATGTGTGAGTGTCTGTGTGTGGATGTGGGTGTGTAAGTTTAGAAGAACATCATTTAGAAGAACAAGCAACAATCCAGCAAATATCCAGTGAGCGTAAAATTGCAGTCCTTTAATAGCACTGAGAGACACAATGCACAGACAGACACACACTAAACACTGATCCAGACACCCACGTGAACACTGTCACTCATCCACCCACTGTGACAGAATGTGCACGAGCGCATACACACACACACACACACACACACACACAAATGCAGAAGCGTACTGACCTCACACAGAAACACTCACCCACACACGTTCACGCACATACACACGCGCACACCCACGCGCGTATGCACACGCACAAAAAACACGTACACATGTGCAAACAGTTACGCACTCTCGCGCCCACATTTGAGCTCGGGAGGACGAACTTCAGAAAGAAAGCAAGTCATCCTCCAGCATCCCAGTGTCCCACGCTGTTGTCATTAGCACGGCCAGATAAGATAACGATCAATTTGCCTCAGCACAGAGTAAGCAGTAACGAGCCTGAACGAGGCAACGGGGCAGCCCCTCAAGGATACAGGGAGAGAGGAGAGGGGGACAGACAGGGGGGAAGAGGACAAAGGGTGAGTCAGAGACCGAAAGACGTCGAATATTAAATATTGCATTTACAGTCATTTTAATTTACTCCCAGTCTTTTATGTAGCGTTCTCATTTTGGCATTACCTTGCCTTGGCAACATAAATTTCCTCTTGTCGTGCCAGTAGAGCCGTTTTAATTTGAACGCAAATTTGAATGAGAATATATTAAAGAGATTGAAAGGAGGAGGACAGAGAACAAGAGAAGAGAGGTTATTCTGGGAGCTTAGAGGAGGACAGAGAGAAAGGGGCTTTCTGAGCACTGATATGGGGAGAGAGAGAGAGCACAAAAAAGGCATTCGCGGAGGGGAGGAACGAGAACTGAATGACAGTTCTATCATGGTTTGGCTTCTGGGTTTATGATCCATAGCCCACTGTGGTTAACCCATCTTTGGAGAGCTGGCCTGCAGCGCTCCGATAAGCAGCCGCGATGTGACATTTCTGTAAACAGATACCTGGGCCATTTATTGTCTCTGAACACCTCAGTTGAAGGAAACTAGCCTGGTGTTTATTCAAAAGCTTTGGCAGTTCTCCAGATTCAATTATTAAAGTTTTTGGAGATATAATTATAGAATAGTTTTACCCATAATAAATACAGTTTTTAAATAATATTTTGCTCACGTCATAATAGTAATGCACGAGTATGAAAATGTGGGTGAATTTTGTGATGTCAATTTTGTGCCCAAATGCAACAGTATTTTTATTTTATTCATATATTTTCTGTATATTCTATTTCTCTAAGATGGGACGAGAGAGGGAGACTGAGAAAAATACCTTTGCTGCTTCTTTATGAAAACATCATAGTCAGTTCATTACTATTATACTAATATATTATGACTATTCACTAAAATAAAAGCCAAAAACAAAACCATGGTCGCAAATCATCAAAACGACCCCCCCCCCCCCCCCCCCCCCAACCCCCACCCCCCCTTTATGGGGCAATGTATCTCACAATCTCACAGCCTTCCTCATCAGCCACACAAACAGGACCACAATACACGATGTGCTACAAAGCATGTCAACATTGTTATTCAGTTTGTAGTGAGCATATCAAACATCAGGCGGCGTGCAGAGACAACCGCCCTCAGCGTACTCATACTAAATTCGTAGACCCCCCGTTTTGAATTTTGTTTTGAGTTTTGTATACTCAGACAGAGAGAGAGAGAGCGAAAGAGGGAGAAAGACAGACAAAAAGAGCTATTCCCCACAGAGAGGGTATTTACCAGCAAATGCTTTATGACATTTAGAAAGATTTTGTGCATCATTCACGTGGTCTGCTGCTCAAGTCTCCCTGGACTGCTCCCAATCTCCTCCCTCTCCTCGTCCTCCCCCTCGTCCATGAAAGCCTCTACAAGCGTTGGGTCTTGCACTGAATAAAACAGCAAGCGCCCGTTCAAGCACAGCGAATGGCATTAACACACATATCTTAACCAAGATCTCATAGCGCTTTGCGTCTAAATTGTTTCTCACAATTTGGAATTCCGTATTGCGTTCATCTCTGTGCAGGCGATTCCCAATCGGCCGATGAACATTGGCCGATTGACCATGACCCTGACCTTGAGTCGACCCCACCTTGAGTCTGGTTCCTCCCAAGGTTTCTTCCTATCTACTTCCAGGGAGTTTTTCTTTGCCACTGGTGTTGCCTTTGGCTTGCTCTTGTGGGGGTTTAGGCCACGGTTTTCTTTTGTGAAGCGTATTGTGACAATTGGTTGTGAAATGCGCTATATAAATAAATACTGATTTGATTTGATTTGATTTGATTCCCGAGACCATCTTAACGCCCCAACGACCTCGGTCAGTTAAGGGGAACGCAGGCAAGGGCTTGTTCAGAAGCCACTGGCTGCTTCTGTTGCACTCTGCAGTCCAGCAGCTGAGCTGCACCGTCATTGTGTCAGATGAGCGTGAGCATGCGCCTGCCACGGAAAGACCCCTGGTCGACCGGAGGGCCCCGAGATACCATATGGAAAATGAGGCGCCACCTTTTGGGGCTGCCCGCCATAGCGGGCACACAAATCATTGATTTAATCATAAATCAATGATTATTTATTGATTTATAAATAATCAATCAGATCCTTTCGACATACAACGCTTGTTTGTGTTGACTTATGTTCTGCAGTTGATGAAATTTCGAATTTTGGCCTGCTCTGCATTGGAGTCGCACATTTTTGAAAATCGCTTCCAAATGTGAGAAATTGTTGATTAGATTGATTGATTAGATTTAATGGGGTCTGTCGAATACCTCACACCCCAGAGTGTTTCTCTGTGTTTTTTTCCCGGCCTATTGAATTTCGGGGGATAAATAAGCCACTTCCTCGCTTACATTGACGGAACAATTACGATGTCGCGCATATTGTTGATTCACCATTGCCTCCGCGTCATCTATTGATTTAATTTGAGGCTTGATTCAAGCTCTGCTGATGACCTGCTCATTCTCTTTTATCTAAATTTGCCCTTGCTTGTAGCAGGGGGGCTTTACTGCTGAGTGGAACTTCATTTCCCAGAGAGGAAGGCACCTTGATTTAGCGCCGGTGTCTGGGTAGAACTGACCTCTGGAGAAAATCCATTTGCCGCGCCGTGTACAAAGCCCTTCGCCGCGGTCGTCAAAGCGCGTCCTGTCCGTGTCTTCGTAAGATTGTGAATTAACGGGGATGCGATCTGACTGCTGTACTGCGGCGATGCACTGCGGTTGTCAAGGGGATCCGGAACTCTGGAGCTGAAAGCAGCTTGTTAACTGAGACCAACAGTCGCTACGGTGATATTTTCGTGTCAGCCCCCAGGAAGGGGCGGGGCCACAGATTGCTGCCAAGCCCTTCGGAGCCTCACAGCTGTGCTCATCCTCTCTTTAGATGAACGCACTTACAAAACGAAATGCGCTCGTAATTGAAGCCCTCTGATCACTGGCAGGTGAACCAAGGTAACGACATTCAGAGGCGCAGGCACAGGAAGTGCTCTTGAAGAGCTTTTTTGTTCTCTGATTTGTAGTGTGTACTTTCAGCTTCGTCATTGGGAATGGAGAGCTGGTTGATTGGTGGTTGTCAGACGGACCCTTGTGATTGGCCTGATGAAAAACATCACCTGTGCTTGTTTCTAAAATGATCTCAGCGAAGGGTTTAGTTCACATATAAGGCTGCCAAACTGTTCAGCAGGGTGACATGACTGTCAGGTGTTGGATGCTTCTACACTATAGGTGTACACCGCTGTCACTTGTGGTCAGGCCGTGGATGCCCCATTCGGGACACGGATGCCAAGTGCAGCTGTTTCTGCTCCACACTTTCCGATTCTCTACATCTATGTGCGTGCACGTGTGTGTGTGTGTGTGTGTGTGTTTGCGTGTGTGTGTCTGTGTGCGCATATGTGTTTGTATATTTGTGCGTCTACATCTATGTGTTTGTGTGTGTGTGTATGTGTGTTTGCGTGCATGTGTGTGTGTGTGTGTGTTTGCGTGCATGTGCGTGTGTGTGTGTGTGTGTGTTTGCGTGTGTTTGCGTGTGTGTGTCTGTTTGCGCATATGTGTTTGTATATTTGTGCGTCTACATCTATGTGTTTGTGTGTGTGTGTGTGTTTGCGTGCATGTGTGTGTGTTTGTGTGCATGTGTGTTTGCGTGCATGTGTGTGTGTGTGTGTGTGTGCGCAGGTGTCTGTGTGGAAACATTGTCAGCTGCCTCTCGCTCCACGCTGATCTATTTTTAGGGTCCTGCCGCTCTGTGCCACCTGCAAACCCTTTAATTAGCTCACATCTGTTTCCTCCGTCACCAGCGCCGCGAAAACCGTTCCTATCCGTTTTACAGGCCCTCTCAAAACGTTTCTCTGCACCGGCGCCTCCTCACCCCCTCCCCTTCCTCCCGGAGATGCAGTCTCGTTAGGGCTCCGTAGTCGAGGTCCCCTGCTTCACACTCTTGCTCTTTCCCTGTTAATTATGCCTTTTTTTAGCCACCGTGGAACTGCAGTTTTACACATTCCACATTTTCCGACTCGCGATGAAACGGGAAATAAAGTGCTCGCGCAGAGCGCCGGCGGAGGACGACGCACTTTTCCCATCATTGTCTGAAGATACAGAGGCTGTGCAATCAAAACGCCTGAACTACAGCTAACGACATGCTAATGCTGTGCGGATATTTCCAGACAGGCTATATGCAAATTAAATTGTAAATTTATGTAAAAAGTGAAGTTCGGGTTTCTACAGCTTACATGGGCTTATACTCCCCCAATGTAATAAAAGCATAAAATTTATCAGAAATATATAACAAAAATAGGCTCACATTTAAAAGGGCAGTATTGTAAATAATGCATATAATTGTATAAATAATGATGCAATATTACACATACACAATATAATAATTAAGTACAATTATTTACTTTGAAAAATAATTGTACTTCATTATTATATTAATAGAATTGAACATTTTTATTAAATCATAATCTGTTTATAGATTCATAGATTTGTAGATTCAGGCTTTTTTTTTGATGATTTTCTAAATCAGCCTCGCCTGTTTTGAGTGACAGCTCATTTTTGGTTTTGTGTTAAGGTGTTTGAGTGTGA
Organism: Ilyophis sp. 1 JC-2022; assembly: GCA_022702515.1. Lineage (NCBI taxonomy): Eukaryota > Metazoa > Chordata > Actinopteri > Anguilliformes > Synaphobranchidae > Ilyophis > Ilyophis sp. 1 JC-2022. Next base: position 102,371,056 of record CM040405.1, read on the forward strand.
AGTGTTGTTTTGTGTGTGTCGATGCAGGTCTGCGAAGTAGCTACTCGTGCAGCGTTTGCAATGTGATTCTCAACTCCATCGAGCAGTACCACGCCCACCTCCAGGGATCCAAACATCAAAACAAGTGAGTGACCCTTTCTACTAAAACAAAGGCAGTGCGCACATATTTGAGAAATTCCACTTTTCCGTGGATATGAAGTGGATATGACCGATGAGGAAAAGGATATTCTTTTTTTAAATTTGTTTCAGATTTTTTCCCCATTTTCTCCCAATTTAGTAGCCAATTGAACCCCTATTCTAATTCAATTCCCCCCGTGTAGCAACCGCTAGAGAACCACCACTATACAACCCCGTCAGCCGGTAGTAGAAAAGAGGCCGCCACGTCCTCTACAGGGCGCGACTCCTCAAGCTCCTGACCGTGATTCCAACTCGCCCGGGGCCTTATTTGCGCAGCGATTCTCTCCGAGCCCCTCCCCCCACCCGGAAGCAGCCGCCAATTGCTGCTCCCACAGGGCACCGGCCATGCTCGGAATTGGCAGGTCCGGGGCACGAACCCCGATCCTCGGAGTACAACTACAGCGCTCTTACCGTTGTACCACCGCAGCGCCCAGGAAAAGGATATTCTTAAGCGCTGTATTAAATCCTAAGTTTAATGGTGTAACTAGCATTTCAACCTGCAAAGATGAACTGTCAGTTATAGTTTAAGGAAACCCCAGCCAGCTTTGAGAGAGAGCTTTACATGAGGGCACAAGCAGAATCATCTTACAAGTCGGACTAAACACCCAGGTCAAGTGGTCAGAAGGTAGTCCAGTGAGAGAAACGCAGCATCGTCTTCCTCTTTCTGGTTCTCATCGCAGGTCTACGTCCAATAGCATCACTGCATGTTCGTTTCGGGGGGCCAACAGGGAAATTGGGTACTGCAAATTTTGGAACCCTAACTTTGTTTGTTGAGTGCCAGAGAGTGTCTGGCAGTGAAAAGGGTGGAGTTAAGCTTGTTGTTTAGTGGTAATAAATAATAATAATAATAATAATAATAATAGGCTTTATTGATATACCACCTTTTATATAGTAAAGTAGCACATCATGCTTTACAGAGACAATAAAACAAAGAAAAAATAAGAACGCATTTATAGATCTAGATCATATAGAATAGTTTGTAGGGTAAAGAGCTGAGATGTACACAAGACATCAAATAACAATAATAATAAAAAGGCAATGAAACCCTATAAAACATTTATTAAAGTGCAATCAGAACAGTAGGATAGCGAAAAATAAATAATAAAAAAACCAATATAACAATAACAGCAGCTCAGTGAAATGTGAAAATAAAAAGCTATTTTGAGCTATAATTTAAAACCTGGAACTCTGGGTGAATATATTGTGGGGAAAGTGTACTATAGTTTGAGGGTATAAGAAGTAAAACAGCTCTTCAAACAAGCCTTTGAGACACATAAGACTGCATCTGTGGTCTATCTGAGCATCCTCCCTGGTATATAAGGTACACGCATGTCTTATGTACCCAGGTGCCATCCGGCGTTTGCCTTTAACAACCAACATTGCAAATCTAACTGGGACCCTGAGCATGGATATAAATTCTGTAAGAGTGTTACCAGACCTTTGTCTGCTTTGTGCTGGATAATCTATCATTTTTCAGTGACATATTTTGGGTGGCCAGAGCACAAAACATTGCAATAATAATAATAATCCAGTCTAGATTATATAAAATAATGGGTAATTTTCTTAACATCAGATGGATAAAAATGACCTTTTTTTCTATATTTCTGAGCTGATAAAAAATACTTCAGTAATGTGTTTAATATTTAATTTCACTTTTTGCTCTGAGTCAAAGATTATCCCGAGGTTTCTAACCACAGAGTTCAAGTTCTACATGTTAGAGATTGTATTCATGCAATACAATTCTTGTTGCCTCTTGGGACCAATTAATGAATAGCTTCCATTTTATTTTTGTTTAACTGAAGTGAACCCGGTTTGAAGGTCTTTCCCCAGGATTAACAATTACATACTGTTCAGTATCATCAGAAAAACTATGGAAAGACACAACATTTTCATGAAGGCCATCACCAAGAGGGTGTATGTACAGTGAATCCAATAAGGGACCAAGAATTGAGGCCTATGTAAGCTTGCAAACAATGTTTGTTTTGAATTTGAATTGCCGAAAGTAACAAACATTCTTTCCTGCTTTTTTTGTGTAAGATAACATGCAGACTGTCACCTAATCCTACTCATTTTTTATGAAGCGCAGTACTATTCTGTGATCCTGTGTATCAAAAGCAGTGCTCAAATCCAAAAGAGTCAGCACATTGAGATGTTCCAGCATCTGCATTTAGCCGAAGGTCATATACCCCTAGAATAAAGGCAGTCAATGCACTATGATGATGGGACCGAAATACTGATTAAATCAAGAATGTTGTTATCAGACATATATTGGCTGAGTTGACAAAAGACTATCTCTTCAAGTACTTTACCAAGAAAAGTTAGGATAGAAATGGATCTGAAATTACTTAAAGAAAAAGTTTCTAGTTAGACATATACAGATTCAGTAATGACTTGACAATAGCTGTTTTTAGGCTAGCTGGAAAAATCCCTGTGTAAAGTGAACTGTTTCCAATTAGGAGAACATCACCAGATTGGTGTTAAAAACTAAAATGTGGTAGGACAAAGATTTAATGTTTCATCTCCAAAATTGTTTTCAGTAGGATCTTGGCATCAGTTTGATGAAAAGGTGTTTAATTTCTATGTGCTGGATAATATGTATGCTATCATCGTTGTCAATGCATACCATGTTTGATCAAACAGTCCCCATTTTTTTTTTTTTTATAATTAAGAAATGCTTCTCACCTTTAGGAAGAGTCCTCACCAACATATGGAGATAGCTCAACTGGATTTAATGCATGGTCGATGGTAGAAAAATTAACCTTTGAATTTGTTTTGTTTTCTTCGAAAAGATTGTTGCGTCTCCCTACCCTGAAAGCGTTATTGTAGCACCTGAGAAGCTATTTAAAGTTCGTAGCTCTCCATTTTCATTCTGCTTTTCGGAAGTTACGTTTCAGCTCAAAAGTGTTTCACTTTTCCATAGCGGTCTAAATTTGACAGGTTTTATTTCCGCTTTAACTGGAGAAACCTACAGAGCCATTTTAACATGGCTATTAAAACCGTGTATCAAGTCATCTACGGATAAATGACTGATAAATCATACCTGCCGAATGTCACCCATTGCTTCCTGTAAAAACCACCGTTTCAAGTGCTTTTTTCCACATGCAATGTCATTCATCTTTATTCAGCTGCCTGGAGAACATTATTGCGCATGCCTCATCCCACAGTTATGGCTATCAATTGTCTGGTGTCTGCAGTCTGCAGCGTAGCGACTGGTCTCACTTCCCTAACAAGTTCAAGTTCTTTTTTTTGCTAAAGTAACAGAATGACTCTATTAAAGAAAATATTATTTCAGAGAAGGATCCATTAAATAGCTTAATAAAAATCAAGCAAACAGCAACACGGTGTTCCATGAAGATAGTGCAGTATAGTTCCTGCTTTTGAAACTAAAAGAGTTTATTTCTGCTTGACTTCATTGTCATTGAATTTGTGGCAATGAAAAAATGTTTTTAAACCTCCTGCCTCGCAAGCGATTACCTAACTCTGAATGCTCCGCGCAGACATAAGATGAAAGCAGTCAAACAGCCCCGTCCCTATTTTTCCTGTCCGTAATTGTGCAGTGCTGCCCAATTCAAATTATCCGAGGATATTTTGTCTGAAAGTGGAGAAGGACGTGCTCTAATTCAGAAGGCTTTCGTTAGGGAATTAACGTACATGAAGGTTCTTTCGCATATACGGTCCTTTTCCCATCACGTAACCAGGTCCTTGACTTAGCATATTGTATTTTTATAGTATGTGTTTCTTTGGTGTGTGTGCGTGTGTCGCGGTTCAGTGATGGAAAGCATGTTCTGCCGAGGGAGGTAATGGTCAGCAGATTGCTTTCATCATGTGAGGCCATGTTTCGGCGAGGGCTCGATTGCATTCCCGACAAAGGAATTAACGGGTCTCACCTGAACGCCCTCGCCAGATGGGAGCCGCGGCGTTCCCTCTGCGTATGCCTGAAGGAGGACGGGAGGGAGGCAGCTTGGCTTCGAACACATCGGAGAAACCAGCTGACGCGGTTCAGGCCGTACCTTCATTATGAAGAGATTCTTTGTAGTGGGACTCACCACTGTTTCGTGCTTTCTTTATTCATTTGAATCACCTCAAGGTGAGAGGATTTTGTGCACAATACTGGGAGTACAGTCATGGCCATGAAGAAAATAGCCACAAAAATATTTTTTTTTTATTGAAGGCAATGCCTATTTGAAATACTTACCTCTTATGAAATGTATCCTGCAAGTGCACATAATACAGCTTTTAAAATTCTTCTTCTGGCCTTTGATTCTCTGACTGAGGCTCACAAATCAACGCTCTCGAGATGCTTTCAAGTTCATTTCCGCATGCATTCAATGGCGGGCTTTCTGAAGGCCTGACCCGAGAAGGCCTTTGTGCCGTTTGTCTCACACACAGCAAGGTTAAATTCTGCTGTCGAGCGCGATTAAAGGCTGTCGGAGCTCCGCTCGTTACTCTTGACAGGTGTGTGGTGCCCCTGTTGAGGGCTACGTTCCATTTAACGCATTTTCTAAAAGAGCGTGACCGTTTCGAAAAGCCATTGGCGTCTAAAGGCCTGGCAGATAAGATGAATTTACTGGCGACACATACACTCAACCCACTGAACCCATTCCAGTGCACATTGGTTTTGTAAGATACGTAACATCCCTTACAAAACTGGATAGATTTTGTTTTTCACAAAATGTTGCCAGGGGTTTGTCAGAGTTTGCCAGTAGTGGTGAACTAAAAATCTTGCCAGAAGTGAATGACAGTTCCCACAAAGCTAATTTGCATGTGAAAATATGAGCTTGCCGCAAATGTGGCAACAATGCCAAAGGTTTGGTGCAAATTTGCTTTAAGGCCAGTATTTTTGTAAGGGATTCTACATGTTAATATGTGGATCTACACAGCCTATTTGAACGAGTTGCCCGGCAACACGTTGCCTTGGTACAGTTGGGAGAATCTCTCAGTTGTGCTTGATTCTATCAGATGTGGAAACAGCACCATGTTGTGATTTCATGAGACAGGGCCAGCCATTACCAAAGGCAGAGATAGCAGCCCTCAACATGGACGGGCCATTATCCTAATCAAGGATTTCATCAAGCAGTTCTAATATGAAATATTTAAATTGAGAGATAAGAACAGAAGGACAATGGACTTGTAATGGTGAGTGTGGAAGTGCTAGTGCATATTACAAAAACACTCTCTGTAGTTTTATTATAGTTAAATAAGCCAAAAGTACATTTTCCAGGCCTGGAAGGATGCAGATGTCTGTGAAATTCATTGTCTAATGACTATTTGTCTAATGACATTTCAAATAGATCTGGATAAGCTGTCTTGTACAAAAAGCATAAACATTAAAAAACACTTTACAAACACTGAGTACCAGTACTGAGTACTGAACACTTACTTATGCCTTGGCAAGCTTTTTGAAATGTGAAATTAATTAAGATTGGTCTAATCCGTTTCGTGTGAGTATTGTTTTCTTGTTTCTTTATACAAAGTAAACTCCAACTGTCAAGTGAAATTTTTCTGTCGAGCACTGAACATCTCGATTTCATGACCGCGTTCTGCCATTATAGACTCTTTTATTTTTTCTGACGTTTTATTTAGCAAATTATATACTAGGAATGGGCATGGTTACATGTTTAAATGGGAAGGCTCCTGTATCTCTTTAGGATGGGTTAAAAGGTAATTCAACACAACCCAATTCATTCATTACAAAAAATTGGTTTAATAAGTTGTCATAGGTTTTTTACCAGAATATTGAAGTGCATCATTTAGGGGGAAAACATATTTTTTTTGCGGAAGAGAAGTTCGTGCAACTTTCTATACCTGCTGAATGAGCGTTCTCAAATGCAGGCCTGATTGTGATACGCTCTGTAAGAAACTGAATGGTGATTGAATACCTGGAATTTAGTTTTTCACATCTCCAGTTGATATAAAAAAGCTGGTAAAAATGGATTTTAATAGAGACGAGAAGATGAGTGTCATTTCTGTTTGTTCTTTTTTTTGGGTTATGTTTGTACACTTTGTTCTTTTCAGATAGGTTGACAACTTGGTGCCAGACAGGGCACTGTTCATTTTTGCATGTTCGTTTTTGAAAGCTTACCGGACTGCCATCGAAAACAGTATTTCAGTTTTCTGCAGATGGCTTAAGGATGTGCCCTGGTTTGGTACTGGAATTTCTACAGTGGACATTTTAAAATCTAAATTCATAAAATTATGACTTTCATAATGACTTTGTCAGGGCATTCATCGCATACCGGCATCGTGTAAAAGTTTAATAACCAAACCCATGCCCATCCATATTATAAACATTTTCATTTATAAAATTTACAAGCCATACCAGTGGCGTTAAATGTAGTGTTTAATGTAGCTTTTTTCCATTTGTGATGCCCAATTGCAATTGTAGGCCTGCCTCATTGCTTCACCATACTCTATCGTTCAATGTGCCGGAGGACTTTACAGCTTACCTGAGTCTGGGCGATATGTGGTCATGACATTTCGGCACTGACATGGTCAGGGTCTGACTCCTGACCATGGGGCGCGTCACTGAATGTAAAAAGATTGCTTTAGCTCTACATGCTACCTGAGAGTTAATTTCAACTTTGTGTTACGGTAAAGTGGCATGTTCATTACATTACATTACATTATAGGCATTTAGCAGACGCTCTTATCCAGAGCGACTTACACAACTTCTTACATTTATCCATTCCTATCCTATCTGGATATATACTGAAGCAATACAGGTTAAGTACCTTGCTCAAGGGTACAACGGCAGTGTCCTACCTGGGAATCGAACCTGCAACCTTTCGGTTACAAGTCCAGTTCTAACCATTATACTACACTGCCGCCCCATGTTCAGTAAGCCCTCCGACCATAACTGGTTGTGTGTGTGTGTGTGCGTGCGTGCGTGCGTGCGTGCGTGTTTGTGTGTGCGTGTCATGCCTTTTACATTTCTAGTTCCAAATGATACCATATAAAAGGATAGATTTGTTCATTGTTGGTGCCACCCTCGAACATCAATCAGTCAATAAAGCAATTAATAAAATTTGATTCAACGTGCAGTTCTTTAGAAAAATTGTCACATAGAGCGCGTGTCATATTATCAGTTCAGGTCATTCAGGTATAATTTGAAAGATGACGCTACTGTAACAGAAATCCCCTTGAGCCACAGTAACAGAATCATTGAGATGTGACGAATCTACAGTGTGCCTTATTTTAGACGGAGAGAAGTCCTGATGTGACGAAGCACACTGCAGAAACTTTTAAAAAGTTTTAAATCCGCTTCAGAAGAAAGATAAATAAATTCAAACGTTAGTGTGGAAAATACTGGGAAAGTGTCTCTAAAGACGAACATTAAGAGCACCCTTTTTCCCATTTCAGTGTTGAGCTGAACTAATCTGAGAGGAGGTGAAGAATTCGCTGTAGTATCAGGTATCAGAAGGGGAGGGCAGGCACAGGACCTGTTATGGAAACCTTATTGATCGCTGGAGTGAAGCTGATGCTGTGGATTCGGGGACTCCGCAGCCCGAAGGGAGGGGGGTACACTTACGAAAATGGGCAAAAGTGAAGAAATTGGACCCCGCGGGTCCCATGTAACTCTGCACACGGTTGGTTGAAACGACGCGATTGCTTTAAGGCGCTATAATTCAGCTCATGGCAGTGACACACGGGAGCATCTGCAGCTACAATATGGAATCCTCAGCATCCTGGGATTGAAGTGTTTTTTTGTTTTTTTAAACTTGAGGTACGTTAAAAAGGTGAGTTTTTAATTTGGGTAGTAAATTACTTAGATGTTGCGTCTGATTTCAGAATATGACAGGGTACAGTATGGCACATAAATATCTGTGTGCTCTAGGAAATGCCCTGCTAGCCTTTCTTGCCTATTGACATTTTTGGGATGAGCAAGAAGCCAACTGCCTGAGACCATGTTGGTCAAGCGTAATAACATGGGGTAATGAGTTCTCTCAGGTGTGATGTAAACTGCTGAGTTTATTGCGCAGCTCAAAGCTGGAACGGCTGATATATGGCCATTTCTTTAGGTTAGGATTTAGTAACAGCCATAAGTAGAGGCATAACGGCATTTATTTATCTTAGGTAATCCATTTTTTAAAGAGATTAATACAATGCTTGTCTGAGAGTTTCTGATTTATGAATTAGTGATTGTCTTGGTGAGCCTCAAAGGTCAGGAAACTTCAGGGAAAACAGATAATTTGTTTTTTATTAGAACGGGAGCTGTAAAGGTTATTCTTTCGTTGTTTTTTCTTGAAGGTTTTGATGCATAGTTTTTATTAGTGAGCTTAGCAGCTGTTCATTAAGTAGCTTCTGTGTGTACCTCAACAAGGTAAACAATAAAGTAACCTTCAGGAGGTACGGATGTCGGAAAGAAGATTTCTAATAATTTCTGTTTGTTAGTTTGCATTTACTTTATGTTTGTGTTAGTTTATCTAGTTAAAATTTGTAAGTATTTTTGTGCATTTATGTGCATTTTTATCATGAGGGCTGTGAGTGGTGAAGTGCTTGCATAGAACTTAGAAATTGCATAAAACCTGGAACAGTAACAGTTGGCCACCCTTCGACAATTGAATTCAGCCAGGGCCACATTCGCCCTCTACAAACTCGCTGGCCCATTTTTGACGACAAAGAAAGTCATTCCAGCGCAGACTGTCGTGCGTGAGTCTCGGATGGGGACACATTGGGGTCGCGCGTGTGGAAAGCGGTGATGTGAACATTCTTCCAGCTTCAGGGTTGGCTCCTACTGCGTGTGTGGGGGCTGTGTGTCAGCAGGAGGGGTGGGGGGGGGGCATCCCTGACAGCACGGCCGGGGCAGTAGGCAGGGAACTGGCAGAGATAAGTGTCCCTTACGTATTTCTAACTCCCACCTCCTGGTCGCCAGGCTTCCAGCTCACCACACGCAGCAACCTTTTCTGTGGCAACACTGGTCCTAGGGCGCAGCAGGGAGGGAGCTGACTGGGAGACAACCGGGGCAGTGCTGACAAAACATGTTAGCAGCTCTTATGGAACGCTGTCCCCACAGTAGCACCCCACCCCCCGCCGGACTTGTGTGCCACCAATTCAAGATTGGTGAAATTTCCATTTCTTCAAAATGTTGCTCGGTCTACGCGGCCAAGCGCCATTATAGGAGCCAGCTTTGGCCAGTGGAGAACTCCCCCCTACCCCTGGGGGTGCTGGCCACTGGCCTCTCTCTCAGGACTGAGGAGTCTCTGACGTCTCTTCCGCCAAGATTACGCGCGCCTCCGCACAGACACCTTCGTCCTGGGTCGCTTGCTCACGCTCATGTTTGACGCGCCATCCGTTTATGCGGCTGGGTGTTCATTTACCGAAGGAACCGAGGTCACATGCTGTGCTCGGCGGTTTCCTTAATGACCGCGCCGCACTGAAATGGGTTAGGCCTTGTGTTGGGGGAGAGGCTTTGAGGTTGTCCCTCCATACTTCCTCTCTTCATCTCAATTATAAGCCAATAAAGCAAATTGAAATTTAAATTGAATTCAGGGGAAGAGAAAGAGATGGAGATAAGAGCCCTTACATAGCTTTTACGCTCGATTGTTGCCTTACGTCGAACATGGTGTCAGTTGCACTAGCTTGACGTTGGCAGGTACTTATTATGACAGATGTTCACACACATTGTCAGTTGTAAAAAAGGTGAACTCCTAATTCGCATACTGTGGAATCTAGCTTGGTTTCTCATAAAATGGCTGAGTTAAGCTGGGAAGAAGACCATGTTTTTCAGATGGATAAATTTGTTCTCTTATTGATTTCTTGCTTAAAACAAAGATATATTATTGTCCAGGGGGGTATTCCATGAAGCAGGATAAGCAAGTTAGGCCGATAATTCTAAAATAACACTATAAAATTACCTCAGAAACTTTCCTCAATATCAGGAGCTAACAATATGTATCACTAAATCACACTCCTAAACCAGATTCTAGTACATTTTCATCAACTGAAATCTAACTAATATGACGATACAGCCTTATAGTTCTCACAGTTATCTGGATAACTTGATAATCCTGTTTTGTGGAATACCCTCCCCCCTCCGATGTAATAATTCAAACACAAATCAAAAAAAGAAAATAAGCTTGTATTATAATGTCAGGGGTAGTGTTAGGAACGAAGGACCAGACGCGACAATAGGAGTTATTTAAGTGCTCAATATGAACACCACAAAACGGAAAGGAAAAACCCGCAAACAGGGAATACTTACAGAACAAGAAAAATAATAAACTCTCCTTACAACGAGAGACTACGCTACCAAACTCAAAGCGACCCGAATAGGGCGAAAACTAGAGATTAAGACACAGAAAACCCTATAGCTCACAACGAGGGAGCCGAAAAACACAAACAAGAGGTAACAGAAGACGGCGAAGACAATCTGTAAAGGACAAGGAGACAAAGGTGAAAATAAAAGAGACAGGATAGAAACGAATAACCTAAACTAAGTTTCTAGTAAACTCTCAAACACCTGCAACAAGTCCCATGGAACCACAACAAGGTGATACAGTCGATGCAAAATGTCAGTCTTACACCGTGGATTACCGGCTTTCCTTGTCAAAAGATTGCCAATATGGAAGCGTCTAACAGAGGTGACGCGAGGTATAAATAATGACAGGAAATACGGAACAGGTGAACACACTGAGTAGAAAACCCAAACACACGAAACGACAAAGAAAACAAAGAGAAGAGACGCAACACGAGCGCTCCCCAGGGAAGTGGTCAACAAGAGAAGAGCAGGCTGAGAAACCATGACATATAATTATTAGGGTTGCCACCCATCCATTATATTATAATGATTCAATAAGAAACACAACATTTTATTCTTCAGTACCGGATGATTCCGTATTATAAGGGACGGTTGCCAACTTTAGTAATGACTGCCGTCAACTTTACACCCAGCTTACGCCTACCCCCTATTAGGAGTAGATTTTAGTCCTGAGCCACATTGGACGTTTGTTACCGCCAAAACTCGTGCAACTGATGTCAAATTTATGCCTGAGTGAATGTCGGCTGTAGTCCCGGTCATAAAGTTTTTATTCTGCTAGCCCCAGGTGTACAGGAGACCATCAGTGCTGGTGGCCAGATTGTGAAATGGGGAGAAGGAGACTAGGTGTTCTAGTCATACTGGTGTCACCTGCACCCCTGCTGTCTCAGGTGCTCTATTGATCGTTGACATTTAATAACTCATACGGCACCGCAGATAATAAACATACAGCGGTGACCGACAAACTTTTCCGGCCAAAGAACTGAACTATAAAGGCTGATACAGCACATAAAGCTTACTGCAGGTAAACCTTTCCCTTCTTTCCTCGTTCTTCCCACAACAGATAACTTTGCAGCTTAATTCTACAGCTCATTGCGCTTAACACCTTTGATCACTGACTGCTGTTGTTAGGTTTTTGCTGACAGCCATGACTTTCTTCTCTTCTGTTTACTTCTTTCTTCTCTTGTCTTAAAGACACATCCGACACACAAATCCTAAAGGTTTGCGCAAAGGTTTCCTCAGTGCAGAGAGCAAACCTTTGTTTGTGTTTGGGAGCTCACCGTAAACACCTAGCGGAGAGAACTGCGGGAAGGCAAAGTCCACTGGACTAGAGTCAAAGGAAGGGCAGCTGTGTGTTTTGAGGGATTACTAGTACCGAGCGGCTGCTGTGAGCCCGACTGCAGAGTAAAGGCGGGATAAACCACGGCTCGGCCGAGGAGATTTACCGGGGAGACGAGCGCTCTGCTGATACAGTTGCCGGGGATTATAGCTCACGGCGTTGGACATGCAGTCACCGGTTTCCCTATAAAAACAGACTTCTCTTCCCATCATTGAATGTGGGGGCCGGGGGGTGGGGTGAGATGTGAAGGGGTGGTGGGTGCGTCTCGTGTTCTCATGTTACGTGACGCATGGTTAAAGCGCTAAAATGCTAGTTGCACCAGAGTAGTAAGAGAGCACTTGTTTGCATATTGGGGGCCTCTCTTAAGGGACCCGTCCTTGGTACCACTGTGCACAGACCCTCAGCTGTCTGGCCACCAGATCACCAGCAGGTTCATTACCATACAGACGGTTCAGACCTCTGATATTGTCACACAAAGCGAAATTCTCTTCGCTAAATCCGCTCTAACGGACTTTAAGATGAGTGTCACTCTGTACACTCTGTTAGGGTTAAAACTATTCTATCAGACTTGAGTTTACTCCAAACCTTTTGCTGTGTAGCGGTCAGCACTTCCTCAGGCTGGCCAGTAGTGTGTGTCTTCACCTGTGCCTCTTTACCCCTGTTCCCCCTCACCGCCCTCCACCTCCTGCTGCCACCCCTGGAGGTCTGTACCCATCCCTTCAACAAGATCTACAGTCAGTCCTGCCAACAACACACCTGCTGTTTGAGGAAGGGCAAATTCTCAAGGAGGAGGAGACTCACTCCCGCATAGCACCTCCACTGGAATATAGATGTTGGCTCAGTTGCCAAGGTGACAAAGATTCAGTCCTGCGAGGAGAGGGGTTCATTGTCACGGTGTCATTCATAGAGACAGTCAGGACACTGGTCACAGGAAATACAGCCCCTGAACGTGGATGGAAAATCAGGCCCTTTGAAATCACCTTAGCCATTTTCATACAGCTTTTTCTTGTCTCCAAATTTGCCAACCGTATTCATATTCCTAGGCCCGGCCCGCAGCTATGATCTGGGAAAGCCTATGCACAAGCTTGCATTCCATGTTAAGCTGGTTCTGCTTTTTTTTACTTTTCCTCACACAGAGATGAAGCACGCCTGCTGTAGCAGGCAGACTTCCGGTGCTCGATGAACCCCAGGAGTTGCTATCATGTGGTGAGGCATCAGCCTTCCTCCCTGGGTGACCCCACAGCCAATGCCTCCCCGTGGGTTGCCATCCACAGTAGCCACTGGCATGGTCAGGATTTGATAAGCTTGGTGTTTCGTATGGTGATAAATATTACATGGCAGATTTAAGCTGTCATCATTACAGATTGTTTAGTGACCTCTGCCTCCAGCTAAAGCTACCCCTCAATTAATTTGACAGAAACAGAAGTGACAGACGTGAATGCTGAAATTAGCACATGTTGGTTCCAGGCGTAGTCCTGGGATGAACTCCAAAAAAAAAAGAAAAAAAATTATCTTGTTATTAGCCATAACGTAACCTTGTTTCTTTAGAACAAAGTGGCTTTCCATCACTCTTTCTCCTTAGGACAATAAATCACAAATTGGAGAATTTTTTAAATAACATTTTTAAATTAGGTTAACTGAACTATGTCAAATCTGTATTTCTATTTTAAGGAAAAAATGTTGAAAATGAGAGTTCAGTGTCGGTGCAGACAAGGTTCCTCATTGCAACTTCATATTCCGTCACGCTGACACCATTCTGTGGTGTATATTCTTATACACTATCAACACACCCAATGAGTGAGGCAGCCTATGAATTAAATCTATCTGACTATTGGTCACACCTGCTGAATCTCTGGGCAGATTCCATTAAAATAGAAAGACTTCTTAGCCTTGCCAACTCAGCATGGCCCTGCCTGTTGAGTTTTGGATTGCATGGTGCAGTATCTGGGGTTGCCAAGGTGACCCAGCTCAGATTATCCACTCTGTGACAAGGCAGGTTGCCTTTTTCTTTTTTCAGTCAATTTCCAAGGTGCAAGCTGGCTCCCTGCACTGCAAAAAATGTCTGTCTTAGACATGTGTTTTAGTCTTGTAATGAGACTTAAAATCTTATTTTTTGTCAACATTATTGTAACCCCCCACCCCACCCACCAATATCAACTGTGTGTACCATACTGGCTTTCTGATATGTGCATTGCTTTGACAGTATGGAAAAGATGTTGATCCCATCAGCCATTATCTTAACCCGCTGGCAAATCTTGAAATGAGTAAAACTATCTCACCCCACTGGCAGATAGTTTGTCTTATTTAGCAATAATTCACTTTAGTATAAGATTAAAATGGTTGTTAAGATTTGGTTTTTGTGTATAGACAAAGGCATGGCCAGGGGGGGGCACCGGCCGTCGACCGCCCATGAACTGTTATTGGTCACCCCCCGTGCCCCCCCCGATTGGTTCTCAATTGTCTCTGAGCCAATGAAAAGGGTTGTTGGAAATGCCCCTGCCTGCGGGAGAGGGTAAAGTCCAGGTGCTCTATTATTTTCACTCCAAAATCGCAGGGCTCAGCTTGGTCGTATGAAAAAAGAATTCCTGTCATCAAAAAGTATTTTTTTCCAGCCCTTTCTCCGTCCTCTCTGTTGCCCTGAACTGCGACGGTGATCTTTTGATCGCGTCGGCTAGGGGTTCGTTGTGAAGTGCGAACGAATGAGTGCAGCGCCTCATTCAGCCGGTGTGACCCCGGGCTGGTTCCCCGGGCCTGATTGAGGCGAGGCGGGATCACGCAGGAGGTTAAACGCAACAGGGGCCGGTGCAGATTTGTGTCTGACAGGGCCTTGCCCTGCGCAGCGGTGGCTTTGAATTAGTCTGCCATAACGTGATGATTCAGGGCGACAGGCCTGGAGGTTTGGGGAACAGAATGTCTTATTAGCCATTACTGAAATATATGTTGACAGCTGGGATTTATTTATTTATTTTTCTTTTTTACATTCCGTGTCTTACAATGCGGGGAGACAGCGACGGGGGCACGGTGGGGAGCTAGGGGGGGTTTAGGAAAAGTCAAAGTATACTTTGTTGACCCAGATTTCACCACGGCTTTGTCACTCATCACTCCCTCCCCTACATCCCATGCCTCTTGATTTGGGCTTAACCCCCCCCCTCCCAAACTCACCGCCATGCCCCTTCCCACGTCACCCTGGTCCACCAAGCCTGCGTAATTTGTGTCGCTCGCTTCAGTCATCAACGAAATGGCGAATCCTCGACGACTACCAGGACAGCCATTTGTTCTCTTGTCAGGCATCAGTGAGCAGCACGGCCCCCTCCGGTCTGGCCTGTCCGCGCGGCGGGTGGTTAATTGAGACGGAGGGACGCGGAGACAAGGCGGAACTGATAGCATTGGCCACGGCTACAGCGCACGGGCCCTCTCGCTCTCTGCTGTAGTACGCACTTATGACTTTTAAAAATCCACCTCAGCTCACCGCTCGCCTCAGCAAAAGGAGCCTATCTGCACGCCGTACGTCGTTCCTAGGCTACGACGTCCCCCACCCACTTCCCCCGACGCCTCAGCTTAATTAATTGCTTTAATTAAATGGCTGTTCTTAAATATATCGCTCAGAAATTTAAAAAGGAGGGTGACTGCGAACTGCTGTGGCTTAGTAATTTTGTTGTGATGTATTCATCGGCGCTGTGATCACCCACCTTGAAATTGAAGTAATAGTGAATGTGTAGCCTGTCGTGTGTAAAGGGGGTCACAAGCTCATGTACAAATACATCAGAGGAATGCATGTGCGTCTGATGTAGTAGGCTACTGTGTTGTGTGGGATGCAGGTGGTAAATTGAAAGGCCTGGCAGATCTGGGAGGAAAAAAAGCAAGTAAATAGTGGGGGGAAAAAATAAGGTTTGAATTTTGTACCATAATTGCTGAAGGAAATATATGACTGAGAAGGTTGTTAGTGAAACATGACCAGGCTCGACTGAAATATCTCCAGAAACTGCAAAACTACTAGGGAAGACAAATGTTTCTGTGTGACAAATGAATGCGAGTTACTTCTGGTGACAAAGCAATGAAAGTGCTCTCTTCTGATTATTATTCAGCTTTTTCTGAGATTTTGTGTCTTCCAAATAATTAATTGCACCTGCGCATAACTGTGCCATAGCTCCATATACCTCCACATAATGTGATATGACTGCATGCTAACTGTTCTCAAGGTGACCATAGCTGCCTTTCTGGAGCGTGTGATTGGGAGAAGAAGGCCCTGTCACAGCTGCGTTGTTCTGGCTGACATCGTGAGTGACTCCCTCTCTCTCTGTTTTCTAGTTTAAAGCAGCACCAGAAGTGATGGGCCGCCAGAGAAACCAAGCGGAACGGCAGAGGGATTCGCAAACCTGCGTGACCTCAGAGAACGTGCCGCCCTGCGCATTCCAGACATGCCCCCACTTCACTTCTCGGCGGGGGACCGGCAACCTTTGCTTTCACCGGGGGTCTGACAACTGTGCTTAAAGCCAACAAAAAAAGACAACAAAACTGTCCTGGAAGTCATTGAGGCGTCGGAAATCAGCCGCTCTTCCACCTCCTGCAACCGTGAACTTTAAATGATGTCAAAAAATGGTGGAAAGAAATTACGACGTGATCCATTAACGCCAGGCTGAAGTTAAAGAATTTCCGGAGTGTTTCTAGTCTCCTAGCCAAAGATGGGTCTGAGGGAGAGGGGAAGGGATCCCATGCCCCCGCCCCCCCCTCCCCTTCAAGGATAATATGATATAGAACATTCCAATTTCTAGTTGGGAAATGCTAATAGTGATAAGCTAGAAATGTGCCATGTATGTACAGTAGCTACTACAGTTGAATGTGGTTATTTATTGTGGCATTACATCAAGGTCATTACATCATTACATCAACCTGCTGTTTTTGCAGTAATGGATCTGAAATGAGGGGCAGCACTGAAGTCTTCATGTTCTCCTCTTGTCCACGTGGGTTCCCTCCAGGTACTCCAGTTTCCTCCCGCAATGCAAAGACATACAAGTTTGGCTAATTGGAGACTCTAAATTGCCCATAAGTACATAGTGTGTGAGTGAATGGTGTCTGTGCCCTGTGATGGATTGGCGACCCATCCAGGGGGTATTCCTGCCTCTCGCCCAATGCATGCTGGGATAGGCTCCAACCCCCCTGCGACCCTGACCAGGAATAAGTGGGTTAGATAATGAATGGATGGATGGATTGACAGGAACTGTGCCACCCTTTCCTCTGACACTCAAGAATCTGCCCAGGTAGCGTTCAGTTTTTGCTTTCTGTCACTACGGGCAACACCAATGTGCGGGAGAGAGGTCAGCCTTGATTGGAAACTTTGTGAGGCTCTTTATCATCTGGAAACACCCTCCTGGGGCCCCCTGGCTGTTCGGGTCCTTTAATTTTATGCTCGGACTTTTAATGGGCTTGTTCCTTGTGATTGCTCTGAGGCCAGGCATTCTCACCCTTGAGAGGTCACGTGACCCTGTTGTGACATGATCATCTGGAAACAACAATGTTTTAACATTATGCCGTTGTTAAAATAACAATGCTGGTGAATTTTTTTAACTGCGTTGATGAAGTGTACTCGTATCCAGCCTTGTGTAGGGATTCATCAATCACACAGAAAAACAAAACAGTGAATTGTTATATGTGAACTGCATCACTACATTATTACCAATTTTGACTTCATGACATCAGTTTTTGGACATGAGGGACAACATAGTGACAGACCATGGATAAATATTTTTTGTTTATTTTAATTTAAGTGTATTATATTTATAATTTATTATTATTTTAGTCAAGTGTACATGAGGCTGTTTTCTTCAGTTATTAAGGAGAAGAGGGGGGGGGGGGGGATTTTTTTTAAATCCAAATTTTCTCAAGTCGAGATTTATGACCACCATATAGGTATTCATTCTGTATTCCACATGAAACTTTTCAGCAAAAGAGTGGGAAAACACACACTCAGACATACACGCATTTTGTTTACCTTTATCGGATGAAACAGGGCAGTGTTCTCTGTGTAGATAGTCTAGCTGCAGCACAGGATGCAAACTAGGCAGCTGGCTGGCTTGTTCATCTCTTCTCTTTTCTCTTTGCTCCCTAACCCCCTCCTGACCATTGCTGCCTCCCTCACTGGAAAACAGAAAACCGCTTGAAGATTCCTCTAACCATGTGAAAGCACTGCTTCTCCACATCGACAGCATCAACTATATGAAAAAAATGGACCCTGTCAACATTATTGTAACCCCCCCAGCACACCCTACCCGCCAATATGTGTGTATCATACTGGCTTTCTGATATGTGCGTCGCTGTGACTGCATGGAAAAGATGTGTTTATCCCGTCAGACAGATTGCAGATTGCAGACAGATCATCTGCTGTCTTCACAGTTGTTGTTTTTTTCCCCACTGTAACGGAATAACCACTTTAACAGCACAGTGGGGTGCGTACTTGAAATACTTGCCTGATGTCTAGCTGTCCGTGTCATTTCTTACCTTCCCCTTTTTGTTAACAAGGGGTCCCTTAAAGCAGCAGCACCTTCCCACTTTCACTGCGGACGGAAGGCTGGCTGACACGATGTCACAAGCTGTAAAATTTAGACGTAGCGCATGATGTAGCCTATGATAAAACGACGCCGACGCCGGTCGCGACACCGTCGCTGCGCGCAGCGCTTTTGGTGAGGCCGTCCCGCATGCATCCCACTTCGCTAAAATGGTAGGTAGCAGCCATCTTCTTCAGAACGCACCGTACTATGAGCGTCGTTCCCTTTATCGAATCGCCTTTTCACATCACATTGTTTAAAGATGTTGACGGTTGACCGAAGGCTCGGTCAGGTCAGGTTTTTGATTTCACTGGCCGTGTCATGATGATTTTCTTTCTTTCCCCAGTCAATTCATTGACATGAAGATCAGGAACTGGGCAGTTTTTAAAGGTGTTACCTCATTGACGGCAAATGTACATTTCTGCTGGAATTCCCTTTAGCGTACACTTTTATGCATCCGTTGACAACGTCTGCATTTATTTCATATTGAGTGACTTGATAAACCTTTATGCCCCAATTTCAATTCTATATTTTGTGAATTCATTCACCAATTCACCAAAACGAAGGCTAATCTGTTTCGTTAAATTTTTTAAATTCTGATATTTCTTGAAAAGTAGTATATGGTTAATGCAAACAAAATATTCATAGCCATGCTATTAGTTGTAAACCGAGGGAACTGGTTAAATTGACAAAGACTGTATTTTCGATCGCCATTCTCTCTGAAGGATACCTGTTGTATTTTATAGTGAGTGTACTGGAGGCCAGTGTCTTTTTTAATTTATAACCTGCACTTGAATCACTTGCGTTCAGATTACCTGGCCCAATCGAAAAAGCCCTTAAGCTGTTACAAAGACGAAGGGAGGCCTGTTTGTGTCTCGGACCATTCATAATTAAACATCCTCGCTGTTAGGTCTTCTGTCTGAGAGATAAAAACACACTGTTGTGGAAGTGTATCGATGTCCCCAAACACTCCCCTTGCCTCCGGGAAGCGTGTGATGAATCAGGAGGAATGAGAGAGGGATGGCAGCAAGGAAGGAGAGAGGAGCGAGGGATGGCGAAGCAGAGGGAGCAGTTTCTCCTCAAGTAGGCTGTAGCCCGGGCTGCCAGATAGGTCCCTAGTTGAATCATGTAGCTCCCATGGTTGTTTTGTGGCTGGTGTCCATGGGTCTGAGGTTACCAACGTAGTCACAACCTGATTGGGTAGAGGTCACTAAGCAGCTGCGATTGGTGGAAGTAGTCGGGGCACAGTGAGGGTTGGGAGCATGTAGGACACACAGCAGACTGTACAAAAATTGTTCATCAGTGTGGAAGGGCACATGTGCACATGTAGGCCTGGCTACAGACCGCCGAAAGGTTTGTGGAGGTCAGGGGCAACAGGAGAGCAGTTGAGGGCATGGGAGAGTAGACCCCCTGGGCTACTGTTCCCAAACACTAGAGAAAAAATGAAAAGCAGACACGGCTTTGCAGAGAATACTCACCTCATGTCAGAAGTATTGTCTGAGTGGAATATGGTGGGACATGTCATATGGGCCAGTTCATGTTGTTTACAGAAGTGCACTGTGTACAGTCTACTTGAAGGGCTTCAATTGTTGGGTATGGAAGTGTGTGTAATGTTTTGAGTTTTAAAGTAAAGTTGAAAACAAGATATGTGAACTTGACAGTGCTTAAGTCTCTCTCTCTCTCTCTCTCTCGCTCTCTCTCTCTTTTTTTTCTCTCTCTCCCTCTCAGTTTCTGTGTCTCTCTTTGAAATTTTCTCCTTCAGCTAAACCTCTTCCTGTGACATTTAAACAACCTTAAGCTCAGCGTGCGATTTGAATGTATTTTTTTTAAGATTGCTGGTGAAAGCTGTGAGATTCATCGTCTCAGGCTCGGGATACGGTGAGACAGCTGCAGTCGCGTACCAGCTGAGGCGATTCAAAGAGATTGACAGGAAAGGACACATTTACCCAACGCTTGGAGCGCCGGGTCTACCAGGAGCAGGAGGACTATTTCTGTCACCTCCTGGAGATTTAGGAAACCCTCGCCCGTCGACATTGACAGCAGGATTCCCTCGAGGCGTCCTGCTCTTGCATCATGGCCGCCAGCGCACGGCCACGTCTGTCTGTCTAAAGAAAAGCTGCCGATGTCATATATGTCTGTTTAAATTAAAGTTACACAGACAAGTTTGACTCATTGACCCCACGAGAAAGAACATCAATCCCCACACAACACACGTCCATGTCTCCTTCAATATGTTTTTTTTTGCAGATACTACACATTTTTGATGTTCTGTCATCCGTCCATGTAAAAACAGCTGTGCACATCAGTCAAAAATCTTGGGAGATGTGAGATTCCTCTAAATGTGGACCAAAATATGTTTTTTCTTTCCCAGAATGCTGATGGACACAGAGGAGGCAGGTCTTACAGCCTGTGTTGTATCCCTTGTCTGAATGGCGCTTAGTGAAAGCTGAACCTGTGCGTTATCCTGTTTTAGGGGTCGTTTCGTTGCTGTCGTTCCCTCGATTCAGACAACACGAGCAAGCCTTCATCATCAGCCTGTGCAAACAAGAGCCGAAGAAAGCATCCAAATGGAAGCGTGTGACAGATTCTTAACACAGCAATCCGGCTCTACCTGTGTTCTACAGAACTAGACTGCATTAAAGAGGGTAAAAGCATATCTGAATCTCCAGTTAGACGACTGCCTGGCATAGCGATCGCATGATGCTGTTCCAGTTTTGTTTATTTCTAAATTTGTGTTGCAATTCAGACTCCATGGCAACACACAGTTCAGATTAGACAGGACGGGAATGCAGCTGTGGGTTCTCTGCAAGGCAGGAAAGAAGGGCAGCATCATCAAGTTACAAAAATAAATTGGGATAATAGCCATGTCCTTTCATGTTCCCCCTCAGCAAAGTTTATGCAGCATGTCTCCGTTTTTACTCTGCCACGCTCTACTTAAAAGATTACTCGGGGTCTTGCTGCTGCTTTGGCATCGCCTTAACGTCTACTCAGCCATTGCCTTCGGTTTAAAAAAATCTTCACCGGGGAAATACTGCATAATGATACACAGCAAAGACCGTAGGGGACGCGTAACGCGTGATCCTAATCGAGCATTAAAAATCCTTTCAGGTCATTCTTATCAGATCCTTCTAAGTCTGTCTGTGAAACCAAGATGGCAGATACCGGTTCCAAATGGTTTCAAACCCAAATTAATATTCTCCATACTTCGAAGGCATGTTTGTAAAAACTCTTATTACCCATGTCTCACAGAAATGCTCCCAGTACTGAACCGTGTCTTTGCCACACATCAGCCTTGTCAGTCCTGGTGAAACTGGACAAATGAACGAAAGGCAGATGCTCATCTGACAGCCGTGTGACGCCTCTTCAGTCAGATTGATCATTCAAACACAGCAAGTCCCCTGACAATAGGGGCTTTGCTGTCTCTGTGTAATGACAATTGAAGTTTAAATGTTGAGTAATTCGCTAGTCAGGTATATTGATAGCGTTAATCTGCACTTTAGCCATGTTGCAAACATATCTGTCTACACATTGTTTTGCAGCATTTCCTCCAGCAACATAGACAAAGACTATTCTCAGTTGCAATGCTTATGTAATGATCATACCAATTCCTCATTCTGCAAAAGATCTATCATTGGCCATTTTGTAGTATAACATTGGAAAGGGAGGGAGACCAGCGTATCACAATACCATAAAGGGCTCTTGCTCTAAAAAAATTAAAACTGCATTCAGGTATAAATAAGAGCCAATAAAAAGGGCCAATACTGCAACAATTATGGCTGTTGAATCTCACACATAAGAACCTCAGAGTTACTGATTGGCCAACCGAATGGGCATGAGCAATTCCTTATTCATAATTAACGCCTTATCAACATCAATCAAAAAATCATCAAATTTATATCAAACTTTATTACTGATTCAAAAAGGTGAGTATTAAGCCATAATGAAAAAAATACTCATTAGATGGATATGTCAAAATAAGGTAGCCATTTTCTATGTCCCACATTAGAACATGTTGAATGTAGTAAATATGTTTTGGAATTGGTACTAGTTACAAATCAAGTTAGTCAGTTTTATCAGTCTTACAATCATTCAATGGTATCCGTTGTCTGTTTACGATTTTCATTAGATAATTTCTCGTCATTGTCTTCCAGAAAAATCTGCAAACAGATAAAGCACACAAAGTTGGCCTGTATGAACAAACTAACTCGATTTACTGCCATTTACTTATGATTTTTCATAAGCCACTTCAACTCACTGTAAAGATGTTGGATAAATTGGTTTAAACCTGAGGTTCTGCCACAGAGATTTCAGAAGAAATGGCAGACTTCCCTGTTCAAATTGGACAAAAGGTTCAATTTCCCCTCTAACTAAAAACTAAACAAAAATTGATCAGAATACAAAAAAAATTATACTACAGAAACAGCATGCCTGGGAGCCAGAATAGAGGCAATATATGCAGCTTTATTTGTTAATTTATTTATTTGCAGAAAAAGAAACATTTTCCAGACAGAAACAGGTTCATACTGGACGTACTCCATTGCTTGTAATTATTCCCTCACATTTCCCCATTTCCAGAAGTTTTGCAATGATACGTAAACGAAACAAAAAATCACACCCTTAGCTAAACCATCCCACAACCCCAACGCCTTACTTCCTCACCCTGCCCACTGGAGGATTTATGATTTATTAAACATGGCTCCCTCCATCCTTCTAAATGCATATTCATTTAAAGCAAATCATCCTGCCCTGTTGCATAAACTGACCAGACAGACATAATCTATCTCTATCATAATCTGTCATCATCAATTTCATGTCAATCCTTTAAAAACTCACGCTCTCCCAATGCAGTTGCACTGAAACACACAGTGGAATAAGGCACGTCTTGAATTGTCCCACAAACACAAATACATCATACAGTAGTGGTCAAAGTGCCTCACCAAGCCTTGTCAAGGCAGATAGCTTTTCCACAATCCATAACTGCTATACTTCCTCTAAATACCCCAGTCTTACTTGCAACCATCACAGATGTCAATGCTCATGCAATGTACACGTGTATTTTTGTGTCCACATGTGTAATGTATTGTGCTGGCACTCCATTTAAATTCAGTCAGTGTCAACAACAATAATAAGAAATCGTAATTAAGGCCTGGTTTTCCAGCTTGTTCATCACAGCTTTATTTGTTTTCCATTAGAATTAATCTGGAAAATGCATCTGTGCCAGATATAACAAAGTGTTTTAACTGCTATACGTTATCTGAAATGTCAGTCCTGGTGAAACTGGACAAATTAATGAAAGATATGTTTAAATGCAATATGAACACATTGAGGTATAGTTGTAAAACATTTCTAAAATCTAAATGGTGGTTTTCTGAAAAAGTGATATACTAATATAGAAACTTTACAGTCCTTCCTGTATTAATCGGTAGTAACATAACACAAATGTTTTTATGTAGTGATGATAACTTTAAAACAAAGTGCTAATTTACAATTGAGAAGGAGGAAATCGACATGAATTCACGTTTGTTTCAGATGTGCCACAATTATAAACCACAATTTTCAGTTTCGGAAACAGTACGTATTTCCAAACCTAACAACAGTTATGAAGAATCTTTTCATTGTGTTTTCTAATGTTTAGCATCAAAGCTGTTATTTTCCTCACAAGATGAAATCTGTGTCTAGAGGTCAGCCGGTTGAAAAAAAACATACAAAATAGAGTAATAACTAGAATACCAAATACATAATTTTAGAAAAGGCACATTTACCACAGACAATGGCACATTTAATACAGACAGCAGGACAAATAAAAAAACGCACTATTCCAGTTTGGGCAATGTTGTGGAGAACATTTATTTTAGAGCATCATGGAATGAAATGAGAAGTGCACTCTAAATCCTGCCTGGAGGAATGTCCGTAACCCTGCACAACCCCAAAGAATATCCACCCTCCCAAGAGGCTCTAACACGCAGACCCTCCTACCGAATGTCCGTAACCCTGCACAACCCCAAAGAATATCCACCCTCCCAAGAGGCTCTAACACGCAGACCCTCCTACCGAATGTCCGTAACCCTGCACAACCCCAAAGAATATCCACCCTCCCAAGAGGCTCCAACACGCAGACCCTCCTACCGAATGTCCGTAACCCTGCACAACCCCAAAGAATATCCACCCTCCCAAGAGGCTCTAACACGCAGGCCCTCCTACCGAATGTCCGTAACCCTGCACAACCCCAAAGAATATCCACCCTCCCAAGAGGCTCTAACACGCAGGCCCTCCTACCGAATGTCCGTAACCCTGCACAACCCCAAAGAATATCCACCCTCCCAAGAGGCTCTAACACGCAGACCCTCCTACCGAATGTCCGTAACCCTGCACAACCCCAAAGAATATCCACCCTCCCAAGAGGCTCTAACACGCAGGCCCTCCTACCGAATGTCCGTAACCCTGCACAACCCCAAAGAATATCCACCCTCCCAAGAGGCTCTAACACGCAGACCCTCCTACCGAATGTCCGTAACCCTGCACAACCCCAAAGAATATCCACCCTCCCAAGAGGCTCTAACACGCAGGCCCTCCTACCGAATGTCCGTAACCCTGCACAACCCCAAAGAATATCCACCCTCCCAAGAGGCTCTAACACGCAGACCCTCCTACCGAATGTCCGTAACCCTGCACAACCCCAAAGAATATCCACCCTCCCAAGAGGCTCTAACACGCAGGCCCTCCTACCGAATGTCCGTAACCCTGCACAACCCCAAAGAATATCCACCCTCCCAAGAGGCTCCAACACGCAGACCCTCCTACCGAATGTCCGTAACCCTGCACAACCCCAAAGAATATCCACCCTCCCAAGAGGCTCTAACACGCAGGCCCTCCTACCGAATGTCCGTAACCCTGCACAACCCCAAAGAATATCCACCCTCCCAAGAGGCTCTAACACGCAGACCCTCCTACCGAATGTCCGTAACCCTGCACAACCCCAAAGAATATCCACCCTCCCAAGAGGCTCTAACACGCAGGCCCTCCTACCGAGGCAAAAATAACCCTGACCCTTTCATTTAAAAAACCACACAATTCTGCGAATGTAAGGTCAAAGGTTAATAAAAAAAACATGGCTTTCTCTTCATGATACCTGCACTTTTAATTTACATCAGTTAGTTGTTAGCAATTAAAACATTTCTCCCTGCATAACAGTTCTTTACCAAAATATTTCCAAAGTACATTATCTAAACAGTTTGTGGAACTCACACTCATACTATATATGTACGTAAGTAGCATATAATTCATACTGGAAATAGCAACGGCGTGAAAAATATAAATTCCCTGTCGAGTCTACTGGTCTGTTCTCCTGGGTAATGTGAAACTACAGCATTTTTGCTGAAGTTATAGCTGTAGTTTATTCTTGGCCCTGAATCCTTTTCACAAGCCAGGTTGACTGCTCCTTACTCCGCCCATATGCATACTTATCTCATGGCTCCATCCATTACATACACTTACATACATTTAGTCAAGTGTTTATTTGTTTTGTTCTAATGATCAGTAGTTTGCTGTCATATAGGTAATTAAGTCAAAATGACAGGAATGTAATGGTATAATTCAGTTTAGTTCTGCAAGAGCAAGTCAGTTTGCAATTTTAAAAAAGTGCCCTTTTCAAGAAATTGAAGTTTAAATGTTCAGCAATTAGCATGTCAGGTACATCCATAACAATAGTCTGCACTTTAGCCATATTGCAAACACAGTTTTTTAGCATTTCCTCCAGCAACATAGACAAAAACAATTCTCTGTTGCAAATGTATGCTTATTATAGGAGTTTACACATTTGTAGGGGATCTCTATGCCCAGAGACACAGAGAAAATATTGGAGGTCCAGGTGCGACAGATGAGGAATCTAAAAGTGTTCAAAATGAACACCACTAAGACGGACAAAAATCCGTAGTGGACGGGGAAAATAAAGAGAACACAAATAACCTTGCGATAATAAGCGAGGAGCTCGATATGCGAGCAAACAACAAAAATAAGCAGTTACTTATCTAACTCCCGTTGTGGAATGAACAAAAGAAAGGAAGGAGAAAAATAAGCCTTAGGGCAAGAGCACTCGTAGGTATGAGTGGGGAACAAAGAAACCAAAACCTCTGCTCTGAAATAAGAGAGCACACTTATATTTTTCTAAATTGTACTGCTAACAAGTCTCGCATTGAGAAGCAAAGCGGTCGATAGCACAACTCCTATACCTTTACCAGCTAGAATTTTACATGAAATAACATGGAAGCAACAAGAGAAAGAGGATGTGGGGTATAAATAGTGAGCGGAAATGCAGGACAGGTGAATTCACTAATCACCGAGGCGAATGTAAAACCCGTAGCGGAACACATAAAAATCCAATAGATTGAAGGTAAATGGAAAAAGGAAATATTAAACGTGGAGATAAGGGAAGGAAGGCGCGATCCATGACAACATTAGTTCAGTGATTCTCAAACTCGGTCCTGGGGGACCCCTGTGTATGCTGGATTTCGTTCCAACCACAATTGCAATCCAAGAATTTTAACAAGCTGTTAATTTATCTTAATTAGGTGCTTTTCATGTTTAGAAGGATTATTTACCATATTAAGCAACATTATTTTTGAAATATGCATACCATATGCTATGCATACCATGAATAAAAGTCCAATATTGTCATTGTGCTATACTGAAAACAATTACAAAAAGAGAGGTAAAAATACTTTAACTGAACAAATGAAGACGTGAGGTAAATCAATAGGATCCTATTTGGTGAAATTGTGGACACATGACCACTAAAACTAACCATTTGTTAAATAAAGAATTCAAAAACATTACATTACATTACATTTATTTGGCAGACGCTTTTATCCAAAGCAAATGATAACGAGCCAAACCTGCATTGTGATAAGTTTCAGAAAAAAATTATGAAGGAACTTAAACCACATGTGTTCAACAACCTAATTAGGAGCCAATTGATTTACCTTTTTTTCTTTAATTAGGTAAATCAAATAATTATCTTCTTTTGTAATTGTTCGCAATATAGCACACTAAGCACAGTGAACATGGGACTTTTATTCTTCATGGCATGCATAGCTATTTCTGACAATGTGGCTTAAAATGGTGAATAATCCCACTAAACCTGAAAAGAACCCAATTAAGAGGTTAGAGTTAGGTTTGCATTTGTGGTTTGAACAAAAACCAGCATACACAGGGGTCCCCCAGGACCGAGTTTGAGAACCACTGCATTAGATCATAGCAATTCCTTATTCTACACAATATCTATCATTGGCCATTTTGAAGCATAACCTTGGAAAGTGAGGGAGACCAGTTGAGCACAATACCATATCGGGCTCTAGCTCTAGTACTAAAAACTGGTTTCAGGTGTATCTGTATGAATACGTGCAATAGCTAATACTGTAACAGTTATGGCAGTAAAAAGTTTGCAGTATTGCAGAATCTCACAAATAAGAACCTCAGAGTTATAGATTTATTGGCCATCCGAATGTGCATGAAACTCGAAGCAGCAAAAGCAATCATTCCTTATCATTATCAATCAATAAATCAAAAAAATCAATATCAAATTTGTTACTGATTCAAAAAGGTGAGCATTAAGCCAAAATTTAAAAAATTTAAAAAATTGAATTCACAAAGGGACATATCTTAGCTCTTTTGCTAAATAATGCAATGTGAGAAATTAACAGTGTCTGATATAAAGATGAGCCAGAACAAAATCAAACAGTTTACTGCCCAAAAGTCATTGAAAATGAGAAAACTCTATCACTTAGAAAGGTGACATGATGAAATCTGTATGTTCTAATGAGATCACAAGTTGATTATTGATTAAATACGATTAAGTTATACAGTGATACAATTAGGGTATCCTACGTAAACAAATAAGGCTAGTAACAATTCCAGTCAATAAAGGA
Source organism: Ilyophis sp. 1 JC-2022 (assembly GCA_022702515.1). NCBI lineage: Eukaryota > Metazoa > Chordata > Actinopteri > Anguilliformes > Synaphobranchidae > Ilyophis > Ilyophis sp. 1 JC-2022. Next base: position 102,399,292 of record CM040405.1, read on the forward strand.
TTCATATTCTTTAAAATTGAGTATTTTGACCCCACTGTCTAGGTAATGAATGTTTCCCATATCTGAAAGACCTTGACTCTGATGTGTTTGTTACTTCAGCTGAATGAGTTGAAAAGTATCTTGTGGTTATTAAATTCTTTTCTACACGGTTTATTTTCGCCGAACAGCCTGAAGTGAGTCAAGGTTGTGGTATTGTATTCCTCCAGGGCTCTCTGCAGTTTTTATCATCTTACTGGCCAGTTGGGTTTTTTCTCCAGACAGAATTCTGTTGAGATGATGTTTGAAATTCTCTCAATGGAACGATAAGAATTGATAACTGCAACTAGTGCTATCATCTCACAAAGTTGCACAGAAGGAGCCAGCAGACACAGTTAATGGATTTATTTTCCTTAAGGCTCAGAAAGAGATGTTTCCCTTTTATTAAGGCCTTGATAGCGGCATGTCTGAGATAAGCTGAAGGAAACGGCTAGCAAAAAAGAAAAATAAGACCAAACACAGGATTCTATTGCTTCAACACAGCACAATGAAGAGGGTCAGTGTCCAGGTTAGCTCAATGAAGAGGCTATCTTGCTCAGACCATCTCTGCGAGTGCTTACATACATCAAAACACAGCAGTAGCATTGATAACAAAGAGCCTGAACTGACTGAGGCCACCATGCCCTGCACCAGTGCTTACTGTAGGACTGGTGTGTTGTGTGATGGGGTTGAGATGGATCAGGACATGCCAAAAACCATACTATATACAATACATACTTTCAACTGACATTGACACTAGTCAAATTTAACACTGCACTTTAATACTGTTAAATGCACTGTACTTGTGAATGCAGTTATTACATGTTAAAATATTAGGTAACACATTAAGTTGCACCTATACCTATGTAGTTAAATCGTAACTAATTTGGTAACAAGAGGTTATTACTGAGTAACTCCAACGTAGGTAACATAGAACAACAGTTTCACATTCAATATTTTTTTATATTTTATTTACACTCATAGGCCACATATTCATGATACACAACAAATAAACCTTGCCTGTTAATTTCAGCACATGTCTTGATGATGGAAGAATTATTTAATTTCAGCAGGAGAGATGTAACAGGACTGGCCTTGTTTCACATATGTAATTAAGTATACCACTAACTGCTGTTCCATGTTACCTACATTGGAGTTACTCTGTAATAACCTCTTGTTACCACGCTGGTTACAATTTAACTACACAGGTATAGGTGCAACTTAATGTAAAGTGTTACCAAATATTTTAATAGAATATGTGATATGCATAGGTTTGATGCGGTGAATCAGAGACCATGGGGTCTGAAAGTATGGGAACCACTGTCTTAAGCCACAACTTTGCCACTGTCTCTCTGAGCCTCTGGAGACAATGGAAATTTGTCAGCTTGTTAAAACTTGAGGTGGATTTGTCCTGCACTTTTATTCAAATTGTCACTCTTATCTTAATGCCATCGAGTATGTGGTTGGAATTCTGATATCAAAGTGAATATGTTTCATGGTGTGAAATATGTAGACTATTCTATGCTAAATTGATGTGTGATATACATTGGGTCTACTCCTGAAATGTGTGTACAATATTGTGTAGTTACTTTTGAGTAGTATAGTGTATATTAACATAGCAAACTGGCATCCCACATACACCCTCCCCCCATCATTTTACATCTTGTAGTCACGCTAACAAAAAATACAAATGCACTTAATTTTTACACCAGTTTACTACAACCTTTCAAAGGCAGCTTTAACATGCAGTCCACGGGTGCCTGATTGGCCCGTGGGGCACACAAGATGGAGATTAAACACCGATGCCTAACTGACTGAACCCTCCCACAGCGCCCTACGGACCTACCAGCCACACTTGGAGTCGTCACTGGCATGGTCCGGATTCGATCCGTGAGCGCGGGACTCTTCACGCACCATAGCAGTCACATGTTGTGCTTCTGAGAATGAGACACTTCTGCCATGATTCAGTTACCTGGGCTAATGCAGATTTCTTTAATAATCTTCTTGAGGGGTGACAATTCTGATATAGTAATTATTGTCCACAGTAAATAGGAATTCTTGACAGTCACAGTTGATAAGAATCAAAGGTCATTTTTGACCTACTTATGGAAGCTGGGGGTAGTAATGCAAAAACTACAATTTCTTGAAAAGTATAAAAGGTACCTTAAAATTTTAAATGGTATTATATCAAAAACATGTTTTTTGAGGAATAGCTGGAATATGAAATGATAACAACTTTTCATTACAAAGATATTGCAAGAAAACGACCTCACCGGGTCATTTTTGACCCACTTATGCATCTAAGGGATAAAAGGCTTTCCAGAGGACAGTTGGCTGGGCTACCAAGACTCAAGAACATCCTCTTAGTGAGATTATTATTCCTCTCAGCACTACTGTCTCCAGAGGAGTTGATGGTTTAAAAGTAACATGTTTAAGTGTATACAGAAGTGACAGGACGATCTGACCATTCTTGACGCAACAAAAAAGCAGGTCATGCGTTGTCTTCTTGCACCAAAAGCATCCGGTTCCAGGAGTGTAACTTTGGGTTGAACATCGGAGGAACTGAGGTGAAGGGGGGTCCGGGGGCATTATGATTTTGCCCCGGACCCCCCCGGTGCAGTTATGTACAGTAAAACTGTCCAAGAGAGACCTGTAGTAGGCCATACCCCATCATAACCATCAATGATTAATTTAAATTTAGAATTTCACAAAGATTAAAGAATGTGCACTTGTCCTCCCCTGTCTGCTTCACATCAGAATATTTTTATTCAGCCAGTAGCTTCTTCGCAGATAAGCCCAACTAACCCTTACAAAAAAGGATTCCTATGATATTTTGGGACAATTTCTACAAAGTCCTATAAGATTTCCTATCGGACAAACAATAGGCTACTTCAGACTATTATAGGATCTAATACTTAAAAAAATACATTAGGCGAAGTATAGGGTATATAACATACTATATGTGACTATAGGATTCACTATAGAGCATGATAGGAATCCTATAAGATCCTATAGGAATCCTAAAGCATTTTTTCGTAAGGGAATACATCCCCCCCCCCCCCCCCCCAAATCAGCCACCCCACCCTTGGCCATCTCCTGGGAATCAATTTCATTTCCCAAAGTAACTGGATCATCGCAGAAGTGTTTTCTCATCCTCAAAAACACAGAATGAGCTGCAGCAAAGGTGAAGTGAATGAATAACCATATCCTGTTCTTAACGTCATTCTTTTTTGATTGATTTTGATTTATGATTTTATTTCGGTCATACATTGTGTAGGAACACACGTTATAATTTGTGTGAACATTTACCAACAAAAACATCAACATACCCATTTACATGCATACATTTCACACAATGAAATTCACACTAGTACCGAAAAAGGAATAGGCTGAAGCCCAAGGCTTATTTTGCCTATCCTGCACCATCCATCAGATATAACTTAGATTCTCAGGCATCCCTAGGATGTCCGCCTTACAAAATGAGAAGAAAACAAAAAAGAAAAAAAGAAAGATGATATTGTTCAATATTTATACATTGCTTTCTAATTTGATATAATTTATATATTGATTATTTCAGTTGTAATCCTTAATTATCTTGCATTTTAAGGCTTTTTTAAAACTCAACATAGATCTACACAACTTAATCTCATCACTAAGACCATTCCATAACTTAACTCCCAAAACTGAGACACATCTATATTTTACATTCGTTCTCACATTACATGATTCAAAAATACACAACCCTCTTAACTTATAATTTCCTTCTCTTAAATGAAAAAAATTTTGAATACAAAAAGGAAGGCTTTTACTCTTAGCTCGAAAAAGTATTTCCATTGTTTTTAAATACACTATGTCAACAAATTTTAAAGTACTGGATCCTATGAATAATGGATTAGAAGATTCATAATAACTAGCTTTATTTATTATCCTAATAGCTCTTTTCTGGAGTTTAATTATAGGGTCTATATTTGTTTTATATACATTTCCCCAAACCTCAACACAATATGACATATATGGCATTATAAGTGAACAGTACAATAGATACAGACATTTCTTATTCAACAAATCCCTTGTTTTGTAAAGAATACCAATAGATTTAGATATTTTCCTTTTTATGTATTCTATATGAGGTTTCCAACATAGCTTATAATCTATAATCACTCCTAAAAATTTAGTTTCATAAACTCTTTCAATTTCACTGCCATTTAGATTTAGTTTAATTTCACAATTTCCCCTGGCGCCACTGAACACCATAAATTTAGTTTTATTTTCATTTAGTGATAGCTTATTAATATCAAACCATTTTTTTAACAGTATCAATTCTCTTTCTACAGTTTTCACTAGTTCTTTTATGTCATTTCCTGAACAGAATATATTTGTGTCATCAGCAAATGTTACAATTTTGAACGTATTAGAAACTGTAAAAATATCGTTTAAATATAGTATAAATAACTTCGGACCTAAAACCGAACCTTGTGGAACACCACAGGTTACTCTTCTAAATTGTGATTCAGTATTATTAATTGATACATATTGAAACCTATTGTCTAAATAGCTTCTTAACCAGTGATGGGTGATACCTCGTATCCCATAATGTTCTAATTTCTTTAAAAGTAATGAATGATCAATTGTGTCAAATGCTTTACGTAAGTCAATAAATATACCTAAAGTATGTTGTTTCCTATCTAGTGCTGTTGCTATGTTTTCTACAAAGTCCATTACTGCTAAAGATGTCGATCGCTTGCTTCTAAACCCGTATTGATGATCACTCAATAGCTCATATTTCTCAATAAAGTCATCTAATCTGTTTACAAATAATTTTTCAAGTATTTTAGAAAATTGAGGTAGCAGAGACACAGGTCTATAATTTGATACAGTATGTTTGTCGCCATTCTTATAAATAGGAACCACCTTAGCAATTTTCATTTTATTAGGAAAAATACCTGTTTGAAAGGATTTATTACATATATATGTAAATGGCTCGATGACACAATCAATAACTTCTTTTATTAGTGCCATATCAATAATGTTTACATCAGTGGATATTTTATTCTTAAACTTTCTGACGACTTCCAGCACATCACTCTCGCAAACTCCACCAATGAACATTGACTTACTGTTGCTAAATGCACAATGAAAACTATTGTCTTCATCCGTGGGAAGATTAATTTCCTTTGCCAAATTCGGACCGACATTAACAAAAAAATCATTAAACTCATTAACAATTCCCTCAATATTTTGAATAATTGAATTGTCATTTTTTACAAAGTATGTTGGAAACTCCATATTCCTATGATTTTTAATCATATCATTAAGCACACCCCAGGTAGCCTTAATATTATGTTTATGTTCTTGCAACAGCTGATTATAATAGTCTTTTTGTTGTGATCTCATAATAAATGTCAATCTATTTTTATATTTTTTGTACTTATCCTCCTTTTCCTTTGTTGGGTGTTTGATAAATTCCCTATAGAGACTATTTTTCTTTTTACAAGCTTTTTCTAAACCCTTAGTTATCCATGGTTTTCCCCTCTTTTTGGGACTCTTTCTATACTCTTTCAATGGACAATGTCTGTCATATAGTGTCAAGAAAGTATCTAAAAATGCATTATATGACTCATTGGTATCCTCTACGTAAACCTCCAACCAATGATGATTAAAAAGTTCTTCCCTAAAAGCCATAATTGCTTCTGGTGATTTAATTCTAACCAAAGTATTAGTCTGCCTATTTGTTCTTAATTTTAACTTATTTTTCATTTCTAACACTGTAAAAACAGGCAAATGATCGCTTACATCAGTCACTAGTAATCCACTTTGCATCTTCCCATCAATTACATTTATAAAAATATTGTCTATCAATGTTGCACTATCACTTGTTATTCTGCTGGGTTTTATAATTAATGGATAGAAACTCAAACTAAACATAATATTAACAAATTCTGTGGTTTTTGTGTGATCCTTAAATTTCAACAAATCAATATTAAAGTCGCCACAAACAAAAATCAACTTATTTTCATGTTCTTCATATAATTCAAAAATCTTCTTATTAAATTGGTCAATGCATGACCCTGGTGTTCTATAGAGGCAACTAACTAATATGTTTTTAGATCTTTCAACCTTAATTTCAATAGTTACACATTCCATCAAGTTGTCAATAGCAGTTGTCATCTTACCAACAACCTTACATTTAAGAGCAGACATTACAAAGAGGGCAACGCCCCCTCCTGTTTTGTTGACCCTATTTTGCCAAAACATTTCGTATCCCTCTAATCCATCATTGAGTTCTTTATCATTACGCAGCCAAGTCTCTGATATGGCTATTACACTAAACCTCTGCTTCAACTGTTGTAGGTAATCTTTAATTTTTGAGAAGTTACTGTACATACTCCTGCTGTTAAAGTGAATCACTGAGAACCCTTCCATTTTTATGTTGGAGTTAAATTTGTCTTCCGAGTAATATTCACAGTTTGTGTCTGTGTTCTGGTAGAAGTGAATCTCTGGGTCAATGTCATTGTCAATGACATACATTTTGTGGTCTACTTTGTCAAATGTTTTAAATTTCAAATAGTCATACTTACTATATTGGCTATGCACATGATCCTCCACACACTCCTTGTCAGTGTCTACAATCTCTTCCTCATCGCAGTCACTTAACGAGAACAAATAGTCCTCCTCAAGAGCTGTCATTTTGTTGTTTAATTATTACAGCCGACAAGATTTATAATCACATCAGCTCCCTATCTATATTGATCGAGTTCTTGGAGATTTCTTACCGTGATGATCTTGGCTTCTTCGGGAGTAGAACCGTTTAGCCTTATCAACACTTTACAATTCCTGGTCCACGTTGCTTTTATCTTGTTCTGTTTTCTGAGATAGCGTGCATGTCGGGCAATATCGGCATTCTTTTTTGTTAAATGTTCATTCATTTCTCTACTCATGGTTAATTGTATTTCTATATTTTTTCAATATTCCATCTATACCTTTTTCTTATAGCAAATTTAGAGATTGCTAAAATGGACTCAGTAAACTAGATTTGCAATTAAAAAAGAACATCCGTGTTTAACAATGAGTAAAAAGTGCTGATTGAATATTCACACTGTTTCTCTTCAGCCCCCAGCCTTATGCCTTAGACACAGCAGTCAGTCTGGGTAGAATGTTCTGCAGGCTGGCCCCAGGATGCAATGTGTGAGTGACATCACTCTCTCTGCAGAGGTACCGCATGCTGCAGGTGGTGAGCGACAGTTAGCCCTGCACCTGAGGACAGCATGAGCAGTGGGCCGTGAGTTATTTCTGGCACAGTTCATGTTTCAGCTTAGCAAAGCTGTCCAATGAAAAACAATACTTGTCATTCTTACATTCGGAGTGGTATTAAAGCCAGCCGGCGTGTGGGCTGTGTTGTTTTAGACAGGTTTTTATTCCGATTTGTTATTTCGGGATCCACACAGCTTGTAAAAAGAGTTAAGACTGAAGTCATCTTCAGGCTCTCACAGGTAAACTGAAAGATTAATCCCAGAATCCTTTGGGGGCATTGTCTAGAAACTAAGTTATGTCTCATTTGCAATGTGTTCAGACATTCAGTGCTCATACTTTAATAAATTCCTCACTGCCTTAGTCATGTCTAACTGCATGATGGCTTGTTTTTGAAGCTACTGAAAAGTATGTAAAACAAACTCAAAGTTAAGGATAAATAAATTTGGCTAGGCTTAGGTCCACTTTGAAAGGTCTGGCTAAAAATGTACTGTGTAAACCTTGTACTGCCTAAAGCAATTACATACTGAAAGGCTTTCTAGGCTTGTGTAATACATTTGGGTAATGCATTGCACAGTACCCAGCAGGATGTACTGTACTGTAGAATATGGGGTGCCGAATGCGACAGAAAATGCAATTATTTGACCATGCATTTTTAAAATCACACTTAAAGAAATTACATTACATAAATATTTATCTAAGTTTATAAAACATCTCTGAAAAAATGTACAAAACATTTGGCTACATGTATGAAATATTTAGCTAAATATTTAACGAAATGTATGAAACATTTAGCTAAATATTTCACGAAATGTATAAAACAATTAGCTACATGTACGATACATTTAGCTAAATATATGAAGCATCAACTAACTGTTTCATACACTTAGCTAAATGTTTGAAAAGTTTTGTATGTTTATAAATGTGTGAAACTCGTGTAAATGAGCTCAGCCTCTGGAGGAGCAATTAAACCACCCGGGCTCAACCCTTCACAACCTGCGAGAAGTTATCAATTTATTTGAGACGCTGCAATCTCCACCTGTGAAATTGAAAATGCTGCCCTGACGTTTGCCACAAATTAATTTAGAGCTTAACTCCCCCGTCAGCATCGCCTAATCACTCATTCCCTGTAGACGCCATATCAGCTGTGACTAGCCAGACGGGATCTCTGACAGATATTCCACATACATTACACTTCTGTTCATTGGGGTACAGGGCTGGTGGGTGGGTGCTCGTCTGACTATCTTGGATCATCAATGCACGGACAACAAAGCAGAGAGACAGAGATAGGTAGAGAAAGGCCTCATTGCCTGCAAGGGCCCAAATAGTGACAGAGTTTACATGCAACAAGCCACACTATTCCTGTACATTCCAATTGTATTATAATTATGTAGTCCAATTATGCAAACTGTGTATTCACCAAAAATTCACTCATTGCACCGTACATGTCTATTCCACATGGCATATATAATATTCCGTTGTCTGGTGCATGTTACTATCCGACCAAAATCAGATCAAGGCTCCAGGGAACACTGACCAATTTTCAGTTTTGCCAGTCGATGGATCACAGTAATCTATATTAAAATACGGTTCAACATCAGATCCATTTTCCAGGAAGAGCATTGATGCTCAGATATGGCACCGCAGCTAGGTGAGGGGTATGTTATAACTGTATCTCTCAAATTTACTCTGCAGGAATTATGGCACACAAACAACAAACTTCCTGCAACTGTCGCAACAAACTGTCAACATTCTTCGAGATCATGTCACATTGCATTTTTAAATAACAGTGACAGTGAAAGTGTGAACTTTAGTAAAGTTCTTTAAATGGCCACATCGTACATTGTGCAGTCGGTAACGTCTCGGGTTGCGAATGATCATTTAAATATATTTGTTCGATTTTATTTGTGTCTTTTTGGGAAGGCACTGCCAACAATTCCACTGCCTCTTCAAACGCACAAGCATTCTTACAGTCCCTCTCTTACAGATATTGGCTGGTGCATCTTTCTGGTGCAACAAAAGTAGATGTACTGAAAATAGAACAGAGGCCTGTTTTTCACAGTGTACGTTCAAACACACGTAGAAAAAAATTAAGTGAAGGACGAAGACCCCAGAGACCGCCCTTCAAACCATGCCTTGCCTCCTATTATATTTTTGCCTGCCTTTCAGATTTCTTGCATCCTTTGCTTCTTTATTGCACTGATTTTGTATATTTTGAATTATTAGTGTCTTTTTCTCCACCCAGTCGCTCTGGCCATGAGAACCCACCATGTCTCTATAATCTGTCAGGGATAGCGTTAGAAACGAAGGATCAGATGCGACAGTAGGGGTTCAATATGAGGAGGGGGGGGGGAAACCCGCAAACAGGGAATCAATAACAGTCCAAGAAAATAATAAACTCTCCTTACAACGAGAGATTCCGCTACCAAAGTCAAAGCGACCCGTAAAGGGCGAAAACTCTAAAACTAGAGATTAAGACAAACAACAAAGAAAGTCCTATAGCTCACAACGAGGGAGCCGAAAAACACAAACAAGAGGTAAAAGAAGACGGCGAAGACAATCTGTCTAGGACAGAGAGACAGAGGGAAAGAAAAGAGACAGAATATAAAAGATAACCTCAGCTAAGTTTCTACTAAACTCTTAGACACCTGCAACAAGTCCCGTGGAACGACAACACGTTGAGGTGATACGGTCGTCACAAACTGTCAGTCCTATACCGTGAATTACCGGCTTCTTGTCAAATGAATGGCAATATGGAAGCGTCAAACAAAGACGACGCAAGGTTTAAATAATGAAAGGAAATACGGAACAGGTGAACACACTGAGTAGAAGAAAACCCAAACACACAAAATGGACAAAGAAAACAAAGGGAAGAGGCGCTACACGAGCGCTCCCCAGGGAAGTGGCCAACCAGAGAAGAGCAGGCTGAGAAACCATGACATAATCATATATTAATAGGATTCAATGCATTTACAGCACTCTTTCCTATTATAAATTATGAGAAATATGATCATTTTTCAACAAAATGGCATGATAATAACATGCTAAGGCAGCACGCACCCATTCCCATGTAGTTATAACGTTATTATGGTGTGGTTGCAGGATTTGGGTATCTCTGCTGTAGTTAAATGATCAACATCCCAGTCCCGCTTTTGCTATTTGTTCACCTTTTTTAATTTCATTCCTCAAAATGTCACGTAAAAAATGGTAATGCTAAATCTCTGCGCACATCACAGACTTGGCCTACAAACAGCAGGCCTGAGAACAGACTAGCCAGATGTACGCTAATGCCGACAGGATTTTTACCTGATGCAGTTTCAGAGCTTTGTCGCAAAATGTGCCAGCCAAGAGCTCAACAACTCTTCCTTAATCTTCCAAATAAGAGGATTATAAACTACTGTTTGCAAGAAATGATGCAGCGAAGCACGGAGGGTTTTGCGAAGTTCGCTGCAGGAGTTTGGAGCGTTTCAAACTTCTCCACGGGGATAACTGTCACTTGAGCGGAAAGTAAGAGGGCTAATGTTGGACAAATTATGTCTTAAAGAAGGCTTTGCGTAAAGGTCACTGTCTTTCTGCCTGCTGTGCGTGACGTGCTGCTCCTTTGACGGGAGGTGCAGAACTTGTGAGGCGGTGTGTGTGGTGGGGGCTGTATGCGGGCTAATCAGTCCTCATTGCGCATCTTCATTTAGACCCGATGCCAAGGCACCCGCAGTTGGATTAAGGCCGCGAGTAGCACTTTTTGAGCCATCTGGTGGAGTTTTATAATTAAACATCCAGGTATTCATTTATACATATGTGCCCCAGAGCCATCTGGATTCTGAAATGAGAAAACATCCAATTTGGGACAGACATAGCTGCATGTGTTTTCGGTGGTCGCTTTTTATAAATCTTTGATTTAGAAATATGAAAATATCCACCGTTGTTTATAGAGGATTTCTCAATGCCTGTCTTTGGTTATCTTCTTGTTGCAATGTCTGAGAAACAGATGCCACTGTTAGACATTATTGTTGACACCTAAGCAGACATGAGAAGGTAAAATGCCTGGGATATAACTAGATCCCAGGCATTTTACTAGATATAAGTAATGTTATGTTTTAGCTAAAGTTATATTCATACATTTTATCAAATTAAGTAGCTAGCAAATCGCTGTGCAAATTTCACTCAAATGGAAGTTTACATAGAACTTGCATCATACAACCATCTTGCAGATCATCTGTAAAAGATAATCATTGGAGATTTAATGGAAGACTTGCCACCCTGCATTGTCAACATGCTCAACCACATGAACATGTCAACATGCTCTCTCTTACTGTTACTTCCTAATTCCCATATCCATGCTCTCCACCATCTCTCCATTCCTTCACCCATCCCTCTTGCCAGCATTCCCAAAGGAAGCATGCACTGTGCAACCTCTCTTTCCTTTCACTCAATCTGTGTGGCCTTTTACTTTTTTTCCTCCTACTCTCCTTCACCTTTCCTCTCTCTGCCACCATTGTCCCATCCACCTATCCATCCATCTATCCATCCATCCATACATGGGGCACAGTGCCTGGCCCCCAGTCCGAACAACAGGAGGTTTTCAGAGCCACTCAGTCACCTTCCATTTGCTTCATTATTTCCTTAATTGTGAAATCTAATTTATGATCATTTTCCAGACGTAGATTATTTGACCTTTTTAACCAAATAATTACTTTTCTAGAGGTTAACTCAACTTGACTTTCATTTCCATTCCAGTAAGGATTGGGTGGCATTGCCCAATGGGACGAATGTGAGGCGCTCGCCTTGCTTTAAAAGGGTTGTGATTTATTTTCATAGGCCTGTAGTGCTCCTCTCTGCACTGGCTTCTGATGGGGGCCAGGGGGAACCGTGGCTCAGATTTCTAATCTGTTTCAAATGAGGGATAATTAACTTTCTGGAAAAACGGTCCAACAGGTTGGAAATTTGGGAACCCTATAATTAAAAAGATGATGATGTCATACTGTGGAACGTATGCTTTGCATACGTAGGTAGCTAGTTTAACGCTTTTGAGCTTTTTGAGTTTATTTTGCTGAATCCCACTAGCCACTAATGCCCTTGAGAGGTAACTACATAGCAAAAAAGGTTAGGAACTTTAAAAGGTTATTCTAAATGAATACAAAAATTGGTGACATTTTGTGTGTGTGTGTGTGTGTGTGTGTGTGTGTGTGTGTGTGTGTGCGTGCGTGCGTGCGTGTGAAGGAAATCGGACCACACAACACACTTGAGCTGCTCTGCTACATATAGCTACCCTACAGTCAGTACATCTTGCTAGCCTGAGGAAGAGTAGTTACGGAAGAGGACTTGCTGGGATACATGCAGTATAGTTTGTTTCAGTGTCATCGATTTCGTCAACCAGCCTGCCTGCAATGATGTAAATGTGATCGTCTATGACGCAAATAGATTTGAGCATTCATGCAGGTAAGCATTACAATAACAAATCGTTATGACATAAATGATCATGGGTGAGCTGTTTCTGAATCAGGAATTATTATTATTTTTTTAAAGTTCATCTGGCCCTCCCCAAAGCCAAATGGGTCTAGTTAGGCCACCGTCTGGCTCATCATGATAAAGCACTGTTTCTGGCATGCACCCCATGGTCTGGAATTTAATCTTCACCAAGTAATTTTTGGCAGGGCCAGGGAACTCCACAGGCTGGTACATAATTGGCTATAGCATCACCAAAGAAAGAAGGCTTTTAGTGACATTGCACAACTTTTATCACACACCGCCAACCTCTTCTGATTGATCAGTCTTGCCTAGACCAGCCGTGCATGTAGTAAACTCCATTGACTGTGCAGCCCATTGAGTGGACTGCAGAATGCAAAAGAGTAAAGACTGAATTAATAAGAAAGCATCTTGGGTAAAAATAGTTAAATAGGTAAAAATGTAGACTGGGTGAAGGCTGTAAACCAAGGTGGTTCCTTAGGTTGCGTCACTCAAAAATAGGACATGTTTGAGGGCTCAAGGAACCCGACACACAGACAAATAGAAGAGTAGCATTTGCAATAAATGTTTTAAGGCAAAGAGGTGATATCACCTGCACACTACTCTATGTATGACATGCACATTACATGAAGATCCATGTTTCTTGAATGCACATTTGGTATCACAATGTTTTTTTCTCTGGTGCTCCAACAACAGTGTATTTCAGTGGGCAAGTGAAAATATATTAAGGGTGTTAGCATCTGTTCAAATTTACAAACGTGAACCATAGATGTTTTAGTGTAAAAATGAAGAATAGATGCGCTGTGTGAGGAAGACATTATTGATTGTACTTTAGCACGGGTGGTGGCATACCATCTGCAGCAATTGAGCACAACAGAGTTTTTAAAACTGTATTTTCTACTATGTGTTTTAGTAAAAAATTGAATGCATAATAATAGAATCTTCTCTGTTCCTCATTTTATGAAAAATGAGGCTGCTTAGAATAATACGTTTTTCCTGCTCTCTTATTTTTATTTCATTGTTTTTTTGTTTTTGTTTTTTTTTACAAAAATCTGGTGTTTAGTTAATCTAGTGAATGCTACTTTGTGGAATGCTAACAGAGATGCAATTAAAATTAATTTGGTGTGGACTGAGAGCCTTCGGGGTCCGGATGACTAAATTCTCGGTCTTGGTTTTACACAAAAGTTATTTTAGGCGAGGGCATGCGTTTGAAAGGTCACACAAGTATTTTGTTTAGCGAGACTCCTTTCTATATTTTAATCATAAAAAAAGCCTCTCAGCTGGGCACTGAAACGACCCCTGGGAAAAGAGAAGCAATTTACTGTCTGACAGAAGGCTCTTGTTCCGCTTTGATCTCACGGATGGGCTTTGCAGAAGCATTTTGCTTAATGAGATCCTAATAGTAAGAAAGCCAGATGATCTTGCCTCCTGAAACAAATTGCTTCTTTCACATAAAGGCAATCCGAGGTTCGTAACAAGGGCATTATGCACGTTACGTGGCCGAGCTGGCAAATGATAAAAATGCATTTGCGTCATCCTGTGAAAAAAAGGTTTGAGGTTCTGAGGCATTATTTTTAATGAGCAGTGACGGCTGACAGTCTGCGGCAGGATTCTACGATTCTAATTGAGGTTTTCTTTCATTACATGGACATCTGGAGTCACGCCCATAGAATATATTTAAGGAAAGGGTGGCTTTATTTGTTGTTCATGTTGATGAACGCCACAGGCCCATGAGATAATGTAGGTCCCTCATGCTTTATGTTCTGACTCTCTGAGGTGCAGGATACTCTCTGAGTCAGACTGAAAGACACACAAACCTTTGCTAAAGGACCAGCAGCTGCCTTTTAATTCAGGCCTAGAAAAGGTTTTCTGCCCTGCTTACAGATAAATCTCTGTACTAACGCCCCTGTGCTTTCTTTCCCCTGTATTGTGCCATTACTTCAGGTGTACAGGACAGTAAATCAGAATCTGTAGGAGGTTTATCTTACTTTTCTTTTCAGCTGTGAGCTGTGTTTTTGAAAAAGCATACCAATTTAATCACAACGGAACAGGTATAAATAAATATTGTACCTTTAAAATATATGTGAGGTATCAGATGTTTTGGATGTATACATTATCAATAATTACTACTCTTTTTAGTTTTAATGAAATAACAATTAACGTAGGTTGAGAACTGATTAAGAACAGCTTGACTTCCTTGCAAATTCCACCCCCCCAAACAATTCACATCACGTAAAAAACTATTTAATTCTACAATGAAAGAAGGACAGACATATAAATGAAAAGCAACTGAACCAATCAAGATCAAAGCATTATGACCAGAGGTGTAAAATCCAGTGGTCAGAAAGTAAAAGTCCTGCCATGTGTTTTTTCCACCCATGAACTAATTTCACTAATTAGTTCTACCACCTGGCTGAAGACTTGTGCTAATTAGAAAATGCAGGTGATTCGAACAAAATCCTGGCGAGGACTTTTACTTTCTGAACCTGGAGTACTGATCAATGATACGGAGAATGCTGACTGAAAAACGAATGAAAAAGCTATATATTCATTCGATGCATTTCTTTTCATACCAACAGTTAAACATTTATTTGTGCAGCCTAGAATTTTTAACTTGAGGCTTTGTTTATTTTCTTTATTTGGATAAAATACTTCTTGTGAATCATTACTTTAAATTATTTTAGCTGTTACTTTTTCAGTGCCGTTTCCACTGGGATTTGTGCCTGGGAATGGTGTTCCCAAGCATTTTCCCCAGTTCCAACCTTGGATGTATTATATGTATAACAATACAATGTGATCATACGAAAATAGAATTTGTAAAAACTTGACTTTGTTCATACACTGTGTGCAGAAAAGCACTGAATTCGTAGTGCGATGGTTGCTTCAACTATCTTACTGTTTATTTTATTTTTTTTCACCCGGGGCAGAAAATATCCTCAGGTGACATCGTGACGATGAGCGAGCTGACAGCTAAACAAAATCGCTTTTACATACAGGCCGTGGGAAGGAATCTGTCAAATACCTCATGTTTTATTTCTTGTCACTAAAGCTTTTAACTCCACAACGTTGTCCTGTCTGTCTTGTCACAGTCTGAGGGAACCAGTATGGCCTCTGTGACAACTGAGTTACCTTGTGCAATCCTAAATCCAGCAAATCAAAAATGCAAATCAGTATTGTGTATAGATAATATATGCGGCCCTATCTTACGCCTGGCGCAAAGCGGCACGAACCCAAAAGTGTCTTTGCTATCTTACCCCCGGCGCAGGGTTCATTATAACGCCTAGCGCTCACGTTGTGTAAATACCATGTATTTTTGCGCCCATTGCAAGTGAACTGGGCGTGTTGGTCTTAAGATAAAGAGTGGCCAGGATTATTTTTGACGTATTTCTATCTTGAGCCAGCAGAAAGTGCTTGCGCTAAAACCACCACAAACCTGGTCTAAAGTCATGTCGCAGTTGTTTACATGTTATTGTAATGGCGCAAAGTGCGTCTACATAGGCGTGTGCACAACATACACAAATATTAATAATAAATAGAATAAAAGCGATTAAGATGTCCATGTCCTGTTGGCTCAGACAGCCAGACAGGTTTAGCTCAGAAATTCAAGAGCTGGATAGGGGTAGGCACAAAGCTTGACATGGCCCATTTAGTTTTAAGTGTGAGGGATCTATATCTGTGGCCTAAGGGTAGGAGGTTGTATTGGCTGTGCAGGGTGTGTGTAATGTCCAAGACTATTTGTGATTCCTTGCTTTTTGTCCATTTATTGTACATTACATTACATTATAGGCTTTTTGCAGGCGCTCTTATCCAGAGCGACTTACACAGCATTTCTTTTTGCATTTATACATAGTATCCATTAATACAGCTGGATATATACTGAAGCAATGCAGGTGAAGTACCTTGCTCAAGGGTACATCGGCAGTGTCCGACCTGGGAATCGAACCTGCAACCTTTCGGTTACAAACCCAGTTCCTTAACCATTATACCACACTATTGTAAAGGCTGGAGAGTAATTCCTGGTCCAGTCCGATGATTTTGCTGCTGATTTTAATGATCTTGTGAAGTGGTTTCAGATGAATGTTGCTCATAGCTCCAAACCAGGCTGTTATGTTGAAAGTGAGGATGGATTCAATGAAGCACTTGTAGAAGGCTTGTAAGACTGATTGATGGACCTGGAGTTTACGGAGTTTTCTGAGAAAAAAGAGGCGTTGTTTACATTTACAGAAAATGATTTCACTGTTGGGCTTGAAGGTGAGCTTGTGGTCAATAGTGGTGCTGGGGTACTTGTATCCCTCGACCCTCTCTATGATCTGGCCATTGACCTCCAGTGCAGTGATGGTGGAATGCTCACAACGATAGTCAATGACCAGTTCCTTAGTCTTGGAAGCATTGAAGTCAAGGTAATTCCCCCTGCACCACTCAGAGAACCTGTGCATCTCAGTCTGAAGCTGCTCCTCCAAGTTTGTTGTATCCAAGATGACTGTATCGTCCAAGTATTTTAATGTAAAATATGTCCGGGTCTGAGCTTCTACAGTTGTCAGTGTACAAAGTGAAAAGCATTGCAATGCGTTCACTGGATGTCATAATGTTTAGTTTTTTTCAAGTCCTCAGAACATTCCTTCAACTTGTTTGTGAAAGTTCCCCTTCACATTACAGGAACATTCTATGTAACATTAAGGAAATGTTCTCGTAATGCTAGTAAAAACGTTCCCTTTGGGTTTATTTAAGGCTTAGATTTAATGTTCCTTTACTGTGAGACTGGAGTACATTGGTAAAATTCCCTATACGTTCTTGCCACGTCATTCAAAAATGTTACTTTGGGAACATTCTGTGGTGTATAGGGGAATGCTACTCCAAAATAACAAAAAAACATTCCAGGAGCATCCCATAAAAGTCACAAATGTTGCAATGTGTTACTTGGATGTCATCATGTTGAGTTCTTCTCAAGTCCTCAGAACATGTAAGGATTCTTTCCACAGGTGTGGAACCAAATGCAGGACTCGATACAAGCTCCGGAGAACACTTTTATTATGAAAGAAACGGGAAAGTACACTAAAGATGAGGGTCAGGAAACAGGGTTGGGGCTAGCAGGGCTGGCTGGATGCAGTAGGTGCTGGAGCGGAGCTGGAGAGTGGCTGACAGGCCGGTGGACAATGGCAGCGGGAGCAGGGAAGGCAATGCAGGTGGTGAGCAGGCAGGCTGGCGGGACCAGGAGACAAAACTGGAAGTAGAATTACAAACAAACAAACTCGACTGAGGGAAGTTTCACAGACTGAGTAACAAACACAACTAGTAGCAAGAAAGTACGAACTCGCGACGAGACATCAAACAAAGAGGGGATATGTAGTGAAGTCAATGATTCAATGAGTGCGTGCAGCGTGAGAATGTATGCAAGAGTGACTAAACGGTAATTGACAGTGTGTGGAATGCAAGTGGGAAATGCGGGTGATAGGTATGAGGATAATGAGGGTAACGAGAAGGAAAACCACGGCCAACCTGCGCGAACGTGGAAGACAAACATCAAACGTAAAAAAACTGACACAAAACGAGAGGAAGGGAGGAAAACAAGAAAAACAAAAAGAAAGGTGAACTGGAAGGGCGGAGGCAGACATAACATCTTAGGCCTGTTCTTCAGCTGCCAAGTAGATGGTGATATGTAGTCCCATTTAAATATATTTTTGTGGCATTTTGGCTTTATTGGACAGTAATCAACGAGAGACTAGAAAATCAGAGGGAGAGAGAGAATGGCCTTTGAGGTTTATCTTGAGCTGGATTTGAACCCATGTCATGGAAAACAGGAACGGCTGATGACATGCGATTTACCTGGTTGAGCTACTAGAACACTTTGTCTGTCCCAGTGAGCTATAAAAACCCATAAAATAAACGTCTATTACAGTCAGTGACAAGACCTCTTAAAATGGTTCCAAAGTGAATTTTTTTATACATCTATTTGAAGACCTCTTTCAAGAGTTCTTGTTTAGACCACATTTCAACCAAATATTTTCATGTAAAAAAAGCACCACAGCAAGCAGGAATTGAACTCACAATCCTCAAATCGGAAGACCTGTGCTTTTCCACTGAGCCATTGAGGCCACATGTTTAACTGTGTGTTGTAGTGTTTAATGAATGATATCACAAACGAGCATGGACATGCAAGTTGTTGATTCTCATGTACAAGTCCACACACATGTGCAGAGCAGAAATTTGTGCAAGATTATTTTTGGGTAAAAACTCTGTCTGCCTAGGATAGAAACTTGTGCCATGTTTGCCCAAGCTTTTTGTGGCAACAAACTGGCTCAATGTTTTGACATTTTAAGTGATACGGTGAAATTGCATCTACGTGTAGGCCAGATTTCGCTTGCCAAAGCAATGACATTTTGAGAAATGCATCCACATTAATCCATATTGTCTGTCTTTGAATTTACAACTGAATCATATGTAAAAATTATGACATAAAATGTGCACATTTATATTGTAGATTTTAGCCAGTCTAAAAAGGGCCAAATGAGAGCTTGGATGGTATTCCATATTTCACCAACATTTTAATGTTTATATCTGGGGTTGTGCTCAGTGGGTATATGCAGATGACACCACCATTGTAGGACTGGTATCAAGGGACAACGAGGCAGCCTAAAGGCAAGAGGTGGAGAGGACAGTCGCATGGCGCTAGGAAAATGATCTGGTCTTGAATACAAAAAAGACAAACAAGATCATAATCAATTTCAGAACAAAAAAGTAAACAAATACACCTATTCTCATCAACAATGAACCAATCCCCATAACCAACTCCAAGTTCTTTGGAACACACATCAGTAGCAACCTAAACTACAACTATCGAATAAAAAAAGCCCAAGAAAGACTCTACTTCCTCCGCCAACTGAAAAAACGTAGAGTTAAGAAAGGTCTTATCATTCAATTCTACAAAGCCATCATCCAAAGCATCCTACCTAACATCCTATGAATCACTGTCTGGTATGGAAATACACCACAGCACACAATAAAGGACATGGACAGAATCATCTCCAGAGCAGCAAAGATCACAGGCTGCAAACTCCCCACACTGGACTCTATACATACAAAATGTATCATTGAACGTGCGACCAAAATCATCAAGCACCCTCTCTACTATGTGTTCTGGTAGAACATGTAGATTGGTGGGAGACAGGACAGATTGCTTCAACCTACGCTCCTTTCCACAGGTCATCCAAATCATTAATGCACACCTCCTTGTATTTATGTATACTGTGAATTTTTCTTTTTTATGTTGAATGCGGTGTACTGATAACAGCTCCTTTCTCCTGTACTGGAATTAGTTCCACTAGCCAAGCTGTGTGGCAATAAAGTACAGAAATCCCATCATAACTATCACTTAGAAATGTTTTTTTTATTTCATTTTGTGTAACTGACACTCTAAAAGGATGAGTGGACCTAAACCATGCCAAGAAATGCACCCCGGACCATAACAGAGCTGCCAGAACCCCATGTATAACATACTATGCATTTCTCATTTACCTCGTTTACTTTAATTTGTCACCCGTTTGTATGTAAGTGTAATGTTGCTTTAACACATTTTAAAATGTTGCATTGAATGCAACTCTTTCACTGGTGTTGAAATGTGTTTCCATTGTATATTAAAATATTTTTATATGATTGAAGACATGTGGTTTTAGCTATAGTTATATAAAATGTGTTAAGGTAACCCACTAGCTACAGAAAAGGACATAGTCACAAACATTTGAGATTTCATTCCTCATTAGTTCTCCTATTTGGTAATGTAATATTTATGAATACAATTGAAAATACAAGTATTTTTTGGCACAGGTCTGGTACAACCAAAGTTCTTCGTTATAGGTTGGTAGTGTGTTTTAGAGTTATGCTCTATCATCACAAGATGATAGATGGTGTAATGGGCAGAGGCGCAAGCTCTTGACGAAAAGGATCACAAGTTCGGCAGGATCTAAATTGAGTAAGTGTAAATGCTGAATGGAAGTTGTTGTAGAACCCCTAGAGTGTCCTTAAACCCTCATTGTGTTGCATTGTGTACCATAACCTGAAAGCTGTGGAATTACATTCAGCCTATATCTCTTCTTTTATGATTCTCAATGATTCCCAACCTTGCTTTCCTATCAGTCATCACTAAGTACTGTCTAATAAAGCCAAAATGCAAGAAAATACTGATGGTGAGTTCTTGTGTTAGGCACTTAGACCCTGCATTTAAATGAGCGTCCCCCTAATGTTATATATAATGTTTCTGGCACATTCCTGGAACATCATATTGAATGTTTGAAAAGCACAAAAAAAGGTTCCCAGAACATTCCCCCTACGTTACATGGAATGCTCTTAGAATGTTCCCCTGATGTTATATAAACTGTTCATAGAGCGAAAAAGGAAGGTTCCCAGAAAGTTACCCTCATGTTACATAGAACATTCCTCTGATGTTTTATGGAATGCTCCTAGAATGTTCTTCAGATGTTATATAAGCTGTTCGTAGAGCGCAAGAGGAAGGTTCCCAGAACGATAGCCTCATGTAACATAGAATGTTGCCCTGATGTTTTATGGAATGCTCAGAGAATGTTCCCCTCTGATGTTAAATGGAATGCTCCTAGAATGTTCACCTGATGTTATATAAACTGTTTGTGGAGAGCAAGAGGAAGGTTTCCTAGAATGTTTCTGGAATGTTAAAGGGACATTCCTTAGAAACATTGTGTGAAAGTTCTTAGAACCTGAAAAAAACACAACATTGCCAGGGAACATTTAGAGCAACCTTAGTAACATGCAGGGAACGTTCCTAGCACGTGATTTTGTTAGCTGGGTGCCTTGCTCAGTTGGGTCGGCTCGTGGACAGCCAATGCTTCTTTGTAGAGCAAGGGCTTCTCCCCCATCGTGCGTGTCGCACATGAGAGGGGCAGTGTTGGCTGTTTTATAATTGTCAGTTATTGCCAGTATTGCCTATTGCCAGTTGTGCATTTCAGTCACAAAGTATCGCATTACAATGCAGAAATCACAACTGGAACTTATGCCGCCTTCAAGTGCTGTTGGAATTATCGGAAATACGAGTTTCCGACATGGAAGTTGAACTTGATCAAACCTCAAAATCGTAATTACAAGTGGAAAAGCCGGGGATAATTTTGCTACCCGAGTTTCCGAGTTGTGACGTTTCACCACTGGCCTTTAACCTCTCTACCCTTCAAGTGCTCTTTGGAAACTCCTATTTCCCAGTTGCCAAGTCGCAATGGCAGAAAATACGATACATTTATGTATGAGAATGCAACCAGGCTGTGCAGCAGATTATCATATTGATGGTCACGCACACACAGCACACTTATAGACATTATAGCCTTTTTTAATATAAGTTATCATAAATTGCTCTCCTCATATGTTTTCTTTCCTCTTCTTTCTCATGCAGAAAGTGATAGCAGCTCTCCATGTGTTTTTTTTATTCCTAAAGGATTTAAAAAAAAACATTCTAGACCTCCATGTTTGCTAGTATTTCTGACTTCGGAGCACGTGAATGTGCCAAAATTACAATTTGGCAACTGGGAAATAGGAGCTTCCGAGGAGCACTTGAAGGCAGCATATGTCCTACGTGACTTGCATATTCTATAGAACTAAAATATGTATTTTAGTTCTATAGAACCTACACTTTCATCAGCAGCTTTGAACCCTTCCATTCCTTTGGCGGTGCAATCTGCAATTGCGTGTTGCCCGGAGCTACCAGCCACAATCGGCACTGGGGCCGTCCAGATTTGATCCGAGGCTGTGAGGCTCATTCACGCACCACAGTGTGGTGATGAATGAGCCATCCAGCAGCCCCAATAAAAATTCTAAATGTCAAAAAAAGACATCTTGGCACCAATCCCTACATACTATGTTGGCATTTGTTTGTTACACTGGATTAACATTACATTACATTACATTATAGGCATTTAGCAGACGCTCTTATCCAGAGCGACTTACAAGTCCAGCTCCTTAACCATTATGCTACACTGCCGCCCTAAGATACAGATATCAGTGTTGGCGCTGGAAATATTTAGCAATTTGTTTCAGTTGAGATAGACAGTAAAGAAAAACAACCCTAAATGGCGCAACACTGAGAGAGCTTTCAGTCCTGCTGCCCCGAGGCTCTGAAAGCCTCCATGTTCTGGTTGTTAAATTTTAAATGAATGTGACTAAGTAAACTGAAACATAGGTTGCACTGTTGCTGAAATTGTAAACATCCAGTGTGCTCTAAATGGTGACAGTCATGGCTGTTAAGGTTGGGGGTTTGTTTAAGTGTTCGGGGGATTGGATTTGTGCAGCCCTTCGTTTTCCCAGTAGGTCTTCGGACAATTGCTAATTAAACAGAAGAAGTGCTTTTCTATTTCCATGGATTCTGTGTGAGTTACCCCATTCAATATGCAAGTTATTGATTTTGCATTTGGCTGGATTTAACCGTGTGTACCACCTCAGCAGGCACATGGACTTTCTTTGTTTTCTTCTTGATTGGATGCCACAGAAATGGTCACTAAGAATAACTCTTGAATTGTAAGATTTCTATGATCACTACAGCTCCTTGTTAATCCGCTTAGTGCCACCTGATCCGTGATGTGACATTCTGACAGTCGATTGTGTGTTCGCTGCTGCCATTATTCCCTTTATCAGAGGATGTCAAATAAACACACTCTCTGGGAGTTTGTGAAAAGGTCCCGTTTTACATGTATTAAAGCAGCTGAACTCTAACAAACTGCTTTTTTTCAGGCATTCAGAGTGCTGTGCCTGACACATTGCTTGCGACAACCCATTGAAAAAACACCATATTTAAATGTAAAATATGAATTGCTGAACTACTGCAAAACAGCAATTTCCTTTTGGTGCTTGTCAAACTATTTCATATATTCATAGACTTAGTGTGACTGTCCTCCTTTAAAGTGAACACCGATTTGACTGATAGAGACTGATAGAGAGGACCTGTTTGGGTGAGAACCTTACTGTTGGCAAAAGTTAGTCGATGATATGGAATGAGTTCACGTGGATTATTTGATGTAGGTGTCATCTGCTGTTTTCAATGAAAAGCCATAAGCCGAGGGCCGCAGTGGCGCAGCAGTTAAAGAGTCGACTTTGAGTGTCGGTGCAGTTGCACACCGAGGGTCAGGGGTTCGTGCTTCAGGTCCTGCCAGAGTATGGCCAGTGCCCTGAGGGAGCAGCAATAGGCGGCCACTCCTCGAGTGGGGGTGAATCGTTGTGCACAAGCAGCCCTGAGCAAGTTGGAATCGTGGTCAGGAGCGCCAGGAGTCGGCTGACTGGGTTGTGTAGCGGTGAATTCTCAAGCGGTTGCTACGCGGGGAATTGAATAGCATAGCGTAGAATTGGCTACCAAAATGGGAAAAATCTAGAAAGAAAAAAAAGCCATAAGCCTATGAACCTAAAATTCAATCCGCCCAGTCAATCTTTTTATTTTCCATTGGGTTTAGTGCGCCATTTAGCCTATCGATGTTAGGTGTCAGGGTATGATTCATGCATGGGTTTAAACTGGGCTGCCCTACTGACTACTACTACACATACACACACACACACACACACACACACACACCCTCACATGCGCAATCACGCACATACACAGAGACGCATGTGCACACACACACACACACACACATCCGCACACATACTGCAAGCACGTACACACAAGCCCCCAAACACGTGCCACACACGCACACAATCTCGGTTTACATGGACTTTCATCCTACACTCCATTCCACAGCACTTCACAAACAGGCAGCTTTAATTGGTTTTTGCTTTTCAACATTTTTTCCCCAGACCTCATGCCTTTCCAGTCTCTAGGGAGCTGAGAGCAATGCTGATAATTTACTCCTCATTAGACACAATTAGTCTGCGAGAGTATAACTGTCCACTGCAGTGCCTGCTTTGAGTTTAACCTCTGTGCAGAAGGTGAGTTTAAGTGCATGTGTACGTGTGTGCAAGTATTATGTTCCTGATTCTGTAACTGTCTTTTACAGTGTGTGTACAGCTTTTTGCCTCTATTTGAGTGTTAATGGCCACATAGGCCATTCTGCACAATGACAATCTGTATGTCCTCATCCCTAGGACGAAAGTAAAAGTCCATCACCGTCAACTTTCAAAGACCCCTTTTTTTTTCCAAAACCCATCCCCCTCCTACCCCACCCCCCCCCCCCCCCCCTCTTTAGCCGCAGGAAGGGAGCCGCAAGTACAAACCACCACAGAGGCGCCAACTGGCTGGTCTGCTGTCAGGCCCCCCAGGGCCCCAGTCAGTAAAAATGTGCTTTTCCTTTTCCGTGCCCAGGAGAACCTTGTCTGAACAGGGAACGTTAAATTGTTTGATTGAACTTTCAAGACACTGGTTTTACTGTTCCCTCGGGGACATCCCAGTTTAAATCTTGCAGTTTGTTTGCCGATGGAAATCAAAAGGGGCGCTAAAAGAGGAAAGGGCTGATATCACATGGGCTGAGTTTTTGTCATCCGTGTTGTCTGCATGGCTGCAAGGCTGTTTTCTCTGTCTTTAAATCAGCATCTCATTCTGAGGGCCGCACAGCCAGGTGCATGCTGGGACCTTGTAGTGAAGACTCACATTTCTGCCCAAACAGATATAATTAAAAAGTAATTATTACAATTGTTTTTGGTAGCGCTTGAAAGGGAATGATCCTATAAGCGCTAACAATTGGTTCCAACCTAATTTTGTTCATGTTCATGTTCCAAGACTTGGAATTAGGCCCATCAATCTGAGGTTTCACACACTGCACCAATGGGCTCTCACAGCTGCATCAGGTACTACTAAAATAATATGCAGTAAAAATATGCAATCTATATGCGTGAAGTCTTCAGTTGTTTCATTAACAGGCCTATGAGGCATGCTAACTGTTGGTCTTGTGATATCTTATTTTGTATTGACTTTTTTTCAGTTGCTCTCGCTGATTATTATTATTTTTTTTGTGTTTTTTTTTACTCAGTGGCAATGTGAACATTCATATAGAAACTGGTGACTTCCATTTTAAAATCTATTTCCTCAGCCACTGTAATGGCTGATCAAAAGCTCCCCCACTTTGACATTTATCCAATGTCTCCCTCGGTCAACATAATTTTATTTTGTAGAAAATGCTCGCTATAAAATTGAAATGTGCAACGACAGACGTGTTGACGGGGTGATATTTTTAGATCAATAATATGCCATTTCAAAACCTTCAGTATGCAGCTCCTAAACTGTGTCTCAATGTGGTACAACGGGTGGGTCAGATTAGCGATTAGCTGTATTTTTCTCCTACGCTTTGTTCAAATGAAAACTTTTATCAACTATCATATTACTACTGTATCCATTACCTGTAGGGTAAAAACTGTTGTTCTCAAATCAAAAACTCAGCAGTGAACCATGTGAATGGAACCAGTGAATCTCTCCTTCATGTATACCCAACAAATACAATTATATACAAAAATACAATTTCCACTGTCCAATTATGTCTACTTGCTATTTTGAATTTTAAAGGTTTTTTTCTGCTTCAGACCTGTGTCAGTAAATGTCCTGGACTGTGAGAGGCAGGAGTTGGAGCCGTGAAGAGGCATTCTGCCTGTCTGTCATTGGCACAAAGCGCCAGGAATGTCAGGAACCAGGGGAGGCCCTTGACAGACAGCTGTGACATTCTGCCAGACAAAGGATTCTGAATGTGCTGACATGCTTGAGTGACAGCCATGCTGGGGGTCACTGGGTAAGAAATATTACAATACAGGAGTGTTCCTGTAAGTTTTCATATGAAGGCTTTATGTAGCATATATAAAGCCTTCATAAAGACACATAATGGCTTCATAGATCATACATAAGCAAATGTCATGCTTCATAAAGGGTGACAAAACACTTTTCTATGCAACATGTTATGCCAGATGTGTCACAGTTAGCCTAGCATGTTTTATGTCACCCAGTATAATGTTTAGCCATTAGCCAGGTGACTATTGTTGGTTATGTCACATTTGGCATAACATGTTGCATAAACAGGTGTTATGTCACCCTTTATGAAGCATGACATTTGCTTATGTATGATTTAGGAAGCCATTATGTCTCGTTTATGAAGGCTTTACATATGCTATATATAGCCTTCATATGTGTGACCAAAATTTCTAAAGCATCATAACCCACTTTTATTTCAGCTAACCCTGTTTTGATGTTGTAAGACATACAGTATAACAATCATCGAGAGGAATTTTTTTCATTTTTTCTTGCTGACCTGAAGGGGACAGAACTGAAAAACTATACCAACTCAATTTGTAATAGGAAATATGCAACATGCTTTATGAAACAGGAAGCCTCAGTACAACATGCTTTACGAAACAGGAAGCCTCAGTACAACATGCTTTACAAAACAGGCAGCCTCAGTACAACATGCTTTATGAAACAGGAAGCCTCAGTACAACATGCTTTACGAAACAGGAAGCCTCAGTACAACATGCTTTACAAAACAGGAAGCCTCAGTACAACATGCTTTACGAAACAGGAAGCCTCAGTACAACATGCTTTACAAAACAGGCAGCCTCAGTACAACATGCTTTACGAAACAGGAAGCCTCAGTACAACATGCTTTACGAAACAGGAAGCCTCAGTACAACATGCTTTACAAAACAGGAAGCCTCAGTACAACATGCTTTACGAAACAGGAAGCCTCAGTACAACATGCTTTACGAAACAGGAAGCCTCAGTACAACATGCTTTACAAAACAGGCAGCCTCAGTACAACATGCTTTATGAAACAGGAAGCCTCAGTACAACATGCTTTACGAAACAGGCAGCCTCAGTACAACATGCTTTAAAAAACAGGCAGCCTCAGTACAACATGCTTTACGAAACAGGAAGACTCAGTACAACATGCTTTACAAAACAGGCAGCCTCAGTACAACATGCTTTACGAAACAGGCAGCCTCAGTACAACATGCTTTATGAAACAAGAAGCCTCAGTACAACATGCTTTACAAAACAGGCAGCCTCAGTACAACATGCTTTATGAAACAAGAAGCCTCAGTACAACATGCTTTACGAAACAGGCAAACTATCTTAGGTGGGAAAGTCACTTTTGTCGCTTTTTGTGACATTGTTTTTGATTGTATTGCAATTTCCCGTAAGACGATTTTTTTGCATTTGATAATGGTAGTGTTTTCAGGGAGTAGTGGCTCAAACACAAAAGCTGTAGCAATTATACATTTTGTTACTGTTTTTTTTATAGAAAATGCATCTCTCTATAATCGAGACAGAAGATGCTAAATAATGTCAGAGAAAGGCACTGTGCTCTCTACAAAAATAAACAGAGGTTGGATTCACTGGTCAGAGAGAAAAGGAGAAATCTGAGTGAAAACTCACCTCTGACACATGTTGTAAGGATCTGACATTTGCCTGCTATTTGTATTGTATTATATGATTATCATTTATTCTCATCTGTATGTATGTATTGTTTAGTTTTAGTTTTTTACATCTGACTTGTTTACTTTTCCGTTTTGCCTAGTTGTCATGTGTCTGCCTGTTTACATCTGATCTGTCACTCCCTGTTTACGTCTCTGTACCATTCGGGTGATCTCATTGGTGTTCGGGTTCCCTCTTACTTCGCACCTGTCTCTGTGTACTTAGATTTACTAATTACCACTAACATACTAACGATTGATTAGATCTACTAACTCCACTAACAAACTAATTTGTATATTACCACTAACTCTACTAACGGCAGGGGTGTGTATAGTTACTAATCTCACTAATATAGTAGAACGCACATTTTCACGCTGTTCTGTCCTTGCTAATCATTCTCAGCTGCATCTGATCTTCTCTCCCTGTCATCTTAATCTATGCACGATTTCCTGAAACTCCAGGTCATCTGTTATTGTGTGTATGTTTGGAATCCAGTCCGCGTTTTCCCTAGTTGTCTCCGTGATTGTCTTTTCCAGTGCCTACGATATTCTAAAGCCTGAGATCAGTTTAATTATTCCGCGACACCATTTTGAACGACTATTCTTTTGCCTTGCCCTTATCTGTCCAGTTTACCTTTCGATTTTGACCACGCCTGTATCACGACCATTCTCCTGCCTTATCCCTTTGTACTGCCTGAACTCTGATTCCCTGGTTTTTCGAATTTCTGGATTGTCCCTCATTGCCCTATCGCCTGTCGTTTTTTTGTACCTACCTACCTCTGATCTCCTGGCTTGACCCCTGAACGTAATAAAGTACTCCTTTTTGCCTAATCCTGTGGTCTGCGTCTGGGTCCTTCACTCGAACGTAACACATGTAGGATAACATAATTTAAAAAGAACAATGAAACTAGCAATTATTCAAGCATATTATTTTCTGCAGAAGGAACCTTTCTGTTGCGTACATAATTTATTAAAGGATAATTCCAGGATAATTTGTGCGTTCATGTTTTATTCATGCTCTGCACGAGGCAGCAAACAATTAAATTGGGGCTAATTTTTTTTTATCCCCCACGGAATTAAAAATAGACAAGATAAATACACTTAAAACATGAAAAGCTGGTTTTCCATGAGCACAAAGAAACCACCATCATTTGACATGGCTTTTTAACCGTCCCTTGAGAGAACTTGCAGTATCATATGCTGAAAAGGAGCCTACTGCTTGGTGGTTTAGTGAAAAATCTAAACTCGTTGAATGTTTTGGTTAGTCTTATAACAAACATTTTAAGGGGCTTTTGAATTTGGTGCTCTAAAGAACCTTAATTTATATGTATCCTACTAAGTATATCAGAATGGTTGAATGGAAATTCTATGGTAAAAACAGCACCATTTCCCCTCCTCTCCACTGTTTCTGTTGCTCTTCCACATTGCACATATATGTACAGGTATCTCACAGCTCTCACCTCTGTGCTCACATTGTGTCAGCCATGGGACTGGAGAAAAATTTGCCACTGGCATCCTATGAAATGGAAAACAAAAGGTGAGTAACAAAATTTAATAAAACCACAGTAAAAAACCAAAGTAATCCAGCAGAAATATAAAGCGGGAATTAATGACAAATCACAGAGCGAATGTCTTTATCGCGATTCTTTTCACCACTTTTTTTTCCTGGTGTAATTGTTATTGATTATGAAAATGTGCCATTACAACAAGAGTTATACCCGCTATCTGATGGCATTACTTTTAAAGAGAGTGATAAATGCACAGTAAAGTTATTCACCTGTCATGGATCGTCATGTATTCCTTTTTTTCTTTTATCGGTAATCTATCGGATTTTTCTGTGTTCCGCTACGGGTTTTGTTTTCGCCTCGGTCATTAGTGAGTTCACCTGTCCTGCATTTCCGCTCACTACTTATACCCCGCTTCCTTTTTTTCTCGTCGCTTCCATGTTATTTCACGTAACATTCTTGCCGGTAAAGGTATAGGAAGTTGTGCTGCTATCGACCGCTTTGCTTCTCAACGTGGGACTTGTTAGCAGTACAATTTAGAAAAAGTATTTTATTTCAGAGCAGAGGTTTTGTTTTTTTTGCTTTTCACTCAAACCTACGAGTGCTCTCACCCTAAGTTTTAGTTTTTTTTCTTTTTTTTCTCCTTCCTTTCTTTTTGTTCACTCCACAATGGGAGTTAGATAGATAGATAGATCTTTATTGTCATTGTCACAGGTACAACGAAATTTAAAGTACTTCTTGTCAGTGCAACATAAAAGAATAAATAGCAGGCATAAAACATAAAACACAGTCATACACACCACATGCATACTTTTCTGTCATGGTTCATTTTCTCTTTTGAGCATTGAGGGTGGTTATTGCAGTTGGATAAAAGCTGTGTTTGAGTCTGTTTGTCCTTGCATTTAATGCTCTGTACCGCCTGCCTGAGGGCAACAGTTGGAACAGAGAGTGAGCGGGATGGTGGGTGTCCTTTATGATCCTATGGGCTTTTTTGAGACAGCGGGAATGATGTAGTTCTTCCAGTGTGGGGAGGGGGCAGCCGATGATCTTCTGGGCGGTGATGATAAGCGTGACTGCTTATTTATTTTTGTTTTGCTCGGTTATCGAGTTCCTCGCTTTTTATCGTGAGGTTATTTGTGTTCTCCTTATTTTCCCCATCCACTACGGATTATCGTCCGTCTTTGTGGTGTTCGTTGGAACACTTTATGATTTCTCATCTGTCGCACCTGGACCTCCAATATTTCCTCCGTGTCTCTGGCATAGAGATCCCCTACATCACTGGGTATCAGTAGCGTAACAAACCAACACCGGGCCCCAATGAAGAATGGTCGAACAATGTGTCGATCCTGACACCACGCATGTGGGGGGAAAAAAGGCCTACACTGTAGTGGTTCGTGGCTGTTTTCTTTTCTGTTGCGATTCTCATTCTGGCTTTCCCGATTGTGAATCAATCAGATTATTTTCTCGTTCCGTTTCGTGGTTTGCTGTCTCATTATTGTTTTCACCTAGGCTTCTACGTGCAGGGTATTTAAGTTCCTCACTTCCGCTTCTCCGGTGCTTGTTTGTCTTACGACATTGCATTCGAGCCAGGTACTAGCGACCTCCTGATATTAAACTTGTTTATGTTCAGGGGGGACTTGCTATTAGCTCCTTAATCGGGTATAGGATTGTTTTCCTCCTGATAGCGTTCTGCTATTTTGTACATTGCTGTTCTCTATGAGACAGTTTTTCTTTGTACTTTCGTTTTGGTTTTACACTCTTCCGGCTCTGCATACACTTTGCACACATCTTTGCACACACACTGAGGCAATAGCGGTGGAGGGTTTAAATCGTGGGTGGGCCAAGGTAAATTTTGAGTGGGCCAAGTTTATAAAGATTGGGAGAGTGTTGCATTATTCATTTAGTTTAAGTGGGACAATACGCTGGCAAAGTAGCCTAATAACGTTATTTTGATAATGAGATTTTTCTCAATTCATCAAATAAAGGCTTAATGATCTGTCAAAACAAACCATTTCGAGGTGAAATAACCACACAGACCAGCATAACGGCACAAATCAAAAACCCAAATGTAATCAATATCGTTGCTTTTATTGCAACACAAAATATCAGTCAATATAAATTCATACAGAGATGGCCTAATTTTTGTAATCAAAACAGCTAATTCGTAGTTAGTTTTCCCCCAAAACTTCACAAACATTCACATAACAACACTTCAGTGGACTTTTGTCAGTTATTGTTTTCTCGTATTTATTAACAGTGACTTAAATGTAATCAATTGAATTTACTGCGTGGAAAAATATCAGTAAACTTGACAGTCTTAATATTTTACTCAAAACTAGTCTACAGCTCATTCAGTCAGTCAGAAATATTCATGTAGCCAAGCCTATGCTAACAAATTTTGCGATATTGAAGTGCTTACGTTGACTTTGTAGACTGAATTTATTTCGATAGCTGTTATGTGAACTGATCGGAACCGCTCGCAGACACCAAGGAATAATAGGAATAAGGCTTTGTTCGAAGTCGACAGAAACAGGGCAATGCAGAATGGGCAGAAACGGAGTCCAGGACAGGCTAGGGTCAGAACCGGGAGATCCGTCAGAACTGGAAAACAGAAGGGCGAAGGGCTGGAGCAGGGCTAGGACGGGAAAGGGCAGGTGGGCAGGAAGACTGGAGCAGGCCTGAACAGGAATAGGCAAGGCAGGCAGGAGAACAGGAACTGGATGGGTAAACACAGGACTGGAAACAGGAAAAAGGAGCAGGCAGCAATAACCGCTGGAAAGTAATAAACACAAGCACAAAGTCAGAGCACAAGACGATCTGGCACAGAACAAAGAAACAGGGGAGGCTATATGCCAGACTAACAACGAGACAACGAGGAACAGGTGAGACAAGACGACATGAGAAAACACATATCAGGTGCGGGAGCTGGAGGAACACAATCGGGGAAAGGGAAAACGTGGAACGGAATATAACATACAGACAACACATAGAAACAGAAAACCAGGAACAGACTAAGACGTAGAGGCACGGGATGTGACAGATAGCATTCTTTGAAATGCTGCTGTTAACACATGCCTCTGCAACTATAGCTTACTGTTAATAGCTTTTCCTTTAACAATAAATCTACCACCGTTTGTTTCATTTGCCCGACTTCAGAATCACGTCACACTTACAAGTGCTTTTCCATAATTTTCCGGTGGTTACGGTGTCTCTCTCCTAATTCTGTTGACAAACTGGAAAAGGGAGCAGTATTTTGACATTTTTGGATACGTTAAGTTATGCAAAGCTAGATAACGTTACTCATTGCAAGTTAGGTTTGATTTGTATGTAATGTAGACACGGCACTGTATCGGACTGTACTGTACCGAGTAGTGCACGCAGTGGTGAGCTTTGATTTGCTTTGATTTGCTCAGTCAGTGGATGCTACAGTTTTTGATAGGTGAACAACTGTATTGTGTATACCTCATAGGCATGACAACGGGCAACGTAGTGTTTAATTGGTTATTATGAATAGACATTTTGAACTGCTTCAGTTCAAAATTATTGCACACATTCACAGGCCCTCTGGAGCTCCTGGCCTCAATGCAACCATATTGTCTGCATCTACTGTAGTAACGCCACTGCTGGGTATTAAATATAGAGGATTCAATTGTATTTTCAGAGCTAGACTCCATGTCGCGAGGGATCACTCGGGAGTGGTGGCTAATGAAGAGTACCTGGAGAAACAGTTTCAGTTCAAGGTCAGAAATAAGCTGAAGCAGACATCTATCTCTATTGTGCAGGGAGTGAAGAATGTCATCACTGTATTCAGAAATTGGAGCATGTACAAAATGAGGGAAAGAGAGTCGGGGGGGGGGGGGTACGAGTGCTGGTTCATCATTTCAAGGGTTATTGGGCAGCTTTCCTCATTTGCTCATGTTTTTTGTAATGGCAACACCATGGCTGCCTGCCATGACCCAAAGCCTGTCAGATATCTCAGCAAGGCTGAAAATGAACTTAAAAACACAATGTATGCTGATTTGGTTCTGAAGGAGTCTTGGGAGCCCATATCTGGTCATTCAGTAGTGAATGTTAATTCCTTTCCCTGGAAAAATTAATTTATTTTTGTTTAGGCCGAACCTCTCATCAGCGGACCAGGATGTTCCATTACTGACCTGATTATCCACATCTCCTGAATGTATAGGAGGAAAATTACATCAAATGTTTGGTTAATGTCTTTTTCATCAGTTACCATTAGGCAGAGGTGGAAATCCAGGGGACATAAAGTAAAAGTCCTACCGTGTTCCACCCATAGACTCAGCCAGCTGATTTTACTAATTAGTTCTACCTCTTCAAATCCAGGTGATTGGAGCAAAATACTGGGGAGGACTTTTACTTTATCTCCCCTGGATATCCACCTTTGCCATTAGAAATTTTTATTGGCAACCCCAAGGGACAAAAAAAACACCCCGAAAGTTGGCCACCAACAATGACCCAACATACCCCTCCATGTTTGTATCGTTTTTTCAACAGCAAAACATCATGTGACTAATTGCTGTGACTAATAGTCACGTTGATATTATGTTTAGTGCTTCAAAATTTGCCTGAATGTTTTAGTATGTGGTGGTATGATAGCATTGATGAGATACTTTTTGAAATATGTAACGGGACAATAAGACCAACATTAGCCACTGGATTAATAATAGATGGATTAAAAATAGTTAATGATAAATTAAATAAATAAATAGTTGGTTGATTGCTGCACAGTCAACATTAGGGCAGTGCTGGCCTCTGATAATGACCCATTATATCCACCAATATCCAACACTGGAACAATGAAATTGTAAAGATTTCTTCCACATGTGTGGACCCAAACACAGGACTCGGAGACAGACTTGATACAAGCTCTGGCGAGCACTTTTATTAAGAATGAAACGGAGAGGGAATACTAAGGATGAGGGTCAGGAAACGGGGTTGGGGCTAGCAGGGGCTGGCTGGATGCAGTAGGAGCTGAAACGGGGCTGGAGAATGGCTGACAGACCGGTGGACAATGGCAGCGGGAGCAGGGAAGGCAATGCAGGTGGAGAGCAGGCGGGCTGGCGGAACCAGGAGACAAAACTGTAAAAAGGATAAACTAACAAACGAGCCAGATGAAAGGAAGTACACAGACCGAGTAACAAACATAACTAGTAGTAGTCACAAAGGTCTACGAACTGGCGACGAGACATCAAACAAAGAGGGGATATGTAGTGAAGTCAATGATTCAATGAGTGCGTGCAGCGTGAGAATGTATGCGAGAGTGATTAAATGTAATTGACAGCATGTGGAATGCAAGTGGGAAATGCGGGTGATAGGTTGAAAGATAATGAGGGTAACGAGAAAGAAAACCCCGCCCAATCTGCACAAACACGGAAGACAAACATGAATTAACTGACATGAAACGAGAGGAAGAGAGGAAAACACAGAAAACAAAAGGGAAGGTGAACTGGAAGGGCGGAGGCAGACGTAACACAAATGACATTTAACAGGGGTGTAGAGGTGCTTTTTAGTCTAGTCTATTTCTCTTAAACAGTAAACGCTGAATTAAGCTATTATTGGTAAAAATACAAATGTACATGATAAATCAAGAAGTTGTAAGTACTGGAATACTCATGATATCGCTTGTCTTTCCAGACATGCTTGCATGAATAGCCTGCATGCATGCATGTATTGCATTCAT
This sequence comes from Ilyophis sp. 1 JC-2022, assembly GCA_022702515.1. Taxonomy (NCBI): domain Eukaryota; kingdom Metazoa; phylum Chordata; class Actinopteri; order Anguilliformes; family Synaphobranchidae; genus Ilyophis; species Ilyophis sp. 1 JC-2022. Next base: position 102,434,608 of record CM040405.1, read on the forward strand.
GTTTAGATACAGTATAACCACATGACACCAGTTTATTCTTCTAAAAACATGCTGATTAGGTTTTTATGAGTGTTGTCTTAATTGCACTGCATATAATCTGTTTCTCATCAATGTGTTTAATGGACTGGATACTGATTTTTAAAAGCAGGTGTCTGCGCTTTGGCAAAGTGCCTTTTCCATCTGGGTAATGTTGAGGGGAATGAGTAATTCCATTCTCACACTCAACTTCCATTCCCATTCTCAAGCCTTGAATGAAATGCCTTCTGCACAGCAGTTCTATGAGAACCTCAGTAACTGTTCTTATAAAGCTAGAAACTTTGGGACTGTAAGGTGGAGTGTCAGGTTTGGAGAACCAAGCGAGACAGCTAAAAAATCTAAAAGTCTACACCGTAGTGTACACCAATAAAGCGGACAGGTCTGTACAAGTTGAGTGAAATATACAAACAAAAATAGAGAATGGGAAAATACTCCAGGCATAAGCCAAATCAAAACAACCTAAAAAACAGGAAAAACTCGATATTCGAGTGAATACGAGAAAGCAATATAAACAGAGGTATGAATAACAAACGAATTTCCCTATGGGAAAGCATTAGAGAGATAAGCAAATGGAGAAAATAAAGGAAATCTGTCTCACGAAAACAGAAGCGAAAACCAAAACGAGGGACAGAAAGCACAAAAGAAAAAACTAAATCCAACTAAGGAAAACTAATGCAACTAATAATAAGCAAGTCCCTCGTAACAATTAAGCAAGCTTAAAAGTGAAGTGGTCGCTTGAATACCTATACCTTACCGGCTTATATGTCAAGTGGCAATGACAATATCAAAGCACCGGAAAGCGGAAACCCTGGGCTAAATATAGCCGGCAGGAAACCCAAAACAGATGCGAGGGAAAATGGCTAAGCGAGAACAAAATACAGAAGAACAGGAGAACAGAAGACGGAAGTGCCCTGACGCCGCAAAAAAAAAAAAAGAACCACTGAAATAAACGAAAGCTTACGGAACCATGACAGAAAGGTTTTGTCTGATAATAAATAATCCATGAAAAACCAATGGTGAATAACTAAATAAATAAATATAATTAAAAAGCCATACATTTTCAGAAAAATAAAGTTGGTATGTTGTCTTTCTCAAAATCAACATCAAAAAGAACACTCGATGACAGTCTGTGCCTGCTTATTTGTTACAAATTACTGTCGGACATTGTGGGCTATTTTAACAAACTCAGCACATGGTCTAAAGCATAGGCACAAGTGCATTTAGGGCGTTTCCAAATACACTTTTGCTTGTCAAACGGTGAATAATGTTTGCGTACAGTAAGGTTCAAATGGGCTGAAATTTCATTGAATAATTGGTGTGTCTTTGGCGTAACATGTAATAAACCAATCAGAGTGTCATCTCCCATTCCATTTAAAAGCCTCCTGCATTTGCACCTTGGTAGATTTAGCAACACTTCGTAAAGAGAAATTTACCTCTGATGAAACATACCTGACTGTGCATGAGGTTAAAGCGTGCAAGCAGTGAATGGTTATGGTCACTGTAATGTAAAACATGTGAAAAACTAATAATAGGGTTATATATTGTGTTAATAAATGGTGAGATTTGAATGAATCTTTGTTTTATTAATCGTATCGAGATGCAAAAAACCATCATGCACTGTTAATCCCCCTGGACCGTATTTGAAAAGCATTTGTAAAAATGCATTAATGTGATTTAAGATTTCTAAATAAATGCAATATTCACTGGACAAAGTTTTGGACTTTTTTTTTCAAAACAAATAAACCATTCTGTTTGCTTACCAGGGTATAGATAAAGTAGCTCTTCTGCCAGCTGGTCCCTCCTCGCCCATGCTGCTGCTGGTATATCTGCATTCATTGGCATTACCACGTGTGCCTTCTTCATAGACAATAAATATATCTGTAATTCGGGATGGATAACTCTTGAAAAACAAATGGACTGCTTTGGCATGTCTGATTATATGCTGTATGTAGGCTTGTCCCAGGACTGGAAACATCCTGCATTGATTCCAAAGAGCCGACTGTTCTGCCCACCTGCTGCCTCTTTTCACTCCAGAGTTTAGCAGTTAAGCTGAGTGAGGAATACACTATCTGTGCAGTCACAGCTCAGGAGGAATACACTCTCTGTGCAGTCACAGCTCAGGAGAAATACACTCTCTGTGCAGTCACAGCTCTAGAGGAATACACTCTCTGTGCAGTCACAGCTCAGGAGGAGTACACTCTGTGCAGTCACAGCTCAGGAAGAAAACACTCTCTGTGCAGTCACAGCTCTAGAGGCATACACTCTCTGTGCAGTCACAGCTCAGGAGGAATACACTCTCTGTGCAGTCACAGCTCTGGAGGAATACACTCTCTGTGCAGTCACAGCTCAGGAGGAATATACTCTGTGCAGTCACAGCTCAGGAGGAATACACTCTGTGCAGTCACAGCTCAGGAGGAATACACACTCTGTGCAGTCACAGCTCAGGAGAAATACACTCTCTGTGCAGTCACAGCTCAGGAGGAATACACACTCTGTGCAGTCACAGCTCAGGAGAAATACACTCTCTGTGCAGTCACAGCTCAGGAGGAATACACACTCTGTGCAGTCACAGCTCAGGAGAAATACACTCTATGTGCAGTCACAGCTCAGGAGAAATACACTCTATGTGCAGTCACAGCTCAGGAGGAATACACTCTCTGTGCAGTCACAGCTCAGGAGGAATACACTCTCTGTGCAGTCACAGCTCAGGAAGAATACACTCTGTGCAGTCACAGCTCAGGAGGAATACACTCTCTGTGCAGTCACAGCTCAGGAGGAATACACTCTCTGTGCAGTCACAGCTCAGGAGGAATACACTCTCTGTGCAGTCACAGCTCAGGAGGAATACACTCTATGTGCAGTCACAGCTCAGGAGGAATACACTCTCTGTGCAGTCACAGCTCTAAAGGAATACACTCTCTGTGCAGTCACAGCTCAGGAGGAATACACTCTCTGTGCAGTCACAGCTCTAGAGGAATACACTCTCTGTGCAGTCACAGCTCAGGAGGAATACACTCTCTGTGCAGTCACAGCTCAGGAGGAATATACTCTGTGCAGTCACAGCTCAGGAGGAATACACTCTGTGCAGTCACAGCTCAGGAGGAATACACTCTCTGTGCAGTCACAGCTCAGGAGGAATACACTCTCTGTGCAGTCACAGCTCAGGAGGAATACACTCTCTGTGCAGTCACAGCTCAGGAGGAATACACTCTCTGTGCAGTCACAGCTCAGGAGGAATACACTCTCTGTGCAGTCACAGCTCTAAAGGAATACACTCTCTGTGCAGTCACAGCTCAGGAGGAATACACTCTCTGTGCAGTCACAGCTCTAGAGGAATACACTCTCTGTGCAGTCACAGCTCAGGAGGAATACACTCTCTGTGCAGTCACAGCTCAGGAGGAATATACTCTGTGCAGTCACAGCTCAGGAGGAATACACTCTCTGTGCAGTCACAGCTCAGGAGGAATACACTCTCTGTGCAGTCACAGCTCAGGAGGAATACACTCTCTGTGCAGTCACAGCTCTAGAGGAATACACTATCTGTGCAGTCACAGCTCTGGAGGAATACACTCTCCGTGCAATCACAGCTCAGGAGGAATATACTCTGTGCAGTCACAGCTCAGGAGGATTACACTCTCTGTGCAGTCACAGCTCAGGAGGAATACACTCTCTGTGCAGTCACAGCTCAGGAGGAATACACACTCTGTGCAGTCACAGCTCAGGAGAAATACACTCTCTGTGCAGTCACAGCTCAGGAGGAATACACTCTCTGTGCAGTCACAGCTCAGGAGGAATACACTCTCTGTGCAGTCACAGCTCAGGAGGAATACACTCTCTGTGCAGTCACAGCTCAGGAGGAATACACTCTCTGTGCAGTCACAGCTCAGGAGGAATACACTCTCTGTGCAGTCACAGCTCAGGAGGAATACACTCTCTGTGCAGTCACAGCTCAGGAGGAATACACTCTCTGTGCAGTCACAGCTCAGGAGGAATACACTCTCTGTGCAGTCACAGCTCAGGAGGAATACACTCTATGTGCAGTCACAGCTCAGGAGGAATACACTCGCTGTGCAGTCACAGCTCTAAAGGAATACACTCTCTGTGCAGTCACAGCTCAGGAGGAATACACTCTCTGTGCAGTCACAGCTCTAGAGGAATACACTCTCTGTGCAGTCACAGCTCAGGAGGAATACACTCTCTGTGCAGTCACAGCTCAGGAGGAATACACTCTCTGTGCAGTCACAGCTCAGGAGGAATACACTCTCTGTGCAGTCACAGCTCAGGAGGAATATACTCTATGTGCAGTCACAGCTCAGGAGGAATACACTCTCTGTGCAGTCACAGCTCAGGAGGAATACACTATGTGCAGTCACAGCTCAGGAGGAATACACTCTCTGTGCAGTCACAGCTCAGGAGGAATACACTGTGCAGTCACAGCTCAGGAGGAATACACTCTCTGTGCAGTCACAGCTCAGGAGGAATACACTCTCTGTGCAGTCACAGCTCAGGAGGAATACGCTCTCTGTGCGGTCACAGCTCAGGAGGAATACACTCTATGTGCAGTCACAGCTCAGGAGGAATACACTCTGTGCAGTCACAGCTCAGGAGGAATACACTCTCTGTGCAGTCACAGCTCAGGAGAAATACACACTCTGTGCAGTCACAGCTCAGGAGGAATACACTCTCTGTGCAGTCACAGCTCAGGAGGAATACACTCTCTGTGCAGTCACAGCTCAGGAGAAATACACACTCTGTGCAGTCACAGCTCAGGAGGAATACACTCTCTGTGCAGTCACAGCTCAGGAGAAATACACACTCTGTGCAGTCACAGCTCAGGAGGAATACACACTCTGTGCAGTCACAGCTCAGGAGAAATACACACTCTGTGCAGTCACAGCTCAGGAGGAATACACTCTCTGTGCAGTCACAGCTCAGGAGGAATACACTCTCTGTGCAGTCACAGCTCAGGAGGAATACACTCTCTGTGCAGTCACAGCTCTAGAGGAATACACTCTCTGTGCAGTCACAGCTCAGGAGGAATACACTCTCTGTGGATCTAGAACAGAAAGATAGCAGGCATCTGATCAACCTGAGGCATTTATTTTTCATGGTGACGAATGGGACACTCCTGCCTACTGAGTCTCTCCCCACCTGGGCAGTGCTAATTACGTGCTACGCCACAGGGCTCCTGGCTGCAGTAGGCGATGACGCGGTCAGAATTTGATCCAGACTATGGGTCGTGTCACTACACTAAGAACCAGTTCACTACACTTAGACACCAGACAGCCCGGCTACTCTATACTGTGTAATTACCAGGGGCCTATAGATCTCATATGAAATGTTAACGTGACATATTGGTTAATATGAGACCTTTTATTCTGGAAATGAATTAATTCAGACTTACTCTGAAGCCAAGCAGTTCAGTTTTTCTCTTCTGTACCAGAAGGACAAGAGAAAACCATGATACCATCACGCTCAGCATATTAACAGTGGGACAGAAGTGTCAAATACTCTTCCTCACTGACTAGTGTCAGTTTTTTGTTCCAACTAATTACCAGAGCTGGTGCAGCTAGTTAATAAGATTGTATGCAGTGATGCGGAGGCATTTTGAAGCATCTACTGCGGTATGATGTTCTTATGTGCGGTACTCTGCTGCAATGCACAATTTTAAGGACAAAATTCTAAATTGAGAATATGACTGAGATGAACAGATTAAAGAGCAGAAACCGGGACACAGATCGGCGAACATGCTCATCCATATGGAACTGATTTTGACACCCCCGTGCTGTTATCATGACGGGCCCTTGAACAGGATTTAAGTGTGACATGACCTCTCAGTCCCTGGAATTATTTATGAGCATAACACTTTGACTGATGTCAGGAGATGCTGAAGAGACAGGTGAGGTTTTACAAGCATTTTACTTGTCGGGCCACATCCAAAGAGGCGTATGCGGTAATTGTGCTAGAAATATAACCACATCTTATAGCTGGTGCCAGTGCTTCAAGTCAAAATCATGTAATTCTAAAACATTTATGTAATTATTAATACTATTTACTTTTTTCTTTGCATAGATTCAACCCCCACTGAATGAAATTTTTTTAAAACATTTTTTTAAACAAATTATTAAAATACCTTATAATAGGGTTTTGTGATGTGTATCAGTTATGAAGGCTAGAATGAGAGTTCTGAAATTGATTTTATGAGCTACTGAAAGGGCCTTTTGACCTTCTTGTCTGAGGCAGAGATTAGCGATATTCCTTTTGAATGTTATAGTGGCGCTTGATCTGGTTCTCAGGGAAGTGGAATTTTCCACCTGTTTGGCCAACAGCCCCTGGGTCTGCAGTTTCTGTGATAAAGCTCTGAACTGTGAACACACACACAGACATGCATGCAGGCGCGCGCGCACACACACACACACACACATGCACACACACACATGCACACACACACAGTGAAACTGCTGAAATTCAGAAAAACATAGGGAAAAACAAAGGCTGCATAGGAGGAATGGCAGAATGTGCAAAAATGTGACAGCCAAACAACCCCCCTCCCTCCCACACACACACACACTCTCTCTTTCTTTCTCTCTCAGTGACACATACACACACATACACACACGCATGCACACGCACACACAATAACAACAAGAACAACACAAATACACATACAGTACATACATGCAAACATTCTTCTGTGTCCTCAGTGTCCGCCTTCTTTCTCTGTCTCCTACATCTGTTGCTCCATTTACCAATTATAAACAATTTTTCATATGAAAAATAAATATCTCCAAGTATTATGCATGACAATACCCAATATGCTATATAAATGCGGAAAATCGGTCTTGTGATTTAACATTTGTCTGAAACTGGCCTGATGATATATTTCTCTCGTACGATATTAATATATGACATGAAATAAAAACGCAAGGCATGTGGATATTCAATTCTGCTGTGTCTCAGAGAATTAGTTCTATGCTCAGCTGAATCAGGTTTTTTGTCTGGGCTCTCAAAGGTGCTGGGACAGCAGCCATAATGGGTCCCATGGCAACCTGCAGACATTGCTAATGCAGGTAGAAGCTCTCATAGGATTGTCCCATGAAGGCAGCAGGCTACACTCACTGGTATCTCTGATAAGCAGCTGGTCCGGTCTGACCTGGGATCAGTAGCATGGCTCAGTCATTAGCTGAATATATTTTCTTATCTAATGCACAGATGAGCACAGCAACAGAACCGTAATTGCACCTCTGACCTTCTCAATTTAAATCACATTTGTTTGTCTGAGTTGGGCCTAAGACTACGTTTGTTTCTTTAAACATTGTTTTTATTCCTGTGAAATAAATAATAATGATAATAATATAGCCTAGGGCAGGAGTCTTTAACGTTATCCAGAAAGGGCTGCTATGGGTTCAGGCTTTTGTTCCAATCAAACCGTTACACACCTGATTCTACTAATCAACAACTAGAGTCTTTGCTAAGGACCTTGATTAGTAGAATCAGGTGTGTAACTGTTTGGTTGGAACAAAAGCCTGCACCCACACCGGCCCTTACTGGATAAGACTGAGGCCCCCTGGCCTAAGGGGAAATTGAGAGGTGTGGTGCACTGGACGGCTTATTGTCTGCTGCAACTTTGCCAATAGAAGTAAGCGGTTACGTCTGTTCGATATCATAGAGTTTGGTGCTTTTCCCACTCGCGCGGGTGTCGGCATCTCGCTGAGTGCCATTATAGTTCCGACAATGGAATGATCACAGGTATTGCAAATTCACTGACACTATCATCATGGAAATAAACACATTCACCATAAACACATAAACACATCGTTTGTATCATTTCCATGATCATAAATGTGTCAGGGGGAGAGTCTTTTTCACGACGGTATGTAGCTCTAGGCTTTTGTGTGCTTCAGGATATATCGCTCTAACAATCCACTGATAAAAATCTAAGTGAATTTACTGACATAATCCCCGGTAAAACAGACACATGGTCTGCCCCCTTTCCTGACAACCTTATTCTTTTCTTGAATTCTTACAGTTTTACATCCCTCTTTTTAATCCACGCCCTGCTGTCCTGCTGTTAATGTCAGCCAACACGCAGAAGTGGAAAAGAATGACCGACTTTCAAGAGTGAATAATTCGACCTGCGATTCACCTCGCCTCCTCCTAGCTTCCCCTGCTATGCGTGAAATGTGTTGCGAAGGAAGGCGTACACAAAGCGCCTTGCCGCAGTGCAGACGTGCAGAAACAGTGTGCGTATAAAACAGGATAAAGGATGTTTTGACAGATGGGTAGTTCAAGACATGTCCTAATGAACAGCCAAGCACCTTTTCACTTGCCCAGAAGCTATTTCAATGCTCTCTCTCCCAGTCACTCCTCCAATTTAATACAATCAAGGCTGGACAGGATGTCTCTGCATAACTAGAAAAAATATCTATTTTAAGATGACTTGTGATTGGTTAAAGACTTTTCTGAAGCTGATATTGTGTCCGTTCAATTCTTGTGTCTGTTTTTTGTCATCCCGTCAATTTCCTCTGCAAAAATGAAAACTCTTTAGGGCACTGCTGCATCATGAAGACCAACAGGAACTGTGCTTTTTAAAGGGATTACATAAAAAGCTGATGACATGATCGGCATGCCTGTTTGTCTCCCGGGGCTTGTATACGTGATGCTAAGAGCTGTTGCACTCTGCTCCTTCATGCATACCCCCCTTTTTCTCCCCCACCACCTGCCCTGTCTCCAGATGACAAATTCCACCAGGTTGAGAGAGGGAGGTCTGGCTGACGGTGCGAGCGGCGCACGCTCTCGCGTACCTCCGTCCCGTATCCTCGGAACCCATAATCAGGCGCTTGCATGAGTGACGCGCGAGCACTTTATCTCTCAGGCATCACAGCATCATCTTTGTGCAGGAGAGACTCGTTCACACCTGCTGTTTCCTCCCCGGGACTAAATAAACTCCTGAAACTAATCATTCCTTCTTTCTCATCACACTGAGAGGTGATACGAACCTATGCCATGAGCTCCTTAAAGTTGCCTAAGTGTGGCCTAACCAAATGCAAAAACAGTGGCACTTTTATTTGGTCTGCTAGCCAATGAAAAGCAGGAACATTGTAAATGTTTTATTTTATACTAGTTTGGAGGGGGGGGGGGCAGAGAGTGCCAAAAAACATTCATGAATAATCAAAACAAAAATATTCTGAATTTTTTTTACAAAACTTTTTTCTTTGTTATAAGTTTTCAAAGTTTCAAAGTCAACAAACTTCCTTATTTCTTATGGGAATTACCTAAAACTAAAATGACAAGGACTGAAGTACAAGGACACACATCACTTTCAAATATCAATCGAAAAGACACAAGCAAAATATTGCTGGTACAGGGAACTGCAGATATTGTGAACCATTGAAGAGTTACACCGGTTCAGCATTTGATATGACTGCACCATGCAGTATAAAAATTCCACAAGACCTTGGAAGGAATCTGTTTTAATCTTCATTATTCACTTAATTCTGTTACAAGATTAGTCAACCCACGTCACCATCCATGGCTGTGAAAAGACCTTGATTATGAAAAAAAAAATGTTCCATTTGCAGTTACTGTGGTAATTAATTCTTTTGATCAATAAGTCATGCACTCACAAATAATTAGCACCAGGACTTTTGTTTTTTTTGCCTGAGCTTGGCAGCAGTAGCATTGCTGTTTCTAGTTCCTTTTCATTTTGTAACACACACATAAACTACAAACAGATGGATTTATTACATAGAAGTGCCTGGGGAGAGGTCTATATCTATAATCCATCACAAATTTTAGAAGTAACATACTTCAGGAAGTAATACACTTCAAAATAACTGGCTGTCATTATATTATAGATATTTTTGAAATCCTTACTCTTCGTCTTTGCGCCATCCCAAAAATGATTTAGCGGTCGTAAATGTGGAATCACTTGAAATAAATTCCAGGGTTTAATGAAAGGTAGAGGGGGTGTGTGAATTAGAAGTCATTACTCAAGCGCCAAGTAAAATGGGGTGAAATTTTTCCTCATTAAGTCACCATCATATTCACATTAATTCGGTCCCCAACTTTTCAATATATTCTTTGAAGAGCATTTGGCCTGAGACCTGAGAAAGCCGGGACGAATGTTCCATCACAGTGGGAAAATTTTATGAAACTTATTGGCATCCTTAGAAGCCACAATAGCAGCTGTCCATTCTGTGAAGAGAAACTATAGAAGAGAACAAAAAACTATTCTCAGAACTAAAAAAATAAATATAAAACTGAGAATAAAAATATTTCCTTTTTTGCAACAAGGGCTACAGAGCTGCCCTGTGCATCATAAAAAAATATTCAGCTACAGATTGCAGTCCAGGCAAGGTGAAGGACTTGGCAGATGGAGTTTCCGGAACAAATAAGGTGGGCTGGGGCAAGGAGAGTATATAATATACCCCCACCCCACACACATCCTACGACCCTGTCCCTCCTCCTATACAGACAGCTCTCCTAAGATCATAAATATTTAATCCCCCCACTTCTGAAAAGGAGGTGCTTTGATGGCGCACTCCGCATATCAACTAGGATCTTCTTTGCCTTCTTAAAAAACAGGGCTTTCTATCAAGCGAGGGGATTGGGCGCATGCGGGCGAGGGCTGAGCAGGCTGGATCCCCCGTAAAGACTGGCCGGTGGTGATGAAACAGCCCCGTACATTTCAAAGGGTCCATCAGCACGTCCAACTCCTTCCAAGTAATCCCCGTAATCCCCCGGGATGTTGCCGGGTAGAACAAGATTTGTGTCATGGTTCCCCATTGCTATGACAGTCTGCTTTTGCCCTTGTGTGTGCGTCAGTCTTCACTGGTGTTATACATGTGAGTATCTGATTCAGACACCTGGCTTTGCGTGACATATTTAGGTTTCTCTGAATGTTACATTTCTTAAATAAAATGTAATGTTCAGACCAAAAGCAAATAGCTTGCAGACATCATGGGCTTCCGTCAAAGGGGGGTAGTTCTCATTTGACGGCCCATGGTGTCAAAAATAATGAGTTTTTCCATTTCTAATTTCCGCCACCTCCTGCACACGCCGCGGAAGCGACCTGTAATTTATTACAGTTGGATATGAAGATACCATGTGTCTAATGAATGCACACCCCGCCCACCCTTGATTTACAAGTGTCCATGGTAACAATCAGCCTAATCCAGTCTGAACGGCATGGACAGAAGTCTTACTGCATAACATTAAATAATGTGTTTTCACACGCACTTTAAATTTAAGTTTACAGCAAGACAAGCGTAACTTGCCAGATGACATAGACGAAGCGACACTAAAATAATAGCACAACGATTCGCTAAAATGAATCGCTTATAATTATACAAATGATAAAAATTTAAGATAGAATAAAGATAAACAAAAAATTTATTAACATAAAAAAGAAACAACCATGGCAATGAGGTCACATGTCCACTGTTTTTATTCTCCATTCGCATTGCACAAAGAGCATTTTGAGTGAACAAATGAGTCTACCATAACTGGCTTTCTAACCCTGCGGCCCACGGATTCTGACCCTCAGCGCCTCTGTCTGTGCTCCCACGCCTCAACAACATGGCTCACGTCGTGCAAACGTACCTATAAACACCTGGGAGACTGAGCGGCATTTCTTGTGTACAAATCTCCTGCTGAGAGACAGAATGAGTTACTCAAAAGACAGACGATCAGAGGCAAACCCATAAAATGGAAGAAGCCAGAAACCCTGAACCTGCAGCCCAACGGCCGTCCTCTTTAATCAGAACCCCTTTAATAAGTCGTGGGCTTATTAAACCGCAGGAGATGGGATCACAGTTTGACAGTGCCATCCCGGCCGCGCCCGCTGACGTCACATCGCACCACCAGGCATTCACCAACCGCACAACAGTGAGGCGGCGGGACAGTATATAAGGCACAAGAAAATATATTTTGATATTTACTGACACTTCAGTCACAAGTTGACTACTCAGCATGATCTTGCAGCTTCGGACGTCCAAAGCTATTTAAAAGAAATACGTATCGCAGGGACTTACTACGTAACTTTGGGGGGGGGGGGAAAGTCAAAGCCCAAGATGCTTTTGACACTCAACAGAAAAACTCCAACCGTGGATGAGGGATCTATAGTGTTTCGCAATAGCTTTATATTGACTTGACAAACCTATGCAAAGTGCAGTGGTGCACACCTTAGTCCAAACTGAATCCAGAACATGTGATTGGTGACTGTGGATGTAAGTCCCCTGAGGAAATGTCACAATTAGCCTCAACATCACGCAGTAAGGGAGGGTTTCAGATGGAAAAGTATCCCACACCTCGTCACTCTCGAGAATAGAGTGGAGTGCCTACGGTCTGCCTCTGGCAGTAGCACTGTCCTCCAGCACGGTCGGACAGTTAACCTGGAGCATTGGAGATTGGAAAGGAAATGTCCTCTGGCAGCATACATTTGAGAGGACCGAAATGATCATGTGTGGCCCTACTAAATTGACAGTGAATATTGCAGCAGTGATGTGGACCAACGGAACGGTTATGTTTGAGCATTCCAAATTGGGATGAAAAAAATTAAAAATGTGTAAATAAACAGTCTAACGGCCTTGTGATGTACACATTTTTTTTCCAGTTTTCCGCCCACCTGAAATGCGACCGTTTGAACATTCCAAAGTTTCAATGCGAGGACCAATGTAGGCTCGCAGGGAAGTTCTGGAAAATACTGAGAGAGTTATCTGCCAAAACACCCTGTCTCTATTCCACTGTCTGTAATACTCTGTTTTACTACAATCCTAATGAGCCTCAGAGCCCAGAACCAGAATCAGCCCGTCATAAAACCAGATTTCAGTTGGACCCATTTCATTTCTTTGGTTTAAATCAGTTTGACAGCATATACTTTATTCTTTGCATCGATATAGCAAGAGCCCATTTCATTTTTAAGAATGCATGATGAATTCACAGCGTTGAATGTCGACGCATGCATTTGTATCTATTGTGCGTTTTGCTTTTTTTTGTTGTTCTTTGCCCCAGGTTGTTTTTTGGACAGTACCGTGGTCACACTGAGCCAGAGCCGATCAGGCCGGGAGGAAAGAGGGCCGAAGCAGCGTGCCTGCACTGCGAGGACCGGAGGAAGCTCATGAATTACACAAGAGACGAGGAGGGACAGTAGAATTTGGCCCACGAAGAGATGGAAACGATTGCTTTGAAGCAGGCAGCCAGTCGAGCCAGATCAAATCCGTGCGCGCCAAGCGCTCCGTCGGATCCGGTGCGAAAAGGCTGGGTTACGGTTACAGCTGAGCATTGGGACTAAACAACCAGTGCCCCAAATTCAGTTCCTCTCTCCGGACCCGGCGGTGCTCCGCGCGTGACGGCACATAGTGGAGGCACTCGGCATGGTTAGGCAGGGCATTACTGAGGCAGAGCAGGTAGCATGTGGGAGGATCATTAACCCCCATATTTCAGCCCTGAACCCATGTGTGCCTTGATTTGTGCATCCCCACTTCAAACGGATGTTGAAAAAAATAAGCATTTTGTTTTTCTCAAGCATAGCTCTGGAGCCTTTGACTTTGAGCTTTTCATTTTCACATTCATCAACCATGAGCTAGTCTTACTTTTGTGTGTGTGTGTGTGTGTGTGTGTGTGTGTGTGCGTGTAGTCTATTTACACAGCTTAATATTAATTCACAAAAGTCAGTGCCTTTCTCAACTGCACTAACAGCATCATACCAAAATTTTAACCTACATCACTTTGGTTGAAACTCCACTCACTGCAAGAGTGAAGAAATCGCATATGCTGGCCATATGTACTTTATGAAAGATGCTTCTCATTTTTGTGTTGGACGAAGCCATAAAACATGATAATAGCTGACACAGATCTGTGTCTGAGTTATTCGTTATGCTCTGAGGCGGATAAATCACGGAGCTTGAGCGTGGTTCAGGCTGGGCTATATACTCTCTGTCACTCAGGAGCTGGAGCAGATGCTCCACAGATATTTTACATATTAAACAGTCACTGCTTTATTTTATACTGAGAGTTGCTGAAGCTGACAGTGTTCTGATTTGCTGAGTCATTATGAATGTTCATCAAGGGGCGTGGTCAAAGATGGAACACTCATTGCCAGGAAAGTAATGAAGACAGAATGAATATTTCCTGTTACCAGCTGGTATCTCCTAGACCAGGTTACTCATTATGTTTACTCATTGGAGCCACATGGGACCTAAGCAGCCCATTTGTTTCCATGGCAAAGGAACTTCCAGTTTGGCTCAAATAAATGGGATACCTCATAGTCCTAGATAAGACTAAGAGCGAAGGATCACAAGACCTGAATATGTGGTCTGTCTATACAGTGTTGGTGCTAAAATACACTTTCCAGCAATGGAGTTGGAACCAGGCTGGTTCCATCAGCTCATATTTGGTGTAGATTTCGATGATCTTTTCTGGCAAGCCAAAGCAAAAAAAATCCACGACAGCTCAGTTTGCTGTCATTGTTGAAGATGGCCCAAACAAGCTGTGGATTTGAGTCAGCAAGTCATGACGCGCCCTCACCTCTGCTGGTGCTAAAGCTGAGGATGTAAGCAAAGCCATGCCTCCCAATTAATAAGAGTTAGAGCAGAAAAAGAGAAACGAAAGGATGACTGCACTGAGTAAAACGCGGAACAGCTCTTTTTACTCCAGTCCATGTTCCAGATTTGGGAGGGTTCCCGGGTTTTACTCAGTGCCGTTATCCAGCGAACTCAGTAGAATTCTGCTTCATGATACATGCCCCTGGTGTTGTGGAGAAACCTCAGCCTTGGATTAAAGGCAAAGTTTCTGCTCATCCTCAGGCTGTGCTGATGTCAGCATTTGGCAGTAACTGGATCAACACATTAAAAAGATGTTTTATTTCTAAATCACTGAAGAGATGACTGACAGGCTTACAAACAAATGAAACTGTGTAATGGGGGTTTGGCTGCTGCTGCCCTAGCCCTCACTGTCCGGAAGGCACAACAGGAGGTATAATTGCCTCACTAAGGTCCACAGTTAAGGGAACTAACCACACTGTTATTCAGGCCCCAGGGGATTAAGTCACCTTCTGCAAGAGATGTTCACAGGCTCAACCTTGTGTATGAACCCTGCTAAATGCTCCCCCATAGCTAGGGCCACTAGTTTGTCTCCATCATGCGACCCGATGGGATTTAAACAATTTTTCAATTGTTATCATCCAAGTTGTTATGAATCAAGAACTGGTATGGACCCAAATGCAAGACTCGGAGGCAAGCTCAAGCGATAACTCCGGAGGGAGTGAATTTTATTAAATAACAAAACAAACAAACAGACAGGAAAGCTGGGTGACGGGCTGGATACGAGGTTGGAGAACTAAATGGGCAAGCAGATGATGGGGCAGGAGAGAACAGGAGCGGAAGCAGACTGGATGGTCTGGAACTGAGAACAAACAAACAAACAAACAAACAAACAAACAAACAGGTCAAAAAGCATTAAATGCAACAGAGAGGCCGGAGAATGTCAAGACAGGGCGAAGACGAACTGGCAAAGAAACAAACACAAACTTAAATAGAGGAAAAAACAGGTGAGAATGTGCTGGGGATAATCGAAGGATGTGAGGAATGCATGCAAGAGCTAACGAGGTAATTGAGTGAGTGCGGAATGCAAGCAGAGGGGGCGAGTGATTGGCTGAATGGTAATGGGGAGAAAACAAGGGACCAAAACAGGGAAGCCACGCCCAGCCTGCACAACACGGAACTAGATGAACAAGGTAAACTGAAAAACATGACATGAAGAGAGTGAAAAGAAAGAAAGTGAATGTGGATGGACTGTAAAATGCCCACACAGTTAAAGCATGTCTAATTCAATAGGATCCGCTTGGTATTTTGCACATAGACACAGTTATTTTTTGACACATACATTTTGTGTAGCCTATATATTTGTATAGCCCAGGGGTAGGCAACCCTGGTCCTAGAGAGCCGCAGGGTCTGCTGGTTTTTGTTTTCACCTTAAACAACACAGCAAAATTAAACCAAAAAAAAACCAGGTGGTGGTTAACTGTACTGTGTAACTGCTCTAATGACAATTAATTAAAATGTGAGTAACAACAAAAAAAAAGAACCCAGACCTCGGCTCTCTAGACCAGGTTGCCCTAAATAGCCTTTTGTATTACTTTCTATTGATAAATATATCATGCATAGAAGATACTAATATACTGGCATTTAAAAACAAACAAACATGATTTATGTCTGAAATCAACAGTAAGTCTGATGCAGGGTTACTCACTACCGATATGTGCAGAATAAAAATGTTTACAAACATTTCTGGCTACCTGAATCTAGGTATGTGTCACAGACTACAAATTTATTCACAAGTAAAGCGAGTAGGAAACAACTGTGCTTTTGAACGCCAGCCAGTTTTGGCTCCAGCTCACGCCAGCTTGGTTCAGCCTCACAAAATAATCTGAATTTAGAAATAAGTTGTCTTTTGTTGAAGGCCACAAATGGTACTCCAGCCTGTTCATATTGTTACCTATTTGCACTCAGGCTGAAATAAATTGGTTTAACACACCTACACATTTTTGCTTGTTCAGGCTGTGATAGCATTGGTCATTGGGCTCCAATTCTACCCCCTCACGCCTCCCACTTGAGCCACAGTGAAGTGTGTGCATACCTAGATCATAGTTTTTCTTTTATATCAGACACAAAGGTAGGAAAACATACCTTTGTGTCTGATATAAAAGAAAAACTATGATCTAAGTAAATATAGACACTATGAACTTATTTGAACTATTGTGTGCATACCTGCAGAAATGCATTTGTGTAAGTGTGTGACTACAGGAATGAATGAGTGTGTGTGTGTGTGTGTGTGCATGTAAAAATGGAGAGGTCTTTTTACAGCAGAAAGCACTGAATGCACTCAGCAGAAAATGCCTTTATCATCATCAATATTCGTCTCAGCCTACTCCTACCTTTCATTACATACTCACACATAGACACACACACACAGAAACACAAATCTTCAGTGTAGATTTCACTTACAACCACACAACCAGTATTTTTTGATTCTACACACTTACAAAGTTCCACCCACAAGGGCATTATCAGTGTATTGAGTATGTCATCACAAACTGTTCAGTAACCATCTTTTAGGTTGTTGCTCAAAGTGTGTGCCCTTGTTTTGTAAGGATAGGAAAAAATTGACACTTTGCTGCAGTTTCTCTCTCTCTTTTCAGTAAGAGTTATTTCTCTGAATAATTATTTTTTAATATTTTTATTACCATTTCCCTAACGATGACCTGATGACTGCATGTGTTCCTGCAGTGGCGTTAACGAGTGGTGGCATTTTTTGGTGATCACATAACATAACATAACATAAGAGTATGACGAGAACAAACCATTCAGCCCAACATGCTCGTCTAATCTGCCACTTTTCTGCATTAGCCATAATGACATCCTGCCCTGAGGAGCACGTTAAAAGTAAAGACCAGTTTCAGTGGTCTGCTGCCAGATAGTCATGGTTGTTGCAAAACAGGTTTCCCACTTAGCCTTTGTGGTGTGGAAACATAAGTGCTTTGACATTTGGGTAGCGGGACACATGAGAGACAGTGGGATGGAGAGGAAGACAGATGGCTTCAACAGTCATCCCTCTGTTATTTGATTGAAGGGACAAAGCCATGATCAAAAAAAGATATTGCATTGTCTGGAGAACAGGGGACCGTGATGCAAGAATGAGCAACCTTCACCCGTCCTCTGTGTACATGGGTGATCCTGACTGAAACCGACAAGCCCTAATCCAGAGAGAGAGAGAAATAAAAAAATAGGTTCTGAACAATTTTATAGTTTAAAGTTGTTGCTTACGTGTTATGCTGCCACTGGAAGGCACGGGGCTGTCTGTCACACAGTAAAATAGAAGTAACAGTGTTATCCTTGAGCATCTCCCCTTTCTTCTGGACTAATCCCACTTGACCTTCTGCAGTCTTAAACCACACGCACATCTCCGCCCTGACTTCAGCTGAGATTTTAGTTGTTGCTCTTAACTGGACTTAATTCTACATCTCTGGATGGTCCTTTAGGGGTTCTTGAGATGGTGGCTTGTCTCACGCCCAAGACCTTCATGTAGGTGTCCCCCAAGGCTTTGTACTTGGCCACTTCCTCTTTTCACTTTATATGCAATTCTTTGCGCCTGTCATCTTCTCTCATGCTTTCTCATGTCATTTATCTGCTGGTGATGCTTTTTCTCTTTCCCTCCACGTGACACTCACGTCTCAGCTTACCTGAAGGACATTTCATGCTGGATGACAGACCATTGTCTTAACTTGCAAATCTACAGTGATGTGAAAAACAAAATACATCCTTTTTAGCCTGTGTTATGCAGATATTTTTTACGTTTATAACAAGAAAATTAGTTCAGAAGTAAACAAGTTATAGGCCTAGCATATTTTATCAGGGGAAGTCTGCATTTGTCAATACACTAGCAAAATTTGCCGCTCTTGACCGCCTAATATTGCAGCCGTGCATAAGTGAGCAGTATTTAGGTTTTTATATCTATAGACTGAGCAACCAATGATCATAGCTGAACATGCCCCTTTCATGTTGACTAACAGGCCGAGTCGTTTTCAAATAAATACGTCATAAAATAAATACGACTTGAAATATAACTATACGCCTTGAAATAAATACCCATTGAAATAAATAAAAGATACGTAAAATTATGAATATTCATTTATATATCTATTTCATTGCTTATTTATTTATTTATTTAATGTAGTCACATTTTGTCTTCCATACGAGTGCACAGAAATAGCCTAGTAGTCACAAAATAGAGAGTGATTTAGCTATGTGTGATATCTGTAAAGACATTTTTAAGTGCATATTTGAGGGCTAAAAACACCTCCAAAATATTTATGAGGATAATAGGGCCCATTCATATATAGCATTGTTGGGTTTTGTCCTTGCCAAAATTAGTCAGTGAAGAAATATGGGAAATAGTGTAGGTAGCTCAAGTCTTTTGACAAGCTTACCTTGAATCTTTTGGGATT
This sequence comes from Ilyophis sp. 1 JC-2022, assembly GCA_022702515.1. NCBI lineage: Eukaryota > Metazoa > Chordata > Actinopteri > Anguilliformes > Synaphobranchidae > Ilyophis > Ilyophis sp. 1 JC-2022. The sequence goes on from CM040405.1 coordinate 102,453,650, forward strand.
CTTCTTTTGCATTGCCACTGCAGCACCGCGGGCGGCGCTTTTGACAAACGCCAATAACAGCCTGTTTAGCCTGATCTTTCAAAAAAAAATTCAAGCGTGATTTTGAGGTTATATGATTACAAAATGGGCATTTGAAGACTAAATAATCATTGTTACCCAGTGGACATTTTTGTGTTGAAAATTCGGTGAAATGCCGTGTAGCGTTCCGGTTAACGTCCGTTTATGAACCTAGATTTCCACCCGTGTCTAGATTCCAGCTAATTTAGGTTGGTTTCATGAGTTTGTTTTAGGCTACGGAAATCCTGCTCCAATGCCAGCACTAAGTCGTACGTACAACTTAACGGCGGAGGCCCGGAAAGGCAAGGTAAAAAAAAAGAAGATATTATTTTCTACATACGACTTATTATCTCATACATTTTTTTTTCACCTTGCCTTTGTAGGGCTTCCGTAGTTGTCTGACTGAAATAACACAGAACAGAACTTGTGTCACATGACATACATGACAAAGCACTAAATTAACTCAATGAAACTCATTTTTGTCCTGCACAGCATAAGTAGGAGCAACAAGCACATTCATCCTCACGAATATTAATCTCAGCCCACCTCTCACCTCTCATGATCACACGTACACAAACAAACAAACGCACGCACGCACGCACGCACGCACGCACACACACACACACACACACACACACACATTCTTCCCCTACAGTCAAACCATCACTCTGCTGCCAGATAGGCAGTAGTTATGGATGGATCACGTTAAAGGTTGTTCCTCCTGACTCATTTTTCTATTGAACTCTAAAGAAAAATAAGTCAGGAGAAACAACCCTTCAAGTAATCCATGCATATCTACTGCATATCTGGCAGCAGAGTGATGGTTTGAGGCTTGTTTGATACCGCAGACCCTTGATGACTTACAGCCATTTTAACAATCATGTATTCCATACTATTCCAGTGTAATTTACAGCTTAATCTAGTCCCACCCCCCAATTCCCATAGAGATCCATTCAAATGCGGAGAGGTTATAGTATCGCTTGTAAGAGTACCTGAAAATAAGATGTCAAGAGTCTTTCGATATCCTTTTACACCCAGTCATGATAGCATCACCTGTTTACCTGTGGAATGTTCCAAACAGGTGTTTTTTTAACTTCCCAGTATTACATTTTTTTTGCCCCTGTCCCAACCTATTTGGAACGTGGCCACCATCATTCATAAATGGAAGAAGTTTGGACCCACCAAGAATCTTCCTAGACCTGGCTGCCCGGCCAAACCGAGCAATCAGAGAAGACGGGCCTTGGCCAGGGAGGTGAGCAGGAACCCGAGGGTCCAGCGTATCCTTGTGGAGATGGGAGAACCTTTCAGAAGATCAACCATCCAGGCAGCACTCCACCAATCAAGCTTTTATGGTAAAGTGGCCAGACGGATGCCCCTCCTTAGTAAAAGGCACATCACAGCCCGCTTGGAGTTTGCCAAAAGGCAGCTAGAGGACTCTCAAACCATGAGAATCAAGATTTTCTGGTCTTATGAAACCAAAATTTAACTTTTTGGCCTGAATACCAAGCGTCACATCTGGAGGAAACCAGGCACCGCTCATCACCTGGCTAATACCATCCCTACAGTGAAGCATGGCGGTGGCAGCATCATGATGTGGGGATGTTTTTCAGCAGCGGGAACGAGGCGACTAGTCCTGATAGAGGGAAAGATGAATGCAGCTATCTACACCAAGATCCTTGAAGAAAACCTGCTCCAGAGCGCTCTGGACCTCAAACTGGGGCGAAGATTTACCATCCAACATGACAACGATCTGAAGCACACAGCCAAGAGAACAAAGGAGTGGCTTCGGAGAAAGTCTGTGCATGTCCTTGAGTGGCCCAGCCAGAGCCCAGACCTGAATCCAATTGAACATCTGTGGAAAGAGCTGAAAATGGCTGTGTACCGACGCTCCCCATCCAACCTGACGGAGCTTGCAAGGATATGCCAAGAGGAATGGGCAAAAATGTCCAGAAACAAGTGTGCCAAGCTCGTAGCTTCTTTCCCAAGACGCCTTGAAGCTGTAATCGCTGCCAAAGGTGCAGCAACCAAGTATTAGGCTAAGGGTGTGTACAGATATGTAACCCCTAAATAACCTATTTTTGTCAGTAAAATAAAATTGCATATTTTCTAAAAACCTGTTTTTACTTCGTAGTATAAGTCTGTAACGTAATAAAACGTGGAGAAGGTGAAAGGGGTGTGCAGACTTCCCGGCTTGACTGTAAATATATGTAAAAGAGAATTTACAAATCACTGCTTTCTGTTTTTATGTGCATTTTACATACGGTCCCAAAAATAGTGTTGCTTGGTTGGTTGATGCTTAGCTGGAGGGGGAGACACACAAAAACACACACAAACAACAACATATACACACTCGCTGTGAAAGCCCATGAGGAAAATGGGCTGACTTGAGTTAGGGTTTTTAAAAATAGAACCACAAGGGGTCATTTTTCAATGTCTCACAGTTGCTGTGGTCAACTCATTTGTGGAGGTTCAGCGGAGTCATATCTCCGTGGAGACAACTTATGCTTCTTACCATCTGCGTCTGTTCAACTTACAGTCCGTTAATCGCAAGGCAAAGTCAGCCACAAGCTAACTTTTATACGTTATTGTGTCTGCAACAGTGCAACAGTCATAGGGACACATAAGATGGAAAAGAGAGGAGAGGGTGTGAGGCTTCAGGCTTGGAAGTAATAGAATTATAGAAACTTATAGAAAAAATACTCAATATATATATAATCTTTATCTCAATTCCAAACAATATAAACAATGTACTGGATATGTTTACCTCTGAACGATCACATTGAACAATGAAAGTGTCTTTGGCTTGTGATAAAGATGAAGATGAAGTGATTTATCTTTTTTAAAAATCCACTACAATGAAGGCATGGGGGAAATAAATCACATTTATCTGTGAAAAATGAAAATTAATCAAGGTTTTTATGCAGTAATTGTTGATATTTATTGTTTTGAACTGACAACCTCAATTATTTTTTATATTTTTCTTACATTAAACGAAAACATTATAGGCAAAAAGACATAAAGCAAATATAGATGATCAATGACAAATAGAAACACAAAACTGGTTTAGTCTCTGGTTATTAAATACATGTCTCAAAGTGTCATTCTTCTTAGAGTTTAACACGAGTCAATTTGATCCAAACTGAACACAAGGGTTAAAAAAAGAGAGACGACAACTGTCAGTCCGCAAACGCCCTTCCCGACCGACTTCTTAAGATCACTTGGCTAATTCAAGATCGCTCTCAAGGAAGGTTAATAGCAGCTGCATACGGCTACACCACGGGTGCGTGTTTTGAATGACGTTCGTATCGCCTTCAGGTTTTCCTTCAGCGCCTCTGGAATCAAACTTATCAAAGTCCACCGTGAGCTACCAAATCCAGTTTATCCCCGCAATAAACCTCCACACCGAAAAGGTAATTTACCATTTTGCAGGTGTCTTTTCCTCCCTCCTACCATCTCTGAAAAAAGCATGAATTATACAAATGTGTGTGCAGGGGAAAAGGGACTTTAATCAGGATTCGCCATCCTCTTTTAGATCACTTATGTATCGTGCTCCAGTAGGCCTACTATTGATGTCAGTGGTGTGGAACAGACCTAAATAATTTAGCGGAAATGGGACACATAGGCGCTTAGGATAAAAATAATTTCTTTAAAACGAATGCCTCATGTGGCAAATATCCTCGAGTAAGTCCCCTCATATTTTGAAGTGTAGCCTATCTTCAGAAAGAGAAGTACATAGAATTATGTTTCCTCATTGCTTGGAGATGCAATAAAATCCCAATCCAGTACTCCCAAAAGACAAATGCACAAGAGTGTGTTTGTTTTTCAGACCTGTGCTGAAAATATTTTATTGGTCCCTGGTGTTTTATCTGGAAGTTCAAAGGAAGTTCTGCGGAGGAAGAAAAAAATAATTCAAAAATAGGCTCATTTAGTTCCACGGTTAGAATACATTAAAATAATGTCAACTTCACACAATGAATGAAGTCTACTAAAAGATAGATGTTGGTTTGAATAAATGGAATGTATCATTCACAAAACTATCTTCAGTGCGAAATATCATCAATAAATTGTAATTAAAGCTGCCTACTTGTATGGTAACATTATAATCCCGGATCTAAAGGTGCATTCCATAAGGGCTCGCTCACATTTACCAGACTTCCTGGTTTGAGATACATATAATGAGATATATATAATTATATATATCTATAATTCCTGGTTTTAGATTTTTGTCTTCTTTATTTGTTAATGTAATATTTTTGGGCCCTTGCAGCTGCGCAGTGCTGGCCAAATGAGGACACTGTGTGAGGAGTCTTTTCTGTGTGTGTACTGTGAGACCAGAGGACACTCATATTGTCCATCAAACGCCCATCCATTTTCCCTCAGGGAGGATCCCATTCTTGAGTTGCAAAAAAAAAAGAGCTAAGCAGCCTTCGAACCATGGCAGGCCTGTATCACTGGAACGTTTAATGAGATTAATTCAGCAGAAAGTCAAATTATTGCAACATAAATCATTTTGACATGTTGAGTCCAACAAACCTAATTAATTAAATGCGGTGCTTCCGATGATGGAGTCAGAAAGGCTGCGTGCAAGGTGCACACACACACACACACGCACGCATATTCTTACGCACATACCCTCTACACACTCATAGACACACATACAGTATATCAACACATATACGTATGTGCGCACATGCAAACACGTATATGCACATAAACACCCATGCATACCCATACACACACACACACACACACACACATTCATGAAAACACATATACACACTAACACTGACTTACCACATGGACCTGGAATTATTTGTACACCCTGAACATCAATGTTCAAGGCTGTGGCTGGATTTAGAATAATTCGAGTAGAACTCTTCAGTGACACTGACAGCGTCACACCCCCAAAAAGCCAAGGAAACAGAAAAACTAATTAGATCAGCGCGGAATGAAGTCCCAGAATACCCTGCGAGGAGCTTTCTTGAAAGGAACTCTTCCTTATCAGGCCAGATATCTTCTACTGGGACATCGTCAGGTGAGGGGAAGGAGAGGTGAGGTGAGTCTATTAGCTCATCCCCTCCCATGATGATTTATGGCATTCAGAGAGAGCGAAAAATAAAAAAATTGTACCGAGACAGTAGGCACAGGGGACTTCTTGTCACCAAGCACATCTGCAGCCCAGGGACAGAAGGCTTTGTCCCTAACCGTTGCAGCGGATCCTGTAACCTTTCCGGTTATTGATGGCCTTTTGCCGTATCTCGCCTCTTTCAGGAAGTGCCGTGGGACATTTTTACCGTAGGCTCACACAAGGCCACTCTTGCTTCGCGCTTATTGAGATTTATAGGGCAGAATCTTATTTAGGCTGCACTATGTTTCATAGCTACTTGTAACCTTTTTTTTTATGTAAAGATACAGATTTTTTTTAAACTTTGGATTCAAAGTACTTCTTTAATATAAAAAATTCTGAATATTATTCAGTGGGAAATAAGCCTTTAAATGCTGATGCGATTTACAGTCAGTGTAGTAGATTGCAGACTATGACCTGTATTCAGTCAACATTTCTTCTTAATTTTTACTGACAATTAAATGGAAGTGTTAACTTTTACTTTCACAAACGAGTGGACTCAAGTACAATATATTATTGCAAAAGTCTATTGGATTTAAAATTGTTTTAAATAAACCCAGTTGGTTTATTCCTTCTGGACTGTACACAACTTGGTACATTGCATTTATTTGCAAATGCATGCATTTTATCCAAGTACCACATCAAGAAGACAACAGGGCTGCAGTGAACCCAAAGCATGACAGCTCATATATCGGTACATATAAATGACTATGTATAATGCAGTTATCAATAATGTATCAAACATTTATTACTGCACTGTATTCTGAAGTTTAAAATGTGTTATCTCTGTTTTAACGTGATCTGAGAGGGCTGGTCGACTGTTAGCTGGAAGTTCGGAAGAAACAAAAAACATTTTGAAAAAGGCATCAGCATACACAAAGAAACAGAGCAGCATTTCTCAATCTAAGGGGAACACGGAGAGAAAATTTGCCCTGAATCCAAAAGACACATTTTCAGAAACAAACTTGGGTGGGGGGGGTTGTTTCTTTCACTCTCACTTTGTACTGACATCGGGGACATTTCTGGAACAGAATGTACACATGAATACACGGAGGATGATTACAGCACTACAGTGACTTCTGAATCATATGTGCAAAGATTAATTATTATGCAGTCAAGAATAAAAGCGGTTTTCACTACTACATTATACAACTGCAGTTCAACGGTCTGCAAAATCTCAAGTGTAATTATAATTACAGTGCAATTTATGTATTACTTTACAATAGGCCATTTTGTATCAAGGGGATCAATATTTATGTGTAGGGTCTGCAGAGGGAATTTGTCTTAGAAAAAAATAAGGTAAAACCCTTTTTCTATTTTGACTTAATCCTTTTGGGAATGTTTCCTGTTTTTCATAGATAAAACAATGAGTTGAAGATCTTTTATGTTCTCGGGAGGGGGGGGGGGGGACGCCCTGAACCAGATTTTACATAATCCATATACTCATAAATTGTTCTTTCAATTCTATCATATAATTAAAGAATATTTTTTTCGTTAATGCAGCCAGTCCCCACTGCCTCACCCATTACCATATTTCAACTGTTTTCATTCTGAAGCTATTTACAGGGAAAATACAGCCTCCATGTGATTTTCAAACCACTGCCAAGTTGTTTGACGCAAATTGTGCTCACGTTTCCCATAAAATGTCAAGCTCTTTTGTATTCGCACGAAACGTGACAGGCAACAATGCGTGCAATTATATAAATATTCAAATGGTTCCCAACATAATGGACAGCCTCGCTTTTGTTCCGGAACCAGTTTGTGTGAAAATTGGCCACCCACATTATCGCACCGATTCAAGTGAAATATTTGATCACAGGAGAATTCCAAACGCTTACTTTCTTTAGCGCTGTGATCAAAATCAAAATGAAAGCTGCTCACGTTTGCCTATTATTTGGCAAATATGATTGCTGTATGGGCATAATGTACCCATAAAAAGCTATTAAGATATATAAACTATAAACTTACAACACATCGCACTGTTTTGTTTAATTAGGGAGACAGGGTGTTAATTATTGTGGAAATCAAGTTGGATCAACAGACCAGAGAATGCCGGAAACATAAACCCAACAGATTAAAGTTAGGCACGGCGGCTGAGCACAGCGAAAATGTATTTCTTATTTATCATTCGCCGTGCTTTTTACCCCCAAATGTACTAATGCATTAGGATATCACGCTGCCGACAAGAGCCGCGTGCGTGCGCCACATGTTCTCACAGATGGCGCTCTGTCAGTTTTGTTCCGCACTACTCTGTTATTCCTTCAGTTTTCATTCCCCTCTTCTGCCTGAGTTCCCCAGAGATGCCTCCTAAAAGGTTATGTCCTAAAATAACACCCCTTAAAAAAAGGAGCTTTTCCCAGTTTGAAATGCCCAGTAATATTTGTAAGCCCGTCAAGTAGCTGTGGCTACGTCAACCGTGAGAGTGCTGACCACCAGCATGTGTTTACTTCAAAAAGCCATGTAGCCAGCCATTGCTTTTTTCCCTCTGTAGTCCACCGCCTGAACTGGGACAACATTGTTCTGGAAAGAGCCATTTTTGTGCTGCAGTCATAGTAGACTTACTGAAGGTGTCAGATCAAGCGGTCGCTAAAGTGGCGAGGAAAACCCTGTGACTGACTTCTGCCCTCATTGGTTAACACCATCATCGATGTCACCTAGAGTCCTGGGCATAGGCACTGTCATTGACCAGACTCCTGACTGTTGGGCATGTTACCACACCAAGGCTTAGAGCAGGGGTCCTCAATCTTATCAAGAAAAGGGCCGGTGTGGGTGCAGGCTTTTGTTCCAACCAAGTTACACACCTGATTCTACTAATAAACCACTAGTCTTTGCTCAGGACCTTGATTAGTAGAAGCAGGTGTGTTCCTGCTTTGTTGGAACAAAAGCATGCACCCACACTGGCCCTTTCTGGATAAAATTTAGGACCCCTGGCTTAGAGCTTTATCTGGTTGAGCCAGGTCTAGTATTACAGTAGTTCTTTAATAGATCTACCTTGTTACACTGATTTGTGTCAACATATTGATGGATGTACAGTATTTTCCCCTCCTGGCTTTAACTGAAGGGTTTACAAATACCAATGCCAAGAGACATTCATGATGACTTTGACATCAATTTTCAGAGTCTGCCAGCGTTATAGCCTTATTGCACAGGCTATACTGTATTTGACAACAACAATAATGATTTATGACAGGATTGCAAAAACAAACATCTGCACTTGCATGTTGTACCTTCCCAGGCTGCATCTGGTTTATTTGCATATTTCATTTCCGACAGAGAAAAATGTACAATGAAGTGCAACAACTGTAAATGCTGGAGCTGAAGAATAAAATCTAGAACTTTCCTGAGAAATAGTCCCACAATATTTTGCATTGACACATGCCTTTTAAAGCACAGGGACCTGTATCTGCAGCTGAAGGGCAGCTTGACAAAAGCTGATTTCATGGGTGATTGGGTACATGAGTGAAGACTGGGCATTATGTCAACAGATTTCCCCTGTCAGGGTAGAGTCAGACCTAATGCTTTGAGCTCCTGTCACTTTAATTCATTAGAAAGAATGGGGTGAAAATCACATGACAGGCTGGCTGACTACAGCCATCGCTGCCAGATCCAGGCTTCAATGCGATTCTGTCCAGCTTGCTGTAAAGGAACCATTTTGTTTATTTATTTAAATTCACTTGTTTATTTATTTTGGTGACTTTAAATATGATGGCTGAATCTGAAAACTTGAAACAGTGCTGTATAAGGACAGGAAGGTGTTCATTTTTATCATTCTTATCACTGCAGGGTAATGTGTTTTCTAGTCAGTTTTGTCTGAAGCTGGGAGTGGGGGAAATATTCTTCATTAATATTTTTCTGGCTTAAGATCTACGTGTGTTTGCTCAGTTTTCCCCAACTTCAAAGGTGCTCATTTTTAATAACCTTAAGAGGATTTCTGCACTCGGTCACACTCAACACACACACACACACACACACACACACACGTGCAGACGCACACACACCCTCTCCACTTCGCACAAAAACAAGTGTCTCTCCGGCCGTGCTGAGAAAACAGATCTTGTGACTCAAGCAAGACGTCAGTTGACATTCAGCCGATGCGTTTTTTTTCCCGCCCTTTTGCGTGGTATCTCTCATTGTAAGTCTGCCTGTGACTGTCGCGATTTGGCACGGCACAGCGCGCCTCTCCTCCGCGCAGGGCCCCGCCCGCTGAAACACAGTCGCAGTTCTGACTCAGTCCAGCTGTCTGAGGGAGAGAGGGGCTCGCTCGTGCCAGAGCGAGTCGGCAAACTGCGTTATTAATCACCTCCAGCTTCTGCTCATCTTTGTTTCGCATTTCACACAAGGGGCTGTCACTGTTTTGCTTAGTTGCTTTGCATTTTTGCCTGTCTGGCTTTCTCTTTTTCTTATTTTTTTTTACTCTTATTTATTGTTTGTAGTTGCTGTGAGAGACGTTTTAGGTTCTATCTACCCCCACAGGTATGCGGTCTCTCCTTTGACCTGGCCAGTTTCACCCGCCTTGAGTTTGACCTGGTCAGTTTCTCTTCCTTCAATTTGACCCAGTCAGTCTGATTAATAACTGTCCTTGAGCATGTTGCTGCTGCAGCATGCGGGCAGGTCATTTACAGAACAAGCCACCAGAGGTTTGTCTTCAAATTAATCACATCACAGTGTTGCTTACCCACCTTAGCATGTGGTTCACCTGTTAATATTCTATTAAACAGGTAGTTGTGGGAACATAGTTAATTAGCAGAGGCCTAAAGGCCAGCAGTGTGCTTTTAAATCAAAGCGATGAAGCAGCTCTGTGGGAAAAAAATGATTTCAGTATGAGGGACTGCTGGAATACGATTTAATATTCAAACAAACTGAATATTGCCTGACCACCCTACTAACCATTGCGTACTTGGCGGACACTGAAATTAACAAGACTAAATGTCTTTGCAAAAATATAAATGATAATAAGAATTTTAAAAAAAATGTGTATGCTCGTATTAATACAGATTTCTGTTGAATCTGCTATGGCCAGTGTACTGTTGCGGTTACATTAAAATTTCTCCTCGGTGAAAAACACCAGGGAACACTGAAAGATGCAAACCTGTGCACTGAAGATTCGCAGGGGAGATTAAGCACACACACACACACACACAAAATCGGGCATACAGACACACACACCAACACAAAAGCTGAAACATATATTAATTCTATGCCTTTGTTTATTAGCAGGCTGTCCTTATGAATAAGTTGGTGTGCATTTGCCAATCAGGACCCTTGATGCACACCTGCAGAGTAGTCACATTAATTTTGATGCTAAAATCGGCCTGGTGCATGGCATCAATTAATTAGTGTCGGGAGGGACATTGACTGAGCGCTTTGCACATCACACGTATGAATACAATGAGCACCGCGGTCAGCACACAGTTCAGCTGGAGTCCAATTAGATTCTTCTAGGAAGAGCACTTATCGACCTTTGCATGTTTTTTCACAAAAGGTTTCTTCTTTTTTAGTGCCTGCCTCCATATGGAAAATTCAAAGTGTTCATTATTATTTCCCTTATAAGACCGTTTATGGCTCAGCGACAAACATTACGTTCATGTTAGCAAAGCTTGTATATCTGTTTACCAAGTTACTGCAGTTATTCCTGGGTGAGAACTACTTCTCAGAATTGAAAAGACAGAAGAGTTTGTTATTCTGCTTGTATTGAACAGGTTATTATGTTGAACAATAGTTACATCCATTATGTTACAGGTCAAATTGACCTGCGTTTCGCCCACTTTTCCTGGGTTGTTTTTTGTTTTAGCTCTAAGCTCTAAGGAGTTTTATTCACGTATCGTTTATTTTCTCTGTTCCGTTTCAGAACTCTCTATCGAGTGGTAATCTCACATCGCGTGGGGTTACTTTGTGATTCTCTCTCAGTCGCGTCTGGTCCTCCGAACCCGACCCACCTTACAGGTACACGGTGACTTAAATACAACCTACACAACAATGCAACCTTCCAGTCATGCACCAGTCTCCTCTCTGTACTGTTTTAAGCACCTTTGTGCAACTGTGTTGTTTTTTTTTTATTTGTTTGTTTTTTGTGCAAATAAAAGCTGTTTCCCCTGGTTGGCTTGGCTTGCAGTATTCTCCTGTCCATTAATCCTGATAATATCGACACAGACACATTTACTTTGGCCCCACCGCTGGGAAATCGTCCCAACCCTTTCACTGCTGATGGGATAAAGACTTTAACACAAGATGGCTCCTCAACCACTAAAGGCCTTTTACTATTATTTAGCCGAGGCTGCAGTGCTAGATAACCAGGCAAAAGTGATTGAGAACAAATTCTCATTTACAACACTGACCTGGCCAAGAATACAAGAGACAAGTTCATACAAAACCTACACAAAGTACTCTGAAACAAATTGCATAGACGGCATTGTCGAATATAAAAGATGTCAAAATAAAAGCATATAGCATCCGTACACATAGAACATGGTGAATAACAGTGATCACAAGGGGATGGGAGAGCCAGCAGGTGCAAAGGTCAGAAAATGTGACACGTCCTGTTTGAGGAGAGGAGACGAAAGGGGATTTGGGGAGGTGTGCAGATCTGAGTCGAGGAGATCAGCATTGGGGACACGCTTCCCTCTGACAGGATGTGTCAATGAGATTCATTCTGTCATTATGCTAGGTCCCAGTTAATTATAATGGCTTATGAGGCCCATGACAGGAGCAGAACACTTGTTAAAAGATAACGTTTTAAAATAGAAAAGCTTAAGATTCATTTCCAGCTGACTTGGAAATTAACATTAAAAGAACTATTTGTAGTGCAATTGACTGTGTAGTCAGACAGCAGTTTCTGAACCTCCCTCATTGTTCAGCAATCTGCTTCTCCTACATAATGTACTGACATGTCACCGTGAAAGGGTTGTTTTGTGCAGAGGGATGGGCTCAAACGCGGCAAGAAAGGAAAGAAAAATGAAGTTCATTCATTTGGCCGAACTTGTTTGCTCATTCAAATATCATAATAGTGTCCGTTTGAACCGCTGCCCAGTTGTTCGAGCTGTTGCTCATTTGTTCGACATTTGTTCAAACTTTCATTCACACTTCCTGTAGAAAGGATGGCCCACGTCCTCTCTGTATATTCCCTGTTTCGTCTTAAAGCCCTTTTCTTGCACTGCGCTGCGAGAACGATCGATCCTCTGTTCCCCAAGGACTTTACTGCTGGGGACCAGCTAATCATTTTCACAGCGCTACAAAAAAGGGCCCTAAGGATCCAAAGCCAGCTCAGGTCCTCAAGGGGACCACAAGCCTGATGCATGTCAATCTACCTTTGAACCAGCGACAGATTTAGGGAAGCCCAGACAACTCTGAATGCGCCAAGTTAAAACATAAGCAGGTGAAATCTAAGACCAGATTAGACAAGTTCCAGCGGTGTCACCAAAATAACACCTGTAAATAATGCATCCGTGATGATGAGCACCCCAACAGTCCTCGGGGCCTGAAATACTCTTCCACAAAGTATGCAAACCCTTTGATAAGTCTGGTCGGTAGCTGAGAAATTCACCAATCACTTCAGCTTTTGCCGGAGGAATGTAGTTGTATAACTAAGCGCAGAACTGGAGATATCACTTCTGTCTGAAGGCAGTGGAAATGTAGTTGGTGTCTTGAACCCAATTATGTTTGGTTAGACTCAATCACTTTGTGCAGAGATCAAGAATGGGACTCAATTATTGCTTGGATTTCCTTCTGAATGTGAGAGTGCGGACACAGAGACCCCACCATAGACAAAACTCACTGAACTGGCGGAAAACTTGTGTTTGATACATGCAAAAGAATCCTGTACAATGGATGCTTAAACAGGATAGCGTTCTGACATTTTAGAGAACCGAAACTACAGCCTCTGTCACAGATAAAGTAGTTCATTTGAATTTATATGTGTACTGTAAGTATAGGGCCTATACCATTATTAAATCACCATTGACACTTGGCTTTTGCACATAGCCAAGTCTCCCTTTTGATTTATTCTGGCATTCTAGATGTTCCATTTTTGCACTCGCTACACAGAAATAGAACGAGACAAACGGACAGGAGCAGACAGTGAACACACAGCACATTGTTCAGAGCGTCTCACAAAAGCCCGATACGGGCGGTAACCCTGTTCAGGCAATCTCTTTCATTCTTTCTTTCTTCCTTTGTTTTGCACATTCAGTGGCCTTTTGCTGGGGTCTCCAGCATTGCCGCAGCCATCAGTTAGCGTCCGGTCGTTCGGCGGTCTCGTCCCCAAACGTCTGCTCTCGTGCTTTATTTACCGCGATCGATCGATCTCGAGAGCGGCTCGAGAGTGGAATATCGCGCGGGGCGAAGAAGACGCCAAATCCTGAGTTAATCCTACCCTTCACTGGCGCCCAAAGAGCTTTTCATTATGAGCCCATTGTGTCGATGTTGCAGGAGGGAAATAAGAGGTCTAGTCAATCTGTAGTGCAGAGTTTTGAATGGAGGCACGATAAGTGGGCAATTAAGAGGGCAAATGGCTGTGGGATCCATTCAGCGCTAAGGCGACGCCTGCGGGAATGGAAGAGTTTTCGAGGTTCAGCGGGCGATAAGGATGGTAAAAAGTGCTGTTGTCCCCGTCGGGAGAGGAGAGTGAGGGAAGTATCACAGACAGGTTCGGGCTGCTGTGGCCAAACTTGGAAGGATCGCTCCCCCAACCTGGTCCTTTGCTATTCTTACAAAATGAGAGGGGAAAGATTTGTCTCACCGTCTAGCGGCCTGATTTTTTCCAGTGTTTGTGGCACAAAAAGATTAGAGGGGGGTTGGGTGTAACAGCGTGGGGTAGGGTGGCAGGGAACAGGGAACAGGGGGACATATTGTGCCTATATAAAGAGAACTGGATAATCTACACTCTTCCTATAGCTTGCTTGCCTAGACTCTCACAAATTCAGGAATGGGAGTTGAGCCATGCTTACAGATATGACTAGATATTCCATATTTAGAGCATTTTAAAACATACAAATATTGTGGTTAGAATATTTTTTTTATTTATTTTTTTAAAGAATGGGATACAAAAATTTCACAAAGAATGCTTCACAAAGCAAAAAATGTTGTCTTATAAATTGCAAAGTCTTTATTGGGGCAATGTAATGGAATCTTTGGTGCATTAAGTTAGGTAACTATCATAACTCATAATTATGATGATCATGATAATCAGTTCACCCAATCGATAATCCTGTTTTAACCATATCGGGCCCTAAAGCACCAACAGGTACAGCTGACTGTTTAGTATACTTCATGAAGTTTATAAAAACACGAGCTGTAATCTTCCTCTTGGCCTGTGGGACTAAAAGCAATTGGCAAGAAGGATCTACACCATGCCAGTTCTTTTATTTCTAAATGGAGATAGATGACTTTGGTTTCTGACATACTCTAAAAAAACAATTTTAAAAAATTAACAATTAGTCATATCAAATAGGTGCCACATTTCTGCATTGATTAACGTAGGAAATATGATCTATAGACACACGCCTGCTCAAAAGAACATTTATTGGAATCAAAGTAATAATGGTTAACTTAATAAAAGGAAACCATGTTGATTTGAGCTCTGCTGATTTAATTGTTCTATTTCACATTTGTTTTGTTTTTTGTTTTTTTAACTACACAACACACAAATAAAAAAAATACTATACATCTGCGAGCTAGCTTCTCTCATAAACTCTACAGATTGTCATGACCACCCATAAATCTCCTGCAGGCTCGAGCAATTTGACTTGAGCTGTCTGGTTGAAAAGGAAACTCCATTACTGTACTGTACATTACTGAGTGGCCCTCTGCTTGGAGGAGCTCAGAAATATTTGACCCGCTCTTGACAAAGAAATGGTACTCTCATTTGAGAATGTACACCTGGCTTGTTTCTATAAACAATGACATCACAACATCTGCAGCTCAGAGTGCCTCCACATTTGTCATTTCACTGAGGTGGGAGGAGTTTTGCTATAGCTTCCCAAAACAAGTGTGTGGTACACCATAAAAGGTCCCACAGCAAGTTCACTCTTACTTTGTGTGTGTGTGTGTGTGTGCGTGCGTGCGTGCGTGCGTGCGTGCGTGCGTGCGTGCGTGCGTGCGTGCGTGTGTGTGTGTGCGTGCGTACTTGCATGCAGAAATATGTTGCTTCAGTATAAATCCAGCTGTATAAATGAATTGTTTACTTTTTTAAATGTAATCTGTGCACAAATTACTCCACATACGAGCATCTGCTAAATGGCAAATGTATTTCTTATTTGTGTTGTACAATATTTTACTTGTGTTGTACAATATTTTACTTGTGTTGTACCATATTTTACTTGTGTTGTACCATATTTTACTTGTGTTGTACCATATTTTACTTGTGTTGTACCATACCATATTTTACTTGTGTTGTACCATATTTTATTTGTGTTGTACCATATTTTATTTGTGTTGTACCATATTTTACTTGTTTGTGTGAAGTTGAACAAAACAGGATGCCATCAGCCCACAGTGACAGAAGAAAATGCAATTAGCTCCCTTTCTTTAGCTCTCGGTGTTAATCATAGCTCACGGTAATAGGCAATGGCAGAAACCAAAAGCATCTTTATTTGTGTGAGTGTTTGCGTGCGTGCGTGCGTGCGTGCGTGTGTGTATGTGTGTGTGTGTTTGTGTGTGCATGTTTCTTTTATTTATTTTTTTTATTTTTTTATTTTTTTTGTACATGTTATAATTGTATTGTATTGTGTATTGTGTACTGTTCTGTAAAGCACTCTGTACATTCGTGTTGAGAAGGGCGCTATATAAATAAAGTCTTACTTACTTACTTACTTGCTTACTTACGTATGTGTGTGTAGGTATGTGCTCTACCCTTGAACCCATTCTAGAGACTTTTTCACACATGCAACGCTGCAGACATATAGTCCATTCTTACCCATATTCCCCCTGATTGTAGCAGGCAGGTCACATATCAAGTTAATTTCCCTAAAGACACATGCAGGTATTAGTCATTTGGAAGTTGGGGGGGGGGGCATTTGAAGGTTCAATGTTGCACTGTGGGGGAATGTGTGCGTGTCTGTGAGAAACTCCAAGGCTACTGACTGCAAAGCACTGGGGAAGCAGCAAAGGGAACGGTATATGGCACAGTACATATTTTTACCTTCTGCACCTTTTGCTCAGAGGGCAAGCACACCACCTTGTTCTCAAATGCCGATAGCCAATACCTGAAGGGAAATGTCACTGCACTTGCTGTTGCTCATTCTTGGCGTTTAAAAAAAACATTACATCCAAAACACATACATACCTTTCCCTGTCAGTGACTGCCCAATTCCATTTGTGTTCAGAAGAGGTGATAACGGTCACACACCTCCTTCTGCCCAACGATGGGTGAGCCTTGAGGCACGCTGTGCTCTTTTCTCTCACACTCTCTTCCTGCGTTGGCTCCGAGTGTCCTTCTCTCAGCACCACATTTTCAGCCCCAGCAGCTCTAACAATAACCACAAAAACAGGAATATACAAACCTGCACAAACACTCAGTGTGTGTCACGTCATTGCAGGGGACCATTGGCCACTACTGAGTTCTGCTAAATGTTTGCCTGCCACAGCATGTTTTTGAAATTCTGTCAATTAGCTGACTCATCGAACACTACAGAGTATTTGAAAGGCTGTTCACGACAGTGTCATCGTACATCGTGAGAGTATATTTAATTTATAATCTGACTCTCCTGTAACATGGATTTCGTTTTTTCAGGGAGCAGTAAAAGACGTTCAGATGTTCAGCTGAGAACATTTATAGAGCCTGAAACCCGTTATCAGCAAATATACCCTGACCTCTAGTGACCGATTGTTGTAATTGTTGAGTTTTAACTTTACTAACGGCACTGCTGCAAACACAGTAACACACGCAGGACTGCTGGCAGAGTAATATGGCCCAATTTTCACAGTAGCTACTGTGTTAATCATGCCAACATGATCGGAATTTCTACTAGTTTACATAACGCATTACGACAGCAAACAGATTAAGAGCACACTTGCGTAGTTTTGACCTTGGATTTAAATTGCTGAATTATGGCAGGTGTCTTAGCCTATTTCTCGGGGATAAGCGAATTTACAAAACACGTTCGTGGTTTACAAACAGGATGCTTTTAAAAAAATAACTGTCAACCACTAGCTTTGTCTGCAAATATAACTTTTCAGTATGGCACCTCAAAGATAGGCACACAAACACAACAGCATCGATATCAAAGGATTAAAACAGACTATACTTTCTAGATAAAATATCTGTAAACTCTATGGCGCTGTCATCAGTAAGGGGGCGTGGTAGCCTAGCCTAGCCTAACCTACGTTGACTCCAGTGTTCCCACGGACAGCTTGAAGAAGTTTTGATTTTTGTGAACATTTTCAATCACGGTCACCTCTCATACATTGCTTACATTACTGCGAACCGCATATTACGTTTTTTTCTGTCCATGTTAGCCTCAGAGTGAAAGTAAACAAAAACCCATCTGCGTGGTGTGGAGGCGATATCTGTCAGGCCGGGTAGATTTTTTTTAGTTTTTTTTTTAGAGTGTAAGTGGTATTTTACGCTGTGCCGCTCCCCTCTAACTTTCGTCCAGAAACAATCCCATGAACACTGGCGGCTCCCAAGCTACTCCTGAGTGGTGTCCCTACCTGGACATTGTGGACAAACACATTAATCACCTGTCACAAGCGGTGACGCGCAAACACAAGAACAGAACCAGTAAACTTCCTCCTATCGATTACAATTGCGTGTCTACAAATTATAACAGACACACATGACATGTTTTGTTTTATTTATTGGACTTTCAAATGATGCAGAATTGGCCTAAATTATAGCCCATTGAACTTTTCCCATTATGTTGGGACCTAAAAAAATAATTATTTAGGCCTACTAACGATTAGGGATCTAACGTAACCATTAAGTGACTGGTTTGACCCCCCTCCCTACGATGGGGGGGGGGGGGGGGGGGGGTATAAACTAAGGGTATAAACATATTTATATCCAAGACTAAGGATAAACCAGAGATAAACACAGTTGTATATTATACAATCAATACAACTACTCATCACTCTCTTAGCGTTCAGATACGTTCTTCCAAGAAGCAACACAGAAATGTAAACTGTAAACAGTCATTTTGACGTAAATTTTGGGGAGCTGGGTCCATAACTAGAAGGTTTTACAGAAGCAATCTATGTAAGCAATCTATGCATAAAAATAAAAAAAGAGGAAAATTAAGAAATAAAAGTATTAGTATGCAATACTAAAAGGATAGCAACCTTACTTTGAAAAAGAAGCATGCCATTACTGCCATTTTATGAGTGTATTTTAGTTCCCAGATTTTAGGGATTGAAGCATTTCGCAAGATACATAAGAAAACATTACTCCCATTCCTGTGGTGTTGATATATGCATAAACATCTCATAGTCAGACCATATGTACATATATTTTGATAAGGAAGAGGTCTCAGAAAACATAGGCCTGTATTCATTTTAACATTTGTCCTTAACTGAACTGAGTAAATTGTAGCGCTACACTTTTTCTTCACAAACTCAGTTGGGCAAATTTATTTAATTGATTTGTTGACTCTCAAAACTGTGTTTGTGAATTTAAAAAAAATCATTATTGCTTTTTATTGGTTGTCAAATTTAAGGCCAAGTGTTGAGTGAGTCCCAGCCATAGTCTCTTAAAAAGTGAGTTGTGAGCTCGGCATGTTTAGAAACAACTCTTCTCTGCTTGTTCTTCATTTGTGATTTAAAACATCCATCTAAAGATGTATTCTAGTTCTACAAATCTCTCGGCTAAATGTAAATCTGTACGAGATTTTCTGCGTGTGGCTTCCTGTGAGAGGTATACAACTTTCACTCATCCTGTCAGCTTTTCCAGTTGCCGATGACTAAGATGGGATTAAACAGACTGGCCGCTTCACTGGAAGGACGGACAACAGGGAACATTCCTGCGTTTGAAACAGAGAAGCTCCTGTTTTACTCCGACGGTCTGCCAGCACATTAACACATTCAGTTACACATTCTTGCCATCTGCTAGAGGTTGGCAGCAAAAAAAGGGGGGGGGGGGTGTTGGTATTTCCATAGTGCTATAAATAGTCCCACATTTCACAGAAGGTACAGCCCTCTGCCACCCAACTCTGGGAATAGAGCACCAATTCATCTTGAGGGCACAACAGGAAGTGATGTCACTTCCCCTGCGGACTGAATGTAAGCACTGTCTGAAAACGTCTTGGATTATTGCCTCTCCGCCTTCCTCGTGGGGACATGTTCCATTTGCCCAAAATGTCACTTTGTGGGGACTGGGCCATTTATTTGACTGATGACTGAATAATAATACACTTATGGCCGGGATTCCATTTCATGCCAAGGGGATGTTCACTGAAAGGCCAGCAGGCCTGATACCAAACATTTAGGGCATTGAGCTACTCAAATGAAGAAAGCGGTTTACTGAATGGAATTTTCTTGAAGCTTGGCTGTGTACTCTGCATTAAAACCGCTCTCTCCATTACAGATGCTCTGCCGGTCTATGGAGTGGGGCCAGGCTCTATATTGAGTGCTTCCGAAGTTGTACCCCAGTTGCAGATGTTGTTCCTGACTTGTTGGTGGCCCCTTTACGGCATGGGTGCTAACCTCACTGCTGGGAGCAGCATGTAGTATGTGTGTTAATCTCACTGTGTCGCCATCAAACACAGAGCCAAGTGTGTAACTCCCTGATAAGAGCTGCGGAACATTAGCCTACGCTCCAGCCTCACTCTTTATACTCTTCCCCGTTTTTTATTTTTGCTGCACTCTCATCTTTCCATCACACTTTCAATTTCTTCTAATACACTCCTTTCTACATGTTTTTTTACTCTCTCAATGCCCTCTTTTTTCTCACGCTCCTGTCTCTCACCCGCTCACCAATCTTCTCCTTCCTCTACCCATCACACTCTCTCTTTTTTCTTACCTCTGTTCTCTCTCAGAGAATCCCTGTCATCACTTCTCTCTCTCTCATTCCTTTTATATCCTTCACTTCCTTCTCCGTCCTCACACTCCCCTTCAACCTATCCGTCTCCCCTCTTGCGAGTTGTGCGGAGGAATGCTATAGTTTCAGCGCTATGAAAGGAGGCTGTGTGCTCAGGAGCACTGTGGCAGGGCACAGGTGGAGCCTTGGGCCCGGCGCTGCTTGGCTGGGTCAGCTCACTGGTGGAGTGTGAGAAAGCCGCTCTCTAGGCCAGAAGGCCAAGACACTTAGGTGATACCTTATTCTAACGCCGCTACCATTATACACATTTACGCATAAGCCAATTTGGATCAGAGTCTGTGTTCTTTGGGTCATTGCATACTGTATAACCGGGCACTGTAATCAGGAGCCCTGCGTGCTGTTTATGAATCATTTACTGATCTCTCTCAGTTTCTGAGTCCCATTGAGCCTTAATTATCTTTCCCCCCCTGAAAATGTGCTTCTGAGGGATCCAATTAAGTCAACATACCGCTCTGCATTAACTCATTCCAGGCTTAATTACCTACACTGATACATTATAGTTGTGTTCTTTTGTTACGCGGAAGGTAGACAGAGATTATGCTGATTGAAAAAATGGTGGTAAATCATTCCTTTCTTGCACTCAGCCTTTGTTGAAAACCTTCAGGTTTCCATGGCAATCTCTACCCCCATCTCAGGTTATTTACACACGGTTAGTCCCTGGGCCTTTCTCCTGAGGGGTAATATCACTTTTGAGTCATACTCCTCTCCTGCTGTGCGCTGTATTGTACAACGTGAATGCACATTTTGAGTCATACAAAAGCATACTATCCAACACTGCTGAGGTTAGAATCTCCGCCAGGCACAGTTCCCTAATTGTATTGGTGCTGTTATTTGTAGGGGGACATCTTACACGGTGACATAGAAATGGCGGTCAAGGTCTTTTGTCTGAGCTCACTGACTCCACAGTTCTGCTATCAGTGGCCTCTTGACCTGCGTGAGTAGCTTCTCAACAAGCCTGCAGAAGTGCTGTCATTAGCTTCCCTGTTTTGCAGTAGAATGTTCTTAGGGTATATTTTGTATATGTTTCTGCAAAACAAGCGGTCAAATAAAATGTTCACATTGATGTTCTCGTAACATGCGGTGCAGTTTTCTTTTGTTTCTGCAAAGCTGCATCGAAGCTTACAATGTCCCATTTTCACAAAATCATCCAAGAGTAGATAAAAGTGGCAAAGTCCCATTTTGTATGAAACTAGGACCCTTTAGGCGAATTTGGTAGTTTTAGTTCATTTGTCCTAATATTACACTGCTGAGTGTTTGCACTGAAACGTCTTTCTGACTGACTTGCTAACCCCTGTTAACAATGTACAGTGTTGTTCCGTGTGTGTGTGTGTGTGTGTGTGTAACCACAGGATTCCTGAGTATATAACTGTGGACGAGACTTCACTCAACTTGGCTCTCTGCTCCCCATTTAAGTTTTACTAATCTGCATCTTTTTTCTTTTTTTTAACCCCTTTTCATATCGAGGTGTGTGTGTGTGTGTGTGTGTGTGTGTGTGTGTGTGCATGCATGTGTCTGTGCATTTTTGTGTATGAGTGGGTGTGTGTGCATGTGTGCTTTGTCAATAGAAGCTTCACACACCCTCAGAACAGATTTTTTATAAAAAAAATAATTTTTACTTTTCTTCAGAGCACAAATTTTTGAGTTTTCGGAACATTCCACTTCTCAAATGTGCACTAAAGTAAATGCAACAGCCTTGTACTATGGTAGGAATAAATTCTTCTCTACAAAACACAAACGTGCAAAAGAACTTTCAAATACATGGTCATAGATCGATAAAGATAGTAGCTTCAGATTAGTAACAATAACCCAACTCCCTCCACCCCGCAACCATTCAACAACTCTTAATATGTAGCCAGGGAGTCCCTCTGGAATGTGTCTTACAGCAAAAAAAGCACTTTCCCCAGAGTTATCCATTATAACTGATTGGGATGTGAGTGACAGGCCCTGTGGTATCTCTCTCCTTCTCCCACACTGATATAATGCATCTTCATTTCCAGAGGAGCTGCATCAGATCTTGGAACTGCTGGCCAGGGTCTCCCCATGTAAATACATGCACAAAACTCCAGATCATACTGTAGGTGGTAATGTGGGCAGAGAGAGAGAGAGAGAGAGATGTATGGCCTAGCAGTGCAGCCTAGTGCCCTGTCTCCACCACATTCTGTACTCTATATTCATAATATTAAAAGTTCTCTTCCCCTGTGTGCAAATGTGCATGTCATGAATATTTATGAAGGGCCGTAATCAGGGGCAATACTGTTGCAATGGATTTTCTGACCGTGTTTACGCCTTTTTGTGAATATTCATAAACTCTAATGCAGCACAGGAAACTCCAGTAACCAACCAGAACTTCCTATTGTTATGAAGTAGATGACAGAAGGGCATGCAGCAGCTGACCATCTGGTTAGGCTACAGAATATATGTGCTGCTATTACTGAGATGTGTTACCATGGTATTGCGAGTTCATGACCTTAAGTATGAACTCTGCTGTAGTTTGGCACAGCCATTTGCTCTGTGCTTTGGTCAATGTAGGAAATTATTTCTCAGACTAAGGAGGGTAGTGTAAATACCATTTAACTGGCTCCCATAAACTGGCTGGGTTTCTCTTAGTTTAAATTTCATTCCACTTTCTCTCTTTCTCTCTTTCTCTTTCGGGGTTCTGCTTGCGTTCCTGGATTTGTCAATACAAGGAAATTAATTAGTTGCGTTCTGCGAAGGTTGTTGACACACTTTTGGGAGTAGAAATGAAATGCGATCATTAGAAAACCAACACTCCAAAGAAATCCAAAAGGAAAAACTTCTCCCGGGATGAGAAAGAGTCTCCCTGTCGGACGTTATTTTTGTTGGATAGCCATGCAGAGACCAATGATCTAATCAGCAAGTGAATGTGTGGAATTCTGGGAAGGGAGACTGCTGGGAGATTGCTGGAGAACAAAGCTTTGAATGACTGTGCTCCACAAACATCCCGCTGTGAACACGCTCATGAGGCTGTCGTCGTTGCACTTCACCAGACGACGGAAAATAATTAATCACAATCACATTTCAACCCTTTGGGTTAAAAATAGTGGCGCATAGATTGAGAGAATACTACATAATAATAGTTTTTCAGCAAAGGCAAATAATCCAATAGTCTGGCACAATGCCTTTATCAGTGAAATGGTGTTATACTGTCTGTATGTTGTTAGCAACCTTTATACACAAACTCTAAATCATCAGCACAGGGTACAGGTTAATTATGCTTGTATGCAAAATGCCAATCAGAGCCTCTATTTTCAGGTAGGCTGTATGCGAGCACTTAACTTGTAGCAGCAAATCCAGAAGAGCAATATACATTTTAAATAGAAATGAATGATGCTTTAGTGACTATGTTCATAAAAGAGAGAAAGGGTAACTAGTGATAGAGTGGCAGAGCACCAGCCGGTGATTCATTTGATACTGCATGATTCTGGAGAACTGATGCCAACAGCCTTTCAGTGGTAAATAAAATGGCTCTAGGCTTTGTTCCAGCTCAAAATCAAAAGGGCAGTAGACATAGCTCAAATGCAGCATGACACAACCTAATTGATAAAGTAGCTGAGTGCGGATATCAGATTCACTGATTGTTGCAACGTAAGTGATTAAAGCTTTAGCGGTGATCTGTGTCTGCAGAAGTGATATCACTCCTTTTGTTATTTTGCATGGATAATTGTATTTTAGTTTGAAATGAAACTGCGTCTTTGCGTCCCTCCAATGGAGCTGTTGAACATTTCCTGTCTGTTGCCTCTAAACTGTATGTGTGCATTCAGTATGTGCATGCGAGTGAGGGAGTGTGTGTGTGTGTGTGTGGGTGGGTGTGGGTGTGTGTGTGTGGGTGTGGGTGTGGGTGTGTGTGTGTGTGTGTGTGTGTGTGTGTGTGTGGGTGTGTGTGTGGGTGTGGGTGTGTGTGTGTGTGTGTGGGTGGGTGTGTGTGTGGGTGTGTGTGTGTGTGTGTGTGAGTGTGTATGTGTGTGGGTGTGTGTGTGTGAGTGTGGGTGTGGGTGTGTGTGGGTGTGTGTGTGTGTGTGGGTGTGTGTGTGTGTGGGTGTGTGTGTGTGTGTGTGTGTGTGTGTGTGGGTGTGTGTGTGTGTGTGTGTGGGTGTGTGTGTGTGTGTGTGTGTGGGTGTGTGTGTGTGTGTGTGTGTGTGTGTGTGTGTGTGTGTGTGTGTGGGTGTGGGTGTGGGTGTGGTAAATTACATTTAGCTGCGTTGAGGAGAAGGAGGAGGAGTGCTGCTCCCCCAAGGCAGCTGTGCAGTTGCTTCTGAGAGACTATAATGGGATTACCAGATTTGGGTGAGTATGGGGGGTGGGTTGGGGCGGAAGGTAGAGGGATCTTCCAGCCCTCTGTTGTCCGGTCACATTAGTAAATACTGCTTTTAAGGGTATTTCAGAGACATGCCCAGGTATATTTACACACTGCAGCACCGTATTTGTCCTCAAAACCACCACATTGTGTTCAAACATGTACTCTTCTTCCTCCTTTTGAATTTCCAGTTGAAAGCAACTTTGATCTTTTTCTTTGTTCCAAAGCAGACCTAATCCTTGAATCTGTGCACATACCTGAAAATACATTTCAAGTATCTCATAGGCATACATTTAAAAAATAGCAGCATAGCATTGGTTATTTTTCTTAGAACAATTAACTTTCAATAGCCACTTTCAGTTTCCAGCACAACCCGGCAGGATCTTTGAAGTGTCAAAAGAGACACTCACAAATTTACACACCCACAACCCTACCCACCCTCCCCCCATTCCTACATCCCTAGACACCCCCCCACCCCCCCCATACCTCCGCCCTCCAGACTGGCTGAGTCTCCATCCTCCTGCTGGCTTTCTGCTGGCTTCCAGAGCACACAGGATGCTGCTTGTCTGAACTGATGGGTTTTACTGGGATCTAATTACAGGGCGAAAACTGTGTGCCTCGCGCCTAATGCCCACTGGTTTGGGTTCCGCTGTGTGGAATGTTAATTGTACCCAGAATTGAGCACCAGGCGCAGATCTTTTCAATGTACCTGCAAGAGCTTGTTTGTTACTCCCTCCTCAATGCCCCCTTTTCTCTGTGCCATCTTGTTGGCAGCTGTGGCTACTGCACACGCTTGCAAACTCTCCCCTGGGACAGCTGGCACATACGTGTTTCATTTATTGTATGATAAAATGACAACAGAGATATGTGTTTAACACACGTAACACTAGTGTCTTGTGATGTTGTAGTTTCTTGTCTTATTGACTTAGCTTAGCTACTGAGCCGTAGCTTACTATGTGAACTAGACTCAATATTCATGTCTATGGATAGCTGTTATATTATGATAGAAATGTACTTTATCTGACTTAGTTGTTTCGATGACCTTCACTATGCCCTTATTGTGCGTCGCTTTGGATAAAAGCATCTGTGTAGTGAATGCAATGTAATATAATGTGTTTATCTTGAACAGTAAGCCTTGGTAAAGAACAATGACAACAACAACAAGTTGGTTCGTCTCATTTCTGAAGTTCAGAGACTTTGTGTTTATTCTGCACTCTGTTTGTTTTCAATTTTACATCTGATGAAATAAGGACCTCGATGGAACAGCCACACTGTAAAGCTAATGACAGTGTCTGCTATTCATCACAGGACTTTCATATTAATTTTGTTCATGTTGTTCCACTTCATGTTACAGTGTTAATGTTACCCCCTTTCTCTCCTGCAGCACATTGGAGAGTACTACAAAGGCACTAATATAAGGTCCATGAGATCAGGCAAACCGGTAATTGTCACCATTGGCTTGGCGCACGGTCCATGTTCTTTCTCATGTAATGTTTGCGTCAAAAATGGAAGCAAGCACAGCCACAGACATTTTCATATATAGTGACAACTTGATACTAGCGTTTCATTAAAGGTTTTCGCGCTTTATGAGCTCTTCCTAAACTTTAGAAAAGATCTATTGAAAAAAACACACGTACAAATACTATTACAAATGTACAATAACTAAAATGTTAGTATTAATTTACTGAAACAAATATTGAACAAACCTTTCTGGTCAGAGGCAGGGACATACCACAGCAGAAGATGCCCTTTTTCTTGGATCCAAAAATTCAACTTTTTCCCTGTCTGAGCAGATAAGGCAGCTCCTCCTAGCGTTGGTAGGTTTTTTTCCACATGAGAGTGTGAAAACCAAGCAAACTAAAACTGCTCTCTTTTCCTCTCCCTTTCTCTCCCCCTCTTTGTCCTCCTGTTCCCGATTAAAAAACATCAAACAAGCGTCTGCTGACCCCTGCACTTCCGGCATGAGCCATAAACGGCGGAGACCAGATAGGCGGTCGCGCTCAGGCAGGCGAAGACCGAGGCGACGAGGTATACCTTGTACAGACAGTAGTGCTTGTAGTGCTCCAGGTTGCAGTACGCGTTCTTCTCCGTCTTGTAGATCATGACCCCGATGGCCGGGAGGTAGAGCGCGGTGGCCGCCAGGTCGTGAACCACGTTGCTGAGCAACCAGCGCTCCCCGCCCACGATCGGGACGAGGTCCTGCTTGTCCAGCAGGGTGAGGAAGAAGAGGGCGAGCGTGAGCAGCCAGAATAGCACGGCCACGAACAGGACAAAGTGGATGGGGCCCTCGTACTTGTTGGCGGCGATGGTGACCCACAGGCCGGCTCCCAGCACCATCTGCAGCACTCTCAGGACCCCGAAGGGGCTCCTCAAGAACTCCAGGAAGTTCTTCCGCGCCTGCGGCTGAGGGGGCATCTCCCCAACGTCGTCGACCCGGCGCTCCTCTCCCGTCCTCTCTCAAGGCAGGAATGGGGTTCGGGAAGGGTCGCGGGAGCGTTGAACTCGGCCTCGAGCAAGGGTGGGAGGCTAAAGACGAAGAAGGTTCACGAGACGGGAGAGCGTAAAGAGAGAGGCTTTCTCTCAGCCTGCGGGTTTTTGAAAATCTGCAGTCTGTGTTTTTCGTCTCTTCCGTTTCCTCTGTGGCCGCTCCTTCCCTTTCTTCAACTGGTCGGGGAGAGGGAGCCGTGAGGGCAGGGGCTGTCTTGAAATTTGAATCCTCCTCCCCCTTCTCCCCCCTCTCTGTCCTCCATCCTCTCGTGAGGTAACATTTCCTGACAGGAAATGGGGGGCTGGGGTTGCAAGCATGCAAGCATGTTTGTGGGTGCGTGCGCATTTTTTGTGTCTGCATGTGGAGTTGTGTGTGCAAGCATATTTGTGTGTATTTTTTGTGTAGTTTTTGGAGGTGTGCCACCCTTTAATTGCACGGCTGTTTGTGTTTATTTGTATCCTTGTGTTTATGTTTGTGCATAATTAGTTGTATATGTATGCATGTGTAGATTTGCGACTATATGTGTCTACATGCATGCCTGTTTGCATGTGTGTGTATTTTGTGTACATTCACATTTGTGTGTGTGTATGTGTGTGTGTGTGTGTGTGTGTGTGTAACCATTCCAGGATTCCTGAATGTATAACTGTGGACGAGACTTCACTCAACTTGGCTCCCCATTAGTTTTACTTATCTCAGCTTTTTTTTTTTTTAAATGCACTTTTCAAATCCAGGGTTCTTTATCTAACAACACTTACTTCAGATTACGTAATTTATTATTTGTTATTGACGTCAAAAATTTGTAGCAGACGAAAACAAGTGATTTGCACCATCTGTTAAATATAGGGAAAGGGACATGTAAAGAAAACCAACAAACTTGTCTCTATGGCCAAGTGTTTAGAAGAGGCAGTTAAATAAACAAATCTGTTTTATGTTTTCAGACGGCAGCAGAAGATGCCAACTTGAACGTGAATCAGAGATCTGTCATGTGTTTACGTGAGAGCGTCACGCAAGTGGACCAAGGGAACTCTAAATTGGGCTCAGTACTTCTCAGTACTTCCTCCAGGAGGAATTCCCAATGCTCTGATGTATCTACATAAAGATGTTTAGTCTTCCACCTGATACCTTACTGTCACTGAATTCATATTAACATATGGTTAGGCCTTATACCGTTCATCTGTTACGATAATGTGGCTTTAATTGCGCTAATACTGTATGTACTGTGTCCTCAAAACCCTGCCCTCTGCTGTTATCATTCATCTCATCACAATTAGACAAATAAATTGTCATCTCAAACACACAGCCACCAATACAATGTACAAATATTTCTACACAAATCAATTGATTGATCAATGAATCCGCATGAATTTAGAAAAGTGCATTCACGGCTATATTATCACAAAGCGCTACAACCTCCTGACCCCTGCAACTTCTACTTTGCTAGGTCCCAAATTCCTTAATAGCTAATTGATGAGAAAGGTGGGTTTTGCTTAAGGCCAGTGATCCCATCACACAAAATCACCTGATACTATCAAAACAGCAACAAGCCCTATTTAATGAAGATGAGTGAGGTAGTGTCCCCCGGAAAAGGCGGCTGTGAGAAAGTCCTTTAAAAAAATTATGAAATGGAATTCAAACCACAGATTAGAACGTAATGAAATTGTATATATGCCTATGCTCATCTATATACAGGTGCAGCTCAAAAAATTAGAATATCATGAAAAAAAGCCCCAAACCATCACTCTGTTGCCAGATATGGAGTAGATGTGGATGGATCACTGCAAGGGTTATTTCTCCTGACTCATTTTCCTATAGAACTCTATGGGGAAAAAAGTCAGGAGAAACAACCCTTAAAGGGATCCATCCACATCTACTCCATATCTGGCCACAGAGTGATGGTTTGGGGCTCGTTTGATACCTTAGACCCTTGATGACGTACAGCCATTTCGCCAGTCATGTGTTCCATACTGTACCAGCGTAATTTACAGCTGAATCTAGTCTTACCCCCCAATTCTCATAGAGATCAGTTCAAATGCAGAGAGGTTATAGTATTGCTTGTAACAGTACCTGAAAATAAGATATTGAGAGTCTTTTGATGTTGATTGGTCACAGACTTCAGGAAGTAACAGCATGCAAAGGATATGCGACCAAATATTAAATATGATACTTTAAAAATATGTTAAAGCAAAAATATTCTAATTTTCTGAGACACTGAATTTTGGGTTTCATTAGCTGTAAGCCATAATCATCAAAATTACAAGAAATAAAGGCTTGAAATATTTCACTCTATGTGTAATGAATCTATATAATATATGAGTTTCACTTTCTGAAATGAGTGACAAAAAATATTGAACTTTTTCACGATATTCTAATTTTTTGAGCTGCACCTGTATATCCATTCGTCTTCCTGTCCCACAGATTCAAAGGAGTAATAATGTAGACTCAAAGCAGACTCCATGACCAATCTAAGTCAAGTACACTAAAAACGATCTGGATTAGCAATTATGTCATGTTTATATTTTCTCACTGTCATGTATAAACAAACACACTTCTGTGGCAGGTCAACTAGTCTTTATTGTCACATGGTAATATTTACTTGAGATTCTACCATCAGTCGAACCCAAACGATAATGTGCACACTGTCATCATACACACCACTATAATTATGTCTGTGCGCGAGTTTATAGGTGAACTACACCGTGGGTAACGGGAGAGGAGAGCCTTTTCTTCTCTTGCTTGAGTGAGAATCTCATTCTCACCGCATATCACACTGAGCTCAGAGCCTGGGGCATTGACGTCAATGGCGGATTACCCATTTTCAACTACGTAGGTAGGTAATGTTCTGCCACGCCTCCAATTTTCTGATGGCTGGAATAAGCCTAAAACACGCCCATGGGCGGATTATTGAAACTGTACACCGTTGTCACGATCAATAGAACCGAAGCGGCCGAACGGAGACGAGCTTTAAAACATACGGTTATTCTTCTGTAACGTTAGCACAGACCAAATAAAGACTCTGGCGAAAGAAAAGTGTGTAACACGGAGCAATCGACGCTACCTAGAACTCCGTGCACATAGGGTAAGGAATGCATTTTACAGACGAATTACTCATTTGCAGTTGGTGGTGCTGCTTGTTGGTATGTTCGGTAACGACAGCTGGATAAGTTCTGTATCCCAACGGGGTGACATGTAGTAATTTTTCTCGTTTCCCAAATCTTCTTCGAATTGGAGGCATTAAAAAGTTACAATTAATCGATGTTAAATGGCATGCTGTGAAGCTTTATTTTGATTAGCCTATACATTTAACCGTATTGCTCCGCTGCAGGATTCTACGCTACAAAATAAATAAATAAGTAAATAGGCGCGTAAATCATTTAATAGTCACGCAGACCAGTTTTGGCCTCTTAGCGTCTGTTCTACTTATGAAAATTCGACAACGCCATGTAAATAGTTGAACACGAATTTGTGGAAACTATATTTGAGCTGCGTAGTTGACATAATTCTACTTCCACTCTTACAGTATACACTGGCATTTAGGGCTGCGGTTAAATCCTGATTCACGTGCACTGCAAAGGCCTTCCTTCCCTCCTTGGTCCCTTAAGCTGGCTTAGGGTCAAAGTTAAAGACCAACAGCTTGTGTTGATCATACAATGGCAAGCATGCACAGAATTGATAAAGCCATGGGATAAGGCATCATGGTGCCATGCTATTTCTAGGTCACATTACTGTGGATTCCCTGACTTTCAACAGAGGCTAATCTCCACCGGGCTGCCTTGGTTAGGAGATTTGGTGACAATATTCTGTTGGTAGACCTAGCCTGGTGGGGTGATTGGACTCAACTAAAGTGCTGGACCTCCTTCCTCCCCCAGCCTTATTTTTTGGATGGAGGACCTCACCCCACCTTCCAAAGTGGCTGGGCCTTCCCAGTTTTGGCGGGTGACGGAGCGCCGCAGCCGAAAGTCTGGCTCTCCCAACATCTTCCGAGATGTGAACTTGCGGCAGCTTCAGCGGCTCTTCCAGCGGGCGGGAGACCAGGACGCCGAGCAGCGGGCGCAGCTGGTATGGCGCCACGGCAACGAGGCGGAGCTGGCCCAGGCCCTGATCGCCCTGAGGGCCCGTGGGCGCAGAACCAGGCACAGGGTGGAGGAGGCCCGCGAACCCCAGGGATCCAAGTGGCTCCAAGCATTCGGTCATCTCAGGTGAGCGCGGTGATGTGGTATCACATATCTTGAGGCGGGCATGCTGACATGACATTCAAATTACAGTATTTATATGAGTCTTTATATTCATGAGGTCATTGAAAATGTGCGTTCCAAGTGCTCTCCTGGTTTTTGTATTTTGTTTACTCAGAATGAGAGTTAACGCCTTACCATTTACTTTGAGACCTTTCTTTCGCATATACGTACATGTATTGCCAAGATATTTGGTTTCAGTAATCAGTCTTCACTTTCAGCATTTGGGACTCAAATGTAATTTCTCCTGTCAATCATTTACACTTACATTAACATTTTAGACATTTAACTGACGCTCTTATCCAGAGCGACTCACAATTACTGAACAAAGAAAAAGTCATAAATTCGTAAATCACCACCATTCCAAGTAGCAGTTACTAAGAGTGCAATTGGGCCATGACACACATGCAATCTGTAATCCTTTGTCACAAGAATTAATATGTGGAAGGGAAGGTAGAATGCTTTTTCTTTCAATCAATCAGATTGACATAATATAGCCTTTTTCATTAACAGCAGCTTAATTTTCAGCAGCTCATTTTTCACTGTAAAACAGCAGCATACGCAGAGCTCTGAATTTGGAAAGCCCTGCACCAAGCCAATCAAATACAAATTTCAGTACAAGGTGTTCCCAAAACCAGAAACCTTATCACCATAGCAACACAGAACAATCCTCTGATATGAACGTGAGCTCAAGCACGTGACACGTCTCATGATTTTTTCTCCGGAGGACTGAATTAGAGGTCAGTGGAGAAAGACTAGGCTTTGTGTTTTTTGATGAAAAACTGCTAGTTCAGCTGCCCTTTTTGAACATAATTCACCAGTGAATGGTTTTGCTTTTAGTGATTTGAACAGGTTAGTTATGGACATTTCAAACCTTGAAAGACTGTTTATGGTCAAAATGGCATTAAATTTTTTGTAAAAAAAATATTTTATCGAGGCAAATGGTCTTTAGAAGTACCCTACATTTGATAGCCCACATTTGCATCTGCTATTGTGTTTTTCTCAAAACCCTAGTTAGTATTTTACATGCAAGAGCCGACATGGTTGCTCTCTACTGATTGTTAACCCAGAGAGGGTGTGTGGTCGGATATGCCTAACATTTACGATGAAAAAATAACAAATTAAAAAGTGCAAGGACTGTAATGGCCAGCTACTTAACGTGTGCAACCTCTGCTCCCAGGATCAACGAGCCTTCCGTGGCCACGCCTGGCGATGAGGAATCGGAGGTGGATCCCAGCCCCTTCGGTAGGCCCGATCCTGCCCCGGGGGGTGTGTCTGGGGGCCAAGGGGACAAGCCATTGGCAGAAGGACATATAGATTCAGAACGGCTCCAGAACGCCCCAGTCAGCTCCCTATGGAGCCGACCCGGGATCATGAGTCCGGGGCGGGACAGGAACCCAGAGCGTTACCTTCATCGCATCCTGCACTAAAAGGTACAGGATGAGAACGAATGAGACAGAGCTAGAGGACTGAGATAAAAATGGGAGGAGCAAGGACTGGGAGGGGCGGAGCCAAATTGCAAGCTTCAGGATGTGTACATACATATATGCGGGGCATAGAACACAATGCTGCTCTGGTATTCCTTGCACAAAGACACTAAATAACCCTTGATTAAATATTAGCGGACATCGCCCATCAAAACACTCACATGTTGTACTGCCCCGACCATCAGGACGCAGCAGCTGAACCTGAGTCTGTTCACACTGTAGCCAATAGAAGAGTTTCTTGTCGGAGTACAACAGGTATACTACTGAAGATGCAATAAAGAACGAGACAGAGAGAACGGTGTAAAGACTGCTTTTGAAAATATTTACTGGTGTTCAGTGTTCACATCATGGCTGCTGTAAGCAGCTTTATCCTATTGTGGTCAGATGGCCAGAGATCACATCCGCTTACCCTAAACGGTGTTCCTGTGTTGCAACGCGGATTGCCTCAGGGAGATATCTTGTGATTTTTACATCATGGCAAAGCTGACTAATGCAAGCCAGGAGTTGAAACTACAGTGCTGTCCTGTTTTTACTGGAATTGTCAGCATCCACATAATATAGCTAAAACTATCACGAACAGAGGTCGTTTCCCCAGGGTATAGTTGGGCCCTCCCCACAGCCAACATAGAGTCACTGGGGTATGTGGATGAATGTCCAATGCATTGGTCACTAGGTTTGCAGATTGCCCCATCCTTAAAAAAGCATGGTAAAAGTGGGGCTGCCCTCCTTGAAACTATCGATTTGGAGTGGAGTGGAGCCAAGAGACAGCGAACAGACATGTAGCCAAATAAGGTTTCTGCATACCACCGGCTGAGGCATTAGCACATGGTCTTCATCCCTGCATCATTCTCTGCTTAACAAGCATAAACTCAGAATAAAATGTGTATATGTGCATATATATATATATATGTGTGTTTATGAGTCATATGGGGTTTTCCTGGAAGCCTTTGTCAAACATTGGTCATGAGTGATTATTCTGGAAAGATACGTTAATCTACATGCAGGGTATGTGAACCTTTAAATACATACAAATCTGAATAATTTGTTACCACACACCACTCCATGGGAAGGGTGTGGTAGATATCAAAATCATAGTATTTTTTTAAGTATATAAATACTGTACATCATGAACAATGTATGCAGTGTAACTATGTGCAAAACATTTACAAGTCTGCATCATTAGAAACTGTTTATTTCTCTCTAAACATATCAATACTAATACCATTGCAAATGTAGATGCTAAACCAAACTTGTGTGTACTGAATGTATGTACTAAATAGTGTCATTATTGTGAATTATGTTACCCATTAAAAGTTTTTTTAAATATTGGGACTGTTCGGCTGTACCATCAAGCTTATGCAAAAACAATTATGTCCGTTTGTCATTTTTTTAAATAGTTTTTTAATTTAATTTAATTTAATTTTGTATTATACACACTCAAAGCTCTCCTAATCAGCTTTGTGTCTTGTAGATCTCATATATAGGCGGTGTCAGAATCAGAGCCCTATCTACTGTGTCCTGTGTACTAGCATACTGTATACTGCTTACTGCATACTGTTTAGCGACATGCAGGATGCAAAAATATCCTCCCTACTATTATCAGCGAAAAACCTGGAAATAAGTACATCATCCGGGGATATTAAGAAAATTCTATTTTAAGAATTGACATGTACCTAACAGCTTTTTTGAAAAGTATACTCAACTGGCATACTCAATTGCAGGCGCAGATTTGGACACGGCCATAGTTTCTTTCTGTTGCCCGTGCAAGACTTTTGTTTACCATCGTGGTGGAATGCAAATTATGACGTGGGTGGGGGGCAAGCATGTGCAGTCAATAAGCGCTTCCTGACAACCGCACAGCAGTGCTAATCAGGTGTGGCAATGGTGTGACCTCAGTGAGAAACCACATCAGTTGGCGCAATGTGCCAGTTTAGCTGCATGAGTTGTTCTGTCAGTTTCATGCATTCCTCTGTAAGTAGGCATCTACAGTGCAGACTGATGCATTTAATTCCGGCTTAAAACTAATGAAGAGAAACTAATATAGGATAGCATTTAATACTTTAATTTAGCAGATCAGTCTGCTGGAGACATTTGGATATGTGCACTGCAGTAATTCAATTCTCCATTTGGCATTTTGGTAGAACCTTTGTAGTTCATCGGTAAATGGTCTTCATCTACTGATTCAATCAGACAGCAGGAGGGCACAGCTTGTGTGACCATTTGAGCAACTATGTGAAATCGCATAGCAGAAACAACCCAAGGCTCATGAACTTCCACCATTCAAAAATGAGAGGAAGCAAATTAAGCATTTTAAATTATGTCAAGGCCACAATATTTAAAGGCTGAAAAAACTGTTATAGCCATTGTCTGCAGAGCAAGGAGTATGGGTAAGGTCTTTTTTTGTTTGTTTTGTTTTCCTTAGTCACAAGTACCGGCTTGTCATGGGTTGTGTTGCTCGTGTCCTAAGAGCAAACACATTTCCAATTTGCAGTCATAACAATGCCATCTAGTGGACAGCTCAGGAACTACTGACCAGAGCACAATTAGTTGCAGTCAAGATCTTCAGAGTAACATAAATGGACGTAAGCGGTGTTATTCACTGTAGGTCTATCACAGTAGCTTTTGTCTTCTCAGATCAGAGCCGTCTAGCTCCTGGCCATACGCCATGTCTGGGGAAAAAAACTGATTAAAACAGAACAGCAATCATCAAGGCTACAATGGGGCTTGTGGAAGCAAAATTAAGAAACGGTACAAACATCTGTAGGCCATGTACTAAAACATGTGCGGTAGGAGGACACAGGTATGGGGTGTAACCAGGAGTGTATGGGAGGTGCTTTTAGGACTTTGGAAAATGAGTACATTTATTAAAAAATATTTAAAAAATAAAAAATAAAGGAAAAGCAATCAGAATAAATAAATAATGGGGTCTCAGCTTGTAAGGGCAGGGAGATTGAGGGAGTGCCCCTCATCTTCCACCCAGGTATTCTCACAGGTAAATGCATGAGGGGAAATGATGAGGCACAAAATAATATATAGTCAAGCCGGAAAGTCTGCACACCCCTTTCACCTTCTCTATATTTTATTACGTTACAGACTTATAGTACAATAGATTGAGTTAATTTTTTGCCTCAAACATCTACACACAATAGCCAATAATGATGAAGTGAAAACAGGTTTTTAGAAAATATGCATTTTTTTTTTACTGACAAAAATAGGTTATTTAGGGGTTACATATCTGTACACACCCTTAGCCTAATACTGGCCTTTGGCAGCGATTACAGCTTCAAGGCATCTTGGGAAAGAAGCTACGAGCTTGACACACTTGTTTCTGGACATTTTTGCCCATTCCTCTTGGCATATCCTTGCAAGCTTTGTCAGGTTGGATGGGGAGTGTCGGTAAACAGCCATTTTCAGCTCTTTCCACAGATGTTCAATTGGATTCAGGTCTGGGCTCTGGCTGGGCCACTCAAGGACATGCACAGACTTTCTCCAAAGCCACTCCTTTGTTTTCTTGGCTGTGTGCTTCGGGTCGTTGTCATGTTGGAAGGTAAACCTTCGCCCCAGTCTGAGGTCCAGAGCGCTCTGGAGCAGGTTTTCTTCAAGGATCTCGGCGTACTTAGCTGCATTCATCTTTGCCTCTATCAGGACTAGTCACCCCATTCCCGCTGCTGAAAAACATCCCCACATCATGATGCTGCCACCATGCTTCACTGTAGGGATGGTATTAAGCCAGGTGATGAGCGGTGCCTGGTTTCCTCCAGACGTGACACTTGGTATTCAGGCCAAAAAGTTCAATTTGGTTTCATCAGACCAGAGAATCTTGATTCTCATGGTTTGAGAGTCCTCTAGCTGCCTTTTGGAAAACTCCAAGCGGGCTGTGATGTGCCTTTTACTAAGGAGGGGCTTCCGCCTGGCCACTCTACCATAAAGGCCTGATTGGTGGAGTGCTGCCTGGATGGTTGATCTCAGTGGCGGCCGGCCTATAGAGGGCGCTGGGGCGCCGCCCCCCCTCCCCCACATACAAATTTAAAAAAAAGTTTAAAAAAAATTATTATTTTTTATTATTATTTAATTTTTTTAGTAGCTTAAAATTATTATTTTTTATTATTATTTTTTATTATTATTTAATTTTTTAGTAGCTTAAACATGTTATATGTTGGCCTTGCGTTGTCTAAAGTTTAATACATTACATATGCATGTTCCGGGGACTGCGGGGCGCCGGTAACGTTATGGTGAATCAGAGCACTCATTCATTTTCAGGCGAGCCCCCTGATACTGCTGCCTGATTCGCCGCCAAAAAAGGAAGTCCCCGGGCGCAGGCCTGTGCGCCCCGGACTATCCTACCCTTTTCTGATTAGTCCTCATGGTTTATGATATTATTTGATTGGATTTAAGGCATGTTTATCACGCCCAGCCGGCATCTAGCAGGATATCACTGCGAGTGCGCAAGTACTACGGATAGGTTCAGTCGGCTGCTACTCATTCATTCAAGTAGACCTGTCCTAGACCAAGCGAGAGAGATAATTCGAAATGGCTTCTTCAAGTGGAACAGAAAGCAAAGAAAATTCGGTTATTTCTTTGCAAAAAGAACCTTTCTCAAGGCGTTCATTGGGAGAAACGGGTCGGGCTCGGTCACGGCGGCCGAACAACTAGCGAACATTTTACTTTTGAACTACAGTAAAACCTTGACATACGAGTGCACTAACTTACGAGTATTCCGAGCAATTTCTTGTTTCGCCTTACGAGCCTAGACCCGAGTTACGAGCCGAGCAAGCGGAGCATTGCGAATGCAAATGCAATTTCGGAAATTGCATTCGCATTTCCGAAAAATTCTGAAGGGAAGGAAGAAACAAACCACCATGGATAGGTTTTTATCGAAACGCCCTGCAGATCAGTCAGAAAAGCGTGACGAAAAAGCCAAAAATCTATGAAAAAGATGCAAACGTCACTGATGAAGATTAAGTGTAAGTGAAGAATAATAATGTAGCAATTAAGTTTAGAACCAGTTTATTTCTTTATATTCTATTTTATTATCTTTGTATTATATTTTGTATTAATTATTTATAATTTATAAATACATTTCTCATTTTTATAACAACGTAACAAAGAAATTAGGGTGTTTTTTGGGGGGCTGGATCGGATTAATGGTATTTAAATTAATTTCAATGGGGAAAATTGATTTGATATACGAGTAAACCGAGTAACGAGCTCGGTCACGGAACGAATTAAACTTGTATGTCAAGGTATTACTGTACTAATTGGGATGGGTTAGCTTACTGCACATGGTGCTTCAAGTTGTTTTTGGTGAAAATATAGTGTGAAATAAATAAAAATGATACCGAATATTGTGTGTGTCTGTTATCTACCAATAAAACAATGCCTTTTGACGGTCATTTAGGTGCCCAGTGACCACTAAACAGAGAAGCTGTAACCATGGTAACAACAACTGCGTGACAGGGAAACACAATGTCAGCGCTTCAGTGCCTTAACTGCGTCGGGCTCGGGTCGGGTTCGGACATAAAAAGCAGAATTCCTGTCGGGTTCGGGTCGGGCTCGGTCGGGTTCGGACAGAAATATGCGGCCCGATCCGCACTCTAGTTCAGTGATGTCTTACTTGAAAAACTGTCCTCCACTGTTGCCAATCAAACTGTCTTATGCAACTGAGACACACGGTAGCTTGTTTTTTCTGTTTAAAGTCAAAGTCAGATGTATTTTTTTTTTTTTAGAAATGCTAGCGCCCCAACCTATATTTAGATCACCAGCCGCCACTGGTTGATCTTCTGAAAGGTTCTCCCATCTCCACAAGGATACGCTGGAGCTCTGTCAGTGACCCTCGGGTTCCTGCTCACCTCCCTGGCCAAGGCCAGTCTTCCCCGATTGCTCAGTTTGGCCGGGCGGCCAGGTCTAGGAAGATTCTTGGTGGTTCCAAACTTCTTCCATTTACGAATGATGGTGGCCACTGTGCTCTTTGGGACCTGTAAAGCTGCAGAGAATTTTCCGTACCCTACTCCAGATCTATGCCTTGACACAATCGTGTTTCTGAGGTCTGCAGATAATTCCTTTGACCCCATGACTTGGAGTTTGCTCTGACATGCACTGTCAACTGTGGGACCTTACATAGGCAGGTGTTGGCAATCCCCAATAATGTCCAAGCAATTTAATGTATCACAGGTGGACTCCAATTAAGTTGTAAAAACATATCAAGCAGTATCAGTGGAAACAAAATGCACCTCAGCTCACTTTTGGGTGTCATGGGGTGTGCACACTTGTACATATGATTTTACATTTAGATTTCTAATAAATTAGCACAAATGTCTAAAAACCTGTTTTCACTTTGTCATTATGAGCTATTTTGTGTAGAATTTTGAGACAAAAAATGAACTCAATCTATTGTAGAATATGTCTGTAATGTAATAAAACGTGGAGAAGGTGAAAGGGGTGTGCAGACTTTCCGGCTTGACTGTATGTATGTATGTATATATATATATATATATACACACAGGTGCAGCTCAAAAAATTAGAATATCGTGAAAAAGTTCAATATTTTTTGTCACTCATTTCAGAAAGTGAAACTCATATATTATATAGATTCATTACACAGAGTGAAATATTTCAAGCCTTTATTTCTTGTAATTTTGATGATTATGGCTTGCAGCTAATGAAACCAAAAAATTCAGTGTCTCAGAAAATTAGAATATTTTGCTTTAACATATTTTTAAAGTATCATATTTAATATTTGGTCGCATATCCTTTGCATGCTGTTACTTCCTGAAGTCTGTGACCAATCAACATCAAAAGACTCAATATCTTATTTTCAGGTACTGTTACAAGCGATACTATAACCTCTCTGCATTTGAACTGATCTCTATGGGAATTTGGGGGTGAGACTAGATTCAGCTGTAAATTACACTGGTACAGTATGGAACACATGGCTGGCTAAATGGCTGTAAGTCATCAAGGGTCTGAGCTATCGAACGAGCCCCAAACCATCACTCTGTTGCCAGATATGGAGTAGATGTGGATGGATCACTGCAAGGGTTATTTCTCCTGACTCATTTTCCTATAGAACTCTATGGGGGAAAAAGTCAGGAGAAACAACCCTTAAAGGGATCCATCCACATCTACTCCATATCTGGCTGCAGAGTGATGGTTTGGGGCTTGTTTGATACCTTAGACCCTTGATGACGTACAGCCATTTCGCCAGTCATGTGTTCCATACTGTACCAGCGTAATTTATAGCTGAATCTAGTCTTACCCCCCAATTCTCATAGAGATCAGTTCAAATGCAGAGAGGTTATAGTATCGCTTGTAACAGTACCTGAAAATAAGATATCGAGAGTCTTTTGATGTTGATTGGTCACAGACTTCAGGAAGTAACAGCATGCAAAGGATATGCGACCAAATATTAAATATGATACTTTAAAAATATGTTAAAGCAAAATATTCTAATTTTCTGAGACACTGAATTTGGGTTTTCATTAGATGTAAGCCATAATCGTCAAAATTACAAGAAATAAAGGCTTGAAATATTTCACTCTATGTGTAATGAATCTATATAATATATGAGTTTCACTTTCTGAAATGAGTGACAAAAAATATTAAACTTTTTCACGATATTCTAATTTTTTGAGCTGCACCTGTATATATAAAATCGCATTACAAACCACTGTATGGCCTACCATGTGAAACAGTTGTGTTAATAAGATGTTTTTCTGTGTCAGGATGACTTGCAAAAACAGTTCTAATGTTCCTTTTGAACCAGAATAAACACGCACACCTCACACACAGATGGCCTCACATTCAAGGACACACACACACACACACACACACACACACACACACACACACACACACACACCACGCCGGAAAGTAGACACATTATTCTTATTGGAAATGGTCAATTGTTCCAAGCTAGTTGGTCTTATCTGGTGTCCAATTAAACCAGAATAAAATACATTCACATATTTACACAGTATGATCTCATCTTCCACATATTTAGACCAAGGATGCACACACTCACAGGCAAACCGATACTTGACTCCTTAACTTTCCAGGCTAGTTATTCTTATTTGAAGTGTCCAATTAAACAAGAGAAGAACCAAAACAAACGCATACACCTCTCACATATGCAGCCTCATCTTTAGACGCGCGTGCACACACACACACACACCTCTTTGTTTCTAGCTCTTCTGAAAAGATAATATGATCGCCTCCCTTTAACATTCCAAAGGGCCAGCTCGTTAAATCTTAAAGCAAGCGGAAGAGCGTGAGCCTTAGAAATGTGTGTGTGTGTACAGTTCAAGGATTATATAGAGCTTATTAGATCCAAAAAATAAATTTCCCTTTTCTTTATATACATCAGTATTAAGGATTATATTACTTCAAAAGAATCTCTCATATTATAGAGAAAAATGTTATCTTTTAGTTCATAAAGCACCCACATGTGCACAGTAGCCTGTAGAAATAAAATTTAAAAAGCTTATAGTTAGTATTATTTAACCCATTAGATCATTGTATTATCACATACTGAACTACTTTG
Organism: Ilyophis sp. 1 JC-2022; assembly: GCA_022702515.1. Taxonomy (NCBI): domain Eukaryota; kingdom Metazoa; phylum Chordata; class Actinopteri; order Anguilliformes; family Synaphobranchidae; genus Ilyophis; species Ilyophis sp. 1 JC-2022. The sequence continues at coordinate 102,494,915 of CM040405.1, forward strand.
GTCGAACCATAGCCAGGCCGTTTCCAATATAATTAAATCATAGCATTTCATCAAAACTACTATATAAATTAATGTCATAAGTAATGCTTAATTAAAACCAGCAAAGGTCGCTGTTGACCATGAAAAAGATCAGGAGACGGAAACGGCACCTGTGGGAGGAGGCAGGGGTTAAAAAAGTACCTGAGATTGCATTAGCAGTTTATAATTGCCTCCGTCACTAACGAACCTTGCTGAATGTCTCGTGGGAGTGCATGGAGTTGACGGACTTAGACTGGACTGAGTGATTGAGAGTGTGCTTAAAATACTCGTGTTTAGCAGATCAGCCTGGGAGTTTTGTATTCTTTTGAATCCTTCTATAATAAAATTGAGTTATATCAGACTCAGGAATATAGCGTCTAATTGGGAGAAAGTTTGGACAAAGTGTAGAAGGAGGTCCTGACCCCTTCCGCCAGAGCGGTAAACTGACTTTTCTTTGACAGGCTTTTACGCCAACACACTGAAAACTCATGAAAATTTATTACACGAGACCTCTCATTCAGGGGACTGGATTACACGCTCTGATTACCTTTTGTCTAAGACCTAGTCATAACCCTGCAAACACTGCCTATTAACCCAAAATAAACTTGTCACCCTCAACCCACAACATCCACCTAGTTTTAAAAACTGTATAAAGTATAAGTATAAACAAAGGAATTTTGCTTGGTTCACATTAAAAACATCAACAGTCACTTAATTTGTCCACGTAATGAAAGCTGTCGACACAGAATCACACACACGCACAGCTAAAGTAGGCCCCATCCCCCAACAGATGACAAATAATGATGTGACAAAGTGTTAAATGAATATCTTTGTTATATGCATTTCCTTCATTAAATACATTACATACAAATTATACAGTGCATTGCCTGGACAATACAGTTCTGGTCTGTTTGGTAGCTACAGTAGTTCTTTTTAAGAAAAAAAAGCACAAGAGGCTTTGAGGGAATTAGTCAGGGGGAGCGGGTGGGTAATCGAGTGATTCAGCCTCACCCTCCTTCACAACAGATGGGCTGTTCCTGTATTCTAGGACACTCCCAACTTTATACAGTGTTCTCCTAAAGCTGGGTGTGTGATATGCCTTGCTGGTTGCTGAGGGAGGGTCTGAAACGTGCACATTCCAAGAACACAGGCAGCCCTGGCTGGATTATACCGTACGTTATAGACTTAGCACTTCCACCCAACAGACCAGCTCAACCCTCTTTCCTGTAATGAGGAAGCATTTGTTGCAGTGAGGCACATTTCTTCAATAAAGGACAGCTGAGCCACCATGACATCACATTATCGACCTACACAGCCAATGCCATTTTTAACCAGGTTCACGCCGGTTCAAACTTTAACCGTTTTGATAGCTTGCTAGTTTCTGAAACTACCCCTCCATTCTCTTCACCACCCCAGTGCTGGGTATGAGCTCTGATAATAGCCAGGGCCCAGGTTCACAGGCAATATCAGGTTCCTGCTTCAGCACAGGCAGATGCATTGTACATAAAGCCAGGGCCCAGGTTCAGTCAGTAATGAAAGAGTACCTGAATCAGACAGGACAGTTTCCAACAGAGGAATGGAGCAGACGGACCTTTCTCAATAGCGTCAGCCAACCAGTGTGCCAGTGGCCATGAGAGTGTTTCCTCAACGGAACCTGCCAGCGATGTGATAAGAGCCAGGCTCCCCGCAAAGGCCTTCTACAGAACCCTGTACAGGAAACAAACTCTCTTACTGCATGACTGAGCGGAACAAAACTCAGGGTAACTCGGATCAGAGAGCATCATAAGCAGCTAAATTAATTGAATTCAGTCTGAATCCTGCACCGACTGGCCGGCAGCCCCAGAGGGAAACGCATAATTGGCAGCAGAGTTGCCCCAGGCTAGGGAACTATCAGTTGGCAGGGATCCGAATCTCATTACTCTCTAGTGACCCCCCCTGCTGGTCTATCGGGCACCTGCAAGTCTACTTGTTCAGCTGCACAATAAGGGCCTGATTTACAAAGACTTTTAGCACACGCAAAACTAATAAAACAACCAAGTCACTGGTGCAAAACAGATATCCATGACTGGTCATGCCATCGGTTTTGCGTGTGCTAAAAGGTTTTGCACATGCTAAAGGTCTCAGAAAATCAGGCCCCAGCTGTTTCTCCTCCGACTAGCGAGCCGTGGTTTGAGAGTACCGTACGGCAGCACATGCTCGTCTGGTTTATCCGGACTGGGAGAGTACAGGCAAGCTCTCCAAAGGGGGGGCCAAGTGGAGTACCCAGACTGTTTAATTCAGTCCAATGAGTCTCAGGTCAGTCTATCCACATACAGTAGTTTTCATATGCCCAGTGGAGCACTTATCAACCACCTATTCATGAGTACAGTGAAGTAATGAGGTTTGTAAATTGGTTTATCCATTAAATAATTTATATCCCCTTCCATTTTTTTCTTAGCATTTAGCATAAAGGCATATTTTTAATAGAATAAGCCTCAATGCAGAATGAAGCCATTATAGATTTTACCAGAATTTAAATGCAACTTTATTTTATTGGCATTTCTGTTTTGATTCCGTTTTTAAATCTATGCGCATCTAGAATTTTAAGAACTCTGAAGTGAGATTCTAATGGCTATCGAAGAGTCAAAAAAATGCAGAAAATTTTTTCATCTGTATTCAGAAGGCATGAGCAATACACCCCCCCACCCCCGCCTCGATGATCAGAAAGTCCGTGACAGTTAATCACCTCCAGATGGTTTTCTTCTGTAAAAATATACGCAAACTATCCGATGAGTCATCCCAGCAGGATGAGTCGGCGTTGAGTGCAGGCTCCAACGTTGAGTCTGGCATCGCACGGCACACCTCTCGTGCCCATACGGCAGCACGTGTCAAGCAGAACCCGCAGAAAACAACAGTTGACCTGGGGCTTTTGCATGCAGCCCTCCCCGACAGGTGAGAAAGCACTTCCTATTCAGGGTGAAAAAGCTCAGATGTAGAAGACACTGCCTCCATATTCCCATCCGGGGTGCTCACCCTCCTCTGCCCCCTTCTCACCATCTTAGGGGACCCTCGATTGGCTAGTGTCACAGAAGGGTGGAGCTCTGGTACTGATGCAAGCCAGCCAATAGGAGACATGCAGGGAGGGCTACTGCGACTCTTGCCATTGCACTGGAAAGGTAAACTTTTTGCTTGGTGACCTGGAGGCCTCTGGGAATGTAAACAGGCCCTGTTGAGAACTACAGGGTGACAGTCAGGAAGTGTGGCTCTGTGCGTGTGTGTGTGTGTGTGTGTGTGTGTGTTGGGGAGAGGGTATCAGTCTCTTAACTCTTCCTCCCTCTTCCTCCTCACCTTTTACGCAAAGGAAGGCACAAGACGCAAAGGGAGAGCCGTCCCGCAAAGGAAGGCACAAGACGCAAAGGGAGAGCCGTCCCGCAGTTTTCTCCCTCTTTCCTGCCACGCGCTGCCTGAAGAGGTAGAGGGTGCAGCCACTGTTCTGCCCTGCAGGGGGAGCCCCACACGCTCACTACCACCAGGTGAAGAAGGGCCTTCGGCTCTGGAAGCTCTGTGTGTAGGACTCGCTGTTGGCCCGCTGAGGGGCCTGCGCCGTCTCCATGATGACGGGGGGCATCTGCACCAGCTGCAGGGGCGTCTTCCCGTCCTTCAGGGCCTGGCTCAGGTTCAGGATCTGGGACGGGTAGGCAGAGGGAAAGAAGTGTGAAACGGTAAATGTGACCCGGGTCGGCTCAATGAAGACCAAATGTCATTTTTATCATTCAGTCAATGTTAGGTGTGCTTTTTGAGGACCCAAAGGGCCAACAAGAATGGCAACATTAGCCACTGAAAAGGGTCCTACAAAAAAAAATCTAAAATCTAATCTTACACATTGCCAAATAGCATGTGATGAACTGTTCAGACATTCTATTGCGGCAATCTCTGACCACTATGACTCATATGGCCGATGACTGATGTTCAAATGTAATTTGCTCTTTAGCAAAGAACGCGTTGCTAAACTGTCGGGTCATTCTCACGTCAGGCTGTTGACTGACTTGAACAAATGAAATACCTTTGATCGTCACAGCAGAACGTGATCTGTTCAAATGCGAGTCACCTGACAGCACATGACTGTCCCACCAACTTTGGGGTTTGTGAAGCCTCCATGCCCCATCTATAGAAACCACACGGACAGATATAAAAGAAGACGCTCTGCGCTAGATTACCTGGCCTCTCATCACAGCAATCTGCTTGTGGAACTGTCCCCTGTCGAACCCGGGGTCTTTCTGTGGTAAACACAAACATGCACACAGGACGTAATATCGTATTGTAATTTATATAATGTATAGAAACATGCCTCCGTTTGTCTCTGCTATACTGTGCGTTTTCTATTTTGTAGTTCTCCAGGGAGTAATAACGGGAATAATTTTTCAGCTTTTCTGCCCCTGGCTCAGATTCTCTCTTTGATAAAACTTTGATAAATATACTTTGATTAGTTATATTCTTCTATTACCCATTCAGTCGCACACTGTCTTAGAGTAAAAAAAAGTTTCATTATAATCAAGTTCAAATCTAAATGTAATTATTAAATAACGGAAAGACAATTTTGCTAATCAGTATGTGCGCTTCATACACAAATAGTTAAGAGTAAATCTGGTCTCTCTCCCTAAATGTCATCATTTCATTGAGAAATTGAATGATTGGAGAGAAATCAAAGAGCTTCTGAGATTCTGTAAGGAGATTAAGCATTTGGGTTAAAGTTTCCGCTCACCTTAAAAAGCTCATAGAGATCCTCCTCCAGGTCTTTGATGAAGTTCGGGTCAGAGAGTTTGGGCAGGACCAGGTCCCTAATTTCTTGGGAGAACCGAACCTTGGCCTGGGCCAGCCACGCCCAGTAGAATGGATCTGTGTGCAAAGAGGAAGTGTGAGAGAGGCCTGTGGAGCAGGTTTTAGGCCGACACCATTTCACCACAAGTTCACGTCATCAGTGGTTCTCAATACATACTTAATAACGTAATGGCATAAGACATGATACTGTCTGGGGGGGGGAGGGGAGTCATGCCCTCAGTGTACCCCTGTAAATCAAAGAGGCCCTTTTAAAACATGTCGATTGCTGAACTCTTTCAATTTGTTCTGACGAAGAGGATAGCATGGACACAAATGTATGGAGAATAGCGGCGAGTACATTTTCATCCAAGCTTCGATATATAGTCGCTGAGACTGTAAAAAATACATGGGACCACAGAGAGGTTACTCTTACCATGGTAACATTTATTTCCCCTCTATGAAACATCAAGATAAGTCCACAATTGATCTCCATGCCCCACATACTGAAATGGTGCACAGCCCCAATGCTGGTGGGAGAACAGTTTTTTTTACAGTCACATTGAGGAATAACATAGGAGGATTCCATGCAGAGAGACCATCATTCAGAATTTGTGAAAACTCAAAGCCAATGAAATGGAGAAACTAGCTTCATTATATTGTAAGAATACTTATAAGAATAATAAGAATTACGGTGACATGCGTATTTATAATTAAGAATTATAACTCTCTATCCCTTAGGTGTAGTCTAAAACAACAGAACATGTTACAGCCACCTCTATGCCAAATTAGATTTTTTTATTTATTGACATTTTTTTATTTGTTTCTGATTTTTTCCCCATTTTTCTCCCAATTTAGTAGCCAATTGAACTCCTATTCTAATTCAATTCCCCCCGTGTAGCAACCGCTAGAGAACCACTGCTATACAACCCTGTCAGCCGGTAGGAGGAAGTAGGGTGCCACGCCCTCTGTAGGGTGCCACGCCCTCTACAGGGGGCGACTCGCCCAAGGCCTTCTTGTGCGCAGCGATTTGATCTATCTGTGCCAGTTTTCCATGGCTTTGCAATGACAGTGTAATATTTCCAGGACTAACAAAGACATTATTTTGGGGGAGAATTGACGGGACAGAGGGGACCCCTAGAAGGGGCTGTAGTACTCACAGGCTCTCCAGGAATCGGGGTGTTTGAGGGGGAAGGCAAGGCCATTATCTATAGCCGCTAATTTGATAATAGGCTCCTTCACCACCACCCAGTCAGTATCCTACCAGAGAGAGCAGAGAACAGGCAGACAGTGAGAGTGGTCTAGGGTGGTCCCCTTACCAAATATGACGCGTTTATCCTGAACGAGCACAAACACAAAGCAGATGAGTCAGTATTTCATGCGATTAACTCCTATTAAGATCCCCAGCACCTTCTGAAGCTTGAATATTTTACATTTTTTATGATTATTATCCTGTTTCTTCCCATTTTGAAGACCCTGTCATATTATTTAACACCATTGCAGCAGCATCCACTATCGGACTGGGAGAGTACAGGCAAGCTCTCCAAAGACTCTCCTCCAAAGCATGCAATGCTAGTCGCTGCTTCCCATCTCAATGCAATATACAAGTTGGACTCACACAGACGTGAGTTTGAGGAAGACATTTCATGTGCAGATCGAGAGTTAGACTGAGGAGACAGAATGTCAGATGGCAGCCAAATAAAAATAAGATTTATAAAGGTGTTACTTCTTGTGTGTAGTCAATTTCTAGCAATTACCACCGTTCGCCATTCAATAAGCCTCATGTCAACAAAATCAATTAATTTTGAGGTAAATTATTATTATATATTTTTTTATTCACACGAAGAAACACTGCTTGTCTGCTTACCCTAGCACCTCCTATGTCCATGGGACAGTCATATTTTACAAGCCAGTTGTCATTCCCTCTATCTGTTGACACAACAAGAACATACAGAGCAGCGTTAGCGCTGCAGCATTTGGACACGATACAAAAGAAAAGCAAAATGATTTCATTTAATTTTATATATATATATATATATATATATATATATACAGCCACCAGAGGGTGCTCACGATCTTACCAGTGTTTCTGATGATGTAATCCAGAACCACCAGCCTCTCAAACTGGAGCTGCAGTTGGCGGTTTGTGTTTTTGGGAAGAGGCTCAGCCTCGAAGCATCGCAACCAGAAATCTGCATCTTTGTAGCCTTCTACAAATAATTGGAAAGATCCCACCTACAGGAAGGAGAGATGGATGCATTCTCAAAAGTCTTTCAAAAGGATAGTTACCATGGCTAACAGCTAGACATTAGTACTGAACAAAAAGACATTGGTACTGAAAATGTTTGGGTTGCAGTTGACGACGGAGCTGTACGTGTATTCTTGTGCGACGTGGAGCTTGTATCTGTTGCAGTTAAAGGCAGAGAATGACTTTGTCTACAACAAAAAGGTAGTGTATTTACTGTTCAATAAAAAGGGGTAAAAAGTAGCTAATCAGCTACTCTGATAAGAGCTTACCGAACAAAGAAAAAGTGGGGCATGTTTATGAGAGACAAACCACACAGACAGAATTGATGATGTGCAAACAGACATGGCTAAAGGCAGGTCGGACACTGAAGACAGATGTCAGCCACTGAAGATACTTGCAAGCCACAAAAGACATGGTGGCAGTGACATGGGGACTTTTCAATCTTTTTTTATTTTTTATTTATTTATTTATTTTATTTTATTTTATTTATTTATTTATTTATTTTTTTAAACGGGAGTTTCCAGGGTGGGGACGAGGAGTAGGTTTGCGGGGGGGGGGGGTTATGGAGCACCTGGGCCTTACTGTACCTTGGGAGGGAGCCCTATTCGGTGGAAACGCTGGCCCACTTTCGGGACCTTCTCAAGGGCCAGCCTCTTGCCCCGGGACTTGACCCTGTCAATGGCACTGTAGTTGAAGGTATCGCTGGCCAAATAGACGACCTGCAGGAGAGCAGTGACACGGCATGAGGACACGAAAGGGCGCAAAAAAGATGGGGGGTGGGGGTGGTCAGTGAGAGAGACGGGCTGCTGACAAACAGAGGACGATAGGAGTGCTGACTAACAGAGGAGGAAATGGCTGCTGTATCCACCTATCAGTATGAAGACACACACATGCAAATACCTCACACACATACACACCTGAACACACGCATATGCCCATGTACCTAATTATATAAATATATTAACTAACATGAACTCAAGGGTACAGCGGCATTGAAAGTTTGTTCTACTCTAGATAGGTCATCTAGTAGGCTTACCGTTGTCAGTATTTTAGTATTGATGGTATTAGATCTGTAACTTGTGATTTGTAATATAGATTGACTTAACTGATGTGTTTAGTGCATGCATGTCTTTTCATGAAGTGTCTGAGGTCCACATTGGAAATAAGTGTTCTTACACTTTCGTGTGCCAACCTCCGGGTTGTTTTTATGTCTTTTAAAACCCAAAATAAAAAATCAAATCAAATCGTACTCAGCAGGAGCACTAGTGAGCGATTACCGCTAAACTTAAAGAGCATAAAGAAGCATTTCCGGCAGAGACCGCAGCACAGAGTACCTCAGTCACGCTGTTACCTTGGTCTTGGGGACGATGTTGAGCTCAAGTTTCTGGTCCACTAGGCTGGCGCCGGCCTCCGAGAGGTAGCCCTGGTTCAGCACCAGGCAGTCCCTCCCGAAACAGCACGGGCAGCACAGCTTCTGCAGCCACTTGGTCCATTTGGGGTTCAGCTGACCGTACGGCTCCTCGTTCTTGGGCTTGAACACGCCGATGATCTTCTGCAGAACAACACGGTGGGGACAGAGTCAGACATGGTGGACCGCAGCGTGAACGCGTTAAGGTGGCAGTTTAGGGGTTATGGAACTGTGCTGGTAATTCAGAGGTTACACATTCACTCCCATGTCCAGCCTAAGTAATTGATAATATGTACGGCAATTAAGCCACCCTGGATAATAGCATCTGTTGCGAGTAAATAATATCATAATTAACGCATGACAACCCTTAAATTATACAAAGCTATTATTGCCATTCAATGCAAATGCATGGATGGGACATTTCAGTGTTTCATACGTAGTCTTGTACACTGTGAAACTGAGCCTGTAATTTCCATGTCTTATGGGAAAAATCCAGTCCCACCAAATCTACCAGAGCAGTCATCATATTCTTTTCATTCTCAGAACAGGCATTAGCGCTAGTGTTATTCGCAATGCACAGAAGAGGGCACGATTGTCCAAACACACATGCATTAACAGCATCACCCAGTAAGCCTTTAAAGCCACTGCAATCTGCACATTAAAACTAATTTAAGCTTTGCCTTTTTTGGGTAAGTTATAAATACAGTTAGCCCTGGCTGACCAATACATTTCATTCACATTAAAGTTGCATTGTGTCACAGACAGAGAAACAGTGACGTAATGCGAAACGGGAAATGGTGGCCATCTCAACGTGTTTGGCAGTCAGTCTTGTGACGGAAACGACATGGTTTCAACACTGCATCCTTGGGAAATAACGTACCCAGATCCCCAGGGTTCCCGTAATAAAGGGGCCGTCAGGGCCAAACAGCAAGACTTCTGTAGCAGCTAACGAATGGTAATCGGAAAGGTTTGCAGCTCATTATATCAATGAGATTAGCCGAGGTTTCTTCACATGACTGCTTATGAAATACCATGAGGCTGAACACAGACACACTCTTTGCTCTGTAAATCCATCCTCAGTCACTTTTTCCCCTCTCAATCACCGGCGTAAAATGGGGGGGCGGGAGAAGATAGATTCACAATTTTATGCGTTTTTACGGATCTCGACGCACAGAAGCAGAACATTAAGCGCTTCATCCACAGAGTACAAAACGGGGGGGGGGGGGGGAATCCCAACTATTCCGCTTCCCCAGAATGCCAATTCCTGATCCAGAATCACTCGTATCTGTGATAAACCACATTAGTTATGAGACATCAGCAAAGAGGGTCATCTTGTGAAGAGTGCCAGCACATGACCATAAGAACTGGACATCCACACGCTACGCGTGGAAAAACCCTAGCAAGAGGATTTGTGGCGATGGAGGGTGTGCTCAGTGAGTCCGAGGCAACAATTACAATGCCGCATAAAGTTAAACTGGATCTGAGAACGGATGCCACGTACAATGAAGTGGATCTGAGAACGGACGCTACAGCGCTACGTACAATGAAATGGATCTGAGAACAACGTGACAAGGGAGAGCAGAGATTTGAACAGATCACAGCCCACACACAAAAATGGTTAAGGGACAGGTTTCACTACACAACATTGCCTTTACAGAACGATGTCCCCGGATATTGAATACATTACATTTGATTATCTTGTTTGGACATGACGTTTTTCTGATTTATTTTCACTCTGTCCCCTGCGTTCTTTCCCGTTCTGCTGTGTCTACCATGCATTGACTAGGCCTCCCTTCCAGAAGAGCTTTTAAATGCAAATCCCTAGTCAAATAAAGCAGAAGTTCAACCTTCCCTTCACTGGCACACTGGCTGAGAGCCTGTTGTAGTGAATGATAAATATCTGCCAATTTGAAGGCCTTGATTTCTGGGGGCCTCCTCTTGTGTCCCCTAAATTCAAAGAAAATGGTAACAACACCAGGTCCAGCTGCAGGTAGCCTCCTGTCTGGACAGACAAGACATGGGAGCAAAGCCGACCCTCATATTATAATATCTAATGACCATGTCTGTGTGTGGGCATTGGGTGAGTCATGTGGCTGTTTCGTATCACACGTGAAAATCTCTACTGGCCGCTAAATTGTAGTTTCTTTTGGAAGACAAGTGTAGCAGAACTATTTAGTATCACCTCTTTAAAAATATATAGATATTAAAGCCAATATGAAGAACCTTATCCTCTCTTGACATCCAGTAATGTTGATTGGCACATAAGAACAATAAATGTTATTTAAAAGAGAGTACCTCGCTGAAATCAAAGTGAATCAAAAAAACGTCTTATGAACAAGATTATGAAAATAATCTCGCATATATTTCTCATAGGGCTTGATTTAACTGCTAAAAAAAGTAAGAAGTGATAACTTCGTGCCATCACAGAGGAAGTAAGATTTTACGGAATCCCATTTAGACACTTCCCTTTAAAGTGGTTAAACTCGGTAATTCCTGTATTACAATCAGGAAAAGAGGCCCAACTAAAACGTAGAATACAGCAGTGTTTTGCATGACATTTACCGCTCATGTAAAAAATACTTCTACTTGATTTATTCACATTTTGGATGACATTCATATTAAACATATCCATGAAAATAATGATAGTATAGAGGGAATATGGGTTAGGCTCACTTAAGAGCCCACTGGGCCTGTATAAATAGATTCACATAATATAAAGACGGATGAATCCGTGCTGCATTGAGCCCAAATATTACCAAAAAAACAACAACACGGTCTCAGTATCTGCACATACAGTGTTGCGCAAACACTGATGCAGTTCAGACACAGCTGTTACACTTTATCCAGCTCCAGAGTGCTGCGTCAATACAGCGTTTAGTTCACAACGGTAGCGAGCTAAGTCAGCTCAACGGTCCCCATTCCCTCGCTGATGAAACTAAGCAGTCGCTGACTATATTTAAAGTAGCCTATACAAATATAGTGTATTGCTGCACATATAAATTTGATTCTAAACAAAATGCAATTACTTTTATATGGGTTATAAAGTATCACGAATTCACATAGTTCTATTTTGCGATCACAAATTGGTTAGTTAGCTAGCAAACCATTTCAGAGTGAAGCAAAGGCCTGATACCTGTTAAAACAGACTACACTACAATAGAAACCCTTTTGCCCCTTAAACGAAAGTGTTACTTAGGAAAGCGCCCATGTCATTAAACATATCGAGTAGGCCTACAACATCGTTTCACGTATTAGGCTATGATATAAATACATGAATACATAAATGTCTCACCCCCTGTGAATCTTTAACGAAGTAGCTGCCGCTGGAACCCTGGTAGATTCTTTCTGGAAAGATTTCTTCCTCTATAGCACGTTCTGCTTTTCGGATTATTTCCCTAAATTCGGGATCTTCTGGAAACTCGTTGCTATGGGGGTCCCGCGGAGAATTCCCTCTGTCCCGTTCAAGCAGGGGCTGTCGCTCTCGGTTGCGTCCAGGGCTTCCAGCAGGCACGCGAACCACGGACCCAGGCGTGCCTCCGAAAGCGCCACGGGGACTCGGAGGCTCAGTGGGACAGTGGGAGAAATCGTGGGAGTCCCGCAGTGGGGAGACTAGCGGGCTCGTCTCGTCCATTCCAGAGAGAAAGGGACGAATAAAAAAAGGAAGTGAGTGGAAGGTGTGTAAAACACGAATCTGAATTTATCTATGATCTCGGCCTGCGTGTTCATGAACTTACGGAGCAGCTGACTGTCAGCTTCCGGGTAGGAGCCCTCCCACTCGATCAGCCTGACGGTGAAAACACACACACACACACACACACACACATCTCCGAGCAAAAGCACTGCTCCCGCCTCCTACAATCGGCCGCCGTGGAGGTGGGCGTGTCGTCTTTGTTTGACGGACACACTGTGTAAAGTTTTAACGTTGGCAGAGTTTAATGTTGCATGTTATCATTGTAGCTATAGTTGCAATAAAATTAAAAAATTATGAAAACATAAAATTGCATTTAGTATTCTATTTGGGTTGTGCTATTGAATACAGCCTATATTGGTATAGCCCTATTTTTGCGATATGTTGTGATCTATGAGACTTGGGAAATGAGTCTGAATTGACTTCATTTGTTATCAAATATAATGCATTCTCACTTTGTTTTCGAATTTTGGAGGGACATCACAGTGGTTAAGTAAAAGTAGGTTGAAAAGCTTGACGCCGCCTTTTTACATCGATGACGAAGTACCATCATATTGGCCGTGTGCGGGGTGACATAACCATTTTGTCACTTCCTAGCAGCCTACATAGCCATGAGAAAGATAAACGCAACCGGTTCGCAAACATGCATCTCATAGGCCTATTTTGTCTAAGACAAAATATAATTGCACTCAGAACCAAAAATCATTGCATCTGCATAAAGTAAAATATATAGACTATAGCATATTAGCGTCTCCTCTGCCGTTGCGCACGAATAATACAGACATTGTAATACTGAAAAAAGAGCAGGCTAGTAGGCTAAACTTTTTTTTAAAAAACATAGGTGATCAAATTGATTAACAGTTTAACATTTTAAGGTGTAAGGTTACAAATATGTCACATCCCAAAAAACACACTCTTCAAAGCTAAAAGCCTAACCTATTAATTGAATATAGTACATGTAGCCTATCAATCCTAAACTAGCAAACAACGGGCAAATGATTTAAGGTAGAAGTTTATTAAATGTAGGGTGTAATAAAATGTTGTACTACTGTATAGCCTGTCAGGAAGGTTAATATTCGCAGGGTCCAAGTTAATATTAGAAAGGTAGCCTAAAGTCGCATTAGCCTGTGCGTGCAGCTAATTTATAAACGGTAGATATCCTAGGCTACGTGTTCGAGTTATCCGTGTGCATTTCAGTTGCGTTGTGTCAATCAATAATAGGCTAATAATAATTAGTGGGAAATAGCCTATAACATATTTGTTTTATGCGGGCAAAACTGAACAAGGAATTGAACAAGACACCACCTCGCACTTCAAATAGTGAGATGGTCTAACTGTTAGTGTTGCTGTGGTTATACACGCATTAGTGACAATAAGTTTCTTCCTTTTTCACTGCATTATGTCCCTGTGGTGTTGGGACACACAAAGCTTTCAAGCGTCGAGTGATGTATTCGTTGGTTTCGATGTCATAGCCTAGGCTATGGCGTTGATTGAACGGCTTGGCTAGAAGGGGCGGGGGTAGGCTACGTTTGCGAATGCTTGTTGTAGCAACAGCCGTTTCCAAAGGGAGAATATTAAACGCAGACCCTCAGAAAGCTGCGAGGATGGCGACAGCTAACATTCCACAACGAAGGTAAGTTGACAGCAGTTCCTCGATTGCGCTTAGGTCTCTCTCTCTCTCTCTCTCTCTCTCTCTCTCTCTCTCTCAAACAACATGCAAATATGTTTTTGCAAACAAAAAATGCATATTTTTCAAAATTTGAGAATAATATATAACCTATACATAATACAATCTCTCTATGTAATTATAGACTAGCTGTACTATGAGCTCACCAGTCCAAATGTTAATTGCATATAGGCTATAAATGCCGTAATAAAATGCCAAAATAATATAATGATTCAGGCATAGGCTGTGTGTGTTTTGTTTAATTACAATAAATCGAATAAAAGATAATTCTTCCGTTACATCAAACTTGATCCAATTTAAGTTATTATAAGTAACAGTTTGTTTTCTTTGCACATCATTGATATGCAGTGTACGTGTCTGACTGTCTGTTTAGTAGTCTATAATGTTTTCCGACTGGCAGCACTGAATGGAGATATCAGAAGAGCACGCAAACCCCGAGGAAAATATTTGTTCTCCGCAAAATGTTAGTACAGCATGGAGCCTGTCCCCGGACCCAGGACCATCATCAGATTCTGAACTCTCCTTCTGCCTGGATAACCTTCATTGTCAGGAGGGGTAAGCTATCATATTGACAACAAAACAATCATGATACTGACATAGCCAACAGCAGCCTAACTATTTAGTATGCGAAATACAGTCAATCAGACGTTTAGGTAACCTACAACGTATGCGGTCTTTATTGGCATCAGATTAAGGCTATTTCACATATAGTCAACTTCTCCGCAGATCCACCCCTCGGAGAAGACTGCACCTGACGCCGGAACTTTTGACTCCCAGCCCAAATCAGAACAGAGAGGTTTCCCAAGAGATGACGACGCCGACAGGTTCAGGCTCGTAGAGAGTTTTTAATTAGCCCTAGCGGTTTCTCACAGCATGAGAACGCGCATGATAATTATGTCGCTATAGGCTATTGTGAGTTGAAATGACAGCTGGCTGGCACCTTAAACCAAACCATTTTTTTTCTTTTGTAACGGGATACCATGTTAATTTCTGACCAATTAATAGTTACTTGGCCACAGCTATTGCTATTCAGGAAATACCACGGGAATCGTTTTTCTTTAACTTCATTAACCCATTAGGCCTATGTTTTCATTATATCATTTAACCTACATGATAAGACTATATATGTATATATATGATCTGAAAGCAGTCATTTTTAAGTTTGAACTGTTCTTGGCCTCTGTTTTATTAGATAAAACCAAAGATGAAGGTGAGATAGACAAAAGGAAGGGGGATAGGTAAGTACAGTGGGCCGACATATAGAAAGGTCTACCTTAAATTCAGTTATTTATTGAAATTGAAATCTCTTGAATTTAAATGACTGTCATTTATGTGAATTTGATGGTTTTATTTGGGAACGTCTACAGGTCCTATTCCATTAACTGAAAATAATGGACTACATTGTTATATATTTAAAGCTAATCCTGTGGTGTTATGACTTGGAGGACCCTACTGTTTGAAGAATAAGTGCTGTTTTCAGTTCTGTCTCTCCCTTTCTCTGTAGATCTGGCTCACAAAGATACTCTGATCTAAAAATGGTGACTATACAAATGGCTGTTGGCTTTGTTTGGATTCCGGATTCAGACTCTGGCCGAAATATTTAATTGGCTTGGACCTGACATCACTTATGTTTGACAGCACTAACACACCATGGAATTTACAAACTGGTTGTCTCTGGCTTTATCGCGTGTTTAACTAATGGAGTGTTATTTCTCGGTTTGCAGGGACAAAATGCATGGATGGTACAGGGGACAAGAGAAGACAAGGACGGAGAAGTGAATAAGGAGAATGTGAGACACAGAACAAAATAAAGAATCTGAAGCACTCACAGTCTCAAAAATCGGTTTAATATTCCCAGTGTATTGGGGATGTATACTGATTCGATTTTGACAACTGACCTTTTTGATTTCACCAATTTAGCTATATTTTTGCTTTATGCTTTATCACACCAATTGGTATGGCCTCCTATGTGTTTTATTTATATTCTTTCCACCTGCAAAAGAGCAAAGACTAGCCTTATTACACTGTTATCAACATATATTGTGTTTACATAACCATTTTGAGTCTCTTTTATGAAAAAAAAAATGATTACAGTACTTGCCTTTATGACGAAGCGCTAGAAACAAAAATGTGTCTTCCTGTGGCTGCTGTTGTTTGGTGTGTAGAAGCGGTTGCGAGTGAAGCTGTCCAGTCGCTTTGCTGGTTCCACAGCACTTCAAGGTCTGGCCAGAAGAGGAAAGGGTCAGAGGCAGAATCCAGAAGGCAGCGGGGATTCTGCGAAGGAGCGATGGACAGAGGTTGCGGTAAGGCGCACAGTCACCAAGACCCAAAAAGTACAATAAATACATCAACAAAAACTGTGTTGCCCTCTCTTGAATTTACACAAGAGTAAAGTTAAGATAAAGCATTTAGGTATAAGTACAATACATACTGAAATAGCAAACAGGAACTATCAATTCTGGCAATAGTACAGCAACTCGAAAAAATCTCCAATGTTATTTGGAGCTTCTTCTGATTTTATGTTCAGACTGACTCAAATACCATACCCCTTTTTTCCCAGCAGGCTTTGCTTCCTGGACAGTGGACTCAATCGAGACATGGGCCACATCCCCTAGACATTCCAGATTTGGTATCTGAGGACACAAATCTCATTGGAGACTACAGCAAGGTGTGAGATTAAGTGCCAGTAAGAAGTATCAGTAACTGGTCTGGAGCCAGTGTGGAGCCAGTAATGTTGTACTACCACACTCAATTGTGACAATGTCACCCTGGTTTTTGACTATGGTCACCTGACTACACTCTTCTTTACCTAAGCATGTTCTTGCATGTCTGGTCCATTTTGTCATATCCAACTACTGACACCATTTTGACCAGAGGGAGGTTGTGGCAAGCAAGCAAGTCAGTTTAAAATACCTGTTCCAGAGTGCATACATGTCCACGTTGTAAGCACAAGGCCTCCTTATTATCTCAGGTTAAATTCTTGCAACATCAACCTATCTGGCAGATTAACTGTTACCTGTTGTGACATGGAGGACAAACACCAGTGGGTTCACAATCTGATCTGGTCTTCATAATGAAAAAAGCAGGATTTTGTGGAAAATGTAAAATTGGTATTACACTGTACCCGTTACTGAAATAGTATATTTATCTGCAGCCACATCTCTTCCCTGTGGAGAAAGGGGAACACCTGGATCTGCAGTATATATCAGCACATACAGTGAGTTTAGACTTTTTTTTTTACCATGATGATAGCAAGCTAAACAGAAGCTAATACAGTATATTGCACTATTTTACGATTAACATTTAAGGGAAACATGCAACGTGATATTGTTAAATTAAATAAAAGGAATGAGTAACATGCAGACATTATTAATGCTGCGCATAGCTGTATTTTCTTATGTAGAACTATATTACTTTTATTTTGTCACATTATTAACCCTCATATTATATTCCGGGGTCAATTTGATTCGATTCAATGTTTGACGTCTCTTAAAAACCAGTTAACCTTATTTTTTCATCTTGGCACAATATGATTTTTCCTAATTTGTTGGGATTAAATAGTAAACACACAATAAACAATGTTATATTTTCAAAGGTCTTGTACCAACTTTGTATTTGTGGGGTAGCTGTATGAAATGTAAAAAATATATACTTTTTAGTTTTTATCTCTGATTGTTTGTGGGTAATTCTGGTGGCACTTTCCTATATAGGTTTTAAACATCACAAACCTTTGCTTACCTCTAAAATTAGATGTTTCATCACAGATTTTTTTATTTATCGGGATAAAACGCTAGCCAATAGGCAGGCACACAAAGTGTCAAAATGTTTCTATGACAATAGTTTTGTGTTAGTTTAAACTTTTGGGGTCCATTTGACCCCAAACATAAAAGGCATCATAAAATGTGAATATAATATGAGGGTTAAATAATTATTGCAGCTAACTTTGGAATGATTCCTCTTATGAACATGGAATTAATTTCTCACTGTGTCCTGCAGGTGGCATCACTCCTCAAAGGAAAATACAAGAGTGCTGTGGCGAGCTACCTCATTATAGACTGCCGCTACCCTTACGAATTTAAAGGGGGGCACATCGAGGTAAATCTGATATTCCTTTGGAGAATTTTGTGAACTGATACTCAGTGATGCACATCACATATGCACTCAGCTGATGAAGGAAAATAAGTGTTTTATGAGCTTGTTTTGTGACAAACTAGAATGTTTGCCATACATTCTACATATGGCATACTAGGTGGCATACATTTCTCATAACCAGTGTTGGATAGTATCAGATTACATGAAATCTGGATAACGTAATCAGAAATATTGCATAATTACAGTTTGTATTACTTTAATGTACAATGCACAAATGCATACACATATACACACACTAACACCACACACAAGCAATCACACACACACGTACAGATTAACAGGAGGATGAGCAAGGAAGTGCTTGTTGGTATTGTAGCTACACAACCAAAGAAAACAAAATGGAAACCACAGTGTTTTAAGAAACATACAAACTATGTATTTTGCATAAGAATCCAGAAGTAATCCAATTATATTATACTTTTTAATAATCAATCAATCAATAAAACTTTATTTATACAGCACCTTTTATACAATGGTTTGCAGCCCAAAGTGCATACAAAGAAAGATAACTGATAAAATGCAATAATAGAGGTAATTGTGATATAATCAAACAGATTACGTTACTAATTACATCCATTTTGAAAAGGCTTATTTTATTTAATATTATTTTCCAATGCGAAAACTACCAAAACATGAACATTGGACAACAATAAATCTAATTCAACTCATCAATGACAAAACACAGTAAATTGGTAAATTGCAGGCATTTAAAATAGGCTGTGTGAGGTGAAGTGTACAGTGTACTGTTCAGAAATCGGTCACATCAGGATTCTGAATGAATAAAATGAATTCTTGTTTGACTCTAGGCCTATCTAAAAATCAGTCACATAGGGAGAGGAAGGTTGCACCAAGAGTGAAAGTACGGACCTACCATTAATATAGTTGGCTACTGCACTCGCGTAAAAGTTGACATTTCGCCAGAATGTTAATCTGATTGGAAATTGACATTAAAATTTAAATGAGCTTGTCAGATAATCGGGTAGTTTGCTTATGTGGGTTTGCTGTAGAAATACGTGACTGCTGTGTGTCTGCACAGGGGGCAGTAAATTTCCACTCTGAGGCTCAGCTACAGGAAGCTCTTTTCCAGGATACTGTCATGTTCCAAAGGTCCCCCAGGACAACGTCTCCCAGCAGCCCCCCTACTGCAGCCTCTCGCCCAGATACAAGCAGTCCCAGCCAAGGGGGTGCCTTTCAGGGACAAATCTCCCAAGGAAGTACATCAGAGAGTGGGTCCCCACCGGGTGGCCCCTCGCCAAGGAAACTCATTGTCTTTCATTGCGAGTTCTCTACTGAAAGAGGGCCCCGACTGTACGTGAAACCATCATTCATCAACACACTACAGACACGGCTACAGACACCACACAACCAAATCACACACACACATGCCCACATAAAACCACATATTCACAGATCCAAATCACACACACACACACACTGCAGTAAAAGAAACACACACCAAATCATTTGCATGCATATACAAAAAATATATACACACAATCACTCAATATACAACAAAATCACGCACACCATATAACCACACACCACCCCCCCTCCCCATTCTTAAATCTAAATGTCAAACATTTCATCGCTCCCAAGATTATGTATTCAAATAATTGGCCTTCATTATCTTTCCCCAAGCACCACATGGAATTTATCAGATATGTGTAAAAAATTACTTTCAATAGAGATCTGCATTCATTCACACTTTTTGACGAGAAACTCATTCATTTTCCATGCTAGGTATGACATATATATCGTGATATAATACAACTCCATTTGTTTATGTTATGTAAGAAATGTGACTATATAATTGAACTGATTATTCATTATCATTTTACAAAGTATTCATTAGTCTAAAACTATATCTGTAATTTTGTCTTTTGTAATTTTGTCATATGCCTCCTATCCATTCTTCCAGGTACAGGAACTTGCGAAAGCTGGATAGAAGCCTCAATGTTTACCCTCTGCTTTTTTACCCTGAACTGTATGTCCTAGATGGAGGGTACAAAGAATTCTACTCTCAGTTTCCGGTAAAGCCGTAATTTCCCAGTTTAATAACGACAGAGGTGACATCATGTAAAAAGAGCTCTTCTTTGTTTAAGCTCATTGGGTATGTCTGCCTCTTAAACCCGTTTCTTCGCAGGGCCTGTGTGACCCTTCTAGCTACGTCCCGATGCTCCACAGAGACTACAGGGAGCAACTGCAAAGATTCCGCAGGAAGAGAAGATCACGTGCCATGCAACACAGAAAGAAGCAGCTTTTTTAAACCGGGGGGTATTTCACAAAGCAGGACTACTGAGTTAGCTGGATAACTGCACTGAGTAAAATCCAGAACAGCTTTTTTTTTTTTTTACTTCATCCCATGTTTCAGATTTGGGAGGGTTTCAGGATTTACTCAGTGCAGTTATCCAGCTAACTCAGTAATTCTGCTTTGTGAAATTACCCCCCAGATCTATAGGCGTAGTTTACCATGAGGGGTTACAAACAAAATCAAATGAAGGATATACATTGTACAGAGTTTATCCATAATCTTGGACTGATTGTGCAACAAGATGATCTTGTAGCCTGCCCTTGAATAATGTAGACCAATTTCCCCCTGAGTCATTCCCATTACAATAATAAAATAGTAAATATAGACCTGTGAGTCGCAATTTATTTGAGCAAAATCACTGTAATTTAGCAATGTGGGTCTTTCTAAAACAAAGACGAGTTTTATATACTATCATTTATAACAGTATAAAGTGAAATAATATAGAAACATGAACAAGCCAAAATTACACAAACGTTAAGGGTGGGTTGATCAACTGCAATCTGCTTAAAACGACCGATTATATGTGGCATTGGGGCCCTTGCTACTCGAATCCACTCTTGTCTTTTACTGAAGGTCACATTCGGTTAGAGGAGTAAGCAGCTCCACTGTTGACGTGCGGGTTCGTCGTTTCCCCAGTGGACATGGGAGTCCTGGTTAATTCTCATTGGTGGAAACGTGCAGGAAGTGTACACGTCACATTCTGGCAAGTTCACTAGTTACCAAATACCTTCAAAAAAGGTTTGCATGTTCCGTCCCGAAGGAGTCAAGCTGCCGGCTGCACCATCACTCAGAATACTTTGCTACATTTAAAGAGGGGCGTTGTATTTTTCACCCTTCGGAAATACAGCAGCCACAGCGAACTCGGAATGGCTGCGTATAAACTGGTGCTCATCCGTCACGGAGAGAGCTCCTGGAATCTAGAGAACCGCTTCAGCGGATGGTTTGACGCAGATCTGAGCGAGACCGGGGCTCAAGAAGCGAAGAGAGGAGGGGAAGCCCTGAAAGGTGATGCTTTGATGATTTGCAGTAACAATATAAACGCTTGTTTTTTTTATTTTAAACTTTCTTTCAGCCTCCTTTGCTAAAAGAGAGACCTCTATGATTTACAAAATCATGATTGACCTCCGTGACGTGAATACACGGAATGCCAATGAAGCTCGTAACGTTCATATCCTAAGCTTTTTGTATAGATAGAAGAGTAGCCCAACATTTGAATGGAATCCTACATAGTGGTTAGAACATTTTTGGTGGGGAGAGAAGGGAACTCGCACACAGGCTTGCGGCAGGCAGTCGCTATATAAAATTTGTATTTGCATGTGCCATGCAGTCTCTTCCTGATTCCAGCCAAGTCTTATCGTCTACTTTCGTTTATCCTGTATTATTTAAAAATATGAACAATCGCCATCAACGGATCCAGTGATATTTCAAAGTGTTTTCATATTGATGTATATTCATTGTGGTCACCACCCAGCCGACCAATGTGGTATTTTTCCAAGGATGTTAGTGCGCACGTGCATGCGATGCATTGACTGCGCCAGAACCCAGAACTCATTTTTAATTTGCTCGCTCACTTTGTACTTGAAATATTATGTCACCCTCCGGAAATGATTCACAAACGTTAAACATACGCCATCGCAGAAAGTAAGTATACCAACCAGTACATTATCACTTACAGACACGTTAAAGACATCAGGGAAGAGGAAAGTAAAGGTCAATTTGAGATGTCACAGGATAGTGATGTAACTGTTTTTATTTATTTTTTTATTTTATTTTTTTAAAACTTGTGTTATAGAAATGAGTAGGTGTATAATATAATCTCTTGAAGAGAGCACACTAATGCTAAAATGTTGCATTTGAATGACTTTAGCAATAAACACTACAGAGGGTACATTTAAAGCACATGGTGATGGCACATATTTAAAGGTTTCATTGCTGGGCCCCCAGTGAAAGAACTAGTCCTGTGTGCAGTGGAATTCTGCCCAGTGCTAAAGGAGTTTTTTTGTTTAATGCACAATTGGCTATAGAGTCACATTGTGGCCAGGTGGCAGGTGGCAGTACATACCTCACAGGATATGCATGTGTACCGGCTCTCTTCAAAATCAATGGAGAGCATTGCAGTGATGAAATAGGCCCTCAAAATAGTATTAGCATTTAGCGGTCATATACACTGTAAGTGCATTTTTAAAACCCATTTTAAACCAGCCAATTTGGGATGTGCATTTAATAATAATAATAATAATAATAATAATAATAATAATAATGCCTTACATTTATATAACGCCTTTCTCACCGGCTGGTGACTCAAAGCGCTTTACAATGATGAGGGGGATACTCAATTTAATGAACATTGCCTTTTTTTACCAAAGCAGACATGGTGTTACTAATTATTTTAACCACACTCTGAAACAATGCTTTTTGATGAAAGTGCATTAAAATGAGTATTTCTTCTGTTCAATAATATCTTGACCAATGGTCCGTTTGTTTCTGCATACCTGACCGCCTTTGCAGAGGCCGGCTATGAGTTTGACGTGTGCTACACCTCCGTGCTGAAGAGGGCCATCCGCACTCTATGGATCGTGCTGGACAGCGTCGACCAGATGTGGCTGCCTGTGCACAGGACCTGGAGGTTGAACGAGAGGCACTACGGGGGCTTGACCGGGCTCAACAAGGCTGAGACAGCCGCCAAGCACGGGGAGGCGCAGGTCAAGATCTGGAGGCGGTCCTACGATGTTCCCCCGCCTCCCATGGATGCCGACCACGACTACTACGCCAACATAAGCAAGGTGAGCGGCCCTGATCGGCCTCAAAACCTATACAACGCGGTTTTGTTGAATTTTAGTGCCATCAGAGCTGGTGTGTTGCCTGTATCTTGAATAATATATTGGTATATTTTGCTCTTCAACCTGTTGGCAGCAAAGATTATTCTGGCCATACAGATATTGGAGTGACATGGCATCTTTTTTATGAGAATATCACGGCTGCATTTACTGGAAGCATGGTTAGTGACCCAAGAAGAACCAAGTCAACTGAATTGTGGTCATTACATTGTATTGTAAAATAATTATTGGAGTTCTGTTCTGTAAGATACAATTTGTATGTGGCGTGGTTGCAGAATTGATCTGTTAAGTATAGAGAAGGAAGACTCATGTCCGGAGGCAAGACTATATTGTTGCTCAGGAAATCCTGATGTATTCTCTGAGGTGGGGGCGGGCCCAGTGTTATTCGTTCTCATTGGACAAGCATCGGGGTCATCGTTATAGAAACAGGCGTCGAACCACAATGGCTCTGGTGTTTGCAGGGAATCATTATGGGATGTGTATGTGGCATGCCGAGGCTAAGAGGAGGTTTACCGAGGACTAAGTTGGGAAAAGAGCACACTTCTAATCTGACATCGAGCCAAGGCCCTTAAGCCCTGAAAACCAGTGCACACGTGTGAATGGTGTGTGCCTTCTGTATTGGTGAGTGATTTTCAGAAGGGTTTTTCCCCCGAGCCAGATCAGAAGGACCACTACAGCACTTATGAACTATTATTTTCAGTGGTACACCTACATATGAATTATTATACCTCGACTTCTCTGTGTGTAATTTGAATGATGCTCAAATGTTTTCATTGCTTAACCTTTCCCATATGCAGAATGTAGAGACCTCCAGAATGTAGAGAGCTTCTGGCCTCGTGACATCACTGTACGTTCCCCCGCAGGACCGTCGCTATGCCGACCTGACAGAGGAGCAGCTGCCCTCCTGCGAGAGCCTTAAGGACACCATCGCCCGTGCCTTGCCCTTCTGGAACGAGGAGATTGTCCCACAGATCAAAAAGGGAAAGAGAGTCTTGATTGCTGCTCATGGAAACAGCCTGAGGGGAATTGTTAAACATCTGGAGGGTAGGCCCCCTATTGTGCTGTTAAGTGTCCTACTGTGTTCACTTTGGGGCCCGATTAGCCAACCTGCTGTGACAATCCAGTCCCTTTTAGGGAACCCTACTGTCACCTCTCCGGGCTGAATTAAGAACTACACTGCATATACCTGCATATACATCTAACTCAGCTTTTATATTGACTTATGAGCCAAGTGTCTCATTCATAAAATTTATATATAACTTGTAAGGTGTTTTTTTAGGGGAAAGTGAGAATAATTTTTTAAATAATGTGAATGGTAAAATTTGGATGTCATCAAATAGGTTAAATGAATTGCTGTTGTAATGATTCTGAGGAATGAGTAGCCCCATATAAATAAATAGTATTATAATTGATACTAATTAATTATGCTATCTACTAATACTTATCAATACCTATTATTAAGTCTTATAATTATTATGGATACAAAAGCAATCCCTAATAAATAGAGAAGATAACTTTTTGTGCTAGGTTGACATTTTGGTTGATTACATGGCATAGATAATTTGACTAATGTTGAAACATATTTTGCACCACAAAGTGCAGGTTTGTTTTGTACTATGTTCAGAGTTTTAAGCAGTTAACTAGCCTCAGTTCCATGATATCTCTGGTAAATATTTACCTTGGCTAAAATGAGACCTCAAAACGTGCGGCTTGGCACAAAAGACTTCTAGATAGCAATAATCAAACGTAGGCAAGCCGGGCACTCAAAATCAACGCAATTCGAAAAGTTTTAAAACAAGCCAGGAGTATTTATTCAGCGCAATGTTTGTGTTTGTGCAGTGGGAACAGGCCCCTCTTTTTCTCAGCGTCTTGTTAACTGTAGCTCGGTAGAAAGATAGATTCTCACTTCCCGTGGGGTCGGCTCTTGTTAACAGGCATGTCGGAAGAGGCCATCATGGAGCTGAACCTTCCCACGGGAATCCCCATCCTGTACGAGCTGGATAAGA
Source organism: Ilyophis sp. 1 JC-2022 (assembly GCA_022702515.1). Taxonomy (NCBI): domain Eukaryota; kingdom Metazoa; phylum Chordata; class Actinopteri; order Anguilliformes; family Synaphobranchidae; genus Ilyophis; species Ilyophis sp. 1 JC-2022. Next base: position 102,520,064 of record CM040405.1, read on the forward strand.
ACCTGAAGCCGGTCAAGCCCATGCAGTTCCTGGGAGACGAGGAGACGGTGCGCAAGGCAATGGAGGCCGTCGCTGCCCAGGGCAAAGCCAAAAAGTAGAAGGCTTTCCTGTGTGAGAATCATCGAGGCAGGGCAGGGTAGGGCAGTGGAGGGGTGGAGGGGTGGAGGGGTGGAGGGTGTCAGGACAGCACTCTACAGCTCTCGCTCATAGGGTTTCGCACCTGCTCTGTACACACAATGCACACATGCTAAGACATAATATAGTGCTTCTCTCCTAGGTCACTATCTACCTATGCATAGGAAGGGTTATCAGTATTATACACTGTACATGAATAGTATAAGTACGCTGCAGTAAGTACGCATGAATATTCTCAGACCAGAGCAGAGATCAGGGACCATGCTCGAAACAAGACGGATCCGTGCCCAATCCACAATCTGAGAGATCGTGCTCCAATGACATTTCTTCTCCCGCATTCCTTCCTACACTTTCAGCCCACAACCATTGTTGGATTTCTTAGGTCTGTATTTATTTAAAAGTTTCATCAGAGTGTGTACTTTGTGTTATAATGAGGACTCTATAGAATGTTTGCACATAACATAAGATCGGTGGACTGCAGATTATAAAAGGGACATTTTGTCATGAAAATTTAGTGGAAGGCAAACGTATTCTTTCCCATGCCAGAACACATGAGAGTTACCAAGTGGAAAGTGATAGCAGCACCGGCTTTTTTCTTGAATACATGTTAAGATTGTGATTTCAAATTGCATATGGGTGTCGTACTATATTGTTATTTGCTACATGGTGCACATCGGGACACTTTATCCAGCAGGGTTGTCTTTCATCACTTGGTTGTATTGCACATTCCAGAGGTTAAGGACAAGGGAAAAGGAAAACTGTATTTTGTCAATCACGTGACCACAATCATAGATCCAGTTATACACAGAATGGGCTTTGCCTTTTATCCCACTTGAGACCTGTGGCAAAACGCCCCTCTAATCCCCTTTTCCCCAGTGCTGATACTGCTGTAGTTTACATACCTCTATGTTACGTTTCTGTTTGTGTGTCGGTATGCCACACCTTGTGACTGTGAGCTTGGGAAGTTGATTTTGCAGTCTGTAGAGTGTCTGCATGAGCTTTTCTGTGTTAAGAGTTAGTGTCATGTGAGAGATCTCCACACTGCTCTGGAATTTGTCCAGTCATCATGGACAGCCCTTGTACTGCGTGAACCCTGTATGAGCACTGATAATGCCAGTTCTTCTCAAAAGATTGTTCAGATGTTTTTCTGCTTTAAACCAAAAGGTTTAACCAGACTGATGTAGAGATTAAAGTGTTTTCAACCTTAAAAATTTGTTATGGTTTTTGTAATTTTTACCTGTATGTATGTATTCATTAACCCTTTTGTTGCTGGTTCCATGTGGATGTTGGTCACTTAACCCCAATAGCAAATCTACTGAATGTGGGATACCTTACATGGTGAATGTCACGAGTTAAACAAAGCGAACAAAACATTTTTATCCCCTTCTTATGTCTTCTGTAAATTTTATAGCATGGAGTCTTGGGGCATGCTTTCATCCAAAATGCTTGTTATCAGCTGCAGTCCATCAACCCGGCTGCAGTGTTACTTTTTATTGTGTGGATGTGTGCACTTCATGAGCGATTTGTGCGGGCAAGCTGCAGGTGCCTGTTTGACTACAGGTAACCATTGTGCATATTTAGACACAACCCTGCCGATTGAACCAAACACTGCCTGGGTGGCGCTGTGGCTGTTAGCATTGGCATGGTCAGGATTCAGCACCAAGCAGTAGGAGCGGCTGTGGCTCAGGAGGTAGAGCGGGTCGTCCGCTGATCGCAGGGTTGGCGGTTCGATCCCTGGCTCCTCCTGTCCACATGTCGAAGGGTCCTTGGGCAAGACACTGAACCCCAAATTGCTCGGCTAGCACCTTGCATGGCAGCTGCTGCCATTGGTGTGTGAATGTGTGTGTGAACGGGTGAGTGAGAGGCCATTGTAAAGCGCTTTGGATAAAGGCGCTATATAAGTGCAGTCCATTTACCATTTACCAGGAGGAACCACCAGAAAGAGAAAACAAAACTGCAGTATTCATTATTTGTTAATTAGAATTTGCTGTGATATTACTGAATCATTTGGACAATTGTAATGGGAATAGTTTACCTGAAAAAGTGTACCACACTGTAAAATTGAGGAATATGTGGCAGACCACAAGTGAGCAGGTTGTCTGCCATACCTGTTGAAAACCTTTTATTTAAAATTGGAGCAGTGTGGACCTCTTGTGGAGGAATGGGGAAATGCAGAAATTAAACAAAATTATTTTTAGCGACGTATTGACAAATTATCTCTACCAAAAATAAATAAATAAACTCAATTAATTTTAGACTTGCTTGTGAGTTAAGCGGGGTCTTATTTTCTGAGTATGAACAACTCATACTGAACCAGTGAAAACTGAGATTAGCGACAGAGCAAATCTCTGCAAGCCAAAGCTGAAATGTTAGTTTTAAGGGAAGATGGCAAAGTTATAGCTGATTAAATTGACTGTAACAAAACCCAGCACACAGTGGATCCCCAGGACAGAGTTTGAAAACCACTGTGCTTTACATTTTACAAATATCGACTATCATACTAATACATAGGCCTACTAATGGCGTAAATATATACGACATGCAACATTTGATTTATTACGTAATCCTGGATAATTAAACTGCAATATTTTATAACGAGAAGCACTGTGCAATCACATAATTTTTATACTTCTAGTATAAGAATCATGCGATGTAGTAGCCTAGTCAGACTAAAGGCTTCCTCGTCCAGAAAAGGGACCCACACACAATTTGAACCCTTTTTGCATCAATACTCAATCTTGTTATTAATGTGTCCCATTTTAAATATTCTAGAATTTAGTGAATGCGATCCGAAAATACTTAACATTACTCACAGGAACACAGTTCAGTAATAGCACAACAAATATGGCGTCGTAAAATAGCGACGTATTAACACCACGTGACCAAATGTCACATCCTCGAGGCTACATGGTCCAATGGAAAATAAGATTGGTCTTCTTGAAAACATGTCTCCTATGAAGCTGTGTGTTCCAGGTGAGTCGTGGTAGTAACCATTTAAATGTTGTTATCCGCTTTATTAATGGCCTTTTACAAGTCTAAAGTTGAATAGATGCGATTGTACACACTCTTCGACCGTTTCGTATTTCACGCACGTGTCCTCGTGATGCTTCTCCGGCGCATATTGAAGTCATGTCAGGCTAGTACAAGCTAGCTAGCCAAGTAAACGCTGTATGCAGGGTGTGTCGTGTGTTCATCTTGTACTTGTTAAATACCAAACTGAAAATGGGTTAATATGTTACAGACATTGTAGTAGACACTGATTTTGCTAGAGAAACTCAATTTATTGTAACTTCATTAGTGGATTAGTGGTCGCTAGCTCTCTCACAGCCCTGACCAACCAACTTTGTTCTCGACCCGCCCCGCTGCCTGAGGCATTATTCGTACAAAAAAAAAATCTATTTCTTTAAGTTTTTAATGCAAATAATTGAAGGCAACAGAATATTCCCATTATTAATGTCTATGACTGATCATTATTCTGTAAAAACGTATTATTAGGTAGTTTTACATTAAATTCATATGCGATTAGACAGTTAGCTTGGTAGTGACTATTGAAACATGTCACTTTTCTTATTTTTCTGTGCGTTTGCACATGGTGTATGTTATCCAAAACGATGCTTTTGTATATTGGTACAGTAAGTAGTCTCCAAAAAAAATAATATTTACTGGGTTCTGTTCATGTATCTTTTCTCATGAAGGGGAGAGGCTGTGCAGCACAGAAGACTGTATTCCAGGGACAGGCACCTACTTGCGACATGGTTACATCTTTGCCTCTCTAGCTGGCTATGTGTTGAGGAAGAATGAAGGAGAAGAGGTGATGTGTGTGTGATGGACAATTGTCTTTTTTTCCCTGCTATGGCCATTAAAAGAAACTGAATACAAATTTTAGTTTGAGGAAGGCTATAGTATAATGGGCGGCAGTGTAGTATAATGGTTAAGGAACTGGGTTTGTAACCGAAAGGTTGCCGGTTCGATTCCCAGGTCGGACACTGCCGTTGTACCCTTGAGCAAGGTACTTCACCTGCATTGCTTCAGTATATATCCAGCTGTATCAATGGATACTATGTATAAATGCAAAAGAAATGCTGTGTAAGTCGCTCTGGATAAGAGCGTCTGCTAAATGCCTATAATGTAATGTAATGTAATCTATAATTTATTTATTACAGGCATTTACCAGAGAATCTTACACAGCTTTTGCATTTTTACACAGCATCCAGTTATAAATGAATAAAGCTGGATATATACTGAATCAATTCAGATTAAGTACCTATATATATTTTCATGTTTATATATCATATTGCTAAAATTGGAAACACTTGCAACACCATACCCAAAAGAGAGAGATGCACACATATCCATGCACACTGATTAGCTAATATGAGCTGTACAGTGCTGGGTAATTAGATTAGCAGTGTTGAACCCATTATTACTTTTGAGCTCCTACCCCCTTCCCTCAAGAGGCTTTGCCTTTTACCAGGCCGCCATTGTAAATAAGAATTTGTTCTTAATGACTTGCCTGGTTAAATAAAGGGTAAATACAAATTTTAATAAAAATTACCTGAGTGCTTATATGAAATGGTTTGTTTTCAGCTGCCTGTGATATCTGTTGTGAGAGAAACTGAGGCACAATTGCTACCTGATGTAGGTGCTATAGTCACATGCAAGGTAAGGGAAAGGAAACCATTTTGCCATTTTTCCCCCCTATATTATGTCACAAATTTAAACCCTGTTTCATATGGACATGTTTTGCAGTCTGTTAATCACAATGTACTGCATGCTATATGATTTAGGTAATCTGAGTCCCAGATTAACAGTGAATGCTGTGTAATTTGTATACTTTTCCAATTGGAATTTATGTGTCTTTTAGGTTACCAGTATCAATCCTAGATTTGCTAAAGTGCACATCCTGTATGTTGGTTCCACACCTCTGAAGGACAGATTCAGAGGGACAATAAGGTAACTTGGATTTAAGATGCTTTGGTGCGCTGTAAGATATAATAATTGTGCATTTTGTTGGTTAACAGTATTGCTTCTAATCATGTTATTTATTTTTTTGTATAGCCCAACTTTATTATTCATTGAAAACAAAGGTGATGACGTGAATGACAAAAATGATCTGTTGTCAAATGTTGAATTTGAATGACTTTCTTTCACAGGAAAGAAGATGTTAGAGCAACAGAAAAAGACAAGGTAAACCTAATGGCCCAAATTCTTTCATGCAATTTTTTATTTCTTTGCTTTTACTGCCTGCAATACGCATAAGTTAAAAATAATAATACAAAAAACACTGACTTTTTGTGTGTGTTTGTGATTTCTTCAGAACAGATCAGAATGTTTGGGTGTATGGGTGTACAGTATATTGACTTGTGTAATTGCTTATTTATTGTGTTTATTTTCTTCCAGGTTGAGACATATAAATGTTTCCGGCCTGGAGACATTGTCCTTGCCAAAGTGGTATCCTTTATACAGTAGGCTGTCTGTGGTGAAGGCTGCAGAAAGTGCACAGAAACATGGCTAATGGGAAGCACTCGCATGCACAGCACATAGGCTGAAGGACATGCTCAGTGCTGAGCACAGCACATAGGCTGAAGGACATGCTCAGCGCTGAACACCGCACATAGGCTGAAGGACATGCTCAGCGCTGAACACCGCACATAGGCTGAAGGACATGCTCAGCGCTGAACACCGCACATAGGCTGAAGGACATGCGCAGCGCTGAACACAGCACATAGGCTGAAGGACATGCTCAGCGCTGAACACAGCGTATAGGCTGAAGGACATGCTCAGCGCTGAACACAGCACATAGGCTGAAGGACATGCTCAGCGCTGAACACAGCACATAGGCTGAAGGACATGCTCAGCGCTGAACACAGCACATAGGCTGAAGGACATGCTCAGCGCTGAACACAGCACATAGGCTGAAGGACATGCTCAGCGCTGAACACAGCACATAGGCTGAAGGACATGCTCAGCGCTGAACACAGCACATAGGCTGAAGGACATGCTCAGCGCTGAACACAGCACATGGGCTGAAGGACATGCGCAGGGTGGCTCCAGCTCTGGACAATGTGGCCACCCTACAATACTAGTAACACAGATGTGTGTAACCCATGCGAGAACAGTATAACAAATTCAAAAATTGTGGCATCTCTTTTAGTCTCCCATTTTAATCTTCTGGGTGATGATCCTTCACCTGTGTTCTGCTATGACCGTTTTTGCTTGCTCTCACAGCTGGTTGGTGTTGTCCTTAACCAGGGTTCAGATCTCCCTGGGTGATGTTCAATCCAACTATCTGCTGACAACAGCGGAGAACGAGCTGGGCGTGGTGGTGGCCCACAGCGAGGCAGGTGAGCAGCGCTGTTCAGTCGGGGAGAGAGGCACAGCAGAAGTACGTCACGGCACTCTGATGTCTTCCGCACTTGAGTTCTTGCCGCTTTTTTCTTTAAAAAAGGACAAGACTGGAAATGCCGTTGGAAGTAACCCAAGCAATGCAGGAAGTAACATTTGACGAACGATCACACCTTGTCGTTTACAACCCTGAATAAAGCCAGAAGGCATCTGAAAAATTATGCCAGACATGCCATGTTCAAGTTGGTGAATGGTGGAGTTTTTCACAGGGTCAGGAAAGGGGGATTTAGTGGCAATCTGGTAGATTCCACATTAACCTGCTTTCATGTACCATAAATAATTTTAGTTTTTTTTGTTTTCCTCTCCATTTTATTTGCACAACAGGCGTGCAGATGGTTCCGATCAGCTGGTGTGAGATGCAGTGCCCTCGCACTCACGCCAAGGAGTTCCGTAAGGTGGCCAGGGTGCAGCCGGAGTATCTCCAGGCCTGAGCAGGGTTCTGGTTTCCTCTGAAGTCCCTTGACTCATGACCTAGCATTCCCTTTCCTCGAGGAACACACAGCTTCAACACAGCTCCCCCAGACAATGTAGGCCACACCCTGTGTAAGACTGGGTTAAATGGCGGTATTCCCAACTTGTGGAGGCAGATTTGGGAGATGACTACATCTGACATGATGACTACATATTCTTTTCTTTCTCTTTTTTTAAAGTTGACGCAAGTCACAAGAATACAGCTATCGGGATTTTGAAGTAATTGTTTTTAATTACAAATTGTAATTACAGCACTGTTTTGAAGACTCTGAATATATTATCCCGAACCAAATTAAATATTTTTGACTAAAATATTTTGCGTCTTTGGATTTACTAACATTATCAGTGTTTCTTCACAAATTTGGAGGTTACGCATTTTAAAAAGCTAAGTAAATTAAATAAACGCACGGTTATTCACACACGAAATGTATCGATCACAATTGTGTTCTTCGGTATTCAGGAGGCTACAGTATACATATTGAAGGTCTGTTCTGTTTCTTCAGCTTTGACATTTTTAATTCAATTTAGCAATTGAGTTTTGGTTGGTTCAAAGCATGACCAAAAATGTAACATGCTCCTATTATATGAATCCAGAATTTATGTAATTGTTAATACTTTGGGAGTGCCTTTTAGTTACTCTAGTCCTGACCCCCAAACAACCCAATTCTATTGCATTTCCATCTTGAAAGGGAAGTTGCAGTTTGTGAAATAGTTTCCTGCTAAATCCTTAAATCTGGTTCTCGTCAGGTTTGGCCAGCTGAGTTATAGGTCAGTGGTTGAGTCAGCACGTCAAATTCAACCCCCAGTTGCAAAAGATTATAATTTATCTAAAGAAGTGACTGATTATTATTTTATTCGCAAAGGGATTATCTCGTCTCAGAGTGCCAGTCTGGACAAACTCACTTTAGTGTTTGTTGCTGACACACGAGGCTACTCTGGCACCATCGTGATTACAATAGTTTTTGTCAGAATGTCTTGTCCTTAAAGCCAAAAATCTCTACCGAGCAAATGGGCATTTTCAGCAAGGTGTTAAGCTGTAGCTTCAGTCCAAGCTCAGGGGGTTTATGAGGTCTACGATGCCAAACTGATCTTGTCTGCGTGCGTATGATTCTTCGCAATTTCCGACGACAAACTGGACTGCGGACGCACCAGGCAGTGATTTAAAAGTAAATAAATAAAAATTATGTATTTTCTAGCTTATTCGTGCACGTCAAAAACACGAGTGTGGATTTGAAAATAAACAATTCGTTTTATTTATTGTTTACTTGAAATTTTGTTACCATTTTATTACCCAAAAAAAGCTATTTATTTAAAATAACAAATTAGAATTTTATTACGATAAAATATCCGGAAGTGGTAAGAGAACTTCATTTCCCATAATGCTACGGTGCCACTATGCGTCGTGTAAGGGACAGTAGGAGATAAAACGTAGATAGCAAGGTAATGTATCATTTTAATCAGCTTATTTCTCGAAATTATACAATTGAGCAGGGCAAGCATGGCTTAAATAGTTAACGCTGGGAGGTCCATCGACTGTAGCTCAGGTGAGTAGACCCTATGCATTTCACTTTCAGACACCCCGGCTGTCGATATTGACGCTGTCCCGCCTGATATCTTGCTATAACAAGTCCATCGCCAGTTGTGATAACTCCGAGAGCCCACTGACCAGCTAATTGTGAAATTGGCCAAAATATCAGAGAAAGACTTCATGCTGGCTCACCTTCAATCCATAGATAGGATGTTACGATAGGCAGTTTAATGACCGTTATTTAACGGAGGCGGTATTAACGTTAAGCCATTACGAATTCAACATGAGACTATGGTGCAAACCCCAGGTAGCTAGCAAGTAACAATAAATTGTTGCAGAACATTGCTGTACAGTTCTTCATGGTACACTATGCCTTGTTGGCACCATAGACAGAAAGGTTAGCACTATGCCTGGCTGCTTTTAATGTGTTAGCATATCCTCGTCGTTTTTAGAAAGCTAACTTTACAAGCGAAGGAAATATTAAGGAATTATGGTATGTAAGAAGTGAAATCTTGTCCCAACGCCATGCTTTCCATGTTGTGAGGCAAGGCATGACATGTTTTTGAGGATTGTTGCTGGGTGGCTAGCTAACTAACGTTACAGTGCTTAATATACAAAGGTTAACGGTTTTTACCTGTATACTATGGCTAACGTTGAAGATATTATTTCAGTTACACTTACAGCTTAAATAATAGGCCTATAGTTGATATTACATTATTAGCTAGCTAACAATAAATACAGCTAGGTGTTCCCACATTTTAAGACGTAGTAGTTGAACCTTTAGATTGGCTTGAGTTTGCATTTATCAATTTGTGTCCATCAGACTTGGCAATGGTTGCTCTTACCGCTTACATAACCGTGCATCCTAGGCTACTTTGTGTTTGCGAGCCAACAGTGCAGATACTGGCTGAGTTAAATCACACCGATACAGGATGGCATCATACTGCATAAACAAATCGCGATCACCCGGAAATTTCTTTTCAAAATCAGGCGTAGCTGTAAATATATGTGGCAGACCACAACTGTGACCGTGCTTTTTCACTGTGTAAGGTTCAGTCAGTGATTTAGTATTCAAGTGTTTGAATTTGTCAACATGGGGTTTGAATGTGACGTTGGAGGACTGCGCGTTATGAAACATATTACATGTATTCGGTAATAGGGAATAGTTATCTCCCCAAAATGGACTTACTGCTTCTCTTCCCGAGCCTTATTAACAGAAGTCATATTCGATGAGAACATAGTAATAATAATATTAACAACGTTGATGATGAAATTGACTAATGGTTTGGAGTAGCAACAATAATAATCTGTCTTTTTTAATCACCTGACTGCTAGCAAACTGGTTAGTGGTGCGTATAGGTCATGTAAATAACCTCTTTAAAGGTTCATCTTTAAAACCACTTACATTTCCCTCTGTGGTGTTGCTGCCTTTTTGTTGGGGTCATTTTTTATTTTTTTTCCTCAAAAGTTTATATATGTTTTAAAGTAACTTTACATTGTTTGGTCTAGGGATGCACAATACCGCATATACCACATTTTTGTATTCCTGAGAATAACAATAATGTTCTCCACTACTGTTCGTCGCTCTGGATAACAAATTCCCAATTAATTGTCATGTAACAATAATGTTGGCTTTATATCAGTATTGGCCAATAATATCTTAAAATGAACATATCAGCATTGGCCCCTTGACTTGATTATGGCCAATAAGATGGTCTGATATGATGGCGCAACATACATGCACCAGACACGATACGTTTAATGTAAATTAGGCTAAATGAAAATATCAGGCTTAAAAGGTAGCCTTGTCATAGTCGTCCAAACCTCTTATTTAACTCACAAGCAAAGCCAAGACTGTATCTTTCTAGACCCATTGGAATTTCTGGCATTCCATTTGAGAAGCTTAGGGGAGGGATCACATTTTCCGTTTACAGAAAGCAAAGAGGGAAGGCCAGTCTTGGGCTAACTACCTGATCATCTTTAGGCCTGATCATCTTTAGGCCCCACATTTAAAAAATAATAGGCAGCATCTAATAGGCCTACTGAGTTACAGGAGACGTGAGGCCTCAGGTGCCGGTTCTCTGTATGTCCCTGTGGTAAATTAATTCTGGCAAATATTTAGATAAAAAGGCTTTAATGAAGCGGATGCCTTAGTACCCCTTCCATTTTCACTCTTGTATGTTCATTGGTCAGGTTCATTGGGTTGGTGTGCCCCTGGGATTACGCTGGCTATGCTGAGCATTCTGGTGTTTTTAGTGAATTTGAAAGATTTGCTAGACTGAGAGTGGAAGCCTCGTCTGGTTAAACGTGGAAGTGAAGGCTCTTGTGTCTCTAGTTCTGTGGGCGGTGTGTCCGTGTCGCTGTGTACAGTGGAGGAGATCGGGGGTGGGGCAGAGAGTGTTTTTTTCTGCAGGCAGAAGCGAGGGTTATCAGTGTAACAGTCCATGAAAGGGTCAGTCAGTGTGTCAGTCCTGTGATCAGGTTTTTGTCTGCTGTATGGAGCTTTCGGTGTGTCAGTATCTGTGTGTAAGCAGGCTAGTCGGCTTGGCGGTTTGTTCAGTGTCTGTGTGATCTGGTCAGTCAGTGATTAACTTTTTCTGTCTGCTATCAGGTCAGTCCATGCCTATCAGGTCAGTCCATGTGTCAGTCTTTCTGTCTGTGAACATGCCAGTCAGCTTGTCTGTCTCTCTCTGCGTGTTGTAGGAGGGGATGCCCAGTGGGAGCTGGATCTTCCTGCGAGCCATGAGGCTGTTCCTGCGATGGTTGCGGCCGTGCGTGAAGCAAGGACGCAGTAAGCCCTCCAAGCGGCTGGGGGAGCTGTGGTTCTACAGCAGGCTCCTGCTTCGTTCCCTTTGCTTCAGTGACTTCACCAACTCTGACGTGGTAATAGATTCCCTCTTTGAGCCAGTGTACTGGGTGGTGGACCACCTGACACGCTGGTTTGGGGTGGTAAGTCACCACAGCAACCAGTAGAGATAGAGTCTGCTGTTTCCCATAACTAACTTGCAATATTCTCTCCTATTTATGAATTTATAGCTAGTTTTACAGGTCATATGTACATATGTGCATCATGTGGATAGATTATGGGTGGCTGCTGGTGGTGGTCATAACTCCCCTAATGGCTTCTCAAAGGCCATGTCCACATGGAAAGATCTCTTATGCAATACTGTACAAATATTATATTCCATTACATTGTACTGTTTATTGCTTAGCAGATGCCATTATCAAGTGTGGCATACACATGAAACTATTTATGAATTTTTTTAACATATTACAGTTCTCCACAAAGTATGAGATTGATATTTTGTTGATGGTTAATACATGATTGCCCTCTTTGCTTCTGTGTGTATGGCCATGCTTACCTTTCATGTACACTTATTCTCTGTTTGTGTGTGTGTGTGTGTGTGTGTGTGTGATGCTATCTCTCCTCCAGGTTTTTGTGTGTCTGGTTGTCATTCTAACCAGCTCCGTCCTGATCATCGTCTACTCCTGCGTGCTACCCACGATCATCAGCACCTACCACACCCCCTGGGCCCTGTGCCACCTCTGCTATGGCCACTGGAACCTGGTGATGGTTGTGTTCCACTACTATAAGGCCACCACAACCTCCCCTGGCCACCCCCCACAGGTACACAAGCCTCCCAATGCCCAGTCAGGATTTCTGAAGAGAGAACCGGATAGGGATTTCTGGGATATATGGATGTGGCTATGCAATACCTTAATTTGTTTTAACATTTTTTTTTTGGTGTGTTAAATTCAGATGAAATGTGACACACCGTCCGTGTCCATCTGCAAAAAGTGCATTGTTCCCAAGCCAGCCAGGACGCATCACTGCAGCATCTGCGACAGGTAACAGGGTTCACCACAGTGTCACACACACACACACACACACACACACACACACACACACACACACACACACAGGAACGTTTCCAATGGACCTTTGAGTGCATTGACATCCAGGGCATATACAGGTTCTTCAGATGATTTTCACAGAACTTGATTAAATTTATTGGTCCTTTAAGCAGTTGACTTAAGACCTTGAAGCAGAACAGGCTTAAAGTAGACACGGCCTTAACTAGCCTCACCGCAGGTAGTATCTTGGTGAAGGCTTTCGCCGATCTCACAGCTACAACACAATCTGAATGGCGGGTGGCTCTGACTGGTCTTGTTCCAGGAACGAGCTCAGAGGTGTGAAAGCCACACAGGTTTTGACAGGCTGGGCCTTGTTGCAGTAAAGTCACTCCTCTCTTCCTCCTCTCACCCTGCAGCTGTGTGCTCAAGATGGATCATCACTGCCGTATCCTTTCTACAAAGATACCGTAGGCCCCAAAAACAGGTTCACTGTACTCCTTTACCAAAAAGATTAATCTGTGGAGACCATTGTAGTTGTCCGTTTATCTGCGTCAGTCGGCTGTAATTCTTAGACGTTCCAAGTGAATTCCGGTGGCTACATAACATACAATATTTCAATTGCTGATACTGTAATGTATTGATGGTAAATAATTATAGTAAAATATATGCACCCATACCATTTAGTGAAAGACCAGAAATCGACTGAGCTCAAAAATCATCAGTGCATAAAAACTGCAGTCACTAAAGTAATAACTGGGTATAGGTTTCGTGCTGATGTTTTTCATAAAATTCTATTATTTATTTAGTACACTTCAGCAGGAGGAACACAGATAGCCAGCATTTAAGCAAGCCATTGTCAGTGTGGCCTGAGTGTGAAAATACCATAATGTTATGGGAAATGGATAGTACCATTACTCATACCATTACTTTTATTGGGGAATTATGGAATTGTTTACTGAAGGCTTGTTTCTCCAGTTTTATGGTGGTTATTCAGCGCGTTGCTGATGTGATAATTCGCGGTGGTCGATTTTCAATTCCGCCCTGTCCTTGACCCATCCCACCCTCAGCCTGGCTCAACAACTGCGTTGGCCACTTCAACCACCGCTACTTCTTCTGCTTCTGCCTCTTCATGACCATGGGCTGCAGCTACTGCAGCGTCAGCTCTCGAGACATGTTCAACGACGCCTACGGCGCCATTGAGGTGAGCACACGATCGACCTGCGATAGATAGAGCCGTCACCGTCTCTGATACCTTGTCTTATGTTGACGGATAATTTCACGTAAAGTTACAGTTAAGCTGGTTGAATTCTATGTTCATCTATAATTCATATAAGCAATAAAAGCCACTCTCGTTTCATAACCTGTCGGTGGTTTCACAGTCATCCCATGACAAAGAGGCCTGACTGTTTGCATATTTACAGGTGTCTGTGAGGCTGGAATCCTGAGATTTCTTACTTGCACACAGTAACAGCTCTTGCTATGACTATTTCGGAAACTTGGCACATGCATTGCTGGATATACATGTTAGCTTAATGGAATTAAACTATCCGGGTAACCTCCGAGACCATTAGGAATGGAGGCGAGGGGGCAAAACAAATGCAGGAATCCATCTTTGACCTATATGTCGAAACAGCCATGATAAGGTTGTTGTGCTGTCAGCTAAATTTGAATAGAAAAAACCATTTTTATATGAGGCTAAGTGAGGCTAGAGAGCCAGCGAGGCGAAGGAACAACCAAACTAAACATAATCACTGCAAACCCCCCAAAAAATCTTAACATTTTAGTCTTAAAATCTTGTTTATATTACTTTTTTGCTAAATAAGACAAAAAGATTGCCAATGAGGTGAGAGTTTTACTCATTTCAAGATTTTACAATGGGGTAAGATTTCACTTGTCAAGCAAAAAAAAAAAAAAAAACATAAAACAAACAATTTTTTTCTTTCTGAGAGAAAAAAAAAAAAAAAACTCACTACAACTAAAAAAAAAACTTTGACAGACATTTTTTTTTTTTTTGTTTGTGTGTTGTTGTTGTTTGTGTGTTTTGCGCTAAAAAAGATGAAATGTGAATGTTAAAAAAAAAAATAATATAAAAGATCAGGATATTGAAGTTGGGGGCTTACAATTACAATAGTACCACTTGTTGTCTGTCTTGTCTGTCGTCGGCCTATGGATTTCAGCAGAAGCCGCCCGTCACGAATCACTCTCACACTGTTGAGTAGCCTTGGGGTAAAAAATTTCAAATCGCAGTATACTTCAAACACCCAGATGACACACTTACTTCTGGGGTTTTGCTGAGTACATTCGGGAGCACACTTTTCAAGAAGTACACGAACATTTTGGTCACATAAATATGACACGAAGCTTCATTAAAAAAAAAAAAATGAGGCGCAGCTTCGCTGACGTTTTTTAAAAAAATACAACAAAAACAACATGATATGACAGCGCAAGAGTGGGGCACAGGGTTGCCAGATCTTGTAAGACTTTCCAGCCAAATGGCGACTCAAAACTAGCCAAAATTATAGGCTATTTTTAACCGAAACCAACATATTTGAAATGGAAATCATCATGTTTTTACTTTTTAAAATAAGTGCGTGCTTTGCGACTTTTCATTTTTACCCCTGACTGCACTTTGAAAGTATCCCAATTTAGCTGTAAAACCGTGGACATGGCAACACTGGTGGGACGTCTTATGACCTGCTTACGACACTTCCACAGTGCAGTTGGAAAATAGTTTGGCGGATATCTTTCGCGGACTGCTAAACAGTGCACATTAAACAGCACATTTCTGCCAGTACACTGTACGCAGGAGACAGGGCGCAGTACATAGGGCTCTGATTCGGACACATCCCAAGTCATTTTTAACGTGACGCTTTACTTTGCCAATGACCCTCCCAAAAGACATAAATGAAAACATTGTAAAACATCCTGACAACATTTAATTAGCTACAACTTAATTAATCTATTTAAATCTATGGTCTCCCCACCAATTTTAGTGGAGCAGTTACCTTATCATGTCGTTGCTAGGGAAAATCCAAGACACCTGGTGCCACGCCGACTTCTTCCATAGCAGAGGTCTCACCAGCTAAAATAATAGCTGTTGGAAGCCCTTGCAATTCTTTCCGCTGAATTGCAATTCATAGGTAGTCGGAAAACACCCAGAAGCCTGTTCACTGTCACGGTTTGCAATCCAAAGCAAGGAGGAGTTCCAGCTTGCAGTGAAGAATGGCCTCTTGGCAATTGTGTAGAACCACAACAGCTGGAATCAGCAAGCCATGGAATATGGTAGACACAATGGCAACAAGATGCAAGTATCACAGAAAAGAAAGAAAAGGAGAAAAAAAAAACAGAAACTGAAGAAAGTTGATTCAGTTCTGGGAGTGTTTTTTTATGGTTCATCATCATTGTTTACATGGAGAATTACGACATGCAATCGAAATATTGTGACTAGGGATGCAAATTTAAAGGAATTTCCTTAATCGATAGTTGTTAACCTTAACAAACAATAGTCGATTAATTGATAACATAAAAGCTAAATATAGCTTATGATATACAGAATACAAAATGCATGTTATATTCCTCAATCAAAGATTTATTGTAACATTTGAGAAACAGGCATTATTGTAGCGTAACAAAAATAGAATATGAAGGCGTGTATCTATAGGCTACTTCAACAGAAAAGAAATTGCGCTCCGTCTCATCTGTTGCAAGCGAAACCGTTGCTCCGCTAGCCGCTAGCAGCATGAACATAATCTCTCTTGAAATGGAAAGGCGACAGTTAAACTAGTAGACCTAGTCTAGAACAGTCAACTTAAATCATAGGCTATTATGTTTTGAATAGGCTACTCATATGCATACTAGATAGACCTACATATTTTTATTCAAGAACATTTAAGCTACGTGGTCGGGAGTGAGTCGTGTGCGCAGCCCGTTTATTAGTTCTCGAAATCCCTCACCGTCAATGGTGCTTATTGGCATCGTGTCCTTTTCAACCATCAACCTCTGAGTAATACCGTCCGCTCGTCTATCGTCACATACCCTCTTTGCCAACACTGAGGTGATGGTAGGTTGCGATCAACTTTGCCCTGACAGCGCGGTTGGATGTACGCTTTTTAGGTGGTAGGCTAAATTAACAAAGTAGTTATACTTCTTCTTGTGTCGGCTCAACTTCACGGCTTACACTAGGCTGAATTTGGCGCCCTCGCGTGGAGACCTTAAACCATGATTACATTTCACACAAAAACTCCCGTTGAAACAAGACCGCAGATTGTTCAGTTAATTGTTTCATTTGAAATCTTATTGATTAAATTCTTATGAGCAATGAATCGATAGTCGATTAATTGTTAACATCCCTAATTGTGACCGGGTAGAAACAGCCAAGTGGATTGAAACAGTCTGGGATTTTCCATGTTTAAGCAACGTAATTGTAAAACACTTTTTTAATATGGCAGGAATCAATTCCATCCTGGGGTGGTGACACCGAATACAACTCCCTAAAGGGCCAAGACCAAGGCCTTTGTATTTGAAGCTCACGTCCTGATCTTGTTGAGATCATTGCTCTCTGGCGCTAGTTGGCTCCAGTATAGGTCTTTCAGAACCATTTTTCAATGTAAGTCAATGGTACCAAATGCAGTCAAAATATGAAGTCAGTACATTTTTCCCACAAGAACATATAGTTGCAATCTGTGTTTTTTTTTTTTCTTCTTCTAATGTCTCCCCATGTGCTTTAAGTTATTGTGTAGTTTGGACAATATTTTGAGGACCGAGATCTCATGGGCTTAGTGGTCCACCCAGCGCAGACTTAATCATTATATAAGGGTCCCCCTTCTCCCTGCTGCGCTGTCTCTGGCTCCAATTTTTGTACAACATGGCAGCACAAAACAGCACTTCTGCAGCTTCAAAACACTTCACAAGCCCAGGGAAAGTCAATGGGTGACATCACAGGCACTTTTTCCATATTTTGTTCTACAGTCTATGGTCCAAACTTCACTGATTGCACAGTAACAGTGTAGCAGAATGAATGAACAAAGTATATTCGCTCACAGTTTTAAGGCTGTTCTGGGCTTTATGGCACATCTGAAAAGCTTCCAGGAATTAAATGTATGTTAAATGTAATAAAATTTCCAGTATATTTCCTCCCCATCCATGTCTGTGAGCGTCAACATTTTGGAATAGCCCCTAAGGCAGGACTGACCAATCCTGTTCTTGGAGATCTACCGTCCTGTAGGTTTTTATCACCCTAATTTGGCACACCTGATTCTACTAATTAGCAGCTCAACAAGATCTCTCACTGTTGAAGGCGAGGTGTGAGCGTTGGAATGAACACCTACAGGACGGTAGATATCCAGGAACAGGATTGGGCAGCCCTGCCTTAAGGTCTTACCCAGCTGAGATCAAAAGGGCACAGTGTGTGGGTGTACCCCAAGGCCCATCTTAGGCCCCAGCACCCATTCGGCGCTCCCTCCTCTTGGCATATGTGGGAGTTAGCCGGGTCAGCTGTCAGGTAACCCCTGGCCGTCTGTGCTCACGTTGTGTCCCAATAAAGCAACAGCAGCGTGGAGGAGGTGACCCAAGTGGAGGTGGATTGGTGACTGGACAGGTAGTGCAGAGAGCCTGGGCGGTTCCCAACTCACATGCCTGAGTTACACCCCCCAGCACCTTCCACCAGGCCCCGCCTGTCGTCCAGTTGGATTTTAGATAATTAGCCTTAACAGGATGGCCTGGGGGAGCAGTTGCAATTTCTCAGCGGATATTTGCTCCTTGGAGTCTGGAACACTTCCAAAAAAATAAAAAAACATTCTGACTGTGGTCTCTGTCAGAAGCAAGTAAGAAAGAAATCTGGTTGAGACTCGATAACCCCCCCCCCCCCCAATCCATCCTCACCCTGTGCAACATGGTTTGAATGTCTGGTAGCTAAATTAAAGCCCACTGACTATGACTATGTAGATCACAGCTGAACCCCCCTTTTTATTGTGATGTGACATAGACGTTTTTGACTATTGACTTTGTTGCTCTGCGCATGGCTTTGCATTGCAGTAGATGGGAGGCCAGGGGATTGTGATTTCCAGGCTAAAGCATTTTAAAAGCCATCTGCTCGCTGCATATGATGGGGTTGTTTGTAAAGAAGAAAGTGGTCCTTTTATTAGCCCCAAGCGAACCAGATTCTCTGACATTGAATAGAGTCATGTAAGCAGTGCAATCGTAAGACTGGTAGCTTTATTGGGAATGCTGTGTAATTGCATTAGCAGTGATACAAGCACAAAGTGAATGCTAGACTTAGTGCTTCAGTGGTCTCAAATCTTCCCGTTGTGTAGACCTTAAGACTGCACAAGTAACCTTGCAGATGCCTATTGCATGATACTGCATGTCCAGTTTGGATCTGTCTAAAAAAGGCCAATATTACTCGAGCAAAGATGCATGTTTTCTTTAATCCTTTTCTTTTTTCCTCCTCAAGAGCTCCTACCAGACACCACCACCTCCCTATAACTTTAAGGACAAGATGTTTCATAAGAGCATCATTTACCTGTGGGTGCTCACAAGGTAATACATTCTAATACCTGATGTACCGTTTCTGAGGAGGAACACATTTATTATGATCGTTATGAGATTTACATTAAATGTTCTTTAATCTCTGAAGGCTTAAATAAAGGAGAAAAGGAAGGGATTTGGTTGAGGTTCTTAAGTGCATAAAAGGAATCAACAAAGCAATTTACAAAATATATTTCATGTTGAATTTTGTCCATAGAACAAGGGGGCATACGTGGAAATTAGCCAATGCAATTGCACAGGTATTAGCAAGTGTTTAATTATAGAGTGGAACAGCTTGTCAGGTCATGTAGTAGAAGCAGAGGCCTTCTGGGTATTCAAGTCCAGCCTTGATACAGTGCTGGCTAGTCTCTAGTTTGGAAGCAAATTCCCTATATTGCAAGCCAACATGGGCTGAATGACCTGTCAGTGTATATCTGTATCTGTTTTTTTGTTGTTGCACATTTTCAGAAAAGCGCTGAATTGTATTTTTGGATTCACACTCCAAACACATTTTTTTTCATTTTTTATATATTTTTTTAAACATTTTTCTAAATTTACTTACAAAGCTACACAAACACGATGTGCCGTGCCAGCCAACCACAGACTACAAGTAGTCATCGGTGAGAGACGCAACTCTTCTCTGACCAGTTCTCCAGTAGTACTTTGTGGCGGGGTATGTAGGACGTATAGTCAGTGGCCCATAGGCAAGTGCATCAGAGGTGCAACACTTCACCTGCAAGGGTCAAGTGAACCAATAGCCACTCCAGAGACCAAGTTGGAAGAGTCCAATTTGTTTTAAAATATTCACATTTTCATGGGTTTCATCTGTACACCAGTGGCCCTGAACCCTGGTCTCAGAGAGCCTCAGGGTCTGCTGGTTTTATTTGTTGCTCAGCACATAATTGACCCATTAAAGCGGTCGATCACACAGTCAATTTACCTCACCTGGTTTCATGGGTTGATTTTAGGTTGAACCAGAAAACAGCAGAACCTGTGGGTCTCCAGAACCAAGGATGGGGGACCCAAGTCACTGTACTCAGAAATGGGCAGAGATATGGGGCTGGTATGGTCCCGAGTAAAAAGTTGTTGTGATTGGCTCTCTCTACAGCTCTGTGGCAATAGCTCTGGGAGGCCTGACTCTGTGGCATGCCATACTCATCAGCCGGGGTGAGACCAGCATCGAGAGACACATCAACAAAAAAGAGACCCAGCGTTTAAAGAATAGCGGGAAGGTGAGGCAGGGGCTTGCCGGGAGTTCCTCCCATTTTCCATACAAACACAAACACAAATAATTGACCCGGTCATTGATGATTGGTAGCAACAATACGGTTGATTTTCTCATTGGCTATGGGAGGATTGTTGGTTTAATCCCTGCTATTCACTTTTAATACAAATTTTATTACACCAACAAGATATTTCAAGAGATGTTGTGTAAAGTTGTGGTAACAAGTACCACAATGCAAAAATGTGACTTAGCAGTGTATTTTTTACAGTAAAGATAAGGTGACCTGTAAATCCCAAATACTGTTAAAAGCCATCTTAAATTTATTTATTTATTTTTTGACAGGTTTTCCGGAACCCGCATCATTTTGGCATGATTAACAATTGGAAGGTGCTGTTTGGCGTGGAGAAGAGAAGGTGAGGCTCAGCATTCTTTCAATGAGCGGTGAGAGGAAGAACAGGGCAGGACGAGCAGGGTAACCAAGGAATGAGAGTTTGGGATTAACTGAAGCAAGATAATCCAGTTTATATCCAACAAACACAACTGGCAACAGTTTTAATGGACCATATGAAAAGTAATTTTTCGAGAAAAACAATTTTTTATGAAGGGTCCCGCCACGGCCCCCTTTTCGGAGGTCAACTCTCTTCTCTTTCGTTTATAGTGTGATTTACAAAAGTTTTCTGCTGGAGCCTCTCTGAGGGAGGGGAAAAAAATAGGTAAACAAAATTAAGCAAAAAAAAGTCCTAAGACAAAAAAAAAGAAATTAGAAAATTAAGAAAATGTTCTTGTGCCAACCTGGGATGCATTTATGTCCTTTACCATGAGAAACATACACACTCCATTCTTGGTTTTTTCAGAAATATTCAGACACTTACTTGTGCAAATACAAAGCCAAAGTAATATTTTTTTGTTTAACCGTGCGATGGTTTTTGTGCCTGGCTTACCATTCTGTTTGTCTCTCTTTCTCAGTCATTGGTTGACTCGAGTTCTTCTGCCTTCTGGCCACGGCCCCTACGGGGACGGACTGACATGGGATTGGTCCCCTCGAAGGAGAGACCTGGTGGCGATCTGACCCGGAGAGCCTGGTAGTATTTTGTACACCCTCACACCCCGGAACCACATGGTGCTGAGGACTGGACTGTGTCCCAAGACTTCTGTGCCAACGGAAAACCGCCAGCCCTGTGAAGTATTCAAAATGTCCTGTATTGTACCGAGTGTGTCTGTGCGGGTTGACGTGACAACGTGTTTCTCCGTTGTGTAGCCTCACAGGAATGCTGGGATATGTGGGTTTTTATGCTACCAAGAGTATGAGCAGCTCTGAGTTGCTCGCTCGGACACCCAAATCCTTCATTTGATTTCGGCAGTGGCTGCTGCCGAGGCTCCGGTCACCAAAAGTACTTTGGGGTTGTCAAGGCGATTTTGGGCGGGGTTGTCAAGGCGATTTTGGGCGGGGTTTTGCTTGGAGGTGCCCGAGTGACTTTCAGATTGCAGCGTTCACTGCCACAACATTGGGATCGTGTGGAGCTGAGCTCCACAGAAAGATGACTGGATATTTCTAACTGTATCGTGTACCTCGTTTAATAAAATGTGGATATTTCTAGTTTGATATTATTCTGACTCGTTTTCTGCTGCGATGCCAAAGTGTAGTATCCCCTTCTGTTCCAGTGGTGGTGAACAGTTTATTATCCAGAATATGAACCTACTTAAAACCAAAACATTTAAAAAGAATGCAGTACTCAGAAGTTGATAGATTTACCAAAAGGTTTATTGACATGTTAAGTTATATTTAAATATTGTTCTTGGCATAAGTTTATTTTTTAATGAGGTTTAAAGTTGGTTGGCGCAGTGAAATTATCGGTCTACAGTGAAGCTATCGACCAGGAAGTGGCTGTGAGGTGTCAGTGTTGACGTAACAGAGTCAGTCTTTCAACAACATAAATGTATGTAATGCAAGCGCTCTCCCCACCTGAAAATTGAATTAAGGTCACCTTGTGAAATCTCGCCAGTGTCAGTCAGTCAATACTGTTAAATATTAGATCAGACTTTGTGTAAGTATTTTTGAATTGGTGGATGGTGAAGCACATCTCCTGTGGCGTTCACCAGAAGATGAGAGGGGTAACTTGGGTACATGATCCAGGACGATTGAACTGCAGCCGTAGGATAGCTGCCCCTGTTCCCGTTAACTCTGCGATGCTCAGTGCTCGGTTTGGTACAGTCCGAGTTCGGGGAGGGGGGTTTAGAGTGGGCCTGGATGTCACTGAGGGTGACCCAGCTTAGCGGTGTTCCAACTCCTCACTTTGTGCGCATTCAGGGCAGAAGCAGTACAAAAACAAAAACATTACTTTATTTGAAAGGCTAAAGGCGGCAGCGGCGAAAGCCTAGGGGGCTAGGCCGTTGTTCCACGGGGGCTGGCTCCAGGGGCCTCTCCCCCAAGGGGATTGTCCGTCTCTCACAGGCTGGACCGGGGCCGAGGGGCAGGGGCAGGGGCGGAGTGGGGTGGGCTGGGAGGGGGTCTGCCTCACCTTCCTGGACACCCCACCATGAACCTGACCATGGGAGAAAACGCTGATCAACAGAGTGCTGCGTGCAGTAAACGTGAGGCTGAAAGGGTGGAGTTCAAGTCGATGAGTCGATGCCACAAAGCCTTCTAGTCAAACAGACATCCTCGAATGAAACGGGAAAAACCCCCCCATTACAACTACGACGAGCCAAGCACTCATCGAAGGCGATTAATGTTACCATTTTCCTCCACAAAATCAACTTGAGAACAGGCGGGTCTTGGTTAACCTGGCTTGTAGTACACAGAAACGGAGGGCATTTCACGAAGCAGGATTAGGTTTCGCCCCGTTGACCTTTTATTACATTTTGAAGTGGATGAAATCTGGATCAAAGCCCGAGTTGCTTCAAATTATTAATGAAAATTATCCGGGCAACTCCTTAATCCTTTTTGATGCAATGCCTCGTTATTTCTGCATCGCTATGGCGGCAGCGTGACTCACCACTCTGTCCGCGCCAGTACGGCCTCGTTTCTCACCAGCCTCTTCTTGTCGTCGATGGCTTTGGCGAGCGCGCGGATCACCCTTGCACGGAACGGGAGGATCTGAAGGGGGCAGTACACAGAACTGACTTAAGCTGTATGTGTACAGGGGGGGGAGGGGGGAGGTGTACCTTCGACTGGGTTGGACAGGTTCAGTATGAAGTGACTGAAACCAAATGAGATTCAAGCAAAGGGACACTGAGTGTATTTCCGGGCACCGAACTTGGGGAGTCGGCGGTAAACTGCAGCTAAAGTACACCTGCAGCTAAAGTGGTGGGTTTTCTAGCACATTCCAGACCGCCAGAAGGGAATGAATATGCTAACAGACTTCCCCGTCTGACCGGCTGATGTAGGACAGGTTTGTGAAAGTGAAATAGGCTACTACGGGAGATATAAACAAGACGGAACCAGACAAAAGCCACTGTGGCTTCAGGTTACAGTAAACTAGGGATGTTCCTAACGACTAATTTCCCTGACGTTTAAACGGAAGTTTAGTCGACTAGTCTAAAAGTAAGAAAACACTCAGAAAACGGTCAAAATTTAATCTATAAGGTTAAACATTGTCCGAAAAAATATTGCGTATATTATAAGAGCCATTTGAAACCGTTAATCACATTCTTCAATAACCAAATCGTATTTTATATGCCGCTGTGTGGCACTTTGCGCCTTGCATTATGAACATTGCACATTATCCTACAAAACATGACAACTCACTAAATAAAAGTTAACAAATAACATTTATTGAAAACAATATTCAATGTAACAAAAACGTGCCTGATTATTACAACGGCATTTTCATTGGGTGAACGCGATCGCATAGCAAATAGTAAAAAATAATAATCGGTCATCAGAAAAACTACCAATAATAGGCCCACAAAAAAATAACAATTAGGCCTACTGATCGACGTGACATTAGATTAGTTTTATTGGGCTATTCAACAACGCGATAGGCCTTTCCACCTCGCTGGTTTAACTTGCAGGGCGAACAGGCTAATGCGTTTTGTTTTTTTCCTTTTTTTTTTTTTTTTTTAAATCCGGCTTTGTTAACATGATTAACGGATGCTCGTTTTTTTATGAAGCAACATTTGACCAGGAAAACATGACATTTCAGTGCAAATTATGTCAATATGTAATTTAAGTGTGTACATTAATAAAATAATAAGTTTAACTGATTAGTATTTCTGGTGCCGACTAGCGAGGGTAGCAACGTTTAATCGACTAGTCGACTAGTAAACAGCGGCGGATTACGTGGTCGTCGCGTGCAGAAGCGGTTCTTACCATGTGCTCCGGGAGCCGGGAGAGGGCATACAGGCAGCGCAGTGAGGCAATCCGCACTTCCTGCATTGGACACACACACACACACACAAAACTAAATTAGACACGCTACACTCACAAAGCGTCCGAGAGAGACATGGAAATGGGGTAAAGTTTTATCGCACCTGAGGTTCATTCCTTAGTTTTAATGTAACTGGCACATTACAGGAGAGGGCAGTGAGGAGTGAATAAATCCAAACATGGTTGGAGGGCGAGAGGTTTCTCTCACGCCTGCTACAGCCGTAGCGCCGGCTCGCGGTGTGAATTACACCTTCCGTAAACGCTGTGCTGAGCCGCGTGCTGCTGAGCTACAGGGGCCTTCGGCTCAATGGTTACCGTGGAAACATCACGGCTGACTCGGGGCTGAAATACGGCGTGTGGGTTGAAAGCGCCGAGTCACCTTGCTGCCGCCGCCGGTGCTAATTGCGTTTTAAGCGCGGTGGCTCGCCTGCGGCTCAGCCTGGGCTCTGAATGTCAGAGCGGCGGGGTGTAGCGAGTGGCGGCCAGGCCGTTTCTGCTGTTACAGGACATAGTCCTGTGTGTGTGTAGGCATAAATGTTTCTTTGTGTGTGTGTTTCTGTATTTGTGTGGGCGTGTGTATGTTTGGGGGTGCATTTCTGTGTGTGTGTGTGTCGTTTTTCTTTGCCAGTGTATGTGTGTGTGTGTGTGTATTTGTGTGGCCGTGTGTGTATTTGTGTGGCCGCGTGTGCTTGTGCGCGTTTGTGTATTTGTGTGACCTTTGGGCCGTGTGCGTGTATATGTGTGTGCATGCGGCCATGTGTGTGCGTGCATTTGTGCGGGCGTGTGGTCATGTGTGCGCGCGTGCCTGTTCAGCTCAGTACCATGCCAGGGCAGGTGGTGAGCTCCAGCAGTTGGAACACCAGCCCGTCCACATGTGGGTTGATGGCCGACGGGGTGCCCATCAGGACGGGCTGCAGGCACAACAGGGTAGACAGCTGCACCCCCTGGTCCGTGAAGGATAGAGCTTCCAGGAGGAGGGGGAGGAGCTGCGGACACAGAATGGGCGGGGTCAACACCGACTCTCCCCTGTAGCACACATTGTAGCCTACCAGCCCAACAGGAGAGACCACAGCATGCAACGCATTCATTTATGATGATATCCCCCCCTGCTTACCGCAGGGAGCTCGGTGAGCTGGACCTGTCTCGGCAGGTGGTTCACGATGTGTGACAGCGCCTTCAGGTACCCCGACTTCCTGACTGCGGGAGACAGAGGAGACACATCAGCGCCGCTGCAGGGTGCCAAAATGCTGGTTATCTCACCACGGCGGCCATGGCGAGAGCATACTCGATTTAAAGTCTCTGAACGTGCGTTTGGAAAGTGAATATCCGCCAGGTGTGGCTGCGCGACAGGTCAGGGCAGATGAGACAATCACGAGTGAACGATTGGAGGGATGGAGGGACTTTGCCTCTTCTTGCTTTGCCCCTCGACAGTGATGCAGGGTAATCGCGGTGCTATTTGTTCCATTGCCAAGGAAACGGGCAATGGGGGGGGGGGTTGTGGGCTTCAGCTGCCATAACAACAGCGGGAGCAGGTGCAACATTTCAAAGGTTTGCGTGCTGGAGTCGATGAGCTCTGAGCTCACCCAGACAGGAAAATGAAACCAGACTGCAGAGAGGAACACTCTGGCCTACTTGGTCGGCAAGGCTCGCACAGTCTCAGCAGTGCAGAGAATCTGGTGCACAAGGCTCCTTAGAGCCTTTACTTCAATCTGACTATAAACCAACCCTGCAGCTGGACACTGGAGGGTTCTGGGCTCCGTAGCAGAGATGATGATTACAGAATCGCTGCCTCCCTGTGTGACCTACAGTGATGGGTTGTGGGTAATGGACACAGCAATATACTATAACTCAGTACTTGGAATGAGATCCGCCCCCCCCCCCCCCCCAATGAATCTTGCGTGCTCTTGGCTCCGGTACCTTTGTCTGCCGAGTTGAAGCCCTGGAAGAGCTTGGGCGAGTTCTCGGTGAAGAACCTCTGCCTGTACATAATGCGCAGGTCAGCGTGGCAGCCGCGGTTCAGCACATCCGCCGGGTCGCTCAACAGGAGGGAGAAGCCTTCAGCGGCCATGTCGGTGAGTTCAGAGTCCAGCAGCAGGGAGAACAGCTGAGACACGCGTGTGGGGGGGGAGGGGTTAGGAACTGTTCACACAGCCACGCCAAAAATGCTCACCTGTGGCGCCCTTGACGTGTGACGCCATTGTGCGCAGCGCGCTAAAATGGAAACCGTGCTTTCACGAACAGCCGTAAACATGGTGACGCTATATTTTCAGCATTCAGAGTTAACCAATTCAGAGGAAGGTCGAAAATGCTATCCCATGAAATAATAATAATAGTAATAGAGCTGCCCGACCACTACATTGTTTCAATGAAATTTTCAGTGCAATATTGATAAAAACCACAAGGCTATATCTAAAAATGACAGTATTCAGGTCAAATACGGTGTCGAATGACAGGGCTTTCCCACTGAAGAAACGAGATGCAAAAGGCTGCCGATGGTTTCAACTACCTGTTCAACGTAAATGTTCTCGTCAGCTCTGTAAAAGCCGAGGTGAGCGAAAGCAACCTAGAGGAGTCTTTGAACTACGAAATACAGGACTGGGGAAGCATCTGGTTATCCCTTTTACCCTCAATCTACCAATAATGCCTTCGATTTGAAAAGCAAGCTTTGGGCTCTGTTATAGAGCTCAGCGACCACTGAAATTAATAGTGTGTAACAAAACGAACAAAAAAAACAAATCAGAAAACTATTTTAAAAATTGTTACAAAAGTTACAAAAATTTTTTAAAAGAACACAGATGTTGGGTTTTGGTTTGTAAGTCATGCTCTGGTGTAGTATGTGTATTAATAAAAATAAATAAACATAATGGCTATCTGTGAGAAACTGCCCAAAGATCACAGTAATACCTCACCTTGTCCGTCAGAACTGTGGATAGGGGATGGTATCGGATAAGGAGGGCTTTGGCCACCTGAGGTGAAAGAGGTAAACAGTTATTCAGCACAAAGTAGAGGCTGTGAAAGATATGAACCATCATATCAGTGAATCATTTACTCAGGTACCAATGCTCACCATGGGGTCAGATTATTAAAGCACTTAAAGAAAGTAAGGGGTCACAGGGTGTACAATAGAGTAACGTGGCCTTGTTTAAGGGGTCACAGTGGTGTATGATAAAATGGTGTGCCTTTGTTTAAGGGGTCAGTGCAGTGTATGATAGAAGAGAGCACCCTTGTTTTAGAGGTCAGAGTAGTGTATGATAAAATAGTGTGCCCTTGTTTTAGGGGTCAATGCAATGTATGATAGACTGGGTATCGAACCTCAATACTTTTTGAGCACCGACCGAATCATGTCTGTAGCACAGAGTATCGAAAATTGTCCGAAAAAGTATTTTGTGCCAATTTTCTGTACTTTTTGGCAAAAAGTTTTAAATGATCTGTTAAGTACCAAATTTCTAAAAAACAACTTTCTTGTTTTTATTCTTGGATCAAATTGTTCTTGATTTAAATCATAATTTTCTTAATTTTATACTGTATTTTATACAGCTGTTTGAGTTGACAACATTAAACACTGAAAACATTTGAGAAGTTTTGGCTTATTTTGTTAAATATCTTCCACTAATAACTCTATGCACGAGAAACATTAGGATATTCTTGAAAAATGTGTTTACACTCACCAGAGAAAGGTATTGAAAAAAGTATCCATTTGGCATTTGCATCGAACACCAGGTATCAGTATTGGGACCGGTATCAAAAAATTTCAAACGATACCCAGCCCTACAGTGTATGGTACAATAGTGTGCCCTTGTTTTATAGGGTCACATGGGTGTATGATAGAATAGTGTGCCCTTGTTTTATAGGGTCACATGGGTGTATGATAGAATAGTGTGCCCTTGTTTTATAGGGTCACAGGGGTGTATGATAGAATAGTGTGCCCTTGTTTTATAGGGTCACAGGGGTGTATGATAGAATAGTGTGCCCTTGTTTTATAGGGTCACAGGGGTGTATGATAGAATAGTGTGCCCTTATTTTTCTCACCCAGAGCAGGAGTGTGAAGGCCTGTGTATGGAAGGAAGAGGACGCACAGTCCAGCTCTGAGCTGATCCTCTTCATCGTTCTCTCCAGCACAGAGTCCAGCTGCTCTCCTGAGAACACACGCCAGGCAGGAGTTGTACTTACACAATCATTGGAACACGGCCAAAACCACACCAGACTTCCCTGAAACAATGCAATTCTGGTAATGTGCGTCGCTGGGCGAAAGACAAACGGAGAGGTGTGTAATTGGACATGACGCCCGGGGAGGGAGGCTTTCGGACAATGGTACCGGCCATGCCTTGCGTCTCTGATCAGCCACTAGGGGCCTCCTCTGGTCATGGAGGCTGACAGCAATCAATTCAGACATGTGCTCCCCCCAAACACAAAGGACATTTCAGCAATGAGATGGGCCACCAAATACAATTTGATGTTCTAAACTGGGAGAGAAAAGAAAAGTCAGTCCAGCAAGGCTCAGGCTCGTACCCTCAGGCCGCTTGTTGACCAGCCCTGCGAAGCACTTTGCCGCTGAAGTGTAGGTGAAGGGGTGGGGAGATGTACAGCTCAGCTCCTCCAATTCCTCAAACAGCCTGTCAATCTGAGGAATCTCCATCTATTAAAATGAAAGGTATTACACGGCTGACACCTCTAGTTCTAGTTGGGGGAAAAAAACGCAGTTTCCTTTGTGTGCTTCAACACAACATACCGTGTTCACCAAAATCTCTCTCTGAAACGAAACCCGATCCATCTGGCTTGCTCATATATGTTCATATCAGTCGAAACATGTCCCAAAAGAGGGAATGGGCAGAAAAGTATCCGTTACATTAAACGGGAGTCAGGAAGTCTCACAGGAGACAATGAAGATAAGAGCAGCAGTGGATTTTCAGAGGGTGGCGTTTGTCCTCAGCTGAACTGAGCTAACATAAACGTGTGAGATGGTGCGAGACAGGGAGGGCGGATCAGCTTACAGTCCTTGGCATGGAGCACACGCAGGCCATGAGCAGGCACACCAACTGAGACTGGCGCCAAGACTCTGACTGCTTCTGCAACACAAAAAAATACCATCGTACAGGGACTACGGTTCCCAGGATGCACCTTTCTGGCAGTGAACCCCGAAACCCACCTTCAGTAGTTGGAGAGGGGACGGGAAGTCATTCTCGGGCAGGAAGGACACGTCACCGTCCAGGAAGAGCGAAACCGCCCGGGAGGCTGTGAGGGCTGCCATCCTGTGAGGGGGGCAATTCAACAGTTACCGGGGTCCACTGTAGTCCTGGAGATCCCCCAACCATTGCATCACATGCACACACACCAGGCCTGAACACCGTTCCAGACCCCCAGCTCTCTCCACTAACAGCTCCCTTGTTGCTATGATATGACTCACTGCAGGGAGCTTCACAAGGAAATGTATAGCTCAGCACTGGAGTACTGCAATGGCATTCATAGCACTGGATAACCAAGAAGAACTACCTCCACCCACAGCCCATTGTTCTCTATTTACAGAGCAGGCAACTCCACACCTAATGGATTTCACAGGCACTGTTAGCGCGAGTGCGCGTTTGTAATTCACTACATAGAGGCTTCTCCTTTCTTTATAGAGCTCATATAGCACTGGGACTGAACGCTCCAAGGTCTCTGCTTCCTGTAATAACTCCCCGCATGAGAAACATTCTTCTAATATCAATGCTTTATGCGAGTATGCACAGGCGTACCGACGAGGGCATGTCTGCATGTTTGAACATGAAAATGCATGCATGCCAGTATGGGTATTTGCACGAGTGTGTGTTTATGCAGGTATGTATAAGAACGTAAAAAATATATATAAGGATGAAAGCAGGCCACTCAGCTGGTCTTAGCTTGTTATTTTGCCTGAAATGAGTGTCAACGTGTGCATGTGCACATAACATTGTACCGTTGAGAGAATGCCTGTGTGCGTGTTTGTGTGCATGCATGCGTGTGTGCGTCCATGGGCGCATGCGTGTGTACGTGCATGTCCAGGTGCCTCAGCGGCGCTCACTCACTGTGACTGCAGTCGGCCACAAGCAGTGCTCATCACGGGGACCAGAGCAAACAGCACAGCCTCCTCTGTCAGGGGGCTCCGCTGGGCACCCTCTCTCTCACCTGCAGCCAATCAGAGGAAATGCTGTCTGTCTCCCAAACCTCACGGCCAATGAGAATTTGGCTCAACGCGGTCATGTGGAAGGTAAGTGTTGGGGATGTTAAATCAAACGGACCCACTACTCGTGAAAATTAATGAATTTTGCAGAATTAGTTCTTTCACCCCAACTCAACCCAAACAACTTTTTCACGGAACATGGATTTTCCAATTAATCCAAAATGTGGACATCACACCTTTCATTGCAATCTCCAAATAATTCCTAACAAAGACAATTAACAGCTATAAACTGTCAAGATGTTACAAAGTTCCCCTCGTACAAATTTGAGGACATTAAAGAGACGGGGAACCCTGCAAGTTGTTGCAAAGCAATCACAGAGCAAGCCCTGTTGCTTTAATCCAAAGCACCAACCAGGGCCGTTTTTTTCAGGAGAGCAACAGCAGGGGAACTAACCCTGTAGAGCAGCCTGCAGGGCCAGACCAAGCAGGCGCGGGATGATGATGTCATGAAAGAAGCGCCCGGTCTCCTCTGTGTCCTGCGCTTGTGCTGCTATCCGCTGTAGACTGTGACACGTGGAGACCACTTCCTCCAAAGAGAACAATTTGCTGCCTGAGGGAGAAAGAACCTCAGTTACTCCACAGAAAGCCAAGCTGTATGCAGAAGCACATTAATGCGTATGTGAGGTAAATCAATTAATCAAAGGATTAATGAATGTGCTTGCAATGGTTAGCCGTAATAGCCGTTCCAGGTCGTACTAGGATCGGTTTGTGTACCAACGGCTCCAACTGCTGTGCATTCAGTGCGATTTCCATTGCAGTTTTTTAAATACATATATATATATATATACACACACACACACACACACACACACACGTCTCAAAATCCCACCTTGCCTCATCGCCACCATTCGTTACCTGATTGCGCTGATGAGAGGACCTCCAGCAGGATGGGGGCGCTCTCCTGCACCACACTGGGCTTGGAGGACACTACTGCTAGCGCCGTCACGCACCGCTGCCGCACCGCCTGCGGGGAGTGCTTCGGCGCTAGGCCCGGCCCGTAATTCTGCTCCATCTCCTTCGGCTCTGGGGGGAGCCGACAAAGCCACATTCAAACTCGCGCCAGCTGGAATATACATTACTATTTTTTCTAAGAAAATTATTTCTTAAAAAAAATAAAATAAATAAAAAATCACTGCACACTGACATCTAGCCATAAAAAAGGGGCTTTTAAACAGAAGCAACAATATGAGGACTTAATTTGGTCAAAGCAGCAGGAAGAGCAAGTACTTGAGATATTTGTAAATTTGTCTGGAAAAAAGTTCTGGAATCATCCGTTCAAATTCTCAAATGTGCTTTCTTTACACGTCATTGTGAGGAGCAGCACTGGTACTCTCCTTCGATCAAGGGTCAGTGCAATACAGACAGGCCTCACTGTGACCTCTGACCCACCTGAGAAGATCTCCCCCTTCAGCTTTGGGATCATCTTGAAGGTGAACGCATCGGGGTAAAGACAGGCCAGGGCGCACGTGCAGTCCATGACGGCCGAACTGTGGAGGGAGGAGAGGAGGGGGCAAATGAGGGAGGGACGGAGGGAAAGATAGGTAAGGGGAGCCAGTTTGGCTCAACCATGACAAAGCCCTGCAATTTCCATTGCTTCGGGAGGAACTGAAGGTGTGGTGTCTTTACCAGACTTGCGACTCGTCCTCCACCAGGACCAGCCGGGTTAGGTGGTCAGCGGCCAGTTCAACATCCGACGCCAACAGCAGGCCTTAAGACAAGGAGAATGGGCCTTGACGTTACGGACATTACAGATTTCACAAGACCACCGTTCTCTTCCGCCGCTCTGGGGAAGGGAGACAATGCGAGCACTGTGTGACACCGACCGACAGGCGGTACCAGAGGAAGCCTTCTACGTGGAGACGCCGTTAGCACACCGTGTACATGAGCAAAAGAACAAAAGGGCCTGTGCTTCTGCACGCTGCTGTTCAATTACCCTGTCGGTTTCCTTTTGGCTCACACCCACTTTCTGCCCAGCATCACCAGCTGGCAAAGAACACAGCAGCGTCAGTCCCAGTGAATTCTGGGACAGTGTGTCAGACCGCAATTCAGAGGCAGAGGTGTTGAACAGTACGTGCCGTGATATCCTCCGTCATACACATATCCACTGTTATTCAAACTCAAATACACTTTCTTTGCATGAAAAGCAATATTGCTATGGCTTTTAAAGTAGTATGGTCTCACAGTGCACGCTGGGATAGACCAAGTGTACGAGAGTGGGGCTAAGGTGTGGGGCAGCGTGAGGATTGGGTTCAGGCAGACGAGCGTGGGAGGGGGCGCAGGGGGTATACCTGGCTGCTGGCCCAGGGCGGTGAGAACACGGCAGGCGGTGACCTGCAGGCCCGTGCTGGACTCGGACAGCGCTGAGAATACCATACTGCACAAGGGCTGCTGGAACTCTGACAGAACACTCTCCTCTGTGAAAGGAGAGAGTGAGTGAGAGAGAAAGGTGAGAAAGGGATGAGGGAGAGCGAGAGGGAGATAAGAGGAATATTATTGCTCATAATTACTATTTCAGGGATTAAAGGGAAAAAAAATCTCATGACTGAAATTTTGTTAGGCCAAGTTAAGGTCCCAACATGCAATTTATAAAACAGTGAATTTAACCTAGCGATTATGTAAATATTAGAGACTATCAGGGTCATTTTTAGAATGTAAAGACGTAAGGGGCTCAGCCCCCTCTGTAGGGGGGGTCCAGGGGCAGAAATTTTTGATGAACAAGCTCTAATTTGATGCCTTTTCATGCACTCTGGCACATTGATTTAATAAAAAAAATATATGTCTTAATAATTGAGAAATTGAAATGTGTACCTAAACAACTGTGGTTTATAAAAAAAAAAAAAACATTGAGCTGCTGAATATAGCCTATTGGATTGACACTACGTGAAGAGAAAATCATTCTCTGCTCGCTCCAACTGGATAGTCCTCATCAAGTGTTGACTCTCCGATGAGTAAAACAACTGGACAATTTGTTATCAAATTGTGTCAAGTAAAATCACACGTTGATTATTATTCTTATATGTATTGTGGGCAAAGTTGGGGGAGTTACTTGAAAATTGTAATATATTACATATTACGTGTTACTTTTTTTTTTAAAGCGTAAAGTGTAAACTAAAAAAAACTTTAAAAAAAGTAAAGCGTTATATTATTATATTCCTTTACAATTAAGGTAATGCGTTATATTACCCGTTATATTACTTTGCGTTACTCTGTCATACAATCACTTAGGCTAAATCAGTGTTAAATTATTCTCCTTTCAGAAGTATGATTATTAGGACCATTTAACCTTACATATTCATTATAAAATGTTGTTGAAATATGTTGTAGATTGTTTTACAAAACGATTGAAAAATGTATCACCTTCCTAGTCAGTAGCCCTATAGCAACCGATAAAATAAAAGTCTACCCGTCGTTCTTGCATTCTCATAATGCTTTCCACTTTTGTTAAAATCCTCATGAGGGCACTTCACGCCAACATTAGAGTTGATTGAGATTAATTCAACAAACAAGACATATGGAAAATAGCCTTTTTAATTAACCTTCTTAAACGTATTCAGCTCGTTTCAATTGACAATATAAACATAGTAACAGGGTGTTCAAAATGTTGCTTTTAAAACGACATTGACAAATATGAAAAGCTATTCAAATGAAATATAGGGCTTTCACACTCAGTCAGTGTGGATTCGTAGAAATAGGTTAAATACGCTACTGCTTTTAATGTTCAAATTATAAACACTTCCAACTCATCAAACAATTAATTAAACATCTAATTAAACGCAAATCTCATTCGCCTTTAAGTGCTATGCTGCATCATGACGAAACATAAAATAGCATAGGCCTACTGTCTGCTACATGCAGACTGTTTTCATGTCAAATGAACTAAAATAAATGCACTACATAAATAAAACGCACATTATAAGAATTAGGCTAGGCCTATTAATAAGCAACATGTAGCCTACCTTTTATAAAATTAAATTGACCTCATGAGTTCGCAACAAAGTAAGCTAGCGCTTGTTTGAAATATCTCCAAATAGAAAACGTTGGACGTGCAGCTGCAATCTTGTGTTCATTGAACTGCGCTCGATTGAGTTAGATTGACAACTAATAGCCTACTTTACTTTGTTACTGCAAATGATTATTAATCGATTGAAGAGTTCTTCGTAATAAATAACCTTAGCATATCAAATGCAGCATGAAACATAGCCTACAATATTACGTCGAGTAACACGTTGCTAATTTAAAAAATTTAAATGAATATTAGCCTATTACACACATTTATATAGTAATTCGTTATATTACCACGTTACCCGAAAAACTAGTATTATTACAGTATACTTTAGTAATGGACTACCCCCAACTCTGATTGTGGGTTGCCTTTAACTAAGTTGAAAATATTACTGCAGACCCCTTTTTTTTTTTAAAAAGGCACAGGTTTTTGCGGATCTACACCGATCTCATAAGCAACGGCCTCTGGAATCCAAACGACGGAAATCCGTCGTGGCGACGGAGAACTTTAATCCCTGCCATTTGAGTGAAATCACATGAGTGAACAGAACATGACCGAATTATTTTTCCTAATGAAAACCAGGGCATGGATAAGAGCACGTAATGAGTTTCAGCTCTTCAAACTTACCCCCGTAGCCAGACCGGCTGTTCTGTGCCGACCGGACGAAGCCATGCACCACCTCCAGCAGGACGCGCCGCTGAGCACACTGGAAAAAAGACATGCAATCCACTGTGCTTACAGGCTTACAGGGAACACTACTGTGTGCTTGTGTGCGCTCTCCCTAACTGACAGAAAATGTAGCGGCGATGGGAGGAGCTTAATGAAACAAGCAGGCATTCCACACTGGGATAGAAGAAAGAAGCTCTGGGACAAAACTAGCTTAAAAGGAGCAGAAAGTTTAACGGGTGCACTTTAAATGGAAACCTACACACTACGAGCCTCAGTACGGGCTTGCTTATGATGAGCATCTACAGTGGGGTTAGCTCACCTCCGTGCACATGCGGTACTGCTCCAGGAGCCGAGGCACCACAGCGGCCGTGACTTTGAGGCTCGCCCTGTAGGAGCCGCTGGCCGCTGCCTGCAGGAGTTTGGCGCTCGGCCAAATCCGCTTCAAGTGCTGGCAGTCTAGGTGGTGCACGCAGTCTAGAACAATGACACACAGCAGAGTGCAAAATCTCAAACAAAAGGTCGGCAGGGAGGGCAGATAAATAATTCAAGAGGTGGGTGTGTGGAACAGTAGGTGATGAGTAAGCAGACAGGTAGCCGTAATTCAGCGACGGGCGCGGGCGACGTCCTCCACGGACCTCCGCCCCGAAAACTCTATCAATCCCGCCAGCCCTCATTAGACACGTTTACTGTCAGGAGAGCGTGTCGGAACAGCAGAGCCAGAGCTTATCCTTTGAAACACGCCATTTCTACATACCGGCCTATATTCAGTCAACAGTTATCCTGAACTTTCACAAGTAAATGTTTGTTTTTTCTTCAAACACAGTTAGGTGCAATCACCAAAATGAACTTGCCTAATTGTTAGTTGCCAAATTTCTATGGTAGTCACAGTTAAGGACAGACAGTTGATTTGTCGTAATCTAACCCCCCGCTGGCAGTAGCGGTGCATTGGGAGGGTGGCGAGTTGAAAGTGAGGTTGTGGGTGTGTTGGGGCGGGTGGATGGTCGGAAGGTGAGGTGTGACGGTCCAGGTGTAGGAGTGGGTGGACGGTCGGAAGGTGAGGTGCGATGGTCCGGGAGTAGGCGTGGGTGGATGATCGGAAGGGGAGGTACGAGGGTCCGGGTGTAGCGGTGGGTGGACCGTCGGAAGGGGAGGTGCGAGGGTCCGGGGGTAGGGGTGGGTGGATGGTCGGAAGAGGAGGTGTGAGGGTCTGGGTGTAGTGGTGGGTGGATGGTCGGAAGGGGAGGTGTGAGGGTCTGGGTGTAGTGGTGGGTGGATGGTCGGAAGGGGAGGTGTGAGGGTCCGGGTGGAGACGGGGTACCTCCGAGTACCAGCTCCAGTAAGACCTGCAAGCCGTCCTCCGAGTCGGAGTGCAGGACGGAGCGGGAGAGGCAGGCTGTGAGGGCGGTCAGGGCGGAAAGGCTGCAGGCCTCCACCTTCTCACTGGTCGTTTGGAACACCTGCATAGGAGGGAGAGAGAGGGACTTGAGCCGTGAGCAAAAATGGCCACCTCGGTTCAAT
Organism: Ilyophis sp. 1 JC-2022; assembly: GCA_022702515.1. Classification (NCBI taxonomy): domain Eukaryota; kingdom Metazoa; phylum Chordata; class Actinopteri; order Anguilliformes; family Synaphobranchidae; genus Ilyophis; species Ilyophis sp. 1 JC-2022. The sequence goes on from CM040405.1 coordinate 102,556,963, forward strand.
CATCTTCCACAATTCCCAAGGGAAACAAAGGCCTGGATTTAATCAGTAAAACATTTGTCCTCAACTCAAAAATTAAAACATAAAAAATAAATTATAAATGACTTTGTAATCATACACTGCTCAAATAAATTAAGGGAACACTTAATCAACACAGTATAACACCAAGTCAATTAAACTTCTGGGATATCGATCTGTCCAGTTAGGAAGCGTAAATGATTGTGAATCAATTTCACCTGCTTTGGTGCAAATGAAAGTGACAGGAGAGGCAACAGCAAAACAACCCCCAAAAAGTAAATGGTTTTGCAGGTGGTGGCCACAGACCATTTCTCTCTCCTTATCCTTCCTCGCTGATTTTTTTTCTAGTTTTGCATTTTGCTAGTGCCCTTGTCACTACTGGTAGCATGAGGCGGTACCTGCGGCCCATTCAGGTTGCATAGGTAGTCCAGTTCCTCCAGGATGGCACATCCATACGCGTTGTCGCAAGAAGGTTTGCTGTGTCTCCCAGCACAGTCTCAAGAGCATGGAGGAGATACCGGGAGACGGGCCATTACACGAGGAGAGCTGGACAGGGCCGTAGAAAGGCAACAACCCAGCGACAGGACCGGTATCTCCTCCTTTGTGCGAGGAGGAACACTGCCAGAGCCCTACAAAATGACCTCCAGCAGGCTACTTGTGTGCATGTCTCTGACCAAACTGTCAGAAACAGACTCCACGAGGGTGGCATGAGGGCCCGACGTCCTGTAGTGGGACCTGTGCTCACAGCCCAGCACCGTGCAGCTCGATTGGCATTTGCCAGAGAACACCAGAATTGGCAGGTTCGCCATTGGCGCCCCGTTCTCTTCACAGATGAGCAGGTTCACACTGAGCACATGTGACAGACGTGAAAGAGTCTGGAGACGCCGTGGCAAATGTTATGCTGCCTGCAACATCATCCAGCATGACCGATTTGGTTTAATTGACTTGGTGTTATACTGTGATGATTAAGTGTTCCCTTAATTTTGAGCAGTGTAGTTCGGCTAGTTAAGAAATCTCCAACATTAACTCGCAAAAAAATTTTCACATGCTATTATTTGTTAGGATAAATGATAGTTCCAAAATGTCTTCTAATTGGTATCAGTCACTCAGACCTCTGGCTGGCCCCGCTATTGTCGGTAAAAACTGTCCAAGGCCTAGCCTGTATAAACCCACCTCTCTGCGCAGGGAGGACCACAGCCCCGTCAGGAACTCTGCCAGATCATTGTGTGTGTACAAACTGGAGCAGGCCGTCTGAAACGCAGGACCACAGGAGTCACATTTCTAACACCTACACTCCTCTATTATTAGGAATACTAGCACTGGTCTAAAACACTATCTCTAGAGTACCATAGCTCACCACTAATACCACAGTCCATCACTCACTCAAATGAATAATAAGCATCATCAATGTGATTCATAAACACAGTGCAGTCTGTAAGTATTTGGACAGTGACACAATTTTTGTTGATTTGGGTCTGTACTCGGATTTGATATAAAACAATGAAATAAAACAATGAATATGAGGTCAGTAAAGTTAAGTGCAAACTGTCAACTTTAATTTGTGGGTATTTACATCGATATCGAAAAAACCATGTTGGAATTGCAGCCCTGTTTATACATAGTCGACCCATTTTGGGGGACCAATATAAACACAGACGCATACAGATTCACCCTTCAATCATTCATTATAATAACTCACAAATTCAGTGATCTTAATTATTCATAAGGTGCACCGAAGTTACTATAGTGACAGCACACAAATCATTGTACATCAGAGAAAATAGTCAGGGGATGTAAATTTCTGCCCTCAAGGAAAGATCACACCTGTCTAACAAGTTTTGTGAGTGAGTGTGGCAGACGGACAGGTTGATAATAATGTCACGTTCGCTGCGGTTCCTTTACCAGCGTCTGCAGCGAATCCAGCTTGGCGCTCTGCACGTCCGAGTCTACCTTCTCAATGATGAGCGGCAGCAGGTACTGTCAAAGCAGGAAAAACAAGCAGTCAAATCAAGGAAAATGACACACCAAAGCATCCCAGCTCAGGATTCTAAACAACACTGGCCTAGCTATGTTGGCGTATTGCTGTTGAGTGAAGTTGTCCTTAATTGTTCTCTGCCTCTCCACCTAAGGTGAGCGTTCTGGCACAAAATGGCTGCCATGCATCACCAAGGTGGGTGCTACACACCCTCCACACTCATCACTGTAAAGCACTTTGAGTGTGAGAAAAGCGCTATATAAATGGAATTACTATTACTATTATTATTATTATTATTAGTCAATGTGTGATTTCAGCAAACATGTGCATGTTCCTGAAGCGCATGTTCCTCCCTCTGACTCAGTGCATGATCTCAGAGCTTCTGAAAGAGCAAGAGCGTTTTCCTCCGCCCGTACCTCAGCAAAACCGGGGGTTCCCGTCAGCACGGACCGCAGCGACAGGATCAGGTCCTCCTGGGTGATGCCGTGGGGGTCGTTCGGCGGCTGGAAACGTAGAGGACGATGGGAAAGGCTGCACTACAACCAACAATTTGATGCCAAAATCTCCACCGACGAGCCACTGCCCGATCAAGATCAGCGCAAGCACATATTCTCTCGTACCCTAAACACAAAATGCTTCAAGTAGTCCTCGCTGTCACAGAGAAAACACCAGCTAAGTTATGACAGCCATGGATACGTCTGCTGTAACTACCTTACTAAAGGCCAAAGAACAGCTTTGGTCCTGTTTGCAAAGGTAATTAGTATCCCTGACTTTCTTTTCTCCAAATTGGTCATATCCAGTAACCATTTACTTTCAATCCACAGTCTCGAAGCAGAACTGCACTGGGCAGTCATTCAGTTGAAGGATACACTTCATGCACAGATTGCGCACAAATTAAATGCCCTGCAGACTCCAACCTTACCTCCCAGGGTGGTATTATAAACCGCTTACCGGACTGAAGTCTATGGGGAAATAGCAGGATGTCACTTCAAACAGCTCCTCTGTGAATTTACCTGAAAAACATTGAGTGACAGTTTAGTTATATTCAGCATTCTTGTGAAGAATCTTGTCATTACACATGCACTGCACCTTGGCTGAAAAGATAGAGGGTTCCAGAATTATATGCACCCCTGACTGGCAATGCACATATATATATATATATATATACTTTTAAATAAACAATATAATTGAGAAACTCAAAATGCCAAGATGTGAAACATATTGTAGTTTATTAATGTTTCAATGGAACCAACCAAAATCATACATTTATTCAATAAAAAATACATTTCACCAAAATCAAGGTTTCATAATTACTGGCACCCCTGTTTTCGTACTTTGTGCAACCACCTCTGGCAAGGATACTAGCATGGAGTCTTTTCCTGTAATGTTCGACAAGAGATTTGGAGGGATTTTGGACCATTCCTCCATGCAGATCCTTTCAAGATCCCTTAACATTCTTGGGTTTGCGCTTATCAACTACCCTTTTCAGTTCAGCCCATTACAGGTAAAGACTCCATGCTCTATCCTTCCCAGAGGTGGTTGCACCAAGTACTAAACCAGAGGTGCCAATAGTTATGAAACCTTGATTTTGGTTAAAAATATTTTTTTTTTATAATAATTATTAAACTGATAAATGATTTTGGTTTGTTCCATTGAAACATTAATAAAGTACAGTATTACTTATTTTGAGTATATCAATATTGTTATTATTTTATTTTTTTACTTTTGTATTTTTAGTGCAATTCCAGTCAGGGGTGCCAATAATTTTGGAGTCGACTGTATGATCATGCATCAGGACCATTATAAAGGAAGGAAATCAATACTGTAATCCCTGAGAGAAATTCAAAGGCATTATTGTTATTCTCAGTGCTATTGCATTGTGCAATACCATCAGCTCTTATGACCAGATTGCTGTTTGGTGAAAACTGAAGAGTTTTTTTTTATTATTATTTATTTATTTTATTCTTTAATCCATCTTAAATGTATTTTTATCAAATGGATGGAAGGAAACACTTGCACACGTTTTTGGCGCGCTGACTAAATACACTGCTTAATATCAGGACATCTGCTGAAGAAGACTCATAAATTATATGAATTTGATTTCAGAAATTTATTTTACCTAGGCCAGCAGATGAAATAAGATCATAAATTGTTGCATTTGCTATTTTAAAAAGGAGAGATAAAACATCAGAACGGCTCAAGTGTGCGGTTTTGGTCTCCCGAGTGGCTCATCCGGTGTCATGACAAATCAGGTCCGGGGGTGCCTTTGGGATCCCACTTCGGCGTTTTCTGCACGTCATTTTGCATCACTTTAGGTAGCTTTTAAAATACCATTATGTGACCTTGCAACACATTTTATTATTAAATGAATGCATTGCCAGTGAAATGTCTTGTTGAGTGTTATGAGTGGACTAGCTAGCTGGCTAGCACATTAGATAAATAAATATATTGAAAGATTAAGCGATCGGTAACTCGCTATCTAGACTGGTAACTACCTAGTTAGCAAGTTACCAATCGCATAATGAACAGCAAGCTACAAACATAACATATGCATTTGCCTGCTTAGCTCGCTAACACGTATCTGAATTAACCAACAAATTAAACAAGACCTATTTTTATGCGTGTGTCTATTCTAACAATGGCAATTAATTAGCAGGCGTGGCTAGCTGGCTAGGTCTGCAAATGCACAGCTGAGCATTATATGCATTTATTTTGTCTGTAGCTAGGCAACAAGCTAGCTGTATATTTTAGCTGACCAATTTCCCAATAGTTTCAGTTACAGGCTAGCCAGCTGAGCGGGCAATGCATATATTACACAAAATGATGCGAATGATGCAAAATAACATGATTGTGAGCTGAAGGGAGATCCCAAAGGAACCCCAGGACTGTTTTTATAGGGGGGCCTCGATTTCTCATGAGACCGGAAAAGAACCTCCGAAAAATAACCTGGCGGTGGAGGTGGAGCCTCACCCAGCTCGTAGCCCTGGTGAACGATGTTGCCTGCGATCTGGAAGGCCAGGAGGAGGTTTCGAGGATCCCGTTCCCCATCCATTGCTTGGATGAAACCAAAAACAAAGTCGGCACCCAAACTCTTCAGTTCTGTAGGGAGTGAAAAAAAAAAAAAAAAGAGTACGTTGTGATCAAAGACTGAAGAACTGCTGAAGTTCCTTTCTTGTATTCCATCTCAACCTCTATATGTAAATGACACTGATGTACCCCTTTGTTAACGACAGAAAAACAGAAATCTGTGTCTAAGTTTTTATTTTATCTTTTTTTAAAAATTTCATTAAGCCAGGGAGATCAACTGCGAAATGCAAGGGATCTGTATAGCCAGTGATTCCTCTTAAAGTGATCCATCCATATCTACTGCATATCTGGCAGCAGAGTGATGGTTTGAGGCTCATTTAATACCTCAGACCCTTGATGACTTACAGCCATTTTACCAGCCATGTATTCCATACTATTCCAGCATAATGTGCAGCTAAATCTAGTCCCACCTGCCAATTCCCATAGAGATCCATTCAAATGCAGAGAAGTTATTGTAAAGGATGTGCGACCAAATATTAAAAATTATTACTTTATTCTGTTAAACTGTCCAATATTTTTTGATGCCCGGAATGGGGGTACTATGTACAAAAGGTTCTATAATTTCTATTAGATAAGATAAGAACACATGGGTGTCCTTTTAAGGTAGAATTTGATATCCTTTTAAGATAGGGGTACTTTTAAGGACAACATAACATCACTAAACAGCATAACACATTAAATCACCTACTTTCTTATCTGACACCCTTTCTATTTGGAGCAGTAATCTAGGCCGAGTACCTCAATTAGGTGTACAAAAGCACTCTACCCAGAATTCAAACCTACAATCTTCTAATTACATGTAAAGTTACACGTTAACGCCATTATGGCTACGTACACACTAGTCTCAGCCTCAGCCGCTCTGACGCACTTCGTACGTAGTCTGATGCATAGGCTTGCATAAGCTGGGTAGGACTGTGGGAAACTGACAGTCAGTACGCATTGGCTGGCAACACTGTCAATCACAGGAGTGAGTGCATATTTCCAGTACGACTCGATGGCATTGGTTTAATCAGTCCACCGGGAAACAAGTTGTGCTAACTAATCGGTAGCTAGCGAATGCTGCGAATCCATCAAGAACAATGAGTGTTTTGGACCAAGACTAAGAGTTTAACCCTGGACTGAAGAAAGTTTTTGAAGTTCACAACATTTCTTCAGTGTGATGGACTGTTTTACTGGAGATCGCCATGCCATTTGTGTTTTACTGGAGATCGCCATGCCATTTGTTTCACGCGGGTCTGTTCTTCTTGTAGCGCTGTTTCTGAATCGACCATAGACGGTCTGTGCTTGGTTATATTGCATGTCAATCAAATGCGGCATCTTGTCAAAGTGGACGGCTTTTTACCACGTGAGGCAAGTCTATGGACCAGACTTTGTGTTTATCACAAAAGTACGTACACACTGCCAGTTTTAGAGAGTGACTATCCTATTAACTGACGAAAGTGAATACGGTAGTCACTCCCTGTGAACTGTACATAATAACAGCAGAGCGGAGTGAACTCAGTATTTAGGTTTGTACGAGTAATAGAAGTCACTCTCCTCCCCCGATCTCGAGATGACAGTGAAAACACCTGCAACCATAGCAACGTTTACTTTGGAAAATTGGATCACAAATAATTAGCTAGGGATGAGTTTGTCTGACATATTATTGCAATGCAAATTTGTGCTATGCCTATGTAGTCTGCACGGAACATATAGTCTAGTTTCTATTGCCATATGTTCCATGATCGTGTTATCCCCGTACATTATTATATGCCATGTGTATGTGGAGTTCATTTTTGTGTTTTGTAGCTCCAGAATACAATTAATTGGTCACATTTTGTGGCCGTTTTCTTTGCAGGTAGCAAACTTTTCACTTGATCGCACCAGAGCTAGTTGCGGAATGTAGCTGGTTAGGTAAACTAAAATTTTTTCTATCAAATCCTAAAAATTTTGCAAGGTCATGCAGTTTCTTGTTTTTGTTATGAGCTGTTAGAAATAGCTGGTGTTGTTTGTTCACTCTGTCCCTCTTGTTCCTATTGGGAATGAATAAGGAGGAAGGAGGGAGCAGCGTAGGAGCGTGCGTAAAGTTAGAGCCGACATCACTTAACAACTAGTTGTCCAGTTCAGTTCTGGTACGCACTGCACAGACCAACCACAACCAAGTCAAATTTGGTAGTCAATACCTGAAATTTCATCTCTTTTATAACTGAACTGTGTGTGAACTTGTGAAGAGTGACAACCGTATTTAGCTGCAGCGTGTACGTAGCCTATGAGATCCTCAAAAACAGGAGTGTTGTCAGTTTGTAGGTTTACAGATCACCCTGCTGCCTTCTGTGGAGTATAATACAAAGCAGGGTTACTGAGTTAGCTGGATAACTGCACTGAGTAAAACCAGAAAACCTGCCAAATATGGAATATAGACTGAAGTAAAAAGTTCTGGATTTTACTCAGTGTAGTTATCTATCGAACTCAGTAACCCTGCTTTGTAGCATAACCCCGAGTCTGCCTCCACCCAACTCATCTCCATGCCTCCACCCAGACACCACCAAATCACCACCGCTCTTCTTACCTTCCTCCTGAGTCTCCATAAGATTGATCAGGATCGTGTAGACACATGCCCGCTCTTTCAGCATCAGGGACTATACAGCGAAAAAAGAAGCACACGGGGGCAGGCACACGCGCACACACACACACGCACACACACACACACATTAATGGACTCCTTCAATACAACCTGCAACTTGTGCACTGCCTTGTCCTGACCATGAACCTTTGTAAATAACTGTACAATAACCTGCACATTAAGAACCACGGAAGAACCGATCCACTGTAAATATAACTTTACTCTTATCCTCCCTATATATTTTACAATTCTGCCACTCTGTATGCAATGCTTATTAATGTCAAATGTGTTTTTATTTAATCTGCCAATAGGCTAATTATTTTGCAATCTACGAAGGGGCCAGCAAATAATTTAGTTCAACCGTGTTGTAGTTTTATTTACTCTTGATGATGCCCACAATGAAACATATGACATCATGATGGCAAATATCACTGTACAAATTAAACATTGATAGCTGCCTGACAATGCACATCAACAGTATGTTCTAAAAACTGAGGGGGAAAAAAAAAACATGTTAAATATATTAATTTCATTAGCATGCCAGTTATTGCTCGTTTTCACTATGCAGCCCATTAGCTGAGCTGCACAGTTAACACACTGTAGCGCTGCACAGCCGACAGAGGCAGGTCACAGGTGCCCGAGTCCCTACCCAGTGGTCCCCAACCCAGGTCCTGGAAATCTACCGTGCCCTAGGTTTTCCTTTCAACCCTAATTTGGCACACCTGATTCTACTAATTAGCAGCTCAATCTCTAGCTGTTGAGCGAGGCGTGCTTTGTTCGGGTTGGAGCGAGAACCTACAGGACGGTAGATCACCAGGAAGAGGGTTGGGGACCACTGCCCTATCCTATGATGAAACGGGGAGTAGCCTAGCTAACAAACCCCTGCTCCCAGGCCGATGCTATGGCCAGTTACACATCGCTTTGGCACTATCACAGTGGGGGCCACGCTCACCTGCACGTGGACATCCTGGAAGAGAGACTTCAAAATGGAGACAGACAAGCCAGGAAGAAACAGGCGGCATTTGGTCTAAAAACATGGATTTTGGCACAAAAGGACTCATAAGCATTATGGTGAGAGGGCAGACAGAGAGAATATTAAACCAACACAATAAACATCTCGCAGCGCATAATGGGTAGTGGTTATTTTTGTACACTGGAGTTGGAATGATAATATGAAAATATATTACAATAACAGCAACAATCTAATATTTCCATAATAATAATAAAAAATCCATCAAGAAGAATGTGTTCATTTAGTTTCTAATAATAGTGCAAAAAAAAGACTAAAAAACAAAGACATTCAATTATGAATTTTTCCTTCATTTTGCCATTTGGCAAAACAATTTTTCGATTTAAAAAATGAACCAATATTGTGTTCGTATAACAGATGAAGCAGTCCAGATAAAAAAAGAAATGCAGCAAAAGAGTAAATACACACACCATCCATGCTTCGTCAACACTTTGCATTTCAGGAAATAGTTGAGGGCAGATATGAACTGTTGATTCTTGTCTGTCATCTGGTACAATGCTTTCACTTATAAGGACTAAACACATTTCCCCCAGTCCATTCACAGTTGGATATGTGAACACACTAGCTGTGTATCACAATATAATTTAATTAATTGAGCATTTTTTTTATTTATTTTTTTATCTCCTTCAAAAAAAATTTTTTTTTATCACACTTATAATTACCCTGATCTCATTTTATACAGTCAATTCCTATTGCATATTTGCCATTACATTATATACTTGCCCATCTCTGAAAGACTTTTCGGGTAATTAAAGTTTTCATTTTCTGGTAATTTAGCTCATTTCATTTGTCTGTGTAATTCCACAAATTCACCAGGCTCTCTTGCCTCTTCTACGTAGTTTACGGAATGTCGGGACTTACCAGGGCCTTGATCCCTTGCAAGACGTACGGCGTGATGGCATAATGGTCCTTCAATCGGTTTTCATAAAAGGCTACCAGGACCTCCACTGTGTACAAGAAGGAAAACAGGAAATGAGAGCGCTACCCCTAAGGAAGAGGTCTGGAAGCACGCTCGCCGTAATGCCGTACAGTCTCATAGGGAGTACAGCCACAACAAGAAGACAATGGAAACTCTACAGGGCAGAATTTTTACGGTCGCCTTCATTTCAACCTGAAGTCGAAGGAACAATTAAAACCCTGTCACTGCTCGACACTGTGCCAAACACAAAATGTTTCATCTTCACACTCAATTCAAATAACAGTAACACAAGGGGGGAAAGGTGAGCAAACGGGTGAAGGTCATGCTAATGACTCCTCTGGAGACTGTGATAAAGCCGGCAGGCGTCTTACACCAACTGCGGCCTCACCTTCCGGCTTCGAGAGGCTGGTATAGCACTCCTGCAGGACCAACGACAGGAGTTGGACACCTCGGCCTCTTGTTTGGGTCTGTGAGCTTGTCAGACTCAACCTGCACAACGAGAATGCATTTACGTTACGTTACATCGCTGGCATTTAGCAGATGCTCTTACCCACAGCGACACAACTTCCTGCACTTTTACACAGAATCCATTCCTCCAGCTAGATATTTACTGAGGCAATTCAGGTTAAGTGCCTTGCTCAAGGTTACGACGGCCTTATACTACGTGAGAATCGAACCTGCGACCTTTAGACATTCCGCAGTGCGGACTCATGACGTTTGACATAAGAGGATAGCCGATTGTGTTAACATTAAAGACGATTGCATAACAACTTCTAGTACTGTTACTGGCTGCAATTGGGTTAATTATCCTTTTCTGCGGTTACCACAGCTCTCGTTAACCTAAGAATGCCACTTATGTACTTTGTTTCGCGAGCTGTTCGGGATTAGAGTGTGGCCTAAATGCGTTTCAGTTGATAAACCAGAGAAGCCAGCATGTGGATTGCTCTGCTGAGATTTAGTGGACCTACAGTATGCGGTCCAGCTAATAGGATTTGCAGAAAAAATGGGAAAAGTCATAAAGATGGTCAGCGAACCTTCAGCGGATCTGTACAGCACACTGCCCTAAATCAGGGGTGCCCAATCTCAGTCCTGGAGGAACCCTGTGTATGTTGGTTTTGTTTAAACCACAATTGCAATCCCAGAAGTTTAACCAGCCATCAATTTTTCTTAATTAGGTGCTTTTCATGTTTTGAGGGATTATTTACCCTCGTAATCCACGTCATGTCACAAATAACTGCATGCCATGAAGAATAAAAGTCCCATGATCACATCATGTCCTGCCCCAAATCGTGACCACAATGGAACGACAGCACCAATGTCTGTCTTGTGATGGGCTGATATTCCATTTCAAACAAACATGGGGATATGGCCTTTTACTGTAAGGTTAGATTGAACCAAAACCACGAACAGGTTTATTCATAGATTCCAAACCTCCTAAAGACTCATTCTCATCAATACCCATGACACTGAGGCAATACACTGAACTTCCAATTACTCTGAGAACCCCCAACCCCTACCCCATGGATGCCACCTCCAGAAAATAGCTTGCCAGCTTAACAATAACTGCCTAAATAAAACTGAGAGATGTTGACTTTCTGCAGTGCAGTCAACAAAAATGCATTTCAAAAACTGATTTCTCATTCCATATGTAAAGTATGCTAACATGACTTCAACCTGCATACTTCATAATTCATGGAAAATAAAATTACTTCATATTCCAATCGTTTGAATGGATATCCACGTGGGTGGAGAATTTTTAATTGTCTGTGGAATTATAAATAACAATTATGACAATAATACTTTACCCCAATGCTTCAACCAACTCTAATACTGTGAACTGTCCAGTTTTCACTCCTGGATGGAAAAGAAAAAAATAGTCAGACAGGACACTCCAGGCAATTTCCACTTTTCTCCTGTAGATGTGGTTGAGTGTTTCTTACAATAGCAGCTAAATAAATACCTGTCGGGTTTGTGGATGTAACGCACCTGTTTGATTTGTAGCGCAAGTTAGCTTGTATCTCTTTTGAAAATACCGTATAGTCCAATGGCGCATTTAATTATGTATTGACAACGTGCGGACTGGGAAAAATATCGCTGAGTGAAATTTGCATTTGCAGAAAAAAAAGCTAATGCAAAAAACAAAAAACAAAAAACAAAAAACAAAAAAACATCATCAACATCGGCACCAATGCACTTAACTATACAAGGCAGGATATACTATTACAATGAATATACTCCCCAGATTTAACTTTGTATTTTCTATGTTACTGCTTTCCCCTTACAAAACATTATTTAATGAAGTAAATTCTGCAATCGCCGATTTCTTTGGAATAAGAAATGACCAAGAATAAAAATAGTAGTTAAATAACTAAGAAAAATGGGGGACTAGCTCTTCCTGACTTTAAATGATATTTTTGTGCATTTCAAATAAACTCTTTGAGGACCTGGTTGGAAACTGATTCTAGGGTGGCCTCGCAAAGTCTGGGGCTGCATTCGGATCCAAATTTTATGCTTTCTGCCCGCCGTGCCTTCCCTTGCTTCGAGGGGGGAATCCCCAAAATGCCAGGATGAAATATGGCAGCCACACCAAGTGCCATTTTTTACAATTTAAGAAAGGGGAGGGAGTCATTATATTTATTCACTCCCTTGCGAATCCTCCCTTCCACCAAGGGTGGAATCCTACAATGCAGTGCTCCACACAGAAAAAGTGGGCAGTCATGTTTCAACCCCATTGGGTAGGACTTCCTATATCGGTTGCGAGGGCCTGTCAGTTCTGTTTTGGTTTGTTCCTCAGCTATCCTCCCTTGCAGAGAGCCTGTTAAGTTTGCTTGCTGCACGTCACAAATTGTGTGTTACAAAACAGCTCACTCAAGAGATGAGAGCAAAGGAAGGAAATGTGTTAAATTGAAATCAGTCTGGAAGTTTTAATTGTGCACTTTCAGCACCTACAGGATGTTCTGTTTAGAGGGATTCCTAAGGGTCAGTCTAAAATAAGATTGAATAATCCCATTGTATTTAACCCTCTGAATATCTCGCAGGAGGTGGACAAATACTCAGTGGATCCCTTCAATTTTCTGAACAATCTCTGATATGGAACAATCAAAAAACTCTTTACAAGTAAAACATGGTGAGAGAGAGATGAGAGATGTATCTATATAGAGAGATGTATCTATATATTGAAAGACGTGTTTAATGAGGTGGGACTCACTACCAGAAACTACAGTGTCCTCCACTATTATTGGCACCCCTGGTAAAGATGAGTAAAAAGGGTTATAAAAAATTCACCGTTTGGTGAATTAGCTTAATCTCACACTGAAAAAAATGAGAAAAAATCCAACCTTTAATTGAAGTAAATTTACTATGAGAAAAAAAAATCCCTCATTAAGAAATAAATATTTTTAACAAAACTAACATGTGCCACAATTATTGGCACCCCTGCATTTATATATAAACATTGAACAAAAAGTTCGGAAATTTGTGTTTGGTAGATTATTTCTCTGTTGTAACAATGCTTCTTGGCAATAAATTTTATACTGTTGGAAAGCCTGTTTATTTCCCTTTTAAATGGTGCCCCATTTGTAAGGAACGTGCATTTGTGGGATGAGCAGCACAGCTGAGTATGTGGGTTGCGCCCATGAAAAATTTGCCAAATCTTCTCTGCCAATGCCAAACAGCTTATTCTGCTGTTGTTATTGACTCTTGTTTTGAGCTTCCGGTACCCCCAGGTGCTGACAATCAGGTGCCTGATTGGCACCTGATTGGCAGCACCTGTGAGCATGGGCCCTGCTACAGTGGTCAATTGGTGTCTGCTCCAAGAATCGGCATGTCACGTTTGTCTGATCTCGATAAGGCCCGTGCGATAGGGCAACTTCAAGCTGGTGTTCCGCAAAAGCAAGTTGCGGCATTATTTGGAGTGAGCCCTAGTACCATCTCCAAACTGAAGGCCAAGTTCCATGAAACGGGGGATGTCAGAGACAGACCGCGAAGTGGGCGTCCCAAGAAGACGACACCCCAAGAAGACCAGTTCCTCACCCTTTCAGCACTTAGGAACCATAGGCTGTCTTCTACAGATTTGCAGTCAAGGTTTGCAGGACGATATGGCACACGGCTCTCGGCCCAGACAATCCGGAACAGACTGCACACAGCCAATCTCCGGGCTCATAGGGCTGCCAGGAGGCCTACCGTGACTGCCCTTCACCGTCAGGCCCGTTTGCACTGGTGTCGGCAACACCTGCACTGGAACCTGAACATGTGGAGGAACGTTATGTTCAGCGATGAGTCCAGATTCTGCCTACGGAAGTTGGATCGTAGGGTCAAAGTGTGGAGAAGACGGGGAGAACGCTATGCTGATTGCTGCACCGATAGTAAGAGTAACACCTTTTGGTGGAGGCAGTGTGATGGTGTGGGGCGGCATCTCCATCACTGGAAAAACGAGGCTTGTCATCATTGGAGCAAATCTCAATGCAGAGAGATATCAAGATGAGATTCTGCAACCAGTGGCAATCCCATATCTCCACAGTCTGGGACCGAACTCCATCCTCCAAGATGACAACGCTCGCCCCCACAGAGCGGGGTTTATCAGAGACTACCTCCAGAATTTGGGAGTAGAGAGAATGGAATGGCCTGCCAACAGTCCTGACCTCAACCCAATTGAACACTTGTGGGATCAGCTTGGGCGTGCTGTTCGTGCTAGAGTGACCAACACAACCACGTTGGCTGACTTGCGACAAATCCTGGTTGAGGAGTGGAATGCCATCCCACAGCAGTGTGTGACCACGCTGGTGACCAGCATGAGGAGGAGGTGCCAGGCTGTTGTGGCTGTGTATGATTCTTCCACACGCTACTGAGGCTCCTGACTGTTTGTTAAATTAATAAATTGTAAAATTGCCAATATGTCTTGTTTCTTCCTTGTTACTGATAGACTTCAATCATCCAATCCACCAAACAACACCAAACAAGAGTCACTAGCAACAGCAGAATAAGCTGTTTGGCATTGGCAGAGAAGATTTGGCAAATTTTACATGGGCGCAACCCACATACTCAGCTGTGCTGCTCATCCCACAAATGCATGTTCCTTACAAATGGGGCACCATTTAAAAGGGAAATAAACAGGCTTTCCAACATTATAAAATGTATTGCCAAGAAGCATTGTTACAACAGAGAAATAATCTACCAAACACAAATTTCCAAACTTTTTGTTCGATGTTCAGAATAAAGTAATAATTTTAAATATTTGGTCACATATCCTTTGCATGCCATGACGTCATGATGTCTATGACCCAACAACATCACATGACGTGATGTTTTGGGGCTCGTTTGTTACCTTAGACCAGGGGTAGGCAACCCTGGTCCTAGAGAGCCGCAGGGTCTGCTGGTTTTTGTTGTTACTCACCACTTAATTGATCAATTAAAGCAGTTGATTACACAGTTAACTCACCTCACCTGGTTTCTTTGGTCTAATTAGTTGCTGTGTTTAAGGTGAAAACAAAAACCAGCAGACTCTGCGGCTCTCTAGGACCAGGGTTGCCTACCCCTGCCTTAGACCCTTGATGACTTACAGCCATTTCGCCAGGCATGTGTTCCATACTGTACCAGTGTAATTTACAGCTGAATCTAGTCTCATCCCCCAATTCTCATAGAGATCAATTCAAATGCAGAGAGGTTATAGTATCGCTTGTAACAGTACCTGAAAATAAGATATTGAGTCTTTTGATGTTGATCGGTCACAAACTTCAGAAAGTAACAGCATGCAAAGGATATGCAACCAAATATGAAATATGATATGTTAAAAATAAGTTAAAGCAAAAAGTATGAATACTTATGGTAAATGAGAAATTTCTGTTTTTGATTTTTAATAAATTTGCTAAAATTTCTAAAAACATGTTTTCACTTTGTCATTATGGGTTATTGAGTGTAGATTGATTAGGGGGAAAAAATTATTGAATCCATTTTAAGAGGAGCCTGAAACATAACAAAATGTGGAAAACTTGAAAGGGTCTGAAAACTTTCCGTATGCACTGTATAACTACCTATATGCATAACCTCTTGTAGTGTCCATGTTTTTAAGGCCTGGCTATTGTACATAGTTCTCTATAGCTTTGTAAATTTACTTTTTCTGACAGTAAAAATGTTGATTAAAAAAAATTATCAGCACATAGAAAAGGGACAGTGTGTATTATAACTAACATCCCTCCATAAGTAGTTTTCCGACTACCATGTTAGAGTTTGACAGGGGGCAGTCGATGTTGACTTCAGAGGTCCAGAGTCCAGGTGACAGTAGTTAACATATATATAACCAATTAAGGCAGGTAGTTGGAACACTGCACACATACTGTCACATACCCAAAACTCTCCTCAGTTTTAGGAATAACGTCAGCTAGCTAGCTTGTCAAGTTTAGCTACTTAGCTACCCAGCAGGCCGATTAACCACGTCCGAGTACTTAGCAAGCGCGCTAACATAGTGTAAACTTCTTGATGATGATATCGTGAGCAAATTAACTACGTTAGTTTTCTTTTACAGTTTAAAGTCACTGCATGAATCCAGATAGTGCTATCGCTGTTCATTCGTTAGCTACCTGGCTTAGTTAGCTAGCACTAAGGTTACATCATGGAGATCCAAGCCTGAGCATCCTATGAGCATGTCGCACGTATTTAACTTTTAACAAAGCTCCCTGGAGATGGTGTGTACTGAAATATCGAAATGTGTAACATAGCTTAACTACCTGTTGCCGTTTCCGAGGCCTTGCTGTCCTGTTGTCCAGAAACGAATTCTTCTACCAAGCCCAAGAGCACACCGTTCGCGGCCATCGTGGGCTGCCTTGTTTCAAACTGATCTACGCATGCTCATAAAGCGGAAGTTTCGCTGAGGACCGACGGTCGCAGATATAGATAGGCTATATAATGATAAAATTGTTTATATATTTCATTTTATTTTATTTTAACTGAGTACAAAATGGTCGCGCACATATTGCTAAATTTTCCTAAAACCTTTACGTAAGCTAAGGGAAGCTATAGATTTCGGTCCAATATAGCTATTCAGCCCCCTTGCTTTTGGCTAGTTTCATGTCAGCTCGATCCAGTAATTCTACATCTATGATCATATGAGTACTGCGTTGACACATGTGATGTTTTTCGCACCATAGACAATTCGTACTGGATTCTGATTGGTTTATAAATCCCTGCCTCGTGTATACAGCAAATTAGGATGACTGCTCCTTGGGACTAAGCAAACTTAATATGGGATTTTTTATGAATAGTCTGGGAAGATATTTAATAAACGCTAAATTCAGTCATTGACTACTAAATTATATTTTTTCCCACGAACATTACCTTCCTTATTTTAATTGGGCCATCATGTGGCACCATACATACATATTCATACTGAGTAAAAAGCTTGCATTGATCCTCTTCATATGATCTGATTCTTAACATTTAGCATTTAGTAAGCAGAGGTGGAAATCCAGGGGACATAAAGTAAAAGTCCTACCATGTGTTTCTTTCACCCATAGACTCATCCAGCTGATTTCACTAATTAGTTACCTCCTTGTTGAAGAATTATGTTAATTAGCAAATCCAGGTGATTTGAGCAAAATCCTGGGGAGGACTTTTACTTTATGTCCCCTGTAAGTATGCAAAGCTTGGTTCGTCCCTCATTTGTTATAAAATGAGATCATACTATGCATATTTAAGCTACGTGTGATATTGTCTGCCTAACACTGTGGGTAGGCCGACTGACTAACAATTCCAGCTGCGCACCGCTGGTCCAACTTTGCTGGAAAATAAACGTACTTTTTCCTGTGTGCATTTAGATCTAACTGCACATATTCACTTTTACGCACGTTTCATTATGATCAAACGATTTGATGAACGCTGGCAAATGCCATCCAATCTGCCAAAAACTGAAGGATCAGTGGGTTGTCGGACAATATGGGTTTCCTAACCAAACTACACACCAACCATGCCTTTATAATATCGGTAACAGTGCATGCGCATCTGATTTCAATGTCCTCTCGGTCCTCTCATTTACGGATCGTGGCCATTGTGCTCCCGTTTTGGACCCGCATTATAGGAATTCGCAATTACTCAAATGTATCTCTCATAATAACGCCCTTAGACAAATAGAGTGGAAGGCTATAGTCTATTTATGGAACCTGTAAGCAGTAGCTACATCATTATTTTAATCACAACCAGATAGCCTACATACAGAAACATTTATTATTTCTGTTTCTAGTGTTTAGTTATTGCCTTGCATTCGAGGTAATGACCCTGATCTTCATTGTCCTTATTTTGTTTTAGTGTTTACTAATCTTGAGTGGGTTCTAGGGGGCACTGTTCACCAGAACAGTAGTATCTTGTAAATAAGTCACGTGATCTGGTGACTGCCAAACGGTTTTTTTTTAGTTGGTCACGTGACGTAATTTAATACTGGTCCATGTACCCGCGCAGGCGTGCGAATTAGTTTTCCACCAGGAAGGGAAAGGGATTTAAACCTTTGGAGAAAAGCAGAGGAAGATCAAGAGATGTTGGAAATTTCTCCAAGGGCCAAAAGGTGTTTACGATGAGACATTGTATGGGGGAAGATATTTATATAAAACGTGGCTTGGATAGGATTCTTTTACGTTAGCACGAGCTGTAAAGGTGCCAGAGAAAGTTGGCTAGCTATCTAGACATGCTGTAGCTAGAAATATAGCTAGCTAGCTAGCTAACGTTACCTATCCCGAAATAGCTGAGATCAACAAACCAGACAAGCAGAACAGAATGTAGGGATAACTTGCTTGCGCTTTCGTCTGATGCTCAAAGAAACCAGTGCTCGCTAGCTAGTCAGTGCTGGTCGTAAAATTATGAAGAATAAAGTTGGGTAACGAACGTTGCCAAACGAGCTATAGCTAGTAACGTTATAGTTTGAGAATTTTTGTCACGTGGACATTTCTTGGAACACTTTAAAAAAACACAACACGTTTAGTTAGCTAGTCAGTCAAAAGTATGATGACTTCCAAGCAAAACGACAGGCTCAGCTTTATGAACTTAATCAGCTAACGTTGCTTTTTGGAATTGTGGCGAATCTTGATCAATGTTACCTTTGCAAGCAAACGTGCGAAAACCTAAGACTATTGAACGCGTCTGTGTTTTTTTCTGTTTGGTGTTCACAGGGCTGTGTCGAGGTGGATGCAGTCAACCGCACGTTGATAGTTTTGATTGCAAAACTTCCTCCTTTGCCGTATTTTTTCCCCATTTGGAGCTTTCCGTAAGCTAATGGGGACACGATAAAAACAAACTGACTGGCACCATGGGAGGATGTGTTGGAAGAGAGGGTGGGGACGGACAGGGCCAGGGATCGTCCAGGAACGGCGGAAGAACCCACAGAAAACGGGGAGGTAAGGAAAAGCTAAAGGTACTACAGCGACGGTAAATCATTGTTAAATTACTCGATTTACTTTGCGGAAGCAGAGTGTGGATTGCGCGTTTACGTTAACTGGTATATTGCTAACAACGTCGGGCAACTTAATACTGTCCGAATGGTAGCTAGTTAACTATAATTAAAGGACATTGAGGAAATGGACAATGTGTTTACCCCCTGGTGTGCTCCACCAAACCATTTGCTTATCCACGCTTCCTGTTATCTGTGCTTGTTAACAACACTCTTGTCAACCCTTTCACTACCAAGTCGGAACAGATTGATTGCCAGCTAACTCAACAGTAGCTATTTTTAATTTCTAACTTGGTTTTGCCTGCCTGATTTCCTTCTCTAGTTTCCTCGTTGCTTTGCTAGCTAAATGAATGGGCTTATTCACATAGATCGTTTTTTAACCTCATGTCCTTTTATTAGCTGAGCATATTATTTCATTCGCCTGTATATTTAACTAGCCATGCGAGTGTAGTATTTGGGCCCACTTATGGTGTTGACGTCCTGATTCGAGAGAGCCTCCGTGAAGTAAAGTACTGAAAATCAGTTTGATTTAACAGCTTACAAAAGGAAACTGGTGGCAGCAGCATTCAGAAAGTTTGTCTGTCTGTGGGTGGGTGGGTTCTGCTAACACCTGACAATGGCACTTCTCACATTAGCAGTTGAGTTTTCAAGTAATTCATCCCTTAATCTGTCATTATAACATAATTAAATGATTAATACCTCCTTAAACCCACCCCCTTGTCCCAAATCCAAAACCTTAACTGCTACTCAACCACGGTCTCCTTTTCATGTTTTTGATTACTCTGACCCTCCTGAAGGAAGGTAAATTCTGCAGCCCTGAATGGTTCAAAGTGAAATGTTCTTATGGAGTTGCACAAAAGGAACTAAGGAAATAAGACTTGTTCAACTGCGCAGGGCCCAGAAGAGGATGAAACATGCAAGACTTCCTTTACTGTGGGTCAACATTGAGTAATGTCTTGTGTTAATACAGTCAGGCCTTTTTTTTCTTACTCTTGACCTTTCTGGATTCCTGAGAACATTGTGTTTGTTATTGATATGTTCATGCGGCACTGTTCTTTGAAGGTACAGTGGGAAATTGCTGTGGTACAACCACCCAGAGGTCATCATGCCCTGTGACAGGCAAACGGAAGCTTATGCTTCCATTTTTTATTTTTGATTCCTGGCTTTAAAATGGATTGGCAGAATCAGGATTGCTGCAAAAGCACTTGGTGTCATTGCATGTATAGGCTTTGGGTGGGAAACAAACAATACAGTTGGCATGTACAGCTGATGATGACTAATGCTTTCTGATTATTTTTGATGCTTTCTTTAGCCCACACACACACACACACACACACACACACACACACACACACACACACATATATATATATATATATAAATCAAAGGGACAACATTTATGTAAAGGGTGTTTTCTTGTATGCAGAGAAATTGTCACACTCACACACTCATTAAGAGCTACCCTAACAGGAATAGACCAAAATAACATCCAGTGGCAGCAATAGGACTGGGTGCTGAAATGGGGAAGATGAGTGCAACACTGAAGCTTGGTTTGAGCGATTTGATTGACAGCATTGAGGAATAGTACTTAAAGCACAACTGAACTTTGGTAGAACTTTGGGTTGTATAGTTACGAGGACTGGTTATTGTTTGTATTGACAGAATCCGCTTCGTTCACGTTCGTATACATGCTAGAAGTGTCATTTTGAGACAGTTTTAGCTGCCCCATAGAAGTGAATGGAGAGCGACAAATACCCTATTCTGGATTATCACCCCAGGGGAGCACAGAGCAACTAACGAACATATTTCGCCACCATTTTGACTCGTATCATGGCCAGGTAACTACACAACCCAAAGTTCTACCAAAGTTCAGTTGTGCGTTAAGGAACTTGGCATTGCCTGTAGGTTGCATGTTTATTCCGAAGTCAGCCATTGAGCTGGGTACTTGCTTCAGTAAATATCCAGCTGATGGACAGTTATATAAAATGTCACATTAAGTTGGCTTGGATAAGACCACATCCATAGCAAATTATAGTAATGCTAATTAGAATAACATTGGCTGTGCTCTGAGACCCGAGCTTAACAGTTTTCACTTTGCAGAAACCTTGTGTTTGACTTGCTCCCTATATTTATTCATGTTCAGCGAAGTTCTGTTTGCTTCAGCTCTTTCTGCACGTTGTTGGAAGTACAGTACATTTGTTTCAAAGAGTCTTTGGGCAATTGGGCTGAATCATCGTCATTTCACCCGCGGTTATTTCACAACTTGTTTTGTTGAAGAGAAGTGATTTGTCCCCCGATGTTAAACGAGTGTGTGAAAATGGCTGATTTCGGGCAGTCCTCTGTGGCTTCCTTCCCTGTTACAGCACGCATCTCCCCTCTGATTCACGTGCGTTCGTCGTCCTCGTTGCAGTTCGCTAACTGGGGGGGCGGGGAGCATCTTTGGCAGCAGCGCCGCTTGAGGAGCATGTGCGTTCTGGGCCGTCCGTGTTGGGTTTTTCGTAGTCGGCTGGTGGACAGCCACACTCTGCACCTGCAGCTGTAGGTAGACCCGCCACCCCTTTATTTATTTAGCCTTGATTGAGATTATCTGTCGTTCATGGGAGAGCGTCCGCGGAAAAACTGGAGGTGGAAAACTCTTATTTGCTCTCTGATACAAGGCTCGAAATGGATTCTGCACGCATATCAGATTTAAAAGGATATAGCCTACTGTTACTCTGACAAGGTAAAAGGTAAAAATGCACGTAAACAATCATATTTTATTAGTTGATACCTTATCTATAGGGCGGAGAATTATTGGCTTGCATTTTTAGATATTGTCCAGCTTGCACAGTTGTGTATTTATAGCAGTTGTGCAGGTGTACTTTGCTCGAGGTTGCGACGGTGAGCGGGACTTGCTCATTCCCGTCACTCCAGCTCCCAAATTAGTGTCTGTTTCCTGGGATTTGGGCCTCATCTTTCTGGGTGGCAGCCCTTTGTCTTCAGAGAGTGGCAGTGTGCAACAGTTAGATCTCTCTCCCGGCTATGCGTTAAGTCTTACTGCATCGCTTGCCAGGCACTACCAGATCTCCCAGGCCTTTATTGCAGCCTGGTTGCAGAGCCGAATTATACCGCTCTCTCCGTTACCTCGTAGCCCCTCCCCCTGTTTACCGTAACAAGATTATGGCAATCTGTAAAGGACAAAATGGCTGTGTGATGAGACGAGGTTTAAAGATGGTGAGACTCATCATTGCTTGGTAAAGCCTGAGGTCAGTGCTAGCGCTGACATTCGTATCGATGCTTTTACCGCTCGACGTGACGTACGTATAGCACTCCGTGGCGTCTTTCATCCTGGAAAAGCTTAGAAATGTTTTATTCACTGCCTTGCATGGGCTGACCTTGGAATGTAGGCTGTCTCTCTGGAATCCTCAGTTCTATTAGCAAGCAGCTGTTTGCTCTTCACCGCATCGGGCCAGCGCGCATCCAAAATCGGGGTTAGTTGATAGCTGTTCAAAAATAGCCTAACTTTTGGATCTCACGGCGACCTTTGGTCAAGCGGCACAGCGCTGCGCCATATCTTTCGCCGCCGAGATGCACAGACTGTGTACTTTGGCAAAATTAACGACGACGTCATTTCCAGTGCCAAGTATTTTAAATTTGGGTTGGGTGAATGGTTCGGCAGCTACGTCACGCTGTCCTGCACATGCACTGAATTGTCATTTGCAGTTTTTGTTCTATGGTATTGGACTGGATAAGGTTGAGTTCACACAGTAGAATTTAAAGGCAGTTTTGGGACAAATCTGTGGGCTCAAGGATGTGCTGTCTGGCTGGATCGCTGTTTCAGCAAAAGCTGTTTGATTTACAGGGTGGGCCCAAGGCAGTCTAATGGAAAAACCCATTTTCTTGCACTTTTTTTGTGGTGATCTGAGGGGTGTGATGTCACTTGGCCAGCTGTAGTTGGGCGCAGAAGGTTTGACTTGAGTAAGCCGCAGGAATTCCTGAGACTTTTCTTCATGCATTCCTAACAATGTGACACCATCTTCTTTGATCAAGCCATGTTTTTAATGCATTATGTAGTCCTCTGAAGCTTTAAAATATCATGAGCTTGATGATTTACTTCTCCAATCACGTCAAGCTGGCTGTAAAATGTTTTTATAGCTCAGTGTGATCCCTAATGACACATGTTCTCACAGTTCTTGTCATTTTTAAACCTCACGCCATTTTGTGGGAAATAAAGTATCCTACGGATGGAGGTAACGTGACTGTGTTGCGGTGAGTGTCTTTGCATTTATTTTTTTCTTGTTTTTGTAAATAAGTCACTGTATTGGACAATGAGGCACACCAGTTGGGAGGGATTTGGAATGTCTTTGTCATTGGTTAAACATGTAGGCTTAAGTGCTTTGAACAAGAATGTGTCGGGAATTGTGCACATACCTGCGCTCAATGCACCTTTTGTTTTCTTCCGAGACATGTTTTGTCTCATCGCTGCTTAGGGCAGTCATGCCACTCACAAGGAATTTTAAAAAAACGGGTGACAATGCTGCAATGGAATATGAATATGAAAACACCATTAGCCACGTTTGTCAGGAACCAGCCAGTGGGGAGTATGGATTTTAGCATTGCCTCTGTACGTGCTGCTTTTGGTTTCAACTTTCAACTGGAATGATTTTTTCCGGTGTCTAATGTGCTTTTAATTGCACTGTAGTCTGCAAAGGGGACTATATAGAGGAGCCTACGTCCGCTCAATTGACTTATTGACTTTTTGGTTGATTGAGCGACTGGAAAATCGCACACAAGTGAAAGTGCGCATACCAGCTGAGTGAAATTTAACAATTGTTTGTGGGAAACAAAGGATTAAACGAGTGAATCTGGGGATATATACTATTGTGTGCTGGACTACAATAGTGTTGTTGTGCTTGACTGCACCTGCTCCTGTGTTGCAGCAGGTAGGGTAGCCTACATATCCCACCATGCCCCAAATTCAAAAGCCTTTTAATTTAATTGAGGATGGACTGAGAGATTGTATACATTAATTTAATCACAGGCACAGTCGGTACTTCTCCAGGGCCTTTGGATGGAGCTGGATCTCCTGTCGGCGTTACTTTTAATGCGCGAGGAAGTGCAGCACTCTTCTTCTGTGGTACCGCACGTGCATGTTAAGTGGAGTCACTGCCTGGAAACACAGGCTTCTATTCCGAGAAGGCTTGGCGCGGCTCTTCCTCCCCGTCCGATGAGAATTGAATCAAAGGAAGTAAACGGAAGCGCTGGGCAGAGGGGCCGCTAGTCTGTCAGCACACGTCTGTGTGTCCATACAGCTAGGGCATGGATCAGCTCTTACAAAGGCTTTTCTAAAACTGCAGGTCTGGACCCACTGGTGGAGCACACCAGGAGGACATACGACGAAGCAGGCTTTACTGAGTTAGCTGCATATGTGCACCGAGTAAAACCCGGAACAGCTCTTTTTACTTCAGTCCATGCTCCAGATTTGGGAAGGTTCCGGGTTTTCCTCAGTGCAGTTATCCAGCTAACTCAGAAATCCTGCTTTGTAGTATACCTCCCAGGGGTGGAGGTTGCTCACGGTATACCGACAACAAAAATAAATTATTGTACCCTCTAAAAGATTAGTATTGGTTATTAAGTACTCTTGATGAGAGGTTGCTGAAATTTTACAAGATCATTTGCATTGTCTTGTATAATAAGGAATTCTCTTCAGTAAGAGTAATTTGTTTAAAACCATTTTGATTAACAAATGCTCATTCTTGTTTGAATTGGTCAATGGCTGTAGGCTATATTTGTCTTTTGGCAGTTTTTTAGAATAGCATGCTGCATATCTTTGCACTGACAGGCTTTTTGCCCTAAATTAAAATAGTAATTAGCAGCTCAATGAAATCGCTAGCTGTTGAATGAGGTGTGCTTTGTTAGGGTTGGAGTGAAGATCTCCAAGAAGGGGGTTGGGGAGCAGACATGGGTTCAAATAGTATTTGTTTTGGATTCACATTCTTTTCTGCATTTGACTAAGCTTGCCTGGTGTATTGGAACAAATTAATAATCCTAAAAGTGTAAATCCTGCCCATCTGCTCCTCCTAGCAGGCTCAAATGCACCAGGCAAGATCAATAGAGCACAGAAAAGTATTTGAATCCAAAACAAATGCTATTTGAACCCAGTGTCTGGTTGGTGTTTAAATGGCTTAGTGTGAAAAGCCTAGCATAGCTAATTCTGTTGTGCTAGCATATTACTGACTTGCACGCTGTGTATTTGCTTCGTTTATTTAAATTCCAAGCAACTGAGGATTTCGTACGCTCTTTTTGGACCGAGTCTATGACTTTGGCCCGTTTGGAATTGCTGTCGACCAAATGGAGCTCGGCGATTCCATTTTTAAAGGGCTGCAACGATTTTGCGCGGCAGTAATACCGCGCAGCAAAATTCTGGAACGAAATTATGCTCGGGAGCCGCGGAACATGTGGCACACGACTGGACGCCTGTCATTTTGGGCCTTTCAAAGCACTCGCTCCAATATGCGGCAGCGAAGGAACAAAAGGTACACGCGGCGAGCTTTATGCCCCACGGGACCGGGATCTTGAATAAAGACGCTAATGATGCGGAGCTGTGCCTTTTGTGATGTATAATGACAACGTGTAACGGGGAAGAACCAGCAACACTGTCAGTCTGTCGCCCACCACACACTCACCCCCTCTTTCATTGTTCCTCTCTTTCTTTTTCTCCCTCCCCGTAAGGTGCGTGCCGGGGCGGAAGCTGACTAAATCGTAAATCCCGCTCTCTCCGTTGTCCCGATTGCACCGTGTAATCCCAGGCGCTATTAATAATTTGTTTGGATGAAAGGCGACCTTTTAAATACTTGGCAAAGTGGCATAGGCGCCTCTCCCCGCCATCTCGGGGTGTGGGGGCAGGGGGGTGTGGCGGTATCGTAGCACCGAGGTGAGGAGTCGATTCCTGACGCGCGTGCCCCCCCCCCCCCCCCCTTCTCGTTTTATATTTGTGTACAGGGTAGTTGACGTTGACCTTGAGTGTTCGCAGTTCCTAAAATGCCTTGTGGCGGGGGTCCTACAGCAAAAGCAACAGCTCCTTCATGGGGGAATTAAGTGCAGAAAACGGCCGTACCTCAGGCAGAATTAATTTAGCGTCACTGTACTTCACTAAGCACGCAGTGGTCCCGTTTCACACGGAGCCGGACGGGTCCCTTGTGAGCGCTGCTCCTCGGAGTGGAACGCCCTCTCCGGCTGCTGCCCACAGGAACCAGGAGGGCATGCCCTGCTACCCACGCTGGACTGGGGGAAGAGTTTCATGCGCTTCACAGTTCACATGGAGTTTCAGGGCTTCCGCGATGTCCTGCTGGGAGGAAGATGGGCAGACGCTCTCTAATGTTGTTATTATTTGCTTAGCAGACTCATTATCGAGAGCAAGGGACACAGCCACTGTGGTTGTTAAGCATAATAATCATAAGCTCTCATACAAGTAATTGCATAGCAGATGACCTTGCATACAGTTTAACATTATTATTGTTATTGTACTGCACTGTCACCCTGTGAAGAAGGCTGACTGCTCCACTAACACGGCGAAGGCCACAGAGAGGGGAGCCACATCTCACTGGAATGCGCTTATCCCTCTCTCCTCCCGCGGCGTAAGATGGCGGATGGAGGTAGTGCTCACGGTGGGCAAAAGTGTTTCGCTCGACCGTGTCTGTTTACGTGCTGGCGAGCCCGCCGTATCTGCACTCTCCCCTCGGCCTCTTCAAACGCTGACTATCTCCAGGAACGGAGCTCATTGTGTCTTGAGGAAGGCTTTTGTGTCTCGCATTATCGCTCCCCCTCCCCGTTCATATGCTGGATCTACTCCCTGTTGGACTTTGCCCTGTGGCAATGAGGAAACTGGCTGTATTTGACGGCACTTCCAAAGGCTTGGGAGGCTCATATTGTCGGCCTGTTGGGTAAAGTGTTAGGTACAGAGGTTACAGGCTCGTGTGGTAGACCTGGAGGGTTCAGCGTTAAGTCTAGAGATTGCTTACCCAGCATGCCAAGTCCTCAGGGCTCATGTCAGGCTTCCGAATGGTTGTAGCCCACTGTGCATTTTCCCCTGCCGGTTGGTACTGTGGTGGGTTCTCGTGAAGCTGTGCCGTGTCCCGTTCAACGGTAGTTGACTTTCGGCGGAAGGTTTCCGTCAGCACGGTGGTGATTTTGCTGCGCCAGACATGCAGTCTGGTAATGCTACAGCTGCACGCGCTGGGCTGTTGGAAGTGACGAGGCGGCGACAGAGGCTGGATGCTAGCGTGCGCTTGGAAGCCTGCTAGCGAACACTTAGAACACTTAGTGCGCTTTGAAGCCCGCAAGCACACTCTTAGAAGCCTGCAAGCACGCTCTTAGAGGCCCGCAAGCACGCTCTTAGAGGCCCGCAAGCGCACCCCCCCAACCCCCCCCCCCCCCCCAGACTGAGCGAGGAGATCACACTAGGGACAGGACTGCTGACTGTTCCAAACTGGAGGAGAGAAAATGGCTGGAAAATGATCCATGTCCGTGTATATTTATCGTCCCGTGCAGGTCGCAATGAGCCCCTTAAGAAGGAGAAGCCAAAGTGGAAGAGTGACTACCCCATGACCGAGGGCCAGCTTCGCAGCAAGCGGGACGAGTTCTGGGACACGGCACCCGCCTTCGAGGGCCGCAAGGAGATCTGGGATGCGCTGAAGGCGGCCGCCGTCGCCATCGAGTGCGACGACCACGAGCTCGCCCAGGCCATCGTGGACGGAGCCAGCATCACACTGCCGCACGGTGAGGTCGCCGCCACGCGCTGACACCCCCGCACACGCACACGCTACTGTAACACTCTCACAAAAAAACTTGCATGCACACACCCTTGGGCAATTTAAATTAGTGAGGGGGAGACTGAGGTTTCATGAAGCCATTATAGGTGGAGCCACAGCTGTCGATCACTAACTTGTCTGAACAAATCAAAGGTTTTGCACTTCCCAGCAGAGTGAAGTGATTGGTACAAATGAGTAGGTTGCTGACGGTGTATGTTCATGAAACGTCAGTCTCCCGTCACAAGTTTCGATCCAAGTCCGGTGTGTCCGTGTAAATATACTTTGCGGGAGCATTAGTCATGTGCAGCCTACTAAGGAACAAAAGGATTCTCAACACTACTATAATGCCAAGTTTGTAAATGCAGGTGACTGTAATTGAATCAGAAAAAAATAGTTAAAAAGGGCACATTGCTGGGAGTGAAGTGAGCGATTAATTCCTCTCGTCGAACATCCTCGGGGGGCCAGGCGACGGTGGCCTCCGTTCACCACGACGCAGTTCCCGTGGTGACTAAACGGTTATTAGTCTTGGGTGTGAGAGGCGCTTTTGAGAAGCATGTAGGCTGTTCAGTTTATTCATTCCTTCACGTCAGTCCTACTGTGTCAAAACCATAATTTGCACCACACAGAGTAAAGCCCAGGAGTGTGCTACACAAAGAATGCTATGCCAGAACAGAGTTGGGGGAAGGAAAAAAAACAAACAAAAAAAACATCCTTTTCACATTTTTACGCCTTCTAAAGTGAAAGGCACTGGTGTTGGAAAAAGAATTGTTCTCTTTTGTTATGTGCAAAATGACGTGTTAAAATGTTACGGCTGGTGATGCTTAGAAACAGGGTTCAAACAGACATTTGCAAAAGCAGGCAAGTACACTCTCGTTAGGGGTCAGAGAATTGGATCTTCTGACCATTCATAAATCAGAGGGGAATCTCAAGCTGAGTCAGCAGGTTTGTTTGTGTGGGCTGTGGACGTCCAAATAAACATCTTTCTGTGGGGTTCATTTTGTGAAAAGCGCCTGGTGACTTTTCCAAGAAACTTTGAATTCCTCCAGTTACACTTGCGTGGTGATTAGCCACAAGGTAAAGAAAGGGCACATTGTCAGGGGACGTGGGACCATCGTTTTAGGTAGGGCTGGGCGATATGGACAAAATATCATGTGGTATTTTTCATATTATTGACTATTTGGTTTTCCGAATTATACAAGAAGTAAACTGAAATACTGTAACTGTCGAAAAGCATCAATGAAAATACAGTGGTTAGCACCGTCACCTCGCAAGAAAGAGGTTCCGGGGTCGAGTCCCGGTCCGGGTCCTTTCTGCGCGGAGTTTGCATGTTCTCCCCGTGTCCGCGTGGGTTTCCTCCGGGTACTCCAGTTTCCTCCCACACCAAGACTTAGGTCAGGTTAGGTAAACTCCTTCCATTGCCCTTGACCAAGGCACTGGCCTCAGAACTGGAGTTCGTCTCCTGGTGCTGCATTGTGGCTGCCCACTGCTCCTAGGTAGGTAGGATGGGTCAAATGTTGAGGCAAAATTACCCCGCTGGGTTTAGTAAAGTATGTCTTATCTTAATCACTTTCCTATTTTTATTTTAACATGAACACTTGACGGTGTGAAATAATGAATGACATTAAAAAATTGCATAGTAAACATAAAAAACCGTTAAAAAAAAATAAAATAATAACTGTAAAACCTAACTTCAATGTATAATTACATGGGTTGACCGGACATCCGCTTGTTCCAGGACATTTCTTTTCGACACCGAAACTCCGTCCAGGCGGAAAATGTCTGGTTAAGTTTTGCTCGTTCCATAGACCGTGTATGAACAAAGAAATGGACTATTATTATGTTCATAACGCCCGCGAAATAACAATCATCGCCGACCTACAGCATATCAGCTTTCTGTCGCATTTTTATTTTTTTATTTAAGCATACCTGATGTGGTAGTAAACATCCAAACGTCAGAGACCATGTGAAATGTACGCGACTCCTATCTGATGGGTGCTGATAGGACCTTGTAGCTCATGTGAACACATGAGCACAGAAAAGAAAAAAAGAAAGCTATTCTTTCTGAAAACACACTTCACAATAAGAAAACAAAAATTAAGTTGGGAAAGTGGTCTTAAAGCCTTGCACAATATAGTCAATGTACATTTTTTGTGGGTACATGCACATTTGTAAACTAGCCAGGCTGTTACAATATGCAATTATGACATTTTCTCTTAACAGGCCAACAGATTAGGTTAATTATAAAGTGCAGATTAATAATTATATATATATATATATATATATCTTCTTTTTTTTTTATGACAGAAACTGACCCCTTATTTAACCCCTCGTTTTACAGGATACATGTGATTTAAGTAACCTTTCTGGAATAGGCTATACATATCTCTTTATCTGGCTGTTTTGCAGTTTTATTATTGTGGTAAGCTGTGCCAAGCACACTTGGTTTCGCGATAATGGATTTATTTTTTTGAAGAGTGTTTTTCCTTCGGTTAGGCCTATTGTGTTAAGTCCTGTCAGAAAATGCGTTTGATCTCTAACTGTTCTTGTGGCAGAGATATGTATGTGCCTGTATTCAACCACAATTAAGCTTCTCGAAAGGAACCTTCCGGTTTGTACTGGAATCTTGGGATTCCCGGGAGGGCCTGCAAAATTACCAGGAAAATGGTTCATATTTGGGAAAAAGTGTCCATTCCTAGACATATCACATTTTGTTTAATGAAATTGTGCGTGCTTCATTCAGAACGGACTATTCACAATTAATGTTATTGTGTCAGTGATTTTTTTGTAGGCGGGGTGATGAGACCGGACCTGTGTATGCTTGCACAATCATAAACCGGGGGGTTATTAATGTTACTCCCATTTCATATCGAGTAGGCTATACAGAGCATGCATCTCAATAATAGAAATTCCTGCCTCTCTTCACTGCCTGCTTGTGTTGCCTACACAAGTGGCAGAGCATCCCGATAACAGTCATAATAGTTTTACTTCAATTGGAAATGCCATTATAAATGACATTTGGCTTCATCAATAAGTGCTTCAAAATATCAGAGGCATCAAAGAAAATATGAGACTGGAAAATAATGAAAGGATGTGAGAAGAGAGGATAAATGATTCAGTTTATTGTTAAAAGATGGCTAAAAGTATTCTAAGCGCTGCTGTGTGATTAGGATATTGAGGACTCTCGTTATTTCATTAAGATCACAAACTTTGCTTGTGCATTAGTCACTCCTATAGGCGTGTTTCATAAAGCCATGGTTTGTAGCAGAGGTCCTCAGGCCAGGCCAGGTTCCACACAGACGGCTTATTTGTTTTGACTGCTTGGCTACACCGTATCGTTCGCGTTGGCTTCTATTATCAGAATAAAGATAAGCTCTTTACCTGATGGTTTTTTTTCTGGCAAGCTTCTCTTATTAGCTGGAGATGAGCTAGGTTATTTATTCGCTTTTCTGAGATAACGTAACATAAACGAATCCTCTTGTCTGCGCGTGGGCACACAGCCAATCATAGTGAGATTACCGCAAATCAAAACACTGATTGTTATTTCATACTTTGAGTTGGTTAGCCTACTAACTGAGGGGAGTCCAGCAAATCTATTGAACCGTGAATTTAAGTGATAATAAATTGGTGTTCAAGCAATGACCGTTTTATATCTTTAGGCGGGGCGGCAAACTCTGTAGCCGCCTAAAGTATTGACGAGGAGACACTGCAGGCTGTTGCAATGTGCAATTTGTTTTATATTTATTGGAGGGAAAAAAAAAATGTAATACCGTTGAAGACGGTATTGCAAAACCGCATATCGTTCTGTGAATTCATACCTAAAGATATGGTAAACCACCCAGCCCTACTTTTAGGTATACTTTATTAAGTATTTGTATATAAAATATACTATTTAAACTGCTTAGGTGTACTTTTAGCATATTTTGTGTTTCAGGACTGTTTTTAATAATTTTTTTATTTTTGAACATTTGTGTTTATAAAAAAATAAAAAACATTAATAAAATCAGTCACTATGCCCATAAATCCCTCTTACTCAAGTCGCTGTCTTTGAGGGCTGACAACTGCTGGTGTTCCACCCTCCCTTTACCTGGGAGTCGGTTGTGAAGACAGTCTGGCCAATCGGTAGCGCTAATTACCAGGGATAAAAAAAAATGTAAACCACAGCCGGATTTTGATTTGAGGGCCAGATTTGAGTATCCGTGCCATAAATGTCTAAATGTGGGTGGCTGAAATAAAGTGAAGTTAAACTGATGCCCTCCTCTCTTCCGTCGCCTCAGGGTCCCTGGCCGAGTGCTACGACGAGCTGGGGAACCGCTACCAGCTGCCGGTCTACTGCCTGGCCCCGCCCGTCAACCTGATCTCGGAGCGGAGCGACGACGAGGCCCCCGAGCACGTCGAGCAGCAAACGGCGCCCAAAAAGGAGTTCCAGCTGAAGGTGCGCCTCTCCACGGGAAAGGACCTGCGGCTGAGTGCCAGCATGGCCGACCCCATTGGCCTGCTGAAGAAGCAGCTGCAGGCGCAGGAGGACATCGACGCCACCCACCAGCGCTGGTTCTTCTCCGGGAAGCTGCTGACGGACAAGACCCGCCTGCAGGACACCAAGATCCAGAAGGACTTTGTCATCCAGGTCATCGTCAACCAGCCGGCCATTCCCAACTGAGCCGTGGAGCGGGGCGGGGAGCCGTGGAGCGGGGCAGGGGAGGGGGTGCCGGAGCCACCTTTTTTCCGGGAGCCGAAGAAGGGGATGCAGAAGGGTGGGGTCGGAGGGAGGCGGGCGGCCGCGGCGGGAAGAGCGGAAGGAAAAAGGGAGACTCCAAGCGCCGCTTTGTGTTTGTGTTAGTTTCGTCATGCTCCGCGAGAGCGCGGTCACGTCGTCGCTTGACTTCTCTGTCCAGCTGGCTCTGCTCGCCTCGCCCAGTGGGGCTGAGGGAGAGAGAGGCTTGAGGTTTCCAGTGTCTGCCAGGCAGCGCATGGCTGTAGGGTGTGGAGCAGGCCTGGCCCTCCTCTTACAAAGCCATACAGAGTGAGCTGCATCCAGCGTAAAGCACATCTTTAAGTCTCCGCCCCCTTACCCCCCGCCCCCCAAATAACTATTTGGGAGCCCCCGCAATTGGTCATCCTGGCAACCAAGGCTCTCACGACCTTCTCCAAATGTGATTACAAACAAATTATTATTATTATTCTGGTTATTCTTATTAAATATTTTTTTTGTTTGTTTCCAGAGGAAAGATTATCCATGCGATATAAGCTTTTTTTGCACACTTAATTATATGGAGCTGTGTGCCTTTTGAGGAAAACATTTTAAAAAAAGAAACTTAATTTCTGGAATTGTAGGTTTACCGATGAGCTTTCCTTGCTGCAGTCCTTCACAGGTAAATATTCAGGAATTTTAAATAGATTAACTGTATAAATTAGCTGCCTTCTATCAACATATTCAAACTTTTTTCTCGGCCAAGTGTTGCACGTCTCATAAACGGATATCAGTGCCCTGGCTCTCAAATAAGCTTTGGTTATTTAAACTTTCTCTGTTGTGTGTGCGCTTGGAGCTCTCAAGCTTTAGAATGTGCCGGAAACAGCCCGGAGAAAGAGGCAAACAGTTGAATATCCAGAGAATTGGTGAAGGGTTGGTGGTGGGGGTTGTGGCCAGGGTCTGTGTTCCTCCCGGGGCAGGTTTCTCTCCACACAAAGGAACGCTCGCTGCTCCTAGCCCCCGCAGCAGTGAGGCATTGTCCTCCTAGTGCTCTCACTGAAAGGGCAGCAGGCTGGCACCGGCGCAGGTGATCCAACCGAGGGGGAGCCATAGCCACGCCCTCCGTACGCGGCCGGCGGGGGCGGGATTCGCTGGTCCGATATCCCCCCTCCCAGCCCAGAGGCGCGCGGGGTACCGAAAAGAACAGAGCATTCTTACCCTCTTGCGCCACCTAAAAGCAGTGCGGGAGAGGGTAAACGAAGAGGGATGTGGGGCTACAGGGAATATCAACAAGCAGAGGTACTAAATGTTTGTCAGACTGAATTAATTTAAAGTCTTATTGGGGACGATAATTGCACTCGCTTGTCGATCGAGGCTGAACAGACCTCGTGTTCTCTTCTTTTCACGTTTTCATTGAAACAATGGCGGTTTTTTTTCTCGTGTTGTCCTCATTGTATTTTTGTTTTTAGTACCCCTCCCCCATCCCCCAAAGACACTGACCCTTCTCATCAAGTGCTGTGCAATTATATGTGACTCTGTTCTTCCCCAACCCCCCCCCCCCCGTATCTGTGTGGGTTTTGTGGTGAAACCTGTAATCTGTAGTCGTATAGGGCGAGATGCTGAAGTACCCAGGGATTTGAAAAGGCGCCTGAACGGGTACTAGGATTAAATAAACCCCCAGGTAAATTGACCTATAACTGGTGTCTATGATGAAAATTTGAACCATTTATTTCTGAATTCGTTTTTGCTGAAGTTGCACATTACATACCCTACTCATTATTTGTTAATTTTCATAAGATTATTATTTTTAACCCTTTAAAGACACTATTTCACACAGACTGTTCAATAGATGCAAATGCGGCTCGTACCCCTGATTGTACAATGCTCGGGTGTGCTTCAGTTTAGCTATAACCCATATTGCCCTTTGGTTGCCTGACTCGTGCCATGTCACTCATTGCGGCCAATCAGATTAATCTGCATTGCCTGCGGATGTGAGAAGCAATTCGCTGTAACCGACACCTTTAGGGGTGCTTATTCCAAGGAATTGGGCCTTGCCGAGCACAAAACGATTGCAATCTTTGGAAACATCTGGGTTTTTCTGCGATCCTTGCACCGGGCAGCGATGACACAAGGACCTGCCGGGGCCGAATAGAACGTGACACGTGTTCTGGCTGCTGTAAATCAGATTTCTAATAGACCGCACTAATGCATTGCGGCAGGGGTCCTCAATCTTATCCAGAAAGGGCTGATGTGGCTGCAGGCTTTTGTTCCAACCGAGCAGTTACACACCTGATTCTGCTAGTCAAGGTCCTTAACAAAGACTAGTGGTTGATTGGTAGAATCGGGCATTCAACTGCTCGTATGGAACAAAAGCCTGCACCCACACCGGCCCTTTCTGGAAATGATTAAGGAACCTCTGCATTACGAGATGCTGGTCGATGACAATATTGTTGCTGAAACAAAAGTATAACTGAAGAATGAATGCATTATTAGAGGACTAGATTCAGATACAAGGTTTACTGTATACAAGACGGCACAAAAAATTAATTTCAAATTTCTCACACTGTTGAGAGATCTGCATGTTAATGGAAAAGTAAATCACACTAATAAAACCACAATCCTTCTCAACTCCGTGGTACGTCACCTGCCCTCAGAACAGGAGACGTTAACATGCCGCCGTTTGTGATGTCCTCAACTGTGCCCGTGAGCCCAGTCAATCTTGAGATTTGGAGATCAAAACCCTCATCATCCAATGATGAGCTTTTCGGTTTTGTTTTGATCCCCAGCTTTTTCCCCCCAGTGAGAATGTATCACGATAGTTTTTGTTTTTCGTTTTCTTTTCAGTAGGTGGGGTCTAAATCTGGAATCTCATGTAAGATGCGTCTACTTGGGGTTGTGGGAAATTCCTTTCAATGCCGTCTCTACCATAAGCCATCGAGGACCCACAGACGCTCACCGTGGCAGTAGGTACAACCGGCGCTACAAAGCCATGAATATTTATTTTTCGTTGCGGTGGCAGGTGGTGACTGGCCATAGACTGCTTCCCACCGCAACCTGGAATATCAAGAAGCCATCCTATTGTTTTTGGCCCAGGGAATTTTGTGGTGGTGGGGGTTGGCATGATTTGACTGGGGAATCACATGGGGACATATTTGGAATCTTGGTTCACAGAAAATGTTCGGAGAAACTGTTGGGGGGAAAAAAAGTGTTTTGATGATGTCCACAAGGACACAAATGTATAAAAATATGTATATTTAGTCTTTTTTTGGAAATATAAGTGATTATATATTATTATAGGAATTCTGATAATTTAATATGCCTACAATTTATTTTACAAGTGACGTGTACATTTATAAACCAATTTCATTTTCATCTGTTTTTTAAACTGTCAATTAAAATGAATTATTGTCCGTTTTTGTTTTGCATCTTATTTGTTCACATTGTGGAAAGTGAGGTGTGGTGTTTTGAAGATGAGTATATTGCATTCATCCTTTCCTCAACTGCAGTGAACTGTGAGGTGTGGATTAGAACCAGGTGATCTCTTAGTTGCTAGGAAGCTATTTATAGCGGTAGCGAATGCCATCTCAGATTCACATTGTTACAAATGCAGCAAACGACTGGATTCTATTAATTAAAGGTTCAGCAAGCTGCTATGTTTTGATTAGCTAGACAGAACCAATTGGATTTTTATAACCCATATTGTGTGGACGACGAACACGATTGTCGCATGGCAGTATGACAACAGGAGACAGCTGATCGCAAACATTGATCTCTATTTATTTTGTTGTATATTTTAGCATTGTATACAGCTGGGAGCTGTGAACTGCAAAAAAAAATAAAAATAAAAAATAAAAGGGCAATTGTTAGGCTATACTGCCACCCAGTGGTCAGTGGGAGGTAACGGCTCTAGTTGCCAGCTTTTTACATATTAGAGGTTCTCAATTCCAGTGGCCCAGTGATTTTGAGTGAAAACACATAGCATATTGGACTATCGACTAATACAATGTGATGGTAGGGAGTTTTTTTTTTTTTTACAAAATGATGGGTCAGTTTCTCTCGCTCTCAAATTTGGAGAGCTTTTGCAATTTAAAGTTACACATCAACAGTCAGGCAAGCTTTCCTTCACACCGTATGATGTATAATCAGACCCATTTTAGTATACGTTGAGGCTTAAAGCACAAAGTAATTAAATTCAGATACAGTGCTGCCCATGAACTTCGCCTGCCATGCTTTACAGCCGGGATACACAAGTCTGTCCCTCAAGGCATGTAGGACTGCTGGTTTTCTTTTCTACACGATGGTTAATTGATTTATTAATGCCACTTATTGGCCAGAGATTTAACTCCCTTGACGTCTCAGGTTTAAATCAGTTCTGATTGGAAGGGCAGAATGAAAACCAGCAGCAATGCTGGCCTCGAGGGCCAGATTTGAATATACCTGCTGTACCTGTGGTCCCCAACCCTGTTCCTGTAGGTTTTCATTTCAACCCTAATTTGGCACACCTGATTATGCTAATTAGCAGCTCAACGATATATCTAGGGCCGTGTCCGAATCGGCACCCTTTCACACTATTGTGTAGCCGATGGGACGAGAAAGTCGTTGAGTCGGAAATAAGGGTTTCATCCTGGTATTTTAAGTGCCCCGATTTGTGAGAAAAAGTCGCCCACTCAAAAGATTTGACAAAGTTGACTCAAATATGCGCCCTCATCGGGGTTAAGGGATCCTATTCGGTCACGGCCATAGTGTAGAGGAGACCCCTCTGCCCTGTCCTCCCCACAGCCGGCAGCCATGTGTCTGCAGGAAACTCTGGGCAGGCTCAGCAAGTGGATTCGGGATGCCGTCTGCGCTTTGAAGAGCGATTGATAACCCCGCTTCGTAAAGGTTTTTTGTGGTCTACTTACGTGAGTGAGAGGCGCAAAGCGGATATGCTGCCTTTCTCTAAGAGTCCTGACCATGAGAAACCGCACACGGTGGTCTTGAACCAGTACTGCTGTGGTCTTCCTGCAACACGCCTGACCGTAACAAAGGGTCAGTGTGCAGATAGGTCCACAGTAAAATATGGGAGTATTGTAATCCTTCTGAAAAAGTTAAATGTATTGGTGCGTGAAATGCAAGTAATGCCTCATAGTCAATAATAATTTTTTCATGTACAATATATTGTGAAATTGCATTGTTTTTGTCTTATAATATATATATCATATATACCAGGGGTGGGCAACACCAGTCCTGGAGGGCCGTATCTGTTTCTGGATTTTCAGACTGCCCTTAATTATTACATTTGCTGATATTTTAGCTACATTCTGCGATATGAACAGCAGCTGATGAATGTTCTTGTGCCTTTATGCATTTTAGGGTTTTATTGTCACACTGGACCTCCAGGATACAACTGCAAAAACCTGCATACACACCGGCCCCCCACCCCTGATATATACAAACCCCAATTCCCAAAAAAGTTGGGACAATATGTAAAATGCACATAAAATCAGAAAGCAGTGATTTGTAAATTCTCTTTTACATATATTTAATTGAAAACAGTACAAAGAAAAGGTATTTAATGTTTTACCTTATCAACTTTATAGATTTTTGCAAATATACAATAATTAGATTTTGATGCCTGCAACACGTTCTGAAAATTCAAAAAACACCTGTTTGGAACATTCCACAGGTAAACGGGTGATGCTATCATGACTGGGTATAAAACTATATCAAAAGACTCTTGATATCTTATTTTCAGGTACTCTTACAAGCGATACTATATCCTCTCTGCATTTGAATGGACTTCTATGAGAATTGGGGGGTGGGTCTAGATTAAGCTGTAAATTACACAGGAATAATATGGAACCCATGGTTGGCTAAATGACTGTAAGTAATCAAGGATCTGCGGTATCAAACGAGCCTCAAACCATCACTCTCGTCAGATATGCAAGAGAGTGATGGTTTGAGGCTCGTTTGATACCGCAGATCCTTGATTACTTACAGTCAAGTGATCCATGCAATATGCAATGGATCACTTGAAGGGTTGTTTCTCCTGACTTATTTTTCTATAGAGTTCAATACGAAAATGAGTCAGGAGAAACAACCCTTAAAGTGATGAGTTTGTCTGATATATCCCGTGATATTGGTGGCCAAAGTTGGTTGTAGAAAAAATTGAGCTGAATGAAAGTGAGATTTTGGCTTGAAATTGTGAGAAGTGTTTTGCGTGTAAAATATAACTGATTACAGTTTTGAACACAACTCCAATGTATCTTTGAGCCCGGAAATGTCATCTGACTAGCACCTTTAGTTATGAAGCCACGAGGGCTCAAACAAAACTGAAAATAGAATGTGAAATAAAAAGACCCAGAATTTCAGCTAACTCTAGGTACTTCAATGGGCCATAACTTGCAAGGTTGCAGGTTCAATTCTCAGGTAGGACACTGCCGTTGTACCCTTGAGCAAGGTACTTAACCTGAATAGCTTCAATATATATCCAGCTGTATAAATGGATAATATGTAAAAAGTTGTGTAAGTCGCTCTGGATAAGAGTGTCTGCTAAATGCCTGTCATGTAATGTAATGTAAAATATTCATAGTATAAAGTAAAAATTTTGCATAGCTTCATTGAATAGATTATTGTTCATGTACAAAAACAATCAGGTGATTTTGAGGGGGTCATACTCATTCAAAGGCTTACACATAAACATACAGGGCTTTACTTGCCTCTGTGGTAGATAAATCAGGAAGTTGTGTGTTTTTCTAAAGGTCAATTTACTTTAACCTAGTTGAGCCTGAGCAACAGGGTGCCAGAAATGTGTGTGAAATTCCTATGCTC
The DNA here is from genome assembly GCA_022702515.1 of Ilyophis sp. 1 JC-2022. Classification (NCBI taxonomy): domain Eukaryota; kingdom Metazoa; phylum Chordata; class Actinopteri; order Anguilliformes; family Synaphobranchidae; genus Ilyophis; species Ilyophis sp. 1 JC-2022. The sequence goes on from CM040405.1 coordinate 102,596,304, forward strand.
TACATTGAACAGCTGCAGGTAATACATTAAGGCTCCAGAGGCCCCTGGTAACATGTGCTCCAGCTCTGAGCTCCACCACATGGCGCTCAACAGTTTTATTATGACAAACAACTGCTTTCATAACACTGCAACTTCTGAACCCAGGGTCTCACAAGTGTTGTGATTGGTCTTGTGAATTGGAGGAGTCATATATCTGCAGGCTGAGGCTGATTGGTCTGTTTCTCATTGACCAGCTGACTGACTTAACCAGTGACTTATCTGACTCACCCTAAATGCTCTAGCACTGGCTAGACTGCTATATGAGGCACAGCCAGCGATTAGTCATAGGATGCAATGTGTGAGGAAAAAATAATACAGTGCCCCCTGTCAGAAATAGAAGGGAAATACATGACATTCTAGGGGGAGTGGGGGAGCAAGTGGGTTGGGGCTTTTGGGGCCAGGGTTGGTGTAATTTCAGAATTTCGGAATTTATTCCAATTGAATTCATGAATTGGAATTGGAATATAAATGTTCTCAAAAAATCTCCAAGTTGCAGAATTTGAATTGAAATTACAGGAAGTTCCATTTAATTTAATGGCATTTAAATAAATTCTACTCCTTTATAAAGCATGAAAGCATTTTTTAAATTTTGACAAGTACAGTATTCCTTCACCAGCTTCCAAAACATCTGCCACTTGAGTAGTCTACTCAAAGTAGTCAGTTATTTGCCCTTCTGTAGAATAACCTTAGTTATTAGATATCAATTAATGTTATGAAAAGGGAAACTATTGAAAATGGATGTTAGTTAATAATGAATTGTTTAAGTAATGCATTGTTGGAAGTGTATTTTTCAAATATATTTCAAATATTAAATGGAATTGTGGTTCTCCTCCAGTCAATTTTGTGTCCCTGCCACACACACACACACACACACACACACACCACACACACACACACACACACACACACAAACACCCTGCTGCTCAAAAAGTAGTTTTTGCCCTTCTTCTGTGTTACCTGGGTACCTTGTGTGGTTGTGCCTACGACTTCTACGATTATTGGGTCAACTCTGTGTTTCTTGTTGTAGTCCTACCACAGTCAGTTTTTTGGTCTGGTCTATGTGTTTACTGGGTGGGTTCAGCTGTGCTTGTGTGCTGTACTTGCCTAGTTCTGTGCCCTGATATAAGTGTTATAAGGGTCAGTTCCGTGGCCTGATATAATTCTTATTAGGGGCCAGTTCTGTGCCCTGAAATAATCTTTTTATAAAGGGTCACTTCTGTGCGATGATATAGGTGTTATAAGGGGTCAGTTCTGTGTGCTGATGTATGTTATAAGAGGTCAGTTCTGTGCCCTGATGTGTGTTATAACGGGTCAGTTTTGCACCCTGATATAAGTATTATAAGGGGTCAGTTTTGTGCCCTGATGTGTGTTACAAGGGGTCAGTTCTGTGCCCTGATATAAGTGTTATTAGGGGTCAGTTCTGAGCCCTGATATAAGTGTTATTAGGGGTCCGTTCTGAGCCATGCTATGGGTTTGCTACCAAGCCAGTTCTGTGCCCTGGTCTGAGTGTGATACTGGACCTGCTCTGTAGGTGCTATACTTGGTCAGTTATGTAGCCTGCTGTAAGTGTGATACTGGGTCTGTTATATGCCCCTGTATGCACTACACCTGGTCAGTTCTGTGCCCCTGTATGCACTACATTTGGTCAGTTCTGTGCCCCTGTATGCACTACACTTGGTCAGTTCTGTGCCCCTGTATGTACTGCACTTGGTCAGTTACGTAGACTGCTGTAAGTGTGATACTGGGTCTGTTATATGCCCCTGTATGCACTACACCTGGTCAGTTATGTGCCCCTGTATGTACTACACTTGGTCAGTTATGTAGCCTGCTGTAAGTGTGATACTGGGTTGGTTATATGCCCCTGTATGTACTACACTTTGTCAGTTCTGTGCCCCTGTATGTACTACGCTTGGCCAGTTATGTAGCCTGCTGTAAGTGTGATATTGGGTCTGTTCTGTGCCCCTGTATGTACTACGCTTGGCCAGTTATGTAGCCTGCTGTAAGTGTGATATTGGGTCTGTTCTGTGCCCCTGTATGTACTACGCTTGGTCAGTTCTGTTCCCCTGTATGTACTACGCTTGGTCAGTTCTGTGCCCCTGTATGTACTACGCTTGGTCAGTTCTGTGCCCCTGTATGTACTGCACTGTGTCTGGTAACCGTTGTGGGGAGTTCAGACAGGGTCCTGGAACAGATTCCATTAGACTTCAAAGCAGTGCTGCTTTCTCGCTGTCCTGTAGATCCCTGCATCTCCTTCTCTTCTCTACACAGGCTGTTTCAATCAGTCCTGTCTGTACTTCAGCAGATCAAGACCCAGACAGACAGCACCTCTTTTTACAGAATCTAGCTCAACACATGCCTGTGTATTTGACCAACTCCGTTTTTTTTATGGCATGCACACACACGCTCACACACACACACACACACACACACACACACACACACACACACACACACACACACACACACACACACACACAAACATTACACACACACACACACACACACACACACACACACACACATTGTTTTGACCATTCAGTGTTTGTAAACTCCCATTGTCACACACACACACACACACACACACACACACACACCACACACTGTGTACACAAACATTGGGACTGCAGGGCATGACGGAGATGCACACCATGTGGTAGTTTACACATACACACACACACACACACACACACACACACACACACACTCCACACACACCACACACACACACACACACACACACACACACCACACACACACACCACACACAATTGTTTACACACAACACACACACACACACACACACACACACACACACACACACACACACACACACACACAAAACATTAAATATTTATTGTGGTTTTTAGATAATTATTACACATAGCAAATTTGTTTAATAGCAGTCTGTATACACTAAGATAATTACCGTAATTTAATGTACTGAACACATGTATTTGTTTTGCTTAAGATTTTCATTCCTTTCATAGTTTTACTGGTCTCTTGATTAATGTTCTGTAATCTTTAATTATAAGTGGGGAGTGTAGGATATGATCAATACTTCTGTATGAGGCGAGATTTCAGCCCACCCCAGCTGAAAATACTAGGAGTTCCTTGGAGCACTGTGGGTTCTACCAAGGGTCAGAAATGTAAGTTTACGTCTATCCACTGCCTTGAATTTCCTCCCAACAATTTCTCAGTGTGGCTGGCTGGGGACCCAGTTCCTGAACACTAGGGTGTGGTCATTACTGAGGCCACATTGATGTCTGTTGGCCCAGGGAGTGCAGTGGGCTCCTATTGCAGACATGTTTCTCATAACCAGTACTGACATACTTCTAATAAGTGACAGGGATGGAGGGAGGAGAGGTAGCTATAGTATACAGGAAACAGAGTAAGGGCAAAGGGAAGGAGGGAGGGAGAACAGAGTAAGGGCAGAGGGAAGGAGGGAGGGAGAACAGAGTAAGGGCAGAGGGAAGGAGGGAGGGAAAACAAAGGGAGGGCAGAGAGGGAAGGAGGGAGAGAGGTAGCTATAGTGCACAGGGAACAGGAAGAGCAGAGGGAATGAGTGAGAGAGGTATCTATAGTGCATAGGGAACAGGAAGAGCAGATCGGGAATGAGGGAGAGAGGTAGCTATAGTGCGCAGGGAACAGAGTAAAGACAGAGAGGGAAGGAGGGAGAGAGGTAGCTATAGTGCACAGGGAACAGGAAGAGCAGAGAGGGAATGAGGGAGAGAGGTCGCTATAGTGCACAGGGAACAGGAAGAGCAGAGAGGGAATGAGGGAGAGAGGTAGCTATAGTGCACAGGGAACCGAGTAAAGACAGAAAGGGAAGGCGAGAGAGAGGTAGCTATAGTGCACAGGAAACAGGAAGAGCAGAGAGGGAAGGAGGGAGAGAGTTCGCTATAGTGCACAGGGAACAGGAAGAGCAGAGAGGGAAGGCGGGAGAGAGGTAGCTATAGTGCACAGGAAACAGGAAGAGCAGAGAGGGAAGGAGGGAGAGAGTTAGCTATAGTGCACAGGGAGCAGGAAGAGCAGAGAGGGAAGAAGGGAGAGAGGTAGCTATAGTGCACAGGGAACAGGAAGAGCAGAGAGGGAAGGAGGGAGAAAGTTAGCTATAGTGTACCGAGGTAACAGGAGGGATGGGGAGAAAGAGCAAACTATCCACTATCACCTAATATTCAAAACCAGTGACTCACACTTTATTATAAAGACCTGAAATGCCAAGAGCAAAGACCATAGAAATGTCCTCATTACATTACATTGCATTCATTTACCAGATGATCATATCCAGAGTGACTTCCAATGAAAGAGAACATAAGTGTATCCACCAGAGTTATGTGAGCAACAGTGCAGAGCTGGCTAACAACATTCCCGGAGCGTATGCGCAACATCACTAAAGCATTAAACATAAGTCAATTTATGCCAACCTAGAACCATAATACAAAGCATAGATTCACACAGCTAACGTCCACGTAAATTCAAAAAGCGTGCTATGACAGCTGTTTCTCGGTCAGCAGCTAGGCTATGATTCACTACAACACGAAGGAAATCTGTAACAATACGTTTAAATAAATAAGAATGAGAAATTATCTCCTGCTAATTATTTGCCTTCCTGAGCAGTTATATCATAATAATCATAATACCCTTCCAGGGGAAGAATGATGATGAAGAATATGAAGATGATGATTTGATTATGTTGATAGCAATGATGCTGGTGCTGTTGAGGGTGATAGTAACAATGACACTGGAAATCTTTTTGGAAACATGTACTAATTGTACGTCCTCCCAATGAACTGAACAAAGACATAGATGTGGGTGTGTAGGGGGTGGCCGTGAAAAGCTATAGGATGGCCCGATGACGTGAATGTTTGCCTCCAGGGCATAAGAATGAGCCCTGCTTTGTGGTTGGACATCTGCAAGTGACACACGAACCCCAGAGCTGTGGTGCTGGAGGAGAAAAGCTACCACTTATGACATTTAACAAATGGCTGAGTGTTCGTATAAAGTTGGGCAGCCTGGATATCCCTGTGGTGCTCTCAGTGAAAATACTTGAAATGGCTTTCTACCAAGTTTCAAATTCTTAGTTAATGCTTTTTGCCACCAATCCAGCCTTTTGTTCCCCTTTCTGGGGGTCATCAAATAATCCCTGCTCGGCACAATGTGCAATATTTTTAACAGTAATAACATATTTATATCAACAGTGTAAAGACATATTTGTGTAGCACTGTAAAAGGCGAAGAGAAAAACTGACAGACTGAGACTTTTACAGTTTTAAATTTGGAAGGCCTCAATGCACAGTTCCTGCTTTTATCGAACGGTGCCTGGATAGGCTTCGAACGAATGCCGCTTTTAGGCAGTAGGGAGGATTTGAAGGTCACAGCTGTCAGGCCACGGACTACAGACAAGGCGTGGGCGCTAAGACTTGCGACCTCATTGAACCGATCGGCTCTGGTCCGACTGGTCCAAAGGCCAGACGAGAATAGAAGAGCCAATCCTCTCACCTTCAGACATGCAGAGCACAAGGGCTTAGACGCTAATCTGCAGGGCCGCTTGTGCGCGGGCACATCCAGGAACCGCCGTCTTCAGCCGTTGTGACGAAACGGTAACACACCCACTCCCGCCGACATAGGACGCAGCGTCGTCACCGACCGGAAGGTGCACCAGCTGGTGGAGGAGCTTGTGTGTCTTTTCACTACAGTAGCAGTGCGGTTTTTTGGTTACATAGGCCGGGGCACGCACTGTTCGTATTTGTGTGTAGCGCCAATGCATTTTCACCTCCCTGCATTGGTGAATCAAGTAAACAGTTGACGCACATCACCTCAGCCCCCGTGTCTGACTCAGAGTGCGGGGGTAGGCTACAGTACAGGCCTACTGCGCGCGTGTGTTTCGCGGGTGCATTCCATCCCGTCCGCACGCTCAGAGGATAAGGGTGGACGGATGCCAGCACTGACAGTACTGTACAGCCTCTTGTTCTTCTGTCCTGGTCTACTTTCATTTGAGGTCAGATTATAATTTTTTTTTGGTGACTGTCTCTTTCAACAAGCCTGTGCTTTGCGTCCTGCAAGCCGGCCAAGTCTGCCAGCCAAATGTTTTTTTCCCCCGCTGTCGTACCCGAAACAAACAAGCGACCCTCATAGCCCCATGCTAACGAGATGCTGCCTTTTACTGCTACGAGTCAGACGCAAAGCCCGCAAACTGTTTGCATTGGCTTATAAAACCTTCAGGCGCTTCTTGATTCATTTGACGGTGATTGGCAGGAAATATGTTTGCGTAACGTTATGTGCCTATGAAGCACTACTGCATCTTGGGGTTCAAGCTGCAATTTCATAACTGTACAATTATAGGTTTAGGATGCAATGCAAAAAAACGAAAAAAAAAAAAAAAACGTTTCCAGGATATTGTAAAAAATAAAAATAGAAAAACCCCGCTGGGAAAATGGGGTTGAGGCACTGAAATTCTTGAAAAGAAGAGGAGATTCCAATGCACCCGCCACGGTTCTTGGTAGTGGAACATATAGTATATATCAGCGTCTACATGTGTGTTTAACAAAATGGCCGCCATCAATCAGTCAGCTCACTATGCGTTAAGCACAGCGGCTTTTAGTATGTGTAATTGTTTTCAAATGGAGAGCTATCGGCTTGCTACACTTCACCGCATTGAAGTTGCATAAATGTTGAATAGGGATCCTAAAACAATACCTTCTGCAGATTTTAATGGACGGCACTATAATATTATAGTGCCGTTTAGTCTGCCATCGATCGTTGAAACCTTTTTTTTTCTTTCTTTCTATAATGTTATTTTCTTATTGTGTTTGGCACTATAATTTTGAGGTGACTTAAACTGGCATCTGATTTCAATGCCTTGCTATTCAAAAAGACACTTTTGAGAGTCGCGTAATTTCTGACCTTTGTTACAATGGAGATGCAAACAGTGTCTGATACGTCCCAAAGGACAGACCATGCCTCAGCGGCCAGGAATCCATTCCCATAAGAAAACCTGCAGCGCTTCTCCTCTTCCAGCGGCGCGTAACCATGGGAATGTGTGTGCGTGTGTGTGTGTGTGTGTGTGTGTGTGTGTGTGTGTGCGTGTGTGTGTGTGTGTGTGTGTGCGTACGTGTGTGTGTGTGTGTGCGAAGCCAGCATTCTTTTGGTCTTCCTGCCGCCTGCGGTCAGCTGCTCGAAAGGAGCAGAGAAAAAGAGAAAAATAACAGGGCTGGTTTCAGGAGACCGATCCTAATGAAAGAGCTGAAGAGAGCTCTCGTCCATGTCGACTCGCTTCTCCGCGAGAGTTTAATTCAACACCTACGGAAATGTGGAACCGAGAGAGGCGCAGTTTCCGAGTTGTTTTCTCAGCGAGCGTCTCTCCTGCCTTGTTTCTTTTCGCGGGGTATTTTTTTCCCCCTCTCGGCCTGTGCGAGGGCAGAGGCTCAGAACAGCACCATATGTGCAGGGCCCTTCCAAACACAACAACCTCTGCCAAAATTGCTGAGGCAGAAAGGGCCCGGCGCGTCCAAGGGGTGCCGTGAGGCTACGCCGCCCCGTCTTGTTTTCTGGGAGCTCAGCACCTGAGGAAATGGGGAAGAAAACAGATATTTCACCGCAGCAGGGCGGCCTAAGTCACCCCCCCCCTCTCCCCCCCTTTCCCGTCCCTTCCCTGTCAGCTACAGCATTCCTCCATTTCCTGCCCTAGTCCCCCCGCGGACTCCTGCTCTTCTCGCCATGTCTGCCTCAAACTGAGGCCCGGGTCTGTGTGTGTGTGTGTGTGTGTGTGTGTGTGTGTGTGTGTGTGTGTGTGTGTGTGTGTGTGTGTGTGTGTGTGTGTGCGCACACGCACGTGAGAGAGATGCGATTTGTGGTTTTAAACACTGCACCAGAGACAGGTCTGCCTCAGTGGCCCTGTCACACAAATCCTATCCCCATCTGGGGTTATGTTTCCCGTTACGTTTCCGGTTTTGTTTCTGGGCTGCGTACATTAGTGTGAACTTCACAACCTTGCCTGCGTGGTTGCCAGTCGTTTTCTGCTCGTGGCTAATGAAACTATCTAAGAGGCGCTGTCACAACAAATGCCACCCTCCCCCACCCCCACGGATGCTATACCAACTTTACATTACCTTTGATCTCTCGTGCAGATACCTGCATTGTATCGCGATAACCGGCAAGAACAACAGCACATAGAAACCTGCTTTTTCTTTTTTTATTAGTGCTTGGTGCTAGTTTGGCTAACAACAGGCGAGCAGCTAAGGTTGATGCGTTGTGTTGTTTTACAGACTAGGCCGTGTCAAATGTTATTGTCACTGTGTGAACAACAAACTGACCCTCCACATAAAAGTATACGGAAATGAAGTAAATCACTGGGACTTCCAGAGTTTTCTGAAGTATTTTTATAAAACCATTTCGGCAGTCTCTTGAATTGATTAACCGTAGCAATGCCCAGGGAGGTAGGGTTTCTGTCAGCAGGGCGTGGTTAGGGGAGTGCTGGTGGGGCAAAGGTGGGTTCTTGTGTTGGTACTGGCAGGGGTGGGAAGACTGGCAGCATAGGGGTAGGGGTAACTTGGGAGGTGTCGTGTGAGAGCAAACCATGTTGATTGCAAACCACTTCTTCTGGGAGATTTAATATAATTTCTGGCCCTGTGGGAGAGGAAGATTAAATTCTGCAGACTCCTAGGAGAGAGTCAGACCATTTATGATTCGAGTTCCCCTGAAATTATGGAGGACATTTAATTAGTGGACAGGCTCACAAATGAAAATGGTTCTTCCAACCAGGAGGATAAATAAGGATTAAAAAATCAGTTACAACAACTTGGGGATTTTGGTTTTGCAGGCATAGTGGCTTCTCCATGTTGTAAACCCTACATTGACTCTTAATTGAAAATTAACAAAAATATAACCCTGAGATGGAGGAGGCTTGTCTCTGACGTACTATGTGCTGGTGGAGGACATAAAGCCTAATCATTTCCATCCACTCCTGGACAGACTGGTGCAGTTGTTGTGACTGGCCTTGTTGTTGATGTTACGGTCATTGGAGGAATTCACCTCCGGGCTCCAAGACTTCTTCTGAAGTAAGATCAGCATCATTGTACACAAAGTGGAAGCATCACCTCCCAAGAATTTGTGTTGTCTCACACAATCAGGTGCTCGCACACGCACACGCACAAACACACATAAACACACTCACACACACAAAAAAAGCTGCACATACTTTTATGACCATGTTTATACCACAGAGAGATGGAAGGGGACATTGTGTGTGGCTGGGACTAATTTGTGTGGAACAAGGGGCTCACACTTAAACTGGTCACCTACAGTGCCCTCCACAATTATTGGCACCCCTGGTAAAGATGAGTAAAAAGGGTTATAAAAAATTCACAGTTTGGTGAATTAGCTTAAATCTCACACTGAAAAAATGAATAAAATCCAACCTTTAATTGAAGTAAATTTATTATGAGAAAATAAAATCCCTCATCAAGAAATAATTATTTTTAACAAAACCACGTGTGCCGCAATTATTGGCACCCCTGCATTTAATACTTTGTACAACCTCCCTTTGCCAATAAAACAGCACTTCTCCCGTAACATCTAATAAGGTTGGAGAATACAGAGCAAGGCATCTGAGACCATTCCTTTTTACAGAATCTCTCCAGATCATCCAGAGTCCTAGGTCCTCTCTTGTGCACTCTCCTTTCAGCTCAGCCCACAGGTTTTCAATGGGGTTTAGGTCAGGGGACTGAGATGGCCATGGCAGAAGCTTGATTTTGTGTTCAGTTAACCATTTTTGTGTTGATTTGGACGTACTGTATGTTTTGGATCATTGTCTTGCTGGAAGATCCAACAACGACCCAGTTTTAGTTTCCTGGCAGAGGCATGTACATGATGTTCATGATGCCATGTACCCTAACAAGGTTCCCAGGGCCTTTGGAGGAAAAACAGCCCCACAACATCACGGAACCTCCACCATACTTAACAGTGGGGATCAGGTTATTTTCGGTATAGCCATCCTTCTTTTTACGCCAAACCCACCTAGACTGTTGTTTGCCGAAAAGCTCAATTTTCGTTTCATCTGACCATAGAACATGGTTCCAGTTAAAGTTCCAGTAGCATTTAACAAACTCCAGGCGCTTACGTTTGTGGTGAAATGACAGGAAAGGCTTTTTTCTGGCATGCCTTCCAAATCATTTCTTGGCATGGAGGTGACGTCTAATGGTAGTTTTTGAGACTTGATGACCCCAAGATGTTACTTTCCTCTGTAATTCTCCAACAGTGATTCTTGGGGATTTTTTTTACCTCTCTTACCATCCTCCTCACTGTGCATGGGGGCAAAATAAACTTGGATCCTCTTCCAGGCAAGTTTATAACAGTTCCAGTTGCTTTTAACTTTTAAAGTATTGCCCTAACGGTAGATATGGGCATTTTCAGGTGAGTACCGATTTTTTAATAGCCATTCCCTCCCTCAACACACTTTTCCCTTTGATTTGTGTGTTCTCTTATCTTTCCAATGTTGATGTATGAATAAGGGAATATGGCCTCTGTGTCACCTCATATTTATACCCCAGTGAAACAGGAAGTCATGGATTACTGCTTGAACGTTCCTAAACACTCTGATCAACTTTAAAAAGTAAAATATAAATGGAAAAAATGCTTCAGTTACATTTTGTTCATAAAAATTTCTAGGGGTGCCAATAATTGTGGCACATGTGGTTTTGTTCAAAATAATTATTTCTTGATGAGGGATTTTTTTTTCTCTGAATAAATTTACTTCAATTAAAGGTTGGATTTTTCTCATTTTTTCAGTGTGAGATTAAGCTAATTCACCTAATGAATTCATTAGCTAATGAATTTTTTATAACCCTTTTTACTAATCTTTACCAGGGGTGCCAATAATTGTAGAGGGCAGTGTATGAAGACTAATACATTTTTGAAGAGGGTCTACATTGTGGAGCATGGATTTGCTTTGCCAGGGTGAGTTAGTTTGTACTACTTTGTCAGTAAGAGTTTAAGTGCACAAAGATCCTTACATATATTCATATATTTTAACCTATTTTATATTTTTAAGAAGCACTTAACATATGTACAATACAGTGTTGCCCTCTCCCAAATAATCTCAGCCTGTTTTTGGATTAATGAAATTGATTTTTATATCAAAATGAATTGCAAGTCAGGACTATTTTATGCTACATTTATAAACCTGACGACCCCTCTTTTCTTAACTATTTGAAGCCAACATGTTCTTTTCGACACGGGTTGGGAGGTTGCAGGGTGCTGATTCCTAATCATGTATTAGTCTCTATTACCGAGCTCCTGTCCTGTGTTCTGTGGATATAATTGAGTACACATAGCCACTGGTTCCGCCATGTATTTCAGAACAGAATCTACCCCAAACAAGCACAAATGGGAGGATCTCCATGCAGAGTGACAGGTCACCAGTTGCTGGTCCTTGGCTGGCCTGGAAAGCTGCCTGCGCTTTTGTACAGTTAACTTGGACTCAAGTTAACTGTACAAAAGCATTTGTTCGAAGTGAAGGCAATAATAAATGAAACGCGAGAACGATCTGAAACCTACTGGAGGCAGGGAGAGGACAAGACGCAGGAGGAAAGGGGGGAGATTTCGGATTGGGCAGCAAGGCGAAGATTTGCCAAAAAAGAGGAAAATCAGCACATTCCAGACACTGTTTCAGCGCTGAAAAGTATCCCTGACAATCCATGTACTTGGTTTATCTCCACATAAACAAAGCCAAGGGAATTTCCTGCTCCAAGCACACCACAGCCACAAGCCAACGTGGGCGTGGGGGACTTTGCACCAGGGCCCTCTGAGGCCAATTCCCAGAGCTTCATCAGCATTTTTGGTCATTATGATAATTCCAGGGAACATACACATTCTGTTGGATTATGGTCATTTGGGAGTTTCGTGGCTGCACAATAAAAACAACATAATTTGTTTGCAACTCCACCTTCCATTAAACTATCATCATGAAGGAAGACTATTGCTATTCATCTCATTTAGTTATTTTTGGACTCTTCAATGCTTCCTACAAAATTCGTAAGAACAACAACAATTCATAACCTTTCATAACCTTTCATAAAGTTCCATAACCAATTCATAACTCATATTCTTCTTTTACAGCTACAAATATTGAAACATATGACAAAACCTAATTTAATGTAAGACTGATCTGTGAGCTACATTAAGATAGTGGTAACATCATTCTATGGTTAAATGTGTCATTATATTTACATGTTTCAGATGGGATTACATTTTGTCTGTATTCCTTTGAATTTGCAAGTAAAGAACTTCTTATTGGCTGGAGTGGGAGTTGCAGGAGAGGTCTGACTGCCCAAACAGGAAGAAGGATTTTTGGTGACTGAATATGGAACTGAATGGGAGGTCCAGAGTAGGAACCTGCACAGAAACAGACACTGTGTGTGTGTGTGTGTGTGTGTGGTGTGTGTGGTGTGTGTGGTGTGTGTATCGGGAAGCTGGACGGTCCCACTTCATGTCTTCTTGGGCAAGGTCAATGCCTATTGCTACCAAGGATACAAATGTGTGTCTAAACATACGTGTACTGTATATACACACATGCATGGAAACACATGCACACACACAAAAACATACACATGCACACACGCACACATATACGCATGCGTGTGCGTACACACACGTATGCACGCACCCAATGCCCCAGGGCTTCACCATCACTGCATTTGCAATGAAAGGATCCTTGAAACATCTGGTTTAAGGGTCCCAGAAATCAAGGACTTGATTTATAGCTGTACTAAATGCTTATCTCCTAAAAGAAAAACAAGGATTTGGGAGGGAAGTTTGGAACATCAAACTTTATTAGTACTGTCAATAAAAACATTTAATGAAAAAGGAAACATTAACATGTCTTTCCATTGCTTGCAGTACTGTTGTTAATACATGTAAAATTCATAGCCATCTTTTTTATTATTTGTTTTTATCATACCAGCATTTAAGGTCATAGACTTTGGAGAACAAAGATGTTACATCTCCACAAAGCCACCTTGATAGTCACCCTGAATAAAAAAAAAACAAGACTGGTACAAGGAAACACTTAATACAAAGGTTTTATATAAAAGCACTGCGCAGTGTAACTAGATCATCCCATTGATCGAGCAGGATATTACCACTAACCGTTTACACAAATGGAAGAAAATCATTGTTGACACTAGGTGGAATGTACATACACCCTGCACCTCACCTTACAACAGGTACCACAGAGAGTACTGCATCTACTGTACGATGAAAACATTGTGACAGGGAAAAAATGCATGCAACCCCCTTTTTCTCATCCCATAGAACTGAACAGTGCAAAATACAAAGGAACGCAGCTAAATCTGCATTATTGAAGCAAGGTGAATTACAAAACAACAAAGAAAAGTACAAAAACTCAAAACGTAAAAATCCAGAAGGCACTGTTTTTGGTACATGAGGTTAAATGAATTTTAGTCATCACATGCATTGTGTCCTGTCTTACCAGAGGACACCTTGTCGTATTCAAGTACCTTCCTGTTGACTGTGGGTTAATAAATTAGAAGCTGTGAACTGCCCTGCAGTTGCAATGTTTTTGCTGAATCGATTTGTAAAAACGTAAAAATACCCATACACATTAAAATATCGTACAGTTGTGGAATATCGAATATATGCTTTTAGACGCTGACCTGACTATTTCTGTGTGAAGTATGTGTGTGTGTGTGTGTGTGTGTGTGTGTGCATGCGTGCGCGTGTGTGTGTATGTGTGTTAAAGAAATGTATGAACCCATGGCTACCACATTCTTTTTTCGTGAATTGGTTAATAATACACTCATTGTTCCAAAAATTCTCTCATCTACAAATGAACGTTTTAATCATTTTAAACATGCTTACTTTCTTCCACTTCATATCTGTTTCAGGACATACCTAATGCTTCTTAGATCAACATACCGTTTAGAGATTCTTGCATCATTTCACAACATACTTCTTTATACAATCTTTACTTATACAGGCCTTACACCCTGGTATATGCCATAACAGTTGTGGTTTACTGCGCCCTTTTTTATGGAATGAGGTCTAAAACGAACCTGTGTTGGAATAGATCCAAACAGCACCAAGTGGTGCTTTAACGTGGCGGTTTTCAAACTGCTGACCCACTATTTATGCTGGTTTTAATTTCTTCCATAATCGCAACCTCTGAATAGTTACGAGCTGTTTGTTGTTCTTAATTAGACACTTTAGTATGTGCAAAACCTTTTAGCATGCGCAAACCCAATAACATGACCAATCATTGGTCATGGTATTTGTTTTGCACCTATCATTGGTTGTGTTATTAGCTTTGCATGTGCTAAAAAGTTTTGCGCATGCTAAAGGTCTTAGTAAATCAGGCTCTGAATGTCTACTGAAGGATGATTTATCCTGTTCAGGTCACATTCTATCAGAAATAGCTATGTATGCCATGGAGAATAAATATCCCACAATAATATTCCTGGACTTTTAATTAGTCAGATCAACTCATTCTTAATTTTCTGTTATGTGCTGTAGGATTAATAATTCCTTTAGAAAGACGTTACATTTTTAATGTATTCGATTATGAACCGAGTTATAGAGGTGAAATCAAATTGCCCACCTCTTTCAGAATGCACCATGGCTCCCCTGACCCCCTAGCCTTCTGTGACAGCCTTTTGTGACTTCTTGGAGATATTGCACTTTTGTATTCCTGAGCTACACTATGATTTTCTCCACTTCTGTAAAATACTCTAGATTAGATTACAATAAATTACAATCTGCTAAATGACTGTAATGTAATGTGCTGTAATCAAAGTGTGGTCACCTGGTCACCTGAAGGCTAACTTTTTGTGAAACATGTACACAATTATTTTAGAACTTAAACGCATGCTTTCAACAACTTTAACTGATCAAGGTGCTGGCTGTGACAAAAAGCAACATAAACAGTGGATCCCCAGGACCGAATTTGAAAACCATAGCTTTTCTGTATTAATCCATGTTTAAAGGCTTTCAAAGGGTGGTGCTGCACTAACATCAGATATGGATAAGCAAAATCCCCAGCTGGAAAGACTACTTTGGTCATTGTTGGCTGCTTATTTCGATTGGTTATAACTAAGAATGTAATATGCCTTTGGCTTTAACTTAATGTCGGAAGGCAAAACCAGAGGGTGTTTCTACCCAGGATTATACCTGGCGATATTACGGAGCGGAACTGTGCCCGTAGCCCCCTGCTGGTTGGGTTGTTCCATCCATATAGACATCCCAGTGCCCTACTGCAGACTAAGTTGGTTCACAATTGATCTTTGGTAAACGTGCCTTTATTCATAAATGCAGATTTCTCCCTCATCTCTTTTTTAACGTAAGGGTGGAAAGACTGAACGATCGCTGAGTGTCGGCGGGAGAGAACATCTAATCCATTCTAGGAGAGCCAGGAGGGAAAATCTGTGCACCTGAATACCCAGCTGCTGTCTTCTAGACCCTGACATTTTGGGCACCCTCAGTAGTTGATTTCATGTCTTTCTCAAATGGATTTTTTCTTTTTTTCAGTTTTTTTTCTCCTTTTTTGCTGTCCAGCAACAAACAACAAACCTCTTGAGTGGAACCCCAATTTCAAATAAATACTGTTTTTTTTGGTGTAAAAAGAGAGAGACTTTTTTTCTTCTTCTTTTTTTTGGGAAACATTTGCATTCACTGGAGTGGGTGGGGCGTTTTCCGTTCTCACAGCCTCCTTTCGGGGCAGGGCGGGGGGCGCGAGGGAGGCGGGACAGGGGGGCCAGGGGGAGTGCGGGCCGGGGGTGGTCCGTGAGGCAGGCCGTTGGGTGGCAGTCGTGGAGGCGGGCCGCTTTGTGGAGGAGGCATGGTGGGCTGGATCAGGGGCTGGTAGGCGGGCGGGGGCGGAGCAGAGTGGGGTCGGGGCGGGGCCCTGGCCGCCTCCTCTTTCACCCGTGTGAAGTTAATACATCGACCCTGCAGGGAGAGGACACTCAGAATG
Organism: Ilyophis sp. 1 JC-2022; assembly: GCA_022702515.1. Classification (NCBI taxonomy): domain Eukaryota; kingdom Metazoa; phylum Chordata; class Actinopteri; order Anguilliformes; family Synaphobranchidae; genus Ilyophis; species Ilyophis sp. 1 JC-2022. The sequence goes on from CM040405.1 coordinate 102,612,324, forward strand.
CGAAGTCACCTAGCGAGCTACCAAGAACACGCTAGCCCATCATATCACGGTCTGCGTGAATTCAGGGCACACTCACAGGCACGAGGGGGCACTTAACTCGGCTAATGCATTAAACAATGTCAGAAACAGTAACAATAGCAACAAAAAACAACTTGCAACTTGTCAATTTGAATACATGTGTGTCCATGCCCCCCTCCCCCAGGAATCTCACCAATTGTCCCACCCCCAAACCTGACTTGATAAATTAGTCTCTGCCCTAATCCCACATAACAGTTCATTACAATAAAATCCACTGTCCTCCACTGCTAATCCACCCATGTCATTTCGGAGGCTCTGTTCAATATTCAAATCAAACAAGCAATGGCCTTCTCCCCAATCCTCCCCTAACCAATATTCTCACTCACTAACACACTCATACACTCACACACTCACACACACACACACACACACACACACACACACACACACACACACACACACAGGCACAAAGCCTCAATGGGAGAAAATCTATGAGAAAAACCAAAAACACATTCCATTCATCCTTACTTATAAATTATGCAAGTTGAAGAAGAAGAAAAAAAAGAAAATCTAATTTCTCTGGTGACCATGCTCTGTCTCCACTCTGACATTCCATTAAGACGTTCGCGGAATAAAGAAACGAACAAACCCTAAGACACGAGTAGCCACCTCTTGAAAATGCATCTCAGCATTCTTCCATCACGCGAAACATAGATCAAAGAACCGACCCCGACAATAACAGAGGCCAAACAGAGGGAGTTAAAGGCTTTCTGTGTGCTTGTAACGTGTACAGATAAAAGAAAGAAAATGACAGACTTCAAAGAGGGACGAGGGAGGCTGGCTGTGACTGGCAATAACCCAGAACCCTAAAATAAACCTGTCACACTTGGACCACAGTGTGTTGTGGTATTTTGGAAAAAGCCTGAACTCAGTCTCCACTATATATAGAGTGGAAATGTGGGAGGGGCTAAGGATTCTGGAAGAGTTTTTCGATGAAGATTCTCCAGATCATTGATTTTAATCTACGCAATAACCACAATGTTACGCGACAGATAATCCTGGGAGTCTCCTGTATTACGAAACGTTGTGATAGATTGATGTTATGGCCCTCGGTTACAAATGTCTCAACTTCCTTCGAAGAAATCATGTTTTTTGTTAGTTTGGAATTTTGGCGGACCTAAAGAAAATTGAGCTCTGTGATTCCTAATTCATTCCTAATGCAATGCTCTTTGGGACTGGTTGTTTATGTATCTTCTAAAATTATGTACACAGTCTTGTACCCTCATCTTTTTTTCAATGCTACTGGTAATTTTTTGAGATGATGATTCAACAAGGAAAGTTTCATGCCCATCCAAGGTTGGGAAATTCCAAACAGCGTTGGACTGTCAAGGTAAAAAGTGAATGTAGTTTTTTTCTTCAGGAAACTAAGCCCCTCAAAATAACCACAGCCACATTTCCATTCTATTATCTCACATCTCACTATCTACCACGAAATACACAGCACCACCTATCTGTCACATACCACACTGCACCCACTTTGGCAAAAACACACAGCATCATCTATATGTACCCACCACCTTGCAATATAACATTTAGCACCCTCAACCCAGCCTCAATGCATAGTCACACATTGTATTCATAGTACTGTCATGAAAAATAAAATAAGAAAAAGAATGGGGGGAGGGAGAGAAAAATAGTTGAGAGGGAGAGAGATTGAGAGAGAGAGAGGGGTGATTTTGTCATGCCATTTAACGAGGATATTTCAGAGAGCATGTGTTGTCTCCCAATAAACAGCAAAAGCATTGTGAACAGAAACAAAATGAATGCTGGGTAAATCAGATGGCTCCCAAAACCACGGAGATGGAAAGAATCACCCTTTTTAATGGGTGACATTAAACTTTTGCACCAGAGCTTGGTGAGTGAGTGGTGTCATTGAGAGAACCAGAGCTTGGTGAGTGAGTGGTGTCATTGAGAGAACCAGAGCTTGGTGAGTGAGTGGTGTCATTGAGAGAACCAGAGCTTGGTGAGTGAGTGGTGTCATTGAGAGAACCAGAGCTTGGTGAGTGAGTGGTGTCATTGAGAGAACCAGAGCTTGGTGAGTGAGTGGTGTCATTGAGAGAACCAGAGCTTGGTGAGTGAGTGGTGTCATTGAGAGAACCAGAGCTTGGTGAGTGAGTGGTGTCATTGAGAGAACCAGAGCTTGGTGAGTGAGTGGTGTCATTGAGAGAACCAGAGCTTGGTGAGTGAGTGGTGTCATTGAGAGAACCAGAGCTTGGTGAGTGAGTGGTGTCATTGAGAGAACCAGAGCTTGGTGAGTGAGTGGTGTCATTGAGAGAACCAGAGCTTGGTGAGTGAGTGGTGTCATTGAGAGAACCAGAGCTTGGTGAGTGAGTGGTGTCATTGAGAGAACCAGAGCTTGGTGAGTGAGTGGTGTCATTGAGAGAACCAGAGCTTGGTGAGTGAGTGGTGTCATTGAGAGAACCAGAGCTTGGTGAGTGAGTGGTGTCATTGAGAGAACCGCAGTTGCGTTACCATGGCAAACTATTAAAAAAAACAGGATCAAAAAAACACGCTGAAAGAGGGAGATGATCGATGACGACTGGGTAAAAAATCATGCAACCAGAGCAGTGACTGGTAGCAAAATGCCCCATACCCCCCTCTGCTTACCGAGATGACTAACATTACACGCTGAATTTATTCTGTTTCTGGAAATGTTATTCAGATTAGTACTGGGGATTTAGTCTGTATCGCCTTCTATAAGACTCATTTTTACACGCATTGTCATCGCAGATGCTTGGCAACAGAAAGCAACACTTCCTCTAAGATGAAATGTAAAAGCTGGCAACATCCATTTTTGTTAATTCCCAAGTTGATTGCTTCTCTTAGGTAAAAATGTTACTCAAGTTATTTTCCGCAAATGATGCACAATTTGAACTGGCACCTGGAAAGCTTCCATCACAGAGGTGAAATCAATCTTTCTCCACAGAGGGGCAGAGGGTTACTCTTTAAAACTCAACCTCAAACTACAGTAACATAACGGTTCTGAAAGAACTGGCAAAAGAAGTTTCTAAAAGTATTTTAGCAGAACTTCAATGAATTTAGTGCTCCGGAGTTGATGTACGCGCCCAACTTGCCAAGTGTTGCCGTCGAAAATGCAAACGACCTGCCTGGAGGATTCAGTGTTTCTTTTCACTTTCAGTGCATGCGGCAGGTGTTGCCGTTTCCATGTGATTTATTTTGGCACTTGACGAGGTACCAATCAGTGGCATTCTGGGATTGTGAGTGAGTTTGTGTGATTAATGTTTTTGGTGGGGGTGGAGCTCACCTGGTCCCCGGGTTTGGGCCTCATGAGGGAGACCTGGTCGTACCCGCGGCGGAATAGGGCCCACAGCGCGTCCAGTTTGCCCTGAAGAGAGGAGAGAGGAGAGTGTAAGCCTGGGGGTTAAATCAGAGGGGATGCAGCGACCTACGAGCAGTGTGCATGAGCTTTCACCTGGATGGGCGTGTACCACTTCCTGTGCTGGGCCTGCCTCCTGCCTCCTGCCTTTCTGGGTTTGGGTTCAAAGGGCTCAAATTCCTGCTCTGGCATTTTGACCACGGCGTTCTTGGGCTTCTCCAGCTTGGCTCCCTCCTCTGTGGATCCCTTCCCTCCCCAGCGGACCTGCGGGGGGGGTGGGGGGGCATGGAAAAGCTGAAATTAGCACTGGGGTCTGATATCACACAGGGGCCTGGTTTGTGTGTGTGTGCACGTGTGTTTGTGTATGTGTATGTGTACCTGTGTGTGTGTGACTGTGTATACATGTGCGTGCGTGTGTGTTTGTACATGTGTGTGTGTGTGTTTGTGTGTGTGCACGTGTGTGTTCAGAACATATGTGTATGTGTATATCTGCGTGTGGCCTATTCAATTTTTAAGTCAATTTAGCTTATCTCTGAACATTTAATTGTGAGCCAAAGCAAAGAACAGGTGTTACTTTTATCCAGGCCTGTGTGTGTGCCTGAGCATGTGTTAGTGTGTACAACGTGTGAAAGATTATACGCCTTGTGCATGAGAACACATGAATGTATTACAGACTGCACGCCCCAAGGGGAAGGCCTAGGTCGGCTTTTCTATCCTTCATACCATCACATGGTCACAATGGACGTGCTGACCTTAACCTGTTATCTGGGCTGCAAAACGTTCCATACCCATCAGGCATGTTCACTTCGCTTTCCCACATAAGTGTTGTTTTGTAGTTCTCCGTTACCAGTGTCATGTTCACACGACGTGCGGGTGCTCAGCCCAGCTGCGGAATATCACAGCTGAATGTGTGCATGGCGTGTATGCATATGGAGAATGGCGGCGTCTGCATTACCTCCATCCTCTTGATGCCCCCGACCCCTCGCCCGCCATAGTAGGACGCGTCCACGGTGGGCCACTTCTTCTTGGGCATCCCATCCTCGTCATCCGATTCCTGAACACAGGCACAGGCGTTAATGAATTACCACCGAAATACCGGCCACCCGTGCATGAATGCCTGAAGAAATTAAACCTTTTATTTGTAATAATCCAAAACCTGAGCATAAACATAAAACATGACTGACAGTCAACATTCAACATTAATATATCACGTGTTAAAAAGCCTATACAATAGCATGTAAAATAGCCAATTATCAACCATTCATAATGTGCTCTCTTTGTCCTAATGTGGGACGTTTGGTTCCATCCAATGCCAAAGGATCCAAACCGCTCTAATGAACCTCCTTTATATGGATCCAGCTTTACAGATCTGCTGGCTGGCAGCACGGTGCAGTGGTTTAAAACCTGGACTTCCAAGTCAGCAGGTTCAGCTTCAAATCCAACTAGATATTCAGTTGTATAAAGTGATAGTCGCTCTGGGGGACTGAGGGTTTCTGCTAAGTGAATAAAGATTGCATCATCAGCAAACTGGCACCAGTCTATGCACACTGCCAAGAGCGGCAGACTCTGGAGGTCATGGGTTCAAAACCCCGCCGGAGCACCACTGCCGTACCATTGGGCAAAATCATTTCAACTGCCCCAGAAAACTCCAGCTGTATAAACGGATTACAGACTGCATGTCAATAAAGTTTCAAGTGCTTTGAGTTGCCCCAGAAATGAGGCCATCTGCAAGTCAAAACAAATGTTGTAATGTAATACAAAAAATGAAGAAAAAACACACCTGTCAAGCAACAGGCGCTCGAGAGAAAATACATTCGTTATGAAAGTGAACTCACAGCTCTCTGTGTAGGTGGTACTGAGACAGAGGGGCGGTCTAACATGCAACAGCTGCCACAAAAGAAAGGACCAGCCATCCCCGTAAAGGGATGCGTTCATGTGTTTGAGCAGTGAGCCGTGCGCGCCTTTCTGCTATAAAAAGGCAAGGGCGTTGAAAAAACTTGAGCCGTTCCTGAACCTCCGGCAGATTAAAAACTCTTTAGTCTGAAGAGCCCTGTTTCGGAACCAGAAGTATTTATTCCACGCATTTAAAAAAATGAACAAAGCTCTTTTATTTGAAATCAGGCTCCAGGGCAGCTTGACTCTAACCTCTGTGGAAAAATTGCAAAACACAAGAGAGCCATTATGGCGCAGATCTTATCGAAAGAACCACTATGTTCTACAGATCGGCCGCCTCCATGTTCCTCTGTCCAATAGAGAAATCCAGGCTCTGGACAGACCAGGGGGGTATACTATGAAGCAGGCTTACTGAGTTAGCTGGATAACTGCATTGAGTAAAACCCGGAACCCTCCCAAATCTGGCACATGGACTGAAGTAAAAAGAGCTGTTCCGGGTTTTACTCACTGCAGTTATCCGGCTAACTCAGTAATCCTGCTTTGTGAAATTCCCCCAGATCTTCTCTGGCATGTCCAGCTTCAAAGTCAAGCCTTGTTGTTATGCACTCTGTTCATTTAGCTCCCATAATGCCATCAGACTTAAGTAAAAGTAAAGCCAGTAGACACAATCCCCAAATGAAAACTGGAATGACACGTCCATGCAGGAAATATTTACATTTCATTCCACTTGCTTGCATTCTTTTATGTTGATGTTTGCTAGAAGTTGTACACGGAGACTGCTAAACACCCTGTGTGCACCACTATACACTTTTATGTGTGTACTGATGGACAAATGAGATAACAGGTGTGTGGGCTGAGTGATGGGATGGACTTACTGGAGCCGGGGGAGGGGGAGGAGGGTGTTCTTTGATTACCTGTAGATAGAAATGAGGAGATAAAAAGGAGAATTTAGACTGAGGAAAATCCCATATTGTGACAGACTCGGCACAAAAACCTGATGTGCACGAGCTTGCCCTTTTCTTTGGTTAAGAATGTACTTATGCTGCATACTAAAGAGGTCACTGGATGGATAGCTTCACCCAGTTCCACAGAATCTACCGACTCAGGGTTTTAAAAAACAGTTCACCATGGACACCTGCTGATTCTACCGTGTTGCACTTGCAACATACACAGAAAATGAACAGATAGCGTGTACTGAGCTTTTTTTTTGGATGCCTCATCAAATGCTACTTTACAAATAAAATGTATAAGCTCTTATAAAGTTCATGGAATAATACCCAACATAACAAACAATAACATAACTGAAGAACTTCTGATAACAATTTTCAGAACTCTTCTTCAGCTATGAATGAATAGGCACTGCTATGCGTGACTGCAGTTATGTCAAAAAACCTATATGTATTTTCAGTGTGACTGTACATAGAAAGGATATAATGTGTTTTCATCAGAAGTGTAAAGTTCAGGGGTCAGAAAGTACAAGTCCTGCCATGTGTTTCTTCTACCCGTGAACTCAGCCAGCTGATTTCACTAATTAGTTCTACCTCCTGGCTGAAGAATTGTGCTAATTAGCAAATCCAGGTGATTGTGTTTAGTGTAAAACCAACTGAAGAGTACGGTCAGCTATTCTAATACATTTGGTGCCTGTAAGACTCATATACGTAAACTCTCGATATGACACTGACCATTTTACTATATGGGCTGAGAGGGGCCAATTCTCATGATTAAACTTTCTGGTAATACTATGCATAACTAGATAAGCTGGCGATGCACTTACCACAGTACAGCACAGGGGCCAAAACCACCACATGAACAGGAGGGCCAGGAGAAGGAAGAGCACCAACAGAGTGATGAACAGGATGGTGCCGTCAAACTGAAGAGGGAACAGACAAGACCCTCGACATGAGCGTGACCCGGAGCGCGTAAATCGCATGGAACACTGACAGCAGGATCAGAGGGATGTGAAGGGCAGTGGGAAAAACCGGCAGGAAAGGCCCGTTCCTCCTGTTAAGTCCTTTGAATCCTGATTCCTGCTCAGATAAGGCTGCTTTATTTGTCTTCCTATCCTTCTTTATGCCGTATGGCCCCTGAACTCTGTTTAAAGTCAGTGTGGGGGCCGGGGGCTTTAAAATGCAGATAACCACACAGGCCCCGCCGTTAGGTGTCAGATTGAGAGAGAGAAACTTACAAGCGGAAAAGGGAGCACCTCAGGTGAAACTGATATCAGAGTAAACCCTGAATAAGATGAAGAGGACAAAATAACAGAGGGGAAGGACACAGAAAAAAAAGTGAAAGAGTCAAGAAATAGAGAAATGAGATAAGATCATGCTCAAAAGGCAGAAGCAGAAGAAATCATATGAAACAAGAAATTATTTCTTATATTCTTATATTGATAGACTACAGCATTACCATTGTGGCGTTATCAGCCATTTACATAGTTTATATTTTGAAAAACCTTAATTCCTAGAATGAATAAGAATGTACCTAAGATACTTCTTTTTGCACACTAATGAAATGAAGCAATTATCAGTTTGTTATTCGTCTGTTCACCGCTAGTTATTCACACCCTGTTACTGATAATGGCCTGATAGTAGAACAGGTGTATAGAATAAATAGGGGATAGATTCAAGCAAACGGTTGAAAAACAATGTGTAAGAAATCCTTGTGTGACGGTATTTATTGACAGTACTTACACACTCAGTGCTGGTGATGTGAACAGAGCTGGTGATGAAGGACAGTCCGTCGTTCATGCTCACCTGCAGATACACAACCCTATGAGAGAGAGAGAGAGAGAGAGAGAGAGAGAGAGAGAGAGAGAGAGAGAGAGAGAGAGAGAGAGAGAGAGAGAGAGAGAGAGAGAGAGAGAGAGAGAGAGAGAGAGAGAGAGAGAGAGAGAGAGAGAGAGAGAGAGATGATTTCCATCAGTTTTAAGAAGTTCTACCTCGCCCCACCAGTCACACAGGGCTTCTCCACCCACGGGCCCCAAGGGCCATGTTCCAAACTGCCCCCCCCATCCCTCTTCCCAGCGAACAAAAAATGTGGCAAGAACATGGAGAACATTGCAGTTACACTTCCATTTGGCCGTGAGAAAGCGTTATGACAAGAACCTTCCCCCCAACAATCTTCTGTCAAAGTCACAGGGAAAACGTTGAGCTTACAAAGTCACTTACAAACCTAGTAATATCCCCTGATGGTTGTGAAAAAGATCAGAGGACACACGGAAATAATATTTTAAGAATGTTCTTAAGTATTGAAATGCAAGATTTATTAAACATGGCAACTTTTATCTATAAAATTCACACCATTGTCAATCCACAATTCAAATTTTTAACTGCAATAACACAACTGAATAACATTTTAAAACAGTTAAATGTTTCACCTGCAATGTTTCTTGTGAAAATAAAGTAACGGTCAAGGGATATCCAGAAAACCAGACAAATCTATGGGTTGGGAATGTTTGCGTTAGCTTTCTAGGAATGGGCTGGCAATCAGAATGTTTTAACTGGATGCATTTCATTCTGCAGCTAAGGATAAAAGAACAATAATGTGATGATGACCACAAGTTAAGTTTAAATGACCTGGGGTGCATTTCCCAAAAGCATAGTAAGGCTAAGACGTCGTAAAAAACCCCTTATCTTGCATCTTTAAACTTTGGGAGCATTTTTCCCAAAAAAGCATCTTTTAAGAGCTTAGAAGAGACGCTCTTTAGATAATGATTATCTAGACTAGTAGTCAGAGACGAAGTGCGTTTTATTAAGCCAATAATAAAATACTTTTTTTTTTTTTTTTTTTTGTGTTTGTTTCATTTTATTTACGGTTACCACCAACCACTTTTTTTTTTTTTGATTGATGTTAGAATGCAACAATATTTATTATTATTTTTTTTTTTTTTATTTTTATTTTTTTTATTTATATTACCATAAAAAATAAAATAAAATTCCCTAAATAAAAAAATAAGTATATATAGTTTGAGACAAGTAAAAAAAGTGGGAAATTTCAAAAAATTTAATTTCAAAAGTATTGGCATGGGGTGGGGTCTCCAATTGCGTCCCCCCTCCTCTCGCCCTCCCCTGCCCGTATCAGCAGCAGCCAGACAGAAGACAAGAGAGAGAAAAAGAAAAGAAAGAGATCAGAAAGGAAAAGTCCTGCCCATCTTTCCAAGCACGAATGATCATTAGTTTTCCTCCACACCTTTAGTTATATACTGAAGAATTGAAGAAAATTGCAAATGATGCAAATCCAGTTGATTGGGCTGCTTTGGGGAGGGGGCTTATTTTACTTCTTTTACATTTTTTTACTCCTTAAGTTACTTAAACCTTTAACTTTAAGAATGTTTAAGAACGCGCGCGTTTTTAAATGGGAAAGGCGCGTTAATTAAAGAGCCATCGTAATCGCGCTCGTCGAAATCGAACTAATTATACGGAACTCTATTATAAATCTCACGAACGCACTTGAAAGAAAGAAGCAAAAAGAAGAGAAAAAAAAAGAAGAAAAGAAAAAGGAAAAAAAGCTGAAAGTAGACTAAAACCGCATCTTTTACGCTTTGAAGCTGGGGCTTAAGAACTTAAGTAGGACTATTAGCTTAGCTTTACTAATGAAACTGAAGGGATTTTGATGACAATATTTTAGTGACAAATTAAGACATACAAGATAATGAAAGAGCTAGAGCATTTTACATTCACCACCACTTCTTTTTCATTTTTAAAACATTTTTTCATGCAAAATGACATAAATAAAAATTCATAAATTATTTGCACATAAATTTTTTTTGAGGGTGGGATGGTGTTATAGGCTATATTACAAATCTATATTAAAATGGGACCTTTTAAGGGCTTATAAACATGCCTGCTCTGGTGCATCTAACATTCCACCCACATTGGTAGACCAGAAAAATAAGGGATGAAAAGTTTCCATAATGGCATACGATATCAAAAGGAGATGTCTGCACACCAGACAGGCGCTTGTTACGGCCTACTGCATTCCTCTCACAATTTTATCATTGCATGCCTTGCATACAATCTGAAATTTCTTTCACAAGGTGCTAATACCCTTCTCTAACCACAGGAGTTCCCATCCTGACCCCATCAAAGGCCTGGAACAGGAAAACTGAATGCGAACCAGCACACCTGAAGATTTTTTATGTGTGTGCGTGCGTGCGTGTGTGTGTGTGTGTTTAACTGACCACCAGGGAAAGCAAAGCTCAGCTGAGTCATTTGACAGACAAGCCTCATCCGATCTGGCAGGAGAACCTTGGAACCTTGAATCCTGAGAAGGGCTTTGGCAGATGCCACTGTGCCAAGAGGAGAGGCAGTTGCAGAGCCCGTGCGGAGAAGAGACGGGATCAGGAAAAGGGAAACTGGTCCTGAAACGGCTGTTTAGCTGTGGATAAGCATGTGCGGACAAGACCGCAAATCCGCCGGTACGCTGCAGGGAAGGCATGCGGAGACGGAGGGAGATAGATAGAAGAAAAGAGGGAGAGAGAGGAGGAGTAGGAGTAGGTCCGAGATAGTGCAGTTGGGGTAATGATTCCAGGAAGTGGAGGGGAGGGAGGAGACAGGATGGGTGAGAGGAGAGGGGGAGAGCAGGGATCTGTGGGGAGGGAGCTTGGGAGGGAGAGACGGCTCGGTGGCTGAGGAATAGAGACCACAGAATAATTGTGCTTAAAATGGGGGTGGGGTGGGGTGGGGTGGGGTGGGGTGGCAAAAAGGGGTTGTGGGTTTGGGAGGCTAAATGCAGAGTGCTTAGACTGTGCAATGTCTATCTCTATACGTCCTTCCCTAATTTAAACTGTTAGTCAGTAGTTAGCAGACTTATCTTATCTACTTATTTTGACAAATCAAAACTGTGGTGAAAGCAGAAAAAATTTGCAATCTGCAACGTGATATATAACAAGAGTGCCACACCAGCACAAGTGCACAACGTGATATATAACAAGAGTGCTACACCAGCACAAGTGCATAATTTATGATGGCGGAGTCAATGGGGGAGAACTCTATCTAGCTCTCTCATTTAGAATACTATATCCATTTCTGGGCTCCGCGCTACACAAAGGACATACAAACAAGTCAACATGTACAGAGGGAAGCAACAAGAGGCTTCTGGTGAAAGAAAAACACAAGAGACTTGATTTAACTTGACTTATAAACACATGCAAGTGTTGCTTTGCCATTGACACGTTTAGACCAGTCATATTTAGAACAATAAGAACAAAGAAAATCTAGAAACAGGCTTGGAAAAAGTCTCAAGACATCTGGCAATAGTTCTTGCTCAATGATGTCTATTCAACATTTGACAAATATGGCAATAAGATAAATGGTTTCATACATAAGAGAGAGAATACGCCTCATCAAGACACAGTTCCCCCAGCGAGAGCACATTTTGAATGGTACCATGAGCACAGACACAGCATAGTCCTGTCCGTACTCTTCTGTAGGAACAAAGAACATGGCTAACCGATGACCGTACGAAGCTGTAGTCTGATAGATTTGTGTCTCTGGAGAGCCACTTTGGTTATCCAAAATGCCAGCAAGGAGGCTTAATGACAAAGACAAACAGCACCGCAACATCTGAACCAGGAGCTCTCAGCTGAACATCCTGATGCTAGTGCCAGAAATGGGATATGTGTTTCATTCTGTTTCACAGAAAACGCAGAGCAAATTCCCCATAACTCAACAGATGTGGACAGCTGGAAACAAGCACTCTGATCATTTTTTTTTGTTGTTGATCATTTCATTACACAGATTAGTCCCATTTGGTGCAAAGACACAAGGTATTTTTTTTATACTGGACTTATAACAGGGGTCTCCTAGGCTATTCAATTCCAGCTAATTTACAACAGCTGTAATCCCTGCTGCAGGGTGAGTCCAGTCTGGAGCTGTGTAGCTCAAACCAATTGAGAACGGTGGGTCAACACGTTAGTCCTCCAAAATGCAGTATTTATCAGCCAATAAGATGGAAATCAAATCAAAGTAGACAGGAAGAAAGTTGCAAGCTGACAGAGAAGACACGGTTGACTATAATAGAATACAGCGTTTTTGTAAGCCCCTGTAGCGTCACAATCTTCTCCAAAGCATTATTGTGAAACCGATGTCACAGTTTATTTCTCCCTGCTCATCCACTGACTGGCTAGGTTTCTCACCAGTCACAGCCACAACCCACAACAACAGATGCATAAGCTTCAGTCCCATTTCAATACACACGATACTCATACATTCAAACACATATTACACTCAAAAAACAGACCATATCGGGTTCATACAAGGACAGTACGGGCGGAGGGGTATGCTGTAGAATGCCCAACCAACAGCGATTCTCATTTGGGTATTTAGACACATTTTATAATAGGGTGTGCCGAACATGGCTTTCCACCTCGGATCCCCATTCAGATTAAAATATAGTCTTTGTGCTTTCTTAAACTTTTATGCAACTAATACTTTCATGTGGTTCTCGACACTGTTAAAGTTAAAACCACCTGCCCCCCCACCACCCTGCCACCACCACCACCAGAAAGGAAAGAGTTGCTGGTTTCAAACACTTTACCGATTAGGAAAGGTCTAGATTGCATTTCAAAAACCACAGAAAGCTGACTGTATTAAAATATTGTACTGTGGTTAAAGGTTAAACGCTAGAAGCATAAGTGCAAAGGCACCAATGAAGACACTCTTGAGAAATGTATCACACAATCTTGGCTACAATCTCAGGTTTGACTTCGTACTTCAAGCTTAACCTGAAACCACAAAAAACTCGGCTCTTAAAAAAAAAAAGAATGAAAAAAGTTGCTGTGTGTGACACTTTACCAAATCATACTTGCTTAACTGGAGATCAAACAGCACCAAGCAAATGCCAGGTTGAATAAAGGCCTAAGAAAAAGCTGCAGTGGCATTGGTCCACTTTCATCAAGTAAAATAAAAGCTCAAACAATCCCAAGTATTCTCCCTGACAAGACCAAGGCTGACACATTCCTCAAAGTGTCTGCAGCCAGGCGAACAGATAGCTGCGTGTTTGGGTCTGACTGGATGGCCACTTGGGGTTCAGTGCTGTCAGTGCCGAAAAACAAAAGCCAGGCTTCTATGACCTGCGCCATGCTACAGCTTATTTTGGAAAGGTTCTGCCAGTCTTCATCCCAGGGAATGGTCTATGTTCCACAGGCCAAGACAAAGACTTATGAAACCGAGTCAAGTCACAGTTGCCTTTCTGTGTGAAAGGCTAGCTCAACAGTCATCTCAGTTTTACTTATAACAAAGCGATTGTCCGTCTACATCAGGGAGAAGTTGTCGACTGAAAAGAATGACAGAATTTCAAGTGACATTGACCCAATTTTTAACGTTTGCATGAGATATTTTTTCTTCTAACAAACCTTAAGTTATTGTCAAAGTTATTGTCAATGTTTCTCATATAATTCCAATAAAAAGCACATGAAGTAAAGTAATACAGACTGAGAGTCACTTACTTCCCAACTTCCTCTATGACCGGTGCAGGGCACAACATGTATGTGTCTTCTATATCCGCAGGTTTCGTATCTAAAAAGACATATGCATTGCTATTAACTTTTGATTTAAAAAAATTGTTACCGTTCTGTTATCACTATCTTCCAGGTTTATACGAACACACTAAAACACTAAGAAGAAACACAGTCAAATCTTAATTTTTTTCTTAAAAATGTCTATTATGTTGTCTTTCCTGAAAAGGCCTTAAGCAAGTTCAAAGTGTCTTTACTGTGGCTAACCTTAATGCACACTGACATTACATTGACATTTACTTATCTGAAGGATTCACAAGGGAGAGAATTCAATTGAGCACAGCATGAATCACACACAGGAGTACTTACTGACAGTCACTGTGTCATTGACCTTGAAGCTGCACAGGACCTGGTCGATATTTCTGGCATGTAAAAACCCGTTCCCACTCACTACCACTTGGAACGACTCTAAAAATGAGGGAGAAACACATCATGAAATTCGGAAAAAGACTTCCAATCTAGCAAAATATATGCAGACATATTCTTGTAAATTATAAACAAATATCCGTGAGATATTACACAGATAACAATTACCGGTGTCTTCATGTAGGCTTATATCACAGAGAATACACAATTTATATGCGGAAATATAGAACTGTCAATTTATGTATATAACACATATTAGAACATGAATTACAAATCAATTGCTTGTTGACTTTAGCATTCACTTTAACATAACATGACATAAATATATATATATATTTTTTAAATTTGTTTCTGATTTTTTCCCTTTTTCTCCCAATTTAGTAGCCAATTGAACCCCTATTCTAATTCAATTCCCCCCGTCCCCCGTGTCGCAGAGAACACACCCCTGCCGCAACCCCCAATCGGTATATTTTTTTTTTAGGGCGGGGGCGCTACAGGGCGCAGCTCTGACCGTGACTCCTGTGGGGTCTGTCTGGTTGGTTCTCTCGCTCATTAATTTAGCAGACACCTTTATCGAGAGCAATTTACAATGTAGAAGTAACAGAAACGCTAACACCTGATTAATATGAGCAATAGTGCCAGACATGGCTAACAGTCCCAGATAGATGTTGTACAAAAAAGCACTAGTACACATTAACCATGCTAACCAAAGAAATATTCTGGGTACATACAGACTACATTTATAACAAGTCCTAAAAACACAAAACAAATAAAAACCATAAAACACCATCAAATACTGCAACCTGAAACCACAAAAATGTAATATTTTGAAAATGTTAGTGTTTTTAGGGGCAAAAATAGAATGCATCCACAAATTACTGAGCTGCCCATCAGAGGGTGAGGAAAAATACCAGGCCCCTTAATTATAACTGAAGGGACACAATGCTAAAAATGTAGCTTCAGTCAACTGAATCACACTCAGCAGGCAGCTAACAGCCAATTAACTAAGACTGTTGTGTAAAACCAGTCATTATGCAGACATACAAAAGAAAAACCCAATTGTTGCATTGAGCTGCACATATTTCTGAAAACAGCTAACAGCACATAACCTGGCAATTTAACCACCCAGTGTTAAAAGCATTAAAAAACGTAATATATATAAAGTTTCATTTGATATTGGTGTGGTGTGTATGTAAGTAAATATAAATACATACCATGCCAATACATGTACATCGCTTACAATGTAACTGCTGGTATAATACACCTATGCAGTGAAGGATAAATACCACTTGTCTTCACTGAGACCGGTTTAAGAACCACTGATCAAAACCAATATGGCCTACTGGGATTTCTATTCATTGTCATGAGTGAACCAGAAGGCAGAAGAGTTGTTTCAGCTGGAATGCTTCTGTCTGGCCTCGTTTGTCACCGCTTGTATTAGCAGAAATTCCATGGTCCCATTCCACTTTCTGTTCTAGGCATTTTTTTGAATGAGAAACCAGCTACTTATTGACTTAGCCATCCCATAATGCTTGAGGGCAGAAAATGAATTCAGCCTGACATGACCCCATTGGCAACACTCAGAAGGAAGGCACTCCAATGTATTACATTATCTCAATGGAAAATAGTCTCTATGGATTTCTTATTTGCAGACATCATCTGTTTTCATTAGCAGCCAGGCCCCAAAGGGCACTAAGGCCAATCCAGAACCCGATGAATGGAGCAGTAAATGAATCAGAGCTGGGAATATGGGCCTAAAACATTACTCACGGTCTGTTTTCCTTTGTTCTATTGTCAGAGTCAATCGTAACATTGCCTCCTAAAGCAGGGAATCTCAGTAACAAAAAAGGATTCAGGCTCGATTTTTTTTTTCTGTTATTATTGCTTGGATGGATACCATAATATGAAATATTCACCAGTAGACATCCCAGTGGACACCATGAGACGTGTCTAAACACTGAAGCAGGCTATCAGAGAGTAATTCGTTATAACAGCCGTGCTGCGTAAAGATGCAAAAGGCTTTGAATGTTATTGACACTGCAGTGCGTTACACTCCGGCCTGGATTTAATTAACACTCGTCCTTAATTTTCTGAATACAGTTTGGGGTATTCAGAAATGGCCAATATTGAGCCTCCAAACTGCGATTGTGAAGAAAAACTGGAGGGCTTGCACGTAATGTCGATTGAATCCTTACCTCCCGCACAGACACTGGAGGGCTCAGCTGCTAAAATCTCAATGCAGGATTTCTTGATAATCTGGAATGGGTTTAAAAGATAATGTACATTTTATTGCATTTTAAAATCTGCCAAAAAATATGTCATAATGCCATGCTTCAGTTGTAGAATACTGAAAAGTATATTTGATTTTACATTATATGCAATACATGCTACATTCATGAATTTACAAATATAAACAGTGCAGTGTTATGTCTATATTACATTATAGGCATTTAGCAGACGCTCTTATCCAGAGCGACTTACACAACTTCTTATTACATTTATCCATTCATACAGCTGGATATATACTGAAGCAATTCAGGTTAAGTACCTTGCTCAAGGGTACAACGGCAGTGTCCTACCTGGGAATCGAACCTGCAACCTTTCGGTTACAAGTCCAGCTCCTTAACCATTATACTACACTGCCGCCCCTATTTGTATGCGTTTGCCATTCTTGATTTCCGGTTGTAATGTGTAGGGGTGACTTCATTGCAACCGCACTAAGGTTTGTTAAATGGCTGTAGTTTAGCATATTTAACAAGCTATTGTAGTATTCTATACAGTGTCATTGGTCAGTTTACCGAGTCAATCATCCCTCTCAGGGCCTGGAACCCGCCCATCACAGGAAACACATGTTCGATGGTGTCTGCAATGGTGGCCAGCTAAGGGAAAAGATGAGCTACCTTATTTATTTAAACAAGATGACTGTGTCTTCTGAAGTACTGAACACATAAATATAGGTATGCGTATACACACACACACACTATGTATGGCTAGTACATTCAAATGAAAATAGACTATAGGCATTCATTGGAAGTCAAAAATCCTTCGTCTTAGCCACCACTGGCCACAGTGCTCCAGGGCCACATTTAATGGCATAATATACTCTTCATAATATCGAACCTCTTTAACTGCATTCCAGTTAGGGATCCCCAGGACCATGTTCATTACAAAAGCACATGGTAGTGTATATGCCTGGATTTGAAACTGAGGCCTTATTAATTACTTTACCTTTTGCATTTACACTAAGTGTGTTGCCACGCACATGATAGCAATTTTTGTGACGTGCTTTCGGAAGATCTGATACATAGTGGCATTATGTGAAAAATTATGGACTGGTTAACTGATTGATCTTACCTGTGTCTCATTGAAGTCTTTCACTCCCACACAGTACACAATGGCCCCTAAGGATCTGGCACTCTCTGCCTGTATATGGGTAAAAGGAGGCTGTTCATACCAAGTTCGTCCAAACGAGCAGTGAAAAACACACCAGCCCACATAAGGACGCCACAGGTTTGTTTAACGAACCTCTTGCTGAGCGTCTGTGAGTTGATGTTCATTTAGCTCTCCGTCAGTCAATGCAATGATGACACTTGCCGTACCTGTAAAGCGCATGTCAATATAAAGCATATTTTCCCCACAAAACAGTCAATAAAACTGAATTACTTTTTCAAACAGATACTTACCAAAGTTTTCTCTGCGTATTTGTTCATTTGCCTGGAATAATACATGCGCAACAATAAATATCAATGCAATAACAATATTTAACAGCAAAAAGTAATTAAATAAAAATATATATATTTTTTTTTTTACCTTTTCCAGCCCAAGGTGCATAAAGGTATCTCCACCCGGTATCTCCCTTCTCAAGATATTAAGCCCTTTTCGTATTTCGTCCCTTGAAAACGGAAAGTGAAAAGCAACTGAAGAAATATCATGAATCCTACATCACTCACAATCGCATTTGTTTTGGGACACAGTGAAATAGGTAGTGCCAACTGTCTGACCGAAGAGAATAATCCACTACAGAATATTAATATACAAAACGGAGGACAGACCCACATGGTTTAGCCTCATGGCCATAACATAACACAATGAACATCCACTGCAGGACTACAAAATACTTAATAGACAATACTTCTTTCAATTATTTTCTTTCTAAGAAACATTACCTGTTCTCAGTCAGTTTCATTATGGTATTTCCACGAGATGAGAACACAATGAAGGACATCCGTAGCATTGGACTGCAAGAAAAGAAAAAACGTTAAACTGATCGTTCCAAACAGGAAATGTTTCACACTGATTTGAGTTAATGTTTCTGCTTGTTGTTAAACATCTGTTGAGCACAAGCACAATAGAATGTATCAGAATGTCACAAAATACAAAATGCTCTTACGCTAGGCGGTGATCACATGACCATATGGGGGTTTGGGTACAGTATTGATGGGAAAACAAGGCTTCCTGAATGCGACGATGAGCGGAGCTACAATGTGCGACCAACTTCTGACCGGAAGGCAGTGGCGGCTGCTGAGCTGACAATTGAGGAGGCAGAAAACTTCCCCTTAAACTGATTATTGGTCTCAATCAATTTCCAATCATTTTACTTGATTAACAAGTGTGCCAACGATCTGAATAATCGATTTCCAGGTGAATCCTCTTAGGGAGATTAAACGAGAAAAGCACAACCTGCAATAAAAATTATCTAACAAAAGCTGAGCTTTAAGATCGTTTAATTTCCAGAAATATTCTCGGAATTTGAGTGCAGAGAACAAAAAGCAGATGTATCCACAATTATAATGCCGATTAAAATGTGCAGAATTTTGCGATGCAAATGAAAATAATTTCATTACTTGCCTAAAAGCCTAATTGAGAAAAACTGGCTACATTTGATGGCATTGAGTCATTTGTGAGTTACACTCTGTAGCCTATTTTTAATCAAGGAACACGATTGGAAGATTGAGACCAATAATCAGTTTAAGGGGAAGTTTTCTGCCTCTTCAATTTTCAGCTCAGCAGCCGCCACTGCCAGAGGGAACCAATAAAAAGACACTGCAGTCCAAGGCAAAGCACTGTGATTGGTAAATTTAATTTAGCCGTTCATGGCACCACCCATAGAGAAGTTCCTGAAGCCACATGCTGCCATCACCACCAGGACAGACAAGCAGGACGAGGAAAAAACCAGGCATGGAGCACCATTAAAACAACCAACAGTGTCAGACACAATGTAGTAACATACAGTACCACACGTGGAATGTTCAACAAAAATATACAATAAGCAAATTTGCATGTCAATAATCTGAAGATTAGTCTTATAAGGTTTCACAAAATTCTCTTACCTAATGAATTTCTCGGCCAGATGTTCGACAAATGAGTAGATCTCTATCCAGTGGTGTTTGACACTTCCAGATCTGAAAAAAATAAGTCATTCACAGTTAGTGAGACTACTGGGCCTTTACTCGATTACACCTTTGAGTGACGGAGGTTCAGCTGAAGGTTCAGCTGGACAAAAACATCGCTACGTTGTTTTTACTAGCTTTATATGTAATCCAGAGTTCCCATCATTATGCCTTGCTATATCCATTTCTTGCATTCTGTATGTCTTGGAACACCCTGTAACATAAACACAGCACCGCTGATTAATTGCAGGCCCGTGAGAGCTCCATATGTAGGCTAAATTGCCTTTTTTGCCAGACATATCTGCACAAGCAAGTGAGGCTTAACACCCTGTTTTTTTTTCTTTCTTTTCTTGCAGTAGACAGTTGGAATGCTCGCAGATGGCAGTGAATGAATTCACAGGTTGAAAAAAAGAGAGAGAGAAAAAACAACAACCCATAAATAAACTGCGACTAATTTCACTTCCGAGGGACACCTCCCCCCCCCCCACCGCCTCTCTGAAGGTGAGAGGAAAGAAGGAAAATGGCTGATAACTTCATGGTAGCTCCTTAACCTAATTTAGCACTGGGCTCAATTCCCTGAGGGACAGGAAGACAAGACAGAAGAAAGGGCCTCCTTACCTTCTATCTGGGCTAATAAGACCAGGCCGGCACGTGACACGGGAGAGAGGTCAGACAAAACAGACATGAGCTCACTGGCCCCTCTCAACCCCGGCAAAAATAGCACATTGATGAGAGAAATCCAACTGCCAGGCAGACATAAAACATTTAGACCGGTGAGCAGCAGCAGCTCTCCTCAGTATATTTACTATGTACACTCATGTCTGCATTGGTCTAAGGGCCTCTAGGATAGCAGTTTCCAACCTTTACAGACTCCAGGAGCAAATTAATTTTTTAATCATTATTAAGCATTATAAATCGGGGATTTGTGTACTTTTGTCGCAACAACAATTCGCCTTAAAGTATTTCAGATCAATTGTTATCTAAATAATCCAAACTGTCGCTCTAATCCTGCCTCTTGTGACCTGCTTTGACGAGAAAACGTTCTTTTAAAATTGTGCACTGGCAAACTACTCCCGACACTCTGCCAGAGGCTTTGAAACTTGAACGCAAAAACCCAAATTGCACTTGCGTAGGCAAGCCAGCGTTTTATTTGTGAGGACGGCGAATGTGCTGAAAAGCCATTCTGCAGTGGCGTGAACACACAGGGTTGGAATGCAGTGACCAGCAGGAGGAGGGGGACCCTGCCACTCTGAAGGACTCTGTAGTTCAGCCCTTTATACAACTCCAAGTTCGCTTTGATGTTGACAGCTGTTGGAAACTTTTTCGTGCGTGTGTCTGCGGGTGTATGTGTGTGTGGGTGTGTGTGCCTGTGTGTGTGCGTGTGCACATGTGCATGTTCAAAACAGTGGGTAACCTGAAGACTGGGGTCTCGGTTTTTGAAGTTCTGAGTTCTTTTTTTTGCATCACAATGGATTTTAGTGGTCTTGGAAGAGGGTTTTTTAAGGCATCGGTAGTCGTGGGATTGCTGCCTGGCTTGCATTTTCCTCACCTGTCCAAACAGCATAAAAAAAGGATGTGGCTAATTTTTCGGTGAAATCTGCGATGAAAGCAATATAAATACTATTAGTGGACTTTTCTTTTTTTTTGAGTGGTGTTCTTTGTTTGATCTCATGTGGACAGCCTGTGTTTAAGTAAAAAATTCCAGTTTTACTTTTCCCTAGCAACAGCACTTCCACCAGCTTCAGTGCCAAGTTGCCAACCTATGCAGTATGTTAAATTTATTTAATATATCAATATAAACATGAAGAATTATCTGAACATGATTAAGATGAGACAGATTTGAACAAATGCTAAAATCTCTATATATAACACATGAAGTATACAGATGAATCAACGGAACTCGTTTTAGATGAATGTAATAATTCACAAGCTGCATGTGTTTCAGGAAGACTGAAGATTATTGCAGTGAGTAAACGGTGTGCCTCTAATATGCTTCTTGTGCATCATATACTGTTTAAAGCTGACGTGGTATTGTTTATGACCGCAAGAAAACAAAACTAATCTTTCTACCTCATCAAATCACATGCAGGGAACAAAAAATGTCTTGGAAATGGGGAATATAATTATATTACAGCCACCATCAATGCAAAGTTTTTTCCCCCCATATACTAGCAATATACAATATCTTCATGAAATATCAAAATATCAACATAAAAAGTCCTTTCCCTTTGTGGAAAATTATATTTAGGCACTTCATCGCAGTAGTATTCAAATCTGACCAGTTCAATACAACAAACAAATGGTGTGATGATGGGAATGGCTTGGCTACTTATATGGCTACCTATCACTTCGCGTCCATTACTTGTGTATTAAGAAGACGCCTTTGTACAGGGTGATAAACTGTGGTTACAGTTTCATGCTCCATCATACGTTTATAAAACTGTTACTGTTACATTTATAAAACTAGCAATGCCCAGTCAAATTCTGTGACAACTATCACCATGATCTGCTTTAGGGACGAGCAGCCAGAGCCAGGAAGTGGGGAGACTGCAACCGTAAAGTACATGAAATTTTGTAAGTAAAGAAAATACATTTTTAAAAATGTAAATAAGCAAATAAGTGAAATTACTGAGTACTTCAGAAAACAATTAGAAATAAGCAACCATAAGATAAGTAAGGCACGTCTTTGCGTTTTCAGAAGGAGATGTGGGGGAGGGGCGGGTTGGTGGAGCCGATATGTTGATGACCTCAGCGTAATCGGGAGAGTGGAACGCACTCTCGCACATGAATGTGGAGGGAGCGTGGCTCCAGAGCTGTGAGGTGCGGTATCCTCTTCCAACAGAGGCTGGCAAAGAACCTCCCCCGCCTGCAACCAATAACGCCGCTCCCATTTAGGCCAGTGTGGGCTGGGATTTTCACTGAAACCACTAACCTACTTTCACTCGAGGCCTCCTCTGCATCCACAGCCCTCACCTCCTCAAACACCATATTTAAGAGTCTCTCTGAGACTCTGACACACACTTTTACAAACTCATCAGTGATTCGCCCCTTACAATGACCCCCCCCCCCCTTTATTCCTTGTGCACAGTAAAAGGTTTGATCCCCTGAAACTAAATCTTTCTTAAATGGGGTGACCAACGCTTTGAAGGGATTTCAGATTTTTTAAGACTTTCAAAGTATTTTATTAGAAGACACATACTCAGCTTATGTTTTGACCAAATAGTCCATTCGCACAGCCACATGTCTACTGAAGCAATTAATGTAGACAGCCTTGGCAACCTTGCTTAAGGGTAAAACAGTAGCACCCTATTTGAGCTTTGAACCTGACCCTTAAGCCCGGTTGCATACCCCTTACGGAACACTGCTTTCTTCTGTCTCATTAGTGTTTAATAGCAAGGTATGGGATGCAAGACCTTTGCTGAAGGCTACCTTTGGTGCTTCACTGGGTTAAAAACCTAGTGCTCTACATCCCCGAAAAACACATTCCATAGGTAGCAGGTTTTGGCTTGTCTGAATTATTTATAGCTAGCAGCTGTAGCTTAGGTACTCTCAGCTGTCTTTTGAACCATGACTTAATGCCAAGACATCGGCAAGTTAAATAACAATTTGCGAATATGACAACATGATTAAAATTTTCAAGTGACCAGGGTGGATAAAAAATGTAATTGATTCACAAAAATAGCCCTCCCCCTTCTCTCTCTCCACAGGACCAGCCCCCCCCCCCCCCCCCACCTCAAACCTGGATTTGGGGTAAAACGATTCATCTGGAGATCAGGCTGTAACTCCACAGGCTTTAGAAAACCCGTCAGAGGACACGGAGACACGCTGATCTCACATGATGTGTGAAGATTCAGTTGCTGAGAATTTGGGTTTGTCTCAAATGTAGATGATTTGGACTTCCTCTGGTTGCTTATCTTATCCCTGGGTCAGAGGATTCACAACATACTTTTGGAATTCTACTGTGTTCTGTGTTTCTTCCCATTCCCAAATGCGCGCGCACACACACACACACACACACACACACACACACACACACACACACACACACACACACACACACACACACATTCTGAATTGAAGAACCACAATAACCCCTGGACACACTCAGCAATTTTCTGAATTTTGACTCACAACTCCAAACTTTAAAACTAAACTTTACCCTACTTTATCTTCCCAAACACAAACGGCCAAGTTCATTAATCCAAATGAATGAAAACTTCTTGTTTTGAAAAGCAAAATGCAACATTGGCATTTGTTTGTAATTCAAATGTTAAAGACAATTGAAAGTGCAACAGTAGCATTTATTTGTAAGTCAAACATTGGACAAATGTCGATTGAATCCAATAGCATGTCTATAAATAAAGTTAACGTAACATGAAAAGAGGAATACAGCATTAATTGTGTGTCAAAAGCTAATTTCATCAACTGTGTGCAGATGGGACAGAAAAACTCCTACAGCATACATGTTTTGTCACTTTTTTACCAGTAGTTTACATGCTCTGTGGTTTCCAATACATTATGAGCCCATCACCAGTCATATAGCTACTTAACCACAAATGATTTTGTGATGTAACATGAACTGCAATGTGCAACATTAAAAAGTGGCCAAACCAGGAACTTTCTCCATTGTTTTTCCCTGCTTTCTCCCTTGACTGGGGCTGCTTATTTTTAGACCACATTTTGGGTTTTCTTGCTTGTTTTCCCATATGGGTTTAGCACACTGTAGCATTTGTTATTGTCGTGATTGACTGTGATTGTCATGCAAGCTCAAACTCAGACAGCTGATGGTAATGATGGGTCATGGAAGCATATTCCAGTACAACTGTTTTCTGTGAAAAAAATAATAAAAATAAAAATGAGTAGCTTTGCGGTGATGACAAACAGGCAGAGAAACAAGCCCAATTGTTTGTGAGGCCTGTTAAACAGCAGGTAAGGGCCCAGCAGTCTGGTTCAGTGAGGAGTGGTATAGCATCGAGTGGAATTACTTACGTGTTTAATTATCTCAAAGTGGAGGGTCCTCTAACTGTCTAAAACAAAGTCGTCAAATTCACAGCCATCTTATTGGGGAATTTGCTTCCAGTCCTGTTATAATCTGTCGTTAAAAACACCGTCCAGACACCAAACCCTTGTTGACTCCTCAAAATGTGAATTCACCAGGAACAGTGCAGTTCCTTGGCTAATGATGGTGTTTGTTTCACATGGAAGAACCAACATCTCTGCACTCATGAGACTGAAGGTTTTGGCCTCTGGATGGACTCTCCCATTGACTTTACCTGGACGAATTTATCTGTCAAACTGTCTTAGGGAGCCTGGAGTAGGTGTAGCGGGTGTAGCTCGGCTAGCTCACTAGTAAGCACAGAGTAAAGCGAAGGCCTTTATGTCGGTGATTTCGCCTTTAGCTGATTGGTAACGCTTTCGCTTTGGAATATTTGGACGAGTGAGAGGAGTGGGGTTCAAATCTCGCCTTGGACTTCTGAGTAAGCTTCCCTCTTTCCACACTCATTACGTAGGCTAATGACAACAGATATCCGTATTGTCACCTAGCAACATGATCGTGAAAATGGTCCATCAATGGCAAGGCCAGGTGTATGCTTTGTGTATGACCATCCCAAACAACTCCTCGATCATGTCATATGTGCAAATGAGTGGTTGTTTGAAAAAACAAAATGCAGTTTATACCCATTTTGTTCCTAAATGTTGTCTATTGATTTCTTTGACCTGATTACCTCATCCACCCAGACACCCAACATGCTACTTTCCACAGCTAGGTGACACTCCCAAGAGTGCTTTTCACAGGGGTTGGAAGTTGGAACAGGAGAGGCCTAAAGACACTGGTTCCTTCTTTACCAGGGGATAGAGATAGTGCTTCTTAAATTTGGTCAGGTTTGTCCCTTATTCCTGGCATTAGCACCTGAGATAGCTTACTTTTAGAATCATCAATCTGCCTGATTGTGACAGATTCATGCAAGTTCAAAAGGTAAAAACAAGTGCTGCAAAATCCAATGTACCCCAAAGCTGTGTACTTCTTTCTAAGTTCAAAACATTATCAAAAGACACATTTTCATTTTCCAAACAGTAGTAAAAAAAAAGTAAAAAAAATTAAGTAAGAGTAGTTCTAGTACACTAAGAAGTAGAACCATTCAAAGTTACTCTCATTACTCAGCTCTGAGGGTGCAAAGTATCCTTTGAAGCCCTGAGAATTACAGTGATATGGAGCGGCATCCTTACATTTCTGTCATAAATGGTTTTTCTGCCTACTTGGGTTCACATTACCAACACAGAAAAACTAAATCTAATGCGTGGTTGGATTAATACACAAAGCCTTCCGCTGGGATGATACAGTCAGATGCTTTTTGATGTTGGAGGAAATACTTTTTAAAAGTCACAGACATTGCTTCATCAAAACAGAGATAATCTCCTGACTTGCCTGTTTACAGAACACACAAATTTGGCATCCATCACGTGGGAGGCAAACAAAGGTTCTTAAACATGCGTGCAGGTTGTAATAGACAGTGTGTTACACTTATGTATACCTTTCAAACTCATCGTTCAGGGCCAAATGCGACATTAAATTCATTCAGTTTCATAAGAATTTTCCCTTCACTCTAATTATTTCTGTCCGTACAGTGTATGTGAAATGTTCACACACACTGCATACAATTAGTTAAATGTATGGCAGACTTACAGCATTTCATGGATATTGTGGATGTTGTACATAGTCTTTTTATGGGCTTGAATATCATTACAAAAGCAGGACTACACTGGCATCTCTACTAGATCCACATATTAAGAAAAGTAATTTTCTTTTGGGAAACCAGCTTCACGCTATAGCAGTACTGTTAAACTCAAGTCAGAGAGGGGCACGGTGTTTCGATTCAGCCAGCAGAACATTTAGGCCTGGAAACAAGGTGTGCAGGCTCTTTGGCAAATTAGTTACTGAGGCTACATCAATCAGTGGAGAAGCACACCAGAAATCATAAACACCGCCACCCTCCAGGGCTGGAATCGGACACTACCTATCTCATTCAATTGCATATAGGGCTTTGAACTTGGGAAGGTATTACTGAGTTTCCGCTAGTTTGTGATTACTGGATCAATGGAACTCTACCAACACCTTCAAAGACTGACGTCATAAATGTCACACACGAAAATACCCGGCATGTTGTCACACAATATGCTGGCATATGATTTTGATCATAAAAAACATCTATCAATCAAATCCTCTATAATCAAATCTTCTACAGGAACATAATTCAGTCTTTCAAGGTTCACCAGAAAATTAAGATGTGTTATGCCCATAGTTTCGTGTAAGTGTGTGATTCTGAGTATTTGCCTGTTTCTATCAGGCAACGGGGCTGAGAGAAAGGAAACGATTCGTTCCCAGCCGTGGTAACATGTATTCCCATTAGTATTCAAGGGGGGAAAAGACCGACCACAAAGGATCATAATCACGATCTTTGAATGTGCTTTGTCAGCTAACTTTATTGTTAACTTTATTCAGCGCACTCAATCCCGTTTCCATTCTACCACACACATATGCGCAGGCCTAATACATTTTTTAATTTTTCCCACCGAGTTCATAGTTTCTATGAAATGCTTTAACTTGTTATCGTTCTTTGCAAATGTTGTTCGCGTACAAACCAACATTAGAATGTGTTGCGTACGAAGGGAGAAATTGCAAGCTAACCATCTTTGTGGCTGACGAATAAAAGACGTCAGTCGTAAAAAAAAATAAAAATAAAAAAACTTCGAAAAAAGACAAATTCGCACTATGGTAAATGAAGACGGCTCTCGCTTTCCCTCATTTTGCTTGAAATCGGCGCAGCGCTTTCCTGTAGGCTAGCCTACTCCAGTCATGTTCCCCAAGGCAGACAGATCGAACAGCTGGAGTTAAATGTAGCCCTCTGCTCGCATCCTGCCCCGCAGTGGGGGATGTGATGTTTTTCTTTGCTTTCTAGCAGAAAATAGCTCACTGTGCATGTAACATTCGTTGTAGCCTATTGTCCAGAACGTGCTCCCATACAGTAATTTGTTTTTCGTAGAGATTCAAGGTTTGCTTTTAGCAAACATCATACATCCAAATTCGATTTAACAGAACAAAATATATGCTCTTATAGCCTACTATTTAAGTTAGTCTTTGTTCTAACTGTTCTTGTTTAAAGTAAAACATATGTATGTACAAGCCATAACGATTAGTTTTACTGGTTTGATCTGTGAACAAAAGAAACAATCGTGGGGAGATCACCATTACGCCCTGTTATCCAGCCAAAAATATTGCACTCTAACGTTAGTTGTTTTGAGTAAAATGGATACAGTGATCAATTTAAAAAAATAGTTTAATATAAGTGACTGTCACTTACTTGTCGAGGACAAAGTACAAGTCGAAAGCTCCTTGACAAGATCGCTCCTCATCTTCTTGTTCTCCCGGCTCTCCCACCACAAGGGGAAACGTGTACATCAAAAATCCAAGTAAAACTAGGGCAAGAGACAAATTCGACAAAGCGCTCGCCATTTTCCCAGAAAGTTAGTTCGCTATATCCCCAAAAACACAGTGAAGAAATGCTCTGCGGCGTTTTACATTATCTCAAAACACTTGAAAATGTTTTCTCCCGGCAGATGTGTCCAGGAGGCGTCAGTCACAAAGGATGGTCACGGCTCTTGGTGGTGACGCTTTCTTGGCTTCCGCTAAGAGGCTCTGTTTCTGAGCATTAGCTACTCAGACGGCCAGACCGTCTTTCTTTGAGCAACTTTGAGCAGAGATGTAAGATTGTACTATAGCCTACTAAAGTTCACAGCCCATGGAACTAGCCTACGTCCCCTTACCGGAAAAAATGTGGAACTGTTTATACTAAAATATTCAACACATATTTATAGGGCTAAAAAAAAATCTATTCCACAATTTTATTTTGGTTTGTTGATATGATATGTTTTTGATATGATTCCTTATATGGTTGAGCTATGGAACAAGACTTACGTTAAAGCCAAATATAAATAAATAAATAAATAAAAAACAGAACATGATAGGTAAAGGTGATTTTAAAAAGTAGATTTTTTTTCATTAAAAGCGATGTTCTGCAGAGATGGCGTGTATGGAAAAGGAAACAGTTGCAAGGGTTACAAGACGACTTGGCAAATGAACATGGTTTCATATTTCTGCTTTGGACAAAAACATACTGGGTCAGATTCTGAACTTGCGCCACCTCGTTTGCAATTTTGTGTGCCTACACATAATTGGAGGCCTGCATTTCAACTTTCCACTTGTTCTGACAATATGATTACTGCGACTTAATACTGGAGTAAATGCCAACAATGTGTTCTTGGTTTAATTATGTACCATGCAGTTATGAATGCTTTATTAATAATTAATAACTGCAGCATACTTTAAAGTATTGTGAAGACCTCCATCACAAGTGGGTCATAGAAATAAGTTAAATTAATGGAGCACTTTAATGCAGCTCCTATACGATTGGCTTTCTTTTTAAAAGTTTTTTATTCTTTTTTATGTTTTATGTTCAACTGATTGGTTCGAGGAGTTGCTATTGCTCAGCGAGGCAGAGACACCCATCTGCTGCGGCGAATAATCTGTGGCTCCAATGGACTCCTAGCCACTGCTGTCACTGGAATTAGTCTCAACGCCAGAACCATGCGAGTTCTTACGCTGATACACTGCGTACGCTACGCTAACTACGTTACTGCATTTTCTGCAGAGCTCTCTCTGTAGTGCGGAGCGCAGCGATACGTAATATTTTAAAATCTGGAGAGAGACAACACTGGAATAGTCATGAGTCAATCCAGACTACCGGTCATATGACTGTACAAAGCACAAGTATTTCAACTCGAGCCAGGAGCACAATCGCAGCAATCTCATTACAAGGCAGCATGCAAGACACAGGTGGGCACTCCATGCTTAATTCAACCTTACGTTCTTCACAACGTACAATATCATTGCCTTTCTTGCTCGGAACCTACTTCATTAATTTAATGTTTGTAGCATTTAACTGGAGAAAAATGGCTTCATCCTTTATTCCTTCAACTGATAAATATTTGTAAAGATGTAATACCATTTGTAAACAAACCAAACAAACTATTTACTTATGTTTTTTGTATCGGCCTACTCACAAATTGCAACATAGTATTGTAATAATTTTTTCAGCATATCAGGTTACTTTTGGTTACTAAATATACATTGTTCAAAACAAAATATTACAGTTATTGTAATTTTGCGTTTTCCTATTAACTTTACCCCGGATAAAAACTGCAAATACCCCTACTCCTACCCTCTGCTGTGAACCCAACCCAAACCATTTCTGTAATTACACAAGGTAACAGTGTGCACACACATAGCAGTTACCAGCAATTACACAGCACTTATTTGCATAATTACAGTGCAATTAGGCATATTAAGTACCATTTAAAAGGTGTGGAAACATTTAAGGATCAGCTTTAAAAATCACTTATTTACAGGTGAGGCAAGTGCACAATTATGTGCTCTAAACAGACGTCAGGACACAAAGCATATAATAATTTATCACACAGTGCTGTTTTTCTTCTTGCTTTGGAGTTTATGAAAATCCATCTTTCTTTTCTATAAACTGAAACAGTAAGGCCTCACCCCCTGATGGCAGTCTCCCGGCTGAGAGCAGTGCAAGAAGCAAGCCATAATAATGAATGATTATTATATGGTAGCAGTGATAGAAAGGGGGTGGTTACATTTTCTCTCCCCTTATGGAAGCTTAAAGAGTTGCTTGTGTGCTGCAATGAAAAACTCCCCCTTCTGCTGTTATTCAGTAACATAAATAATAGTACTATGACCGTAAGCATCCCAGGGAATTACATGTGAAATAACCTCAAATGTGAAATAACAACTTCAAGTCAAAGACTTCAATGACATGGCCAGAGACTACAGAACGCACGTATGTACGCACACTCACACGCGCACGCATGCACACGCAAAACAAGTGGGAAAAAAAATGTTATCAACTTATATCTATTGAAAAGGAAAGATACAAAAGGTAAGGATTATTAGAGGCCCCTGGCCAAGAGAGCTGTTCTGCTGAAGAAAACCAACATCTCTAAGGATAATAACATTAGTCAGATAAACACACAGACCAGAACAGAGTCAACTTCAGCCCAGTTATTAATCTGAAAGCAGATAGCAGCTCAGTCTAGGGAGAGTAGGAACAGAGCATGTTCAGTAAGGTTAAGCGGGTATCAGAAGAGAAGCTAATGTGAATTAGCCACATTTGGGCAGTAGGTCTACTGTGAGGTATATTGCTTACATTTATAGTTGTTTTGCAAGAAACAAATACTAATACTCTAAAACACTGCTGCCATCTGTTGGACTACAAAGGAACTACAGCAGTTGAATGTTAAAACGTTAACTGCAGCTCAAATGCAATTGGAAGTTCGAAGAAAGAAACAGAAAGGAGATGCTAATTCCAAAGGTTAAACAAAACATATATGCCAGACCACATTTTGTAAGTATTATCTTTATTGTGTTTTTACCACATTTGGAATTGATACAACCCAAACCGCCAGACTTTGGAAGAACCCATGAACATATTCCATCCATTCATAAGAAATAGCCTACACCCGTTTCGAACATTCACAATGAAATATTTTCAACGCATTAGGGAAAAACATTTGAATAATCCACACCAGTAACCATGAATGAAGTAGTGTTCATTATAAGAATGGAAATGCACGCACAATTACATGTCACTAGAGTGTAAATAACAGATTGTGTGTCATTTATTTTCTTCTCTGTCAAAGAAAGTGTTGGTGGTTCTTGTTAACAACAAAATTTATAGATTTATGTCCAATTTATACCACACTCTACTACACTAAATAATGTCTAAGATACAAAATAGTAAGAAACCAACACAAATAAGGTCCGTGTGGATTTAACACATTTTATCCTCCTTCAACTACACATAAAATGACATGTTAATAAATTAACATAGTCCAAAGCTATACAAACAGCAAACATCATCCAAAGTAACAGCAATCCACAGAATGCCACACTTGCTCTACTCTCAACCTTATTTTTCTACAATTGTCACAGTCAAATTGAAAGTTGTTAAAAAATAAGAAAGACTCGCGTCTGATACATCACCCATGGGTCAAACGCTAAAGTAACGTGCTTGAGAAGGCCGAGGAGTTGAGGCTGGCCTTCTCGACCTACACTGACACACTGCCCTACGTCACCACCCAGGAGTTTACCCATTAAACCCTTTGGCTGCGTTTCTCTTGACTGGCGCACCAAATTCATTTCTGGCCGGCGAAGTGCTTGTTGAGGATCTCTTTGGCCTTGTCCAGGGCGGCATCTGCGGGCACGGGGATGTGCGGGCTGATACCGGCCCCCTCCCAGGCAGGACCCTGCGTGGTGTCCGAGTGGATGACGGGAACGCTCAGGAAGACGTCAGACTCGCCAACGCGAAACTTCTCAGGCGGGTGGCTGCCTCCATTGGTCACCTCACCAATGATCATGGCCCTGCCAACCTTCTTCATGATGTAGACAAACTCTTCCGCGGCCCCGGTCGTCACACCACTTGTAAGGATGATCAGGCTCTTTTTCAGTCCGTAACGATGACCTTTGGACACAAGCCATACACCCAACAAGTCCATCAGGTCAGGATATAATACAGACAAAGTCTAATTATAGATGACTAAGCTTGTTATAGTAGCTAATAAACTACGTTGAAGGCAATGCCTTTCGTTATCCTACGTATTGAACTAATCAATTTTAGAAATTGTAATTTTAGAATATTGTGCTCTGTATATTTGAGCTGGGATTCCGATTAAAATCTATCACGCACAGTTATGTATTTATTTATTTATTTATTATTATTATTATTATTATTATTTCAGCTCATTTACTGTGATTCATTGAGCAGTGAAATAGTCATTTAATTTCTCTATATCAGCAGTGTCAAACCTAGCAGTGACAACAATGCATATTGTATACATACCCTGACACCTCAAAAAGGGGCAGTTTTTTAAAAGATTACCAGTGAGCTTTGGCAGGCTCCACATTTCACTGGTGGTGTCAGTGTGTCTGTTGTACAGTTTGTCCAGCAGGATTGTTTTGTCCGCGTCAAAGAAATAAGAACAGAAGCCTGCAATGGAGGTGGTGGGTCCACCCACGTTGTACCTGTTAAGAGGTTTGCAAAATTATCAATGGAAATATAAACTCCTCAGATTTAAAAACATATGAGCAAGTAAATAAATTAAGCCCTTCACACAATGTTTATGCTATTGTATTTTTCTTCACCACCACCAGAGTGACGGTTTCTTTAAATGCAGTTCCATAATAATATTCATGTACACAATATGCAAATGATTCACATGTTATGGAAACTGATCATTTTGGCTCAGTCTTACCTGAGGTCTAAGATCAAGCCATCAGTGTTCACAATTTTGCTCCAGATGTGCTCCACGATGATCTGGGCTATGGCAGCAACTTGCTCAAAGTCGCCAAACATGTCAAAGCGAAGGTAGCCAATGTTGTTTTCCAGAAGATCCGTGTGGAAGGAGAGCTTTATCAGTTCGGCAATCACCTCAGGGCTTGGATTCTGATAATAGACCATTTACAATATAAGACTTAAGAAAACTGTGTAAAGTGGTTATCAGATATTATCTGTATAATAAGCAGTACATCATAGCATTTTCTCCTGTAAATGAGACTATTTTACAATATGGAATCAGTGAAAAGTGTTATATAAAAATTATACTGGATATATTTTAAAAGATAGGAGTTGCAATCACATTTATAAATGTTATTTAAATTATGTGTGTGCATTACCGGATATCACACAATGTATTGTATAATCTATTATACAACATTGTGCATGACTTTGCATAACTTTTATATTGAGAAAACAAAGGATAACATCAACAACAAATTGAGCGTGTCACCAGCTAGTTTTTACCTCAAGAGGGAGCATAGCGAGGGTATTGCCTGCAGTCTTCAGGTTTTTGTCTCCAGACAGCTCAATGAGATCAGCAGAGAGCTTAGCCTTCAGCTCCTCCACAGAGTTGATCATGCTGTAGTGACCCTTCTCCACAAACCCGTTCAGCTTTCCTGCCACGTTCGCCCCGATCTGTGCAAAAGCGTAATTGTCGGCCACCAAGCCAGCCGCTGCCTTGACAATGGCGGGGATCTGATGTCGCAGGGCGATGATTTCCACTGCTGCCTCCAGCGCTTCTGCCGCGTCCACGGAGACGCAGGGCATCACCCCGCTGCTCTCCCAGGTCTTTCCTGTGATGGGACTGATTGACCTGGCGACAGGCACTGAGACGTAAAAGTCCGTCTTTCCAACCTTCAGCTTGGCGATCTTCGCAGACCCGCCAGCGGTTTTCTCTCCGACGATGGTGGCTCTTTTTAGGCTCTTGAGGGCATAGGCGACATCCTCAGCAATGCCTGTGGTGTGCTTGCTGGTCAGGATGATCAGGTCTTTACTGGTGCCATACCTCTGGCCAAGGAGGGTGGACAGGGTCCACAGCTCCGTGGTTGTATCGGAGGGGCGGTCATACACGTTGTCGATGTGTATGGCGGGTTCTGCATCAGTGAAGTAAGACACAATGTACGGAATGCCGGACACCTCTCCGGTGGCCGCATGGCGTAGGTCAAAGATCAGCGCCGATGTCGGGAGGACTTTTTTCCAGATGTTTTCCAGCAGGAGGGGCCCAATCTTCTCGGCCATCGCCTCTCCCATGATGTGGTCAATCCTCAGGTAGCCGATGTTGTGCTCCAGAACGTCTATCTTGATTGAGCTCTTGACAATGTCGATGAGCTGGTCCGGAGGGAGAAGGGGGAGGGCAGGAGCTGAAATGGGCACGTAGTTGGGCTCATGGGAGACGACCACTCGGGGGTCATTGATGGTGGTCTGCACACCGGCGGTCAGCAAGGAGGCCAGGGTGGCCGCATCAGGAATATTGAGAATTTCAGTGTTGCTGGTAGCTTCGGCTATGGCCTCCTGCATACCAACGAGTTTTTCTGGGTAGCAGTAGTTATTCATGAAAACCTCCGCCATTTCCACAATCAGTGATGGCGAGAAGCCAGAGTGGACGGTGAAAACATTGCAGAAGACCACAAGCGAGGCCAGCAGGAGCAGAGCTCTGGCCATTTTACGGTGTCTTCTCGGCGTCGACACTGTTCAGAGCTCTTCTTGTAAACAAGCTTCCTTCGGGGAGAGAGGTCCTTTGTTAAATGCCACTCTTTCCCACTGCATGGTTTCTGTTAACACATACACTTAAGAGGCTTTTCCTCTCAATAAACCTTTAATCGCATTACCTTGGGTGCATTGGTAAGACAATAACAAGCTAATAATATAGGTGCAGCATGTTGCCCGAAATATAGTGCTATATATGTGGTACTATTCATAATAAGGTCAGTTGGGGTTAGGAGACAATGTTTGTCACTGGAGCAGTAGAAAAAAAAAAAGCTAAGACTTTTGGTTTAAAAAACGATTTGGTCGATCAATTTCTCTTTATTTGATAATATATCTGAGTATGATATTACACTTGATCCAGCATACTCAAGCGACATTCAAGAAACCCAAGAAAGCAAAAGAATGGAAGGATTATCCTGTGAGACCACACACATTATCTTGATAAAAAAACTCTAATTACTTTGTACTTTAAGTAGTTGTTCATTTTGGTATTCACTTGCACATTCCCTGACATCTACAATAAGATGGTACATAAAAAAACACAGATAATGCACAATGACATTTACATAGCATAAGCAGAAAACAACGTACCTTCCTGGTAGCAAATTAGGTCAGTAATCCACTGGGTCTCAAATACGATTCTGAGGGAAGGAGTTAGCTTGTATAATCTCTAGTTTCTAAGGTTAGCACAAATAGTTTTGCTGTGCATTTTCTCAATCAGTATAATATCAACATATGAATGGAGCAAACTCTCAAATGACAAAAATTGTAATAAAAAAAAAGGAAAAAAAAGAAAAAGAAAAGTGTAACACAATGAATTTGATGTGTATGAAATTGCACTACTCTGTGTTACAACTTTATGTACCCCTAATACTCAGACAGTAGATAGTTTCTGAAAAAAATGGTTATAAAACAGCAGATCATTATTGTCAGTTTCAGAAATCCACAAAAGGTGCTGCTGTATGACTGGAATGCACAGAGTTGAGATTTGGGCAAATATGCATTCAAAAGGATTACCCACAGTAGCTTAGTTAGCATACAGTGCAGTGGAAGTTTAACTCATTTGCACATTATCTTACATTTGATGAAATATCTGTATATAATATGATAATAGCCTCTTTTATATTTATTTCTGAATTGCTAAAAAAAAATTTTTTTCCCCATTTTTTTGTTTCATTCTTGCTTTTTTTTTTTTTTTTTTTTTTTTTTTTTTTTTTTTAAAGCAACTACTGTAGAGAAGAGAAAAGCAATAATTATATATATATATTATATAGTCATTTTAAATCAAAAAAAAAATGCTGATTGAATTCAAATACTGGTTGCATTGTAGGAAACGACCCACAGCAGTACAATGTAATGAAATGAACAGCAAGAGTGCAGTAAAATGCAAACATGATATTTTATGTCTTGTTCCATCTGTTATTAAAGGAGGAGTTTGGTATTTAGCATTATAACCTGTTAAAGGGTTATTTACGATCATATACAACGGTCCATATCAGAATTTTGACAAACTTTGCAGTCTTGAGATATATTTACCGTTTAAAGATTTATAGAACAATTTTAAGTCGCCTACAACCATACGTTTGTAAACTTCCGCTTGAAACTTTGGGAGGTCTTGGCTGAGTTTGAATTCTATCGTAGAAGAAGAAGAGCTGCGGATGTACGTATATCTAAACCTTCGTTTGTGTCTAAACAAGTCAATGGATTTAATAAAATGATAAATAAAACGCGATACAAAGCATACTTTGCGACGATTTTTGTGTCAGAACATCAACGGACACCAGTGACCACTCGGTGAGTTTCCCGTCTTTGAAAACGAGAGTTTTTGGTGTTTTTTGAAGGATTTTCTATATGCCCATCCAGATACATTGTGTAAGTTAGCTGCAGTGTTGGGAAGCTACTTTGAAAGCATAGCTTTGCAAGCTACAATTACTTCACACTGGAAGAAGTTGAACTACAGCAAAGCTACCCTAGGGAGAAATCTAGTTTGGTTTACTAAAGCTACTTAGAAAAACTAGTTCAAACTACTGATCAAATTGACAATGTGCATGTGATACGAAATTATAACAAAATATAATGCAAAAAAGTCACATGCCAGCAAAAAATGCCACTCAATTCAGTTTATTGTAAAAAGTGTTCACTTGTTCACAGGTCATACATAAACCAAAAAAATAAAATACCCCACTATTCATGGAAAAGTGCAAGGAATGTCAGATTTGGTTTTGTATACAATGTCCATCAGTCAGACACCTGCTTTCCAGAAACTAGAGTCCAGGTGGGGGTATTGCACTAAGCAGGATTACTCAGTTAACCAGGTAACTTCTAAAATAGCATGCAACAACTTCTCTGAACATTTGTTAATAAATAACAATAATCAATACTTATGACTAATTGATACTCAAGTTTAGTTTTACAAATTCAGATTCAAAACATATAACCAAATATTTTTCACAGGTGAGCTGACAATCCAGCTTCCTGGAATACCCCTGAGACCTAAACCTGTCCTAAACAAAATAATCCCATCTGGGCTTTTCACAAGAACAAAATTGCAAGTTGTAGTTTCAGTAGTTAGCTACACAAAAAATGGCTAAAAAGTAATTTAACTACTTGAATCACAATGCAAATATGAATGTACTTGAACTACCAGCAAGCTGCTGCAAAATGTAGTTAAACTATTATTTTAATTACATGTAGTTCACTACTCCCCAACACTGGTTAGCTGTGACATGACCCTAAACAATCTCAAGACTGCAACGTTTGTCAAAATGTTGATATGGACTGTTGTATATGATCGTAAATAACCTTTTAACAGGGCTTATAATGCTAAATACCTAACTTCTCCTTTAACCTGGCATTGATATTTGATTTGCAATGATTGATATGAGCTGAAAAAAGTAGCAGTCATAGCACATTAGGAGGGTCAGCTCATGGACTGTGCCCATGGACGGACCCAATGAATGGCTATGAAGGACATGTTGATTTTGGTATTGTCATTAAATATACTATATGACAATACTAATAACTACAATAATACTACTACTAATAATAATACTAATACTACGACTACTACTACTACTGCTACTACTACTAATAGTAATAATAATAGTAATAATAATAAAGAAAACTATTTTCCAGCATCCCGTTTTAGAAGTCTTGATTCCATTATTTTTTGGGCCACATTCAGTGCATCATTAGCCTGGGCTGCGATATGTGGCTCAACTCCGGAAACACTCCACACTTTCCCAGTCACTGCGCTTAACAGTACTTGGTTTGGAATGGACGCATACAGAATGCTTCCTCCAATCCGGTAGATACCACTCGACAGGGAGCCCCCGATAGTTGGCTCTCCAATGACTAAGGCCCTGTTCAGGTCTTTCATGGTTCTTGTGAAGGCCTCTGCTGCTGGCCCTGTCAAATGACTGGTGAGGATGAACACATCTTTTCTGGAACCATACCTTTGGCCCAGCACCTCAGGCAGGGTCATGACATCTGTCATGGTTGTTGTGGAGCGGTCAAACACAGAGTAGAGGTGCCGGAGTGGCTTTGTGTTGAAGAAGTATGTGCAGAGCAGAGGAACGGCAGTAGAGTAGCCATCGGTGTTGTACCGCATGTCAACGATTAAAGCATCGGTGCTGACTAATTTGTTCCAAACAAGGTCAAGAAGCTGGGGGCTTACCGCCTTTAGCACCTCAGCATCCGCCATCATATCAAACCTGAGGTACCCCACGTTTCCTGGCAGGACCTCAACCCTGAAAATGGCATCAACAACATGTTGCACCTCCTCAGGGGTGGGGATTTTAGGCATCTCTTGTAAGGACTCAGGCTGAATGTCACAATAATAAATGCGCAAGCGGTGGTCACCTGTCATTTTCTGGAGATCGGCTGTCAGCTGGGAGGCTAGTGACTCATAGTCCACTACAGATCGATACAAGCCCTCAGCCCACTTTGACCTTAGGACTTTTCTTACCTTCATAGCAACCTCTGGGATGGCATAGTGGACCTCCAAGAGCTCTCCTGTCTCCTCCACCAAGGATTGGACCTCCTGGTGAAACTCAATTACCTCATAAGCATTGTCCAGTGCCTCTTCTGCTAAAACAATGGCATCTGGGACGACGCCTCCTCCCAGCCAGCACTCCCCATTATTGTCGATAAAGTTTATGAAAGGGACAGTGACAACTATGTTTGTGTCCCCAACTTGAATAGATTTGGAGTGCAGCAGGGTCCCTGATGTGATTTCACCAATGATTGTAGCCTGGTGCAGTGACTGCATGAGGTATGCAAACTCTTCTCCTGCCGTTGCTGTGCGGCGGCTTGTTAACACATAGACACTTCGTCTTGAGCCATAAGGTGTACCCAGAAGGTTAGGCAAGGTGTGGAACTCAGTGGTAGTGTTAGTAATGCGGTTATAGATGGTGAAGAAATGAACCGCCGGATTCGAGTCAGAGAGGTACGACAGCAGGATGGGTACGGCAGCTGATGACCCTCCTGTGTTGAAGCGAAGGTCGATGACAAGGTTGTTTGTATTTTTTATGGGGTCCCACACCTTTCTGACAATCTGCTCGGCCAGTCTGACTATCAAATTAGCGTCGCCGAATTCATCAAATCGGAGGTAACCAGTGTTTCCTGGTAGGACAGTCACCTGGAAAAGGTTGTCCACTAAAGCCTCAAGGAAATGTGGATTGTCTGGAATATTTCCTGGTTCCGAATCCTCTTCAATAATGACGGGGGGCTCAGCCATCACTTTAATAATCAAACGGGGATCATTGGATACAGTCTGTAATTCATAGTTTAGCTTGGAGGCTAAGTCTTCCTCTGATATGACTGCAAAAAAATCTATGGATGAAAGGTGTTGAAGAAGGGCTGGGACTCTGTCTGTAAATGAATAGAAGCCCTTGATTATATCTGAGACTCTCAGGATTGCTTCTGGAATTGCACTTCGGACCTCGATGAGGGACATGACTTTAGCGATGGCCTCTTTAGCATGCAAGTGCACGCATGGCAGCACTCCACCCACCTCCCAGCTTCTTCCTGTCACCGGGCTAATCGATCTGGCAACAGGGATGGTCATATAAAAATCTGATTCTCCAATCCTCAGTTTTTTTATTTTGACCGAGCCCCCAGCAGACCGCTCTCCGACAATGATGGCCCTCTTCAGATGTTTCAGGGCATAGGCTAGGCCCTCAGCAGCGCCCATAGTCTTCTTGCTGGTGAGGACCATCACGTCCTTCCCCTTTCCGTACCTCTCTCCCAGGACCGTGGGCCTAGTCCAAAGCTCTGTTGTGATGTTGGAAGGACGGTCATACATGGTGTCAAGGTGAACAGGTGGTTCGGCATCCATGAAGTACGAAGCAATGTATGGGATGCCGGACATCTCCCCTCTAGCAGAGTAGCGGAGGTCGAGGATCAGCGAGGAGGTGTGGACCACCTTATCCCAGATGGCGCCTAAGAGGAGGGGCCCAATCTTCTCAGCAATGTCCTCTCCAATCACATGATCGATCCTCAGGTATCCAACATTGCCCTCCAGGACCTCTGCCTGGATGGAACTTTGGATGACGCTGAAGAGCTGCTCAGTTGGGAGAGGGGGAAGGGCAGATGGCACCACAGGAACATAATTGGGCTCGTAGGTGATGCTGAGTCGTGGGTCATTAAGCGCACCCTGCACTCCAGTGGTCAGTTTGGCTGCCAGCGTCCACCGATCTGATATGTGCAGGATCTCCCCACTGCTGATCGCCTGCTGTATGGCTTCCTGCATACTAATTAGGTTTTCCGGGAAGCAGTAGTTTTCCTGGAGGACCTTAGCCATGTCCTGCACCAGGTCCGGTTGGAAAGAAGTGGTAATGGGTAGGAGGTGGCTGATGAAGGCTAGTGATGCCAAAGCTATGAATGTCCCAACCATTTTTTTAAATGTGTTTTTTAATTTAGTTTGCTGTTTTTTGATCCATTCCCTCCAGTGCTCAGTTCAACTGGAATCCATTCAGAGGAATAGCTCTTTCTTATGGAGAGACTGTGTTTTCACAGCATGGTTCTAGACAACAACAACATAAGAGGCTTTTGCTCCTAATGAACCTTTAATCGTATTATTTTCAGTGCAACATTTAGACAATAGACTAAAAGACTAATAATTAAGGTACAACATGTTGTCTAGAAGATAACATTTAACAAGTAAAATGTTACTGTTGTGTAATTCCACTTTTTTTTAAAAATAATTAAATAATTATTTAAGTTTTTGTCTTGGTGAATGTAATTTCAGTTGTGAGGCTGAATTATGACAGGCACAGATTTTTTCAAAGCCATGATTCAAATTTAAATTAAGAAATAATTGAAAAATCACTTGCATATGTTAAGATCAATAAAATATTTTAGTACAATTTCAGTAACCATACATGTGCATGCACTTTAATGGATGTTTTATTAACCATCTTGAGTTTCCTGTGTTCTGGGGTCGAAAGAGAAACATTCAAATGTTCAAATCTATTCCCCTGAGAACAGCATGGCAAAAGTACTTTTGGAGTGTGAGGTCAAGCTTTGTGAGTTCATGTCTGGGTTACCCTGAGTGGATGACATAAATACACAGTTTGTGGAAACATGCTAAGTCGACTTGATAAATACTTGTGGAGGGAAATTCTTCTGCATTTGTATGGATGGAAGATGCATACCTGAAGCTAAAAGCTCGTCAGAAACCACCTGTGCTGAGCTGGCACCTGAAAGGAGTCACAGGAGTATTTTACAAACCTTTTTAAAAAATAACAAAAAGCGTATTACTGAAGTAATTTCTCACAAATGATGGATATGTTTCCTATGTTTCAACCAATATTTATATAATGCAAAAGCAGCACCCAAGGTCAAAACACTGTGGAGTTGGACAAAAATGTATAAATAATATTCCATAATATTTGAGTTTCTTGTGTGTTTTCATGTGCACAGAAAAACTTTTTGAGGGCTTCATATTACACGTGTAGTCTGTGAGGATTACCAGCCAAATCCTGCAAAAGAAAAATGAAAATTTTAGTATTCCATTTTTTCCCACACCCTAAATAATATCATCAAAGTGACTTCAGATTTATTGAATTACTTGTTACAAGATTACATTATTCAACAACGTCTTCCTTGTGCTAATGGCCATTGTATACTGTTAATCAAGCTTAACTTTTAATACCATCTGGTTTAGGTAATCCCGTCTGGCCACTTCTGGT
The DNA here is from genome assembly GCA_022702515.1 of Ilyophis sp. 1 JC-2022. Classification (NCBI taxonomy): domain Eukaryota; kingdom Metazoa; phylum Chordata; class Actinopteri; order Anguilliformes; family Synaphobranchidae; genus Ilyophis; species Ilyophis sp. 1 JC-2022. The sequence continues at coordinate 102,654,269 of CM040405.1, forward strand.
AGCCAATGGGAGCCAGGTTTCTCATTCTAAGAATGGCACACATATTGTCCATGTAAGTCAAGGGGAACGTTTGGCAGTGCAGATTGAAAGACGATCACCAGTGGAAGTGCCATTTAAGGCTATTGCACTATAAGCAATTAGGTAAATACTGGCCCTGCTTCTTTAAAAATTTCTACGACATATTGTTGTGTACCTGTGATTGTTTCAAAGGCAAATATAAAGAAATTTAAGGATTTAAGGATTACTCTCTGACTTAATAACACACACACACACACACACACACACACACACACACACACACACACACACACACACACACACACACACACACACACCCATATATACAGTGGGCTCCAGAATTATTGGCACCCCTGACTGGCAATGCACAAAAAATACTTTAAAAAAATCTACAATATAATTACTGAGATAAACTCAAAATGCCAAGATGTGAAAAATATTGTTGTTTATTAATGTTTCAATGGAACCAACCAAAATCATACATTTATTAAACCAAAATCAAGGTTCCATAATTATTGGCACCCTTGGTTTAGTACTTGATGCAACCACCTCTGGGAAGGATAACAGCATGGAGTCATATCCTGTAATGTTTGACATTTACGGAACACATTTGGAGATCAGATACAGCATCAGCATGTTTGGCATCAAAACAGATGCATACAAGGAGAGGCACCCCATACCCACGGTAAGATATGGTGGTGGGTCAGTGATGTTTTGGGGGTTTCAATTCCAGAGGTCCAGGGGCACTGGCTAAGATCAATGGCATAATGGATTCCACCATATATCAGCTAATTTTGGCTGACAATATGGTTGCCTCTGCCAGAAGGCTGAGACTTGGCCATAGGTTTACTTTCCAGCAAGACAATGACCCAAAGCATACCTCAAGATCCACACAGAAAGGTTCTGTGACAACTAAATCAATGTTCTGCAATGGCTATCTCAGTCGCCGGATCTTGATCCAATCAAAAACCTGTAGGCTGTTTCCTATTGAACTCTATGGAAAAATATGTCCGGAGAAACAACTCTGAAAGTGATCCATCCATATCCATAGAGGTTATTGTATTGCTTATAGGAGTACCTGAAAATAAGATATCAAGAGTTTTTTAATATCCTTTTATACCCAGTCATGATAGCATCACCTGTTTCCCTGTGGAATGTTCCAAACAGGTGTTTTTTGAACTTCCCAGTCTTTGTTTGCCTCTGTCCCAACTTTTTTGGAACGTGTTGCAGGCATCATATTCAGAATTAGCTTATATTTACAAAGATCAATAAAGTTGATAAGGTAAAACATCAGAGTTTGGTGCTATTCCCACTCACGCGGGTCTCAGCATCTCTCGGCGTGCCATTCTAGTTATCTTTTCTTTGTACTGTTTTCAATTAAATATATGTAAAAGAGAATTTTCAAATCACTGCTTTCTGATTTTATGTGCATTATACATACTGTCCCAACTTTTTTGGAATTGGGGTTTGTATAAAAAGGGCTACAATTGCTACACGGTTTGCCCGATATGGATGTAAAAACCCTAAAATTAAAGCTGAAATCTTCCTCATAGTCACTGTTTCATTTCAAATCCAATGTGCTGGAGTACAGAACCAAAGCAACAACAATTGTGTCACATACGGACTGCACTATATACAGTCAAGCCGGAAAGTCTGCACACCCCTTTCACCTTCTCCACGTTTTATTACGTTACAGACTTATACTACAATAGATTGAGTTCATTTTTTGCCTCAAACATCTACACACAATAGCTAATAATGACTAAGTGAAAACAGGTTTTTAGAAAATATGCAATTTTATTTTACTGACAAAAATAGGTTATTTAGGGGTTATATATCTGTACACACCCTTAGCCTAATACTTGGTTGCTGCACCTTTGGCAGCGATTACAGCTTCAAGGCGTCTTGGGAAAAAAGCTACGAGCTTGGCACACTTGTTTCTGGACATTTTTGCCCATTCCTCTTGGCATATTCTTGCAAGATCCATCAGGTTGGATGGAGAGCGTCGGTACACAGCCATTTTCAGCTCTTTCCACAGATGTTCAATTGGATTCAGGTCTGGGTTCTGGCTGGGCCACTCAAGGACATGCACAGACTTTCTCCAAAGCCACTCCTTTGTTCTCTTGGTGGTGTGCTTCGAGTCGTTGTCATGTTGGAAGGTAAACCTTCGCCCCAGTTTGAGGTACAGAGCGCTCTGGAGCAGGTTTTCTTCAAGGATCTCTGTGTACTTAGCTGCATTCATCTTTCCCTCTATCAGGACTAGTCGCCCCGTTCCCGCTGCTGAAAAACACCCCGACATGGTGTTTCTATGGATGGCGCAGCACGGCTGCGACTCGGGCACAGGAGCACAGCGTTTGTTAGTTTTCTTGTTTTATTGTCGGCGGTGGTGGCTTGTTTAGATTGTAACTTAATGTCAAGTTGTGTCAAGTCACACTGAAGTTGTTGAGGCACTGGCAAGTCGGCTGGGCCGTGAGAAGCAAGAACAATTACAAATGGGGAAGATTCAGAAGACGGGAGTGCTAATGCTACTAATGCTACTAATGCTAATAACAGCTAGCATTTGCACTGGCATTCAATACAACGCCTACACCGTGCTTCCAGGGGGAAGCGAGCAGGTGCCGTGGGTCTACGGCAGGGAATGGCTGCTGTCCCTGCGGAAGAAAGCCACGCCAGAACCAGAACCGGGCCTGCTGGAGCACGTTCCGGAGGAGCTGCTGCTACGGCGAGGAGAAAGACGGCCACGCAAACGAGGGAATAGGGGAGGCATTCAACAACGGCTCCGACGAAGGGGTAACAAACCACCGTTACCATCAATACTCTTCAGTAATGCTCGCTCCCTACGGAACAAGATGGAAGAACTACGCCTGAATACAAGGGTCTGTCATGAATATCGAGAGTCGTGTCTCATGGTTTTCACAGAGTCCTGGCTTCAGGACGATTTCCCAGACTCGTTGGTACAGGTACCAGGTTTCACTACTGTCCGTATGGACAGGAACGATAACTCGGGGAAACTAAGAGGGGGCGGGATATGCATATATATCAGGGATGCTTGGTGCAGGAATTACACTATAAAAGATACTGTGTGCTCCCCGGATCTTGAGCTTTTATGCTTAAGTCTAAGACCGTTCTACCTCCCTAGAGACTATGGGAACATTTTCATCTGCGCGGTCTACATCCCGCCTAGTGGGAACGCGTCCAGGGCTGCATCACGCATAGCGGACTGTGTCCATCAGCAGCTAAAAAACAAGCCAGACGCACCGCTGTTCACCCTTGGAGATTTCAACCACTGCAAATTGGAATATGCCCTCCCAGGGTTCCAGCAATACGTTCACAACAGTACAAGGAAGGACAAGATATTGGACAAATGCTACGGTAATATTAATCATGCATATGAAGCTAGAATTAGACCCCCCCTCTCAAATTCGGACCATAATACTATATACCTAATACCCACATATAAGTCTGCTATTAAAAGGTGTAAACCTGTCTCGAAAACTGTCAGGGTGTGGCAGGACAACAACAAGGAGGAGCTGAGCGGCTGCTTCTTTGCCACAGACTGGGAGGTTTTTCATGAAAATAATATCGACAGGACCGCAGAGGGTATATTCATTTTTGTGTTGACTTAATAGTTCCAAAAAAGACCATAAAGGTATACCCTAACAACAAGGACTACATCACCCCTGACATTAAGAACTGCATCAGGAGGAAGAAGCAAGCCTTTCGAAGCAACAACAGGATGGAACTAAAACTAATACAAAAAGAACTTAATGGGAAGCTAAAGGAAGCCAGGGAGCAGCATAGTATACGTGTCCGAGAGGCCTTCTCCAACAAAAGCTCGAGAGAGTTGTGGGACTCATATCTCTACATTAACCACTTAACTCATTTCAAAACGACCATTCAATACCAAAATTAAATATATCACTTCCAATCAAAAAAATATAAAACACACTCAACCTCCCATAACATCCATCCTATAAATCCATCCTATATCATCACAACCCTATTTATTATCTAACTCAAATCCAAATAAAACTCTCTCTTTCTTATTCCCAATATAAAAAACAACCACATCCAACAATACTTCCCTATTCCCTAACTTCATCTTTTCATACAAAAACACAAATGATTTACTAACACCTTATTCTCCAAAACCCTCCCACTAATACTCCTTCATCAAACCATCCCAATTACACCCTATAAAAACAAACATAATCACCCCCCAATATCCTTAACAAACATCAAAATACCCTACTCCAAACCACCCCACTATCATAACACATAATCCCTACAATTACATTAACAAAAATATCTTCTTAATATCACATATACACAACCAAATCAAACCACTCTTTCTCTTCAATACAGCTCAAATAACACACCACCATCTGCTCTACTCTCACACAGTCGCTCTCGCACGCACACCCTCTACACTGCACCTCGCTCACTCAACCCGATACTATTTAATATAAAAAATCCTATCAAACCACCCAACACTCATAACTCACTTATCCCCCCAATTCATACCCCCCAAACCCACCACCATTAAATATCAAACACCACTCTATTTCACCTCATTACACTACCCCACCCACACACATTCAAACTTCCACTCTTTCTCCCCCCTTATATACCTAACACAAACATTACCTAAAAAACAACTCACATCTTCCACATCCCCACCAACACACAACAAACCAAAACTCTCCCCTACACAATCACAATCTACAAGAAAAAATCCAAATATATCCCCTCTAATGTCCGGTTCTATCTATTATATCTTATAAACCCCCACAATTTCCATTAACAACACACCTTTATCAACTAACTCACCCAACACTATGTTTTTCACACATCATCTCCACAACCCTATTAGCTCGCTATTTTGCTGCACGCGCGCACATCAAACCAATAAATTAAACAAAATCAACCTAACCTCATTCCCCCTACTCCACATAAATCACTAAAACCACTCTCCTACGATTCTCCTACAGGGAAATTTCTCGTCGCGTCGTGTCCCAAAACGATACTCGCTATTACTTTCTAGATTGCGCTCATCCATTAATCTATTCCAACCCCCATCGCTCTCATGACTTACTACCCCACACCACCACAAACCAAACAAAAATCGTGATTAACTTCACATCTTCAAGCTCCTTAATCATCCGATCACAAATCCCTCACGATAAACTTTTATAAACATCACTATCACCCCACACAAATTCATAATATATTATCCAAAATAAATATTTATATTATATATGCTAGGAACAGGGTCCCATTGCAGGAAACCGGATAACCAATATACCTAAGATATGACACATCATTCCTCCAATAACAGTAATATAAACACAACTGAGGGGGAGAGCAATTACGGGGGTAAAGCAATAATGGGCGATGCAATACGGGGGGTGTGCAATTTTATATTGACTCTCGCGCGCTCACTTGTGTATTATAACTCACACCGCGTTGTAAAATTTTATTTTTTAATATTCAAATAATTTTAATAATAATTTTACAATATATATTTTTAATTAATTTTAAATAAAAAAATTTTTTAATTAACCCACAAAGATACGTTGGGATTGAAAAAAAGTGAATTTAAATTTTTATTACCTCATTTTAAATGTTAAAAAATACAAAGGTAAGATTTAACTTTAATCGATCCCAATTAATCGTTGGGGGATTTTTTCTTTAAAAAAATCCTAATCCCACGATGGAGAGAGTGGAGTAGTTGACCTCCTACTAAATATTTTTAATAGGCATTTAATTTTGATTCCCAGTTAAGAATTTTGGGCCACCATGTCAGACTCTGTTTGCTCCCGTATTAATCAGAAATTATTAGTCTTATTATTTTGAGAAGCTAAAAATAGGGTCCATGGTTTTAAGCAATTTTTTTTTTTTAATTTTATTTTTCCTGATGTTTGTTCTACAGGGCCGAATTTGGGAATCCATTTTTCCGCTATGGCATCACCACATGGTTAGTGTTACCAGTCCGTCAAACTCAAATCCCATTTTCAAAATCTAATTAATTTATTTTTGTATAAGATCATAGGCATAGCAGCCCCCATGATTTTTTCTCTATAAGATTATATTTACGAGTATTTTAGATTTAAAGTGACTTTAAGCAGGGCAATTTTTTTTTTAAAATCATTTTTTTTGACCCAACTCACATCCTCCAAATTATTAATTGAGTTGCTTGCCATCTGCAGATGGTACAGGGTACCAAACTGCAGGCTCAACAGGTATACAAATTCTCATTTGTACCACTGTCAATCCGGGTGTATTTAAAATTTAATTTTTTTTTTTATTTTTTTTTTATATATTTTTTTTTATATTTATTTAATAAGCACAAAATAAATTTTTTTCTTTTTTCTGCTAATATTATAAACAATTTATTAGGGGAAGAGTGCAATTTTTTAACGGGTGTTTAATGCAATAATGGGAGTGCAAATTTTTTTTTTTTTACCGGGGTGTGCAATAATGGGAGAGTGCAATACGGGGGGTGTGCAATAATGGGAGAGTGCAATACGGGGGGTGTGCAGTACTGGGATAGTGCAGTACTGGGATAGTGCAATACTGTTATACTGCATCACTTTGAGATACCTGAACTGTTCACTGTTCTGTTCTCGTTCTTTGCTGTCTTCTTTCTTTTACTGTATGGATTGTATGTATGTATGTGTCTGTATAACGCTGTACCTTGCTTGCCCAACACAAATTTCTCTCCTGAGAGACAATAAAGGCTAATTGATTGATTGATGCTGCCACTGTCATGCTTCACTGTAGGGATGGTATTAGCCAGGTGATGAGCGGTGCCTGGTTTCCTCCAGACGTGACGCTTGGTATTCAGGCCAAAAAGTTCAATTTTGGTTTCATCAGACCAGAGAATCTTGATTCTCGTGGTTTGAGAGTTCTCTAGGTGCCTTTTGGCAAACTCCAAGCGGGCTGTGATGTGCCTTTTACTAAGGAGGGGCTTCCGTCTGGCCACTCTACCATAAAGGCCTGATTGGTGGAGTGCTGCCTGGATGGTTGATCTTCTGAAAGGTTCTCCAATCTCCACAAGGATACGCTGGTGCTCTGTCAGAATGACCCTCGGGTTCCTGCTCACCTCCCTGGCTAAGGCCCGTCTTCCCCGATTGCTCAGTTTGGCCGGGCGGCCAGGTCTAGGAAGATTCTTGGTGGTTCCAAACTTCTTCCATTTACGAATGATGGTGGCCACTGTGCTCTTTGGGACCTGTAAAGCTGCAGAGATCTTTCCGTACCCTTCTCCAGATCTATGCCTCGCCACAATCGTGTTTCTGAGGTCTGCAGATAATTCCTTTGACCCCATGGCTTGGAGTTTGCTCTGACATGCACTGTCAACTGTGGGACCTTATATAGGTAGGTGTTGGCAATCCCCAATCATGTCCAATCAATTGAATTTATCACAGGTGGACTCCAAGTTGTAGAAACATCTCAAGCAGTATCAGTGGAAGAAAAATGCACCTCAGCTCACTTTTGGGTGTCATATCAGTGGCGGCAGTGTAGTATAATGGTTAAGGAACTGGGTTTGTAACCGAAAGGTTGCAGGTTTGATTCCCAGGTCGGACACTGCCGTTGTACCCTTGAGCAAGGTACTTCACCTGCGTTGCTTCAGGCGCTATATAAGTGCAGTCCATTTACCATTTACCATATATCCAGCTGTATGAATGGATACTATGTATAAATGCAAAAATGCTGTGTAAGTCGCTCTGGATAAGAGTGTCTGCTAAATGCCTGTAATGTAATCATATCAAAGGGTGTGCACACTTGTGTACATATAATATTTTACATTTAGATTTTTAATAAATTAGCACAAATGTCTAAAAACCTGTTTTCACTTTGTCATTATGGGCTATTCTGTGGAGAATTTCAAGACAAAAAATGAACTCAATTTATTGTAGAATATGTCTGTAACGTAATACAACGTGGAGAAGGTGAAAGGGGTGTGGAGACTTTCCAGCTTGACTGTATAGTGTATACACAAGGTACATATTTTACATTTTACTTGATTTTGTACTCATTCTTTGTATATTTCTTTCATTTCTACATACTGGATAATGTTCTTTGAGTCGAGCAGCTTCAAGTGTAAGATGTCAAGTCCTACCTCTAGAGTGTGCTGTCTACACGTTGTAAAACCAAGACCACCACTTCCACTAAACTAGGGAAAGAAGCTTTATATGCACCTTATGTCAGGTGTCTCAAACGCAAGTTCTGGGGAACCGTAGTATCTACACTTTTTTATGGTTTTCATCAGCAGTTGAATTAAATGAAATACCTAAGTGCTGGAACCTGTAGAAAACCAGACACTGTGACCCACCGCAGCTGGAATATCAGATCCCTGATATTAATGTTTTTTAGATTATGAAGTGATTAGAAGTGATTATGTTATGGCAACATTGAGGGTTCATCTTTTATAAGATAAGAGCATGAAAAAAGGATGTTGTACTGGTGTAATTTGTAGGTTTCAATGTATGTGTTTTATTATATTTATTGAATCTACTTTATTTGTAGTTAGACCCACCACAGAATAAATGCCCTCACCTCACACATTTGTGGGCATACATTATTTAACTGTTTTATGACATCCTTGTCTTAATGTCACTTATTATATACTGGATATATTGAGACACCAATCGGCAATCAACAACCAATGTTTGGTTTGTAACTTTTATTTATGTTTAATATGAGACATTATCTGATAACACCAATTTGCAATGGTCTTGAAATAAATTTTACATCATGGTGCAACATATTTGAATTACGTTGATGCAAACATCTGGATTGAGATATTTTAGTGTCCTGTCTTCTCAAAAGTAACTCATAATGAAATGTTAATAGACCATCAGATGCCTGCTGGGAAGGGATCATAAGATAAAATAAATGTAATCGTGAGGGCGCATCTCATTTGAATGATTGTTTTCACGTTTGTACATGAGAAGTAGGTTCACACTATTATAAAATTCAATAGAACAATATGTATTAGACAAAACCCAGGGATATGTTTGGTAGAGTGTGTCAATTAGTCACCCTTAAATGCTTGGTATGTGTACGCTTTATACCAAAGCCTTGAAAAAATATTGAAGAAAAAATATCAATATCAATGTTCACAGAAAAAATATCAATATGTTACTAAACATGCAAACAAACAAATGCATGGCCAAATGGCCTGCTGCCAACTGTAATTAAATCAAATAGCTACACTATTTGATTTTATTCCAGTTGGCAGCATGTCATTTATACGTCCCCATGTTCAAGAACATACTTTGAAAGTACGTTGTGTTGTGAGGAGCTGCATCATTTTATAAATTGGAAAAAGAGTTTTCATTGAGGAGTTTGACATATTTGGTGTTTTTAATTAGCCAATAACAGTTAATCAAACCCTGTTAATCAGACCAGTTAATCAAACCCTGCTGTTTGTGATGCCTTAGTGACATCCTTAATGTCACTTTTCAGAAAGTAATTTTAGTTAAATCAAATATTTAATCAACAAAAAATTTGCTTAATGCAAATTAATAGTATGCTGCATATAGATTTTTCATGATAAACAAAATACTTAATGTTCTTTTCAATTTAAAAAGAAAAGTACCTTTACTGCCTTGAAAATTAACATGAAAATTATATTCTGTTTATCATAAATATTAGATACAACATCCTATTTTAAAAAAGAGAATTACATTTTCAGTTATGCATACATAAATGTATCAAATAGGAATATGTTTACACATATTAACATACACCAAATGTTAAAACTGTGGCCACTGCAAGAGAGTTTCAGGTATTGTGTTACAGTTAACTTTCCAACAGATGGCATGAAAGCATCAAATTAAATAAGTATTTAAACAGTGAAACTAAAATCCTACAGTTTCTTACATTGGCTACTATAAGAATAAATTATTAATATTACTAGTTGATGTAAAGCTAGCAAGAGTATTTTTAAAGTCATAGGTCATATTCAGTTCTAATTTTTTAAAATGTTCTTGGTACAGAAAGAGTCTAAACCAACAATCCAAAGAAATACATTTTTTAAAAACTGGATATTCACCATCATCAAATACTTTCATAAGACATCCCGATTTTACTCTAATACAATTTCAGTGTTTTCATAACAGGACATTGTGAAAATTCTGAATTCTGAATTCTTTATGTAATGCATAGATATATCCACCTCTTGCCCCCCATAAACACGTATTTGATTTGGCATAGGAATATTTACAATGACACATTAAGCCAAAGGCCAATTCAGTATTTACTCTTATTTGTGCGTCTAAGACTGTACTTACATTAAATAAAAAAATAATTGCTACTTAATCCAGGAATGTACAGATTTACAGGATAAACAGGGACCACCTGAATGTTCCCTCACTATCTACATCCGCACTCAGAGACCTGCATCTCTTCATACATTTGCCGCACAGTAATTATGCCCTTCTCTTGATACAAGACAGTAATTGGGTCCAGTTTGGTGGGGACGCAACACGCCATGTTGGCTTTTTTTGGGTTCCTGAGGTTGACCAGCGTTTGGATCACAGCGTGCTTGGACGGGGTGAGGTCATCGGTCAGAGGGAAGTAGCACACACCTCTGCACTCAAAAGCGTCGTACTCCATCGGCGCCACGATCCATTTGTCCCAGCCGATGTCCTTGAAGTTGACTCGGAGGGACATTCTCCTGCAGTAGTCCCTGCGCACCTGCCTTCTTTGCCTCAGGTGGACGTCCATCGGGATGCCGGCCAGCACGTCGGCCGGGATGTCACCAATGCCGGCTTGCGCGTCTGTCTCCAAAAAGACCCTGTCCTCCTCGTGGGCCATCATGTCCCTGAGCTCCTTCTCTGCCTCTTTCTCCCTGCTGCCCAGGTCGTCTGAGAACACCACGAGCGCCGCCGAGCTGTTGCCCTTCAGGCTGAGACTGATGTCCAGCCCCCCGCCGTGGACGGCCCGGCAGTCCCTCCGCTCCACGTGTACCTCCAGCTCGTTAGCCCCGCGGCCCGACCTCAGCCAGCCTTGCACCGCAGTGGTGACGTCGAACGCTTCCCAGGAGCGCCGGGTCCCCTCCGCGTCCTTGCTGCTGAGGAAGCGAAGCGTCAGCCCAGCCTCACTGTACTCCACCGCGTATACTTTTATTGTCGCCCAGGCCGCGCCCCTGCCCGTAGACCTTTCTTCAAGAAGGGTGAATAACCTTAGTTCCGCCATGGTGACCTCCTCATGGTCAGGAACAGAAACGTTGAAAAGAAGTCTGTGTTTTGACATGTTGTCATCTTTTTCAGTGTGTGTGATATCTATACCATTGAACGAGTGGGGCAGAAAAGCAATAGTCAGAAACATTGTTTGGCATTTCGACACAATTAAAGAAGTAATACAAGTGCATGCAGCCATTAGAAAATCCTCAGCATACAGGCATGTATACAGATACATAAGCACACTCTAATGGTTTACACATTTGCATGTATATTAGTGCATATGTACTGTACACATGGAGGTGCAAAAACAGATACATACCTTACACATAATTACTTACCCACTCATTCCTGTTGTTTTACAGTGATTACAAAATCAGATTGATCAAAATATATAATACAATTCAAGTGTACAGTGGCTTTTTTACAAAACAAACTGACTCAAACAAATTATAAAGGAGTACAAATATGTCCTATTGCTTTTTTAGCAAGTCTGCACATGGCAATGGTGTGTATCTAGGAGAAGAATTTAAGTCAGAGAAAGCATTAATTTTCAATCCTGCTGACCAAAGGTTTACTGCTAGGGTTGGTTCTCAAAAACTCCCTGACATAAAACCAAGAGTGGAGTTGACTTCCAGTTAAATGCGCATGTTAAATGGCATTTTTAAGCTGCTGGGAACAACCCCAGGTCTCCTGGGTTTGCCACTGCTTTGGATTTGTCTCGTCTACGTACCTTGGAGAAGGAAGCTGCGGATCACGTCAGATCGAGGCATGGATGACTTGTCGGTGGCGTATCTGTTGTACAGCTCGATCATAAACTGCGGAGGTTCTATCCTGCTGTGCTCCTGGGGGACCCCCGACAGGTTCAGCTTGCGGAGGAACTCTTCCTTCATGCCCCCTGGGAAGCTCCCCTGTGAATCCTCGTCTTCCTCCACAGAGAGGTCTTCCTCAGTTTTGTGGAAGAAGTCTTCCGACTCCTCCTTTGCAACCGCGCTGGCTAGCGCCTTGCACCGGCAGTATCCGATGGACACCACCAAACTGAAGCAGATGGGGAAGAAGAGGTTCCTCGCAGCCTGCATCTCTGCCTTGATCAGATTTTTTCCGCTTTGTGCCTGTATGCCTAAAACCAATGTGCTGAAAGCTTTCTCCAGGCAATAATCTTCCAAATTCACTCTGAATATGGGAACCAAGGTCCTGGTTTAGCTCTCATGGTCTGCAGTAAACATCACCCGCTTGTCAACCGTAAAGAGAATGGTTCATCTCCTCTTATCTGGGCCCTTGATGTCTTGCCTAAGCCTTTGTTATCACTGGAGGCTTGCAGTTAATGAAGATACTGTAAACATGGACACTTGAGGATACTGAGGAACGGACACTGTAAATTAGAAGCTACGCAAGGTCATCAGCAAACTAATTTCTCTTCCCACTTTAGGGTCAGCAATGTGGAAGTCTGGAAATCACATTCGTGTTTATAAATAGGACCTAGAAGTGTTGGTCCGAGTATGCATCCATTTTTTATCCATTATTTCCCCCCCCCTCCCCCCCCATTTTTTTTTTGGGATAATTTTCAAGTTTTATTGGAATGGTTTGCTTTAATTACACTATGATTGTAGGATTGCATGTCTAAATGGTACTTACTTCCACACAGCAATGAAATTGCTGAAATTACTTTGTATTTACAGAGAGCTGTATGTCTTTCGACAAAAGATTCCTATAAGATTCCCTCACCTCATATGCTGCTGAAATGCCCCATCCCCAGAATTCCTTGTACCCAGCAGCCAAGGTTGTACCATGGGAAGCTGACTGAAAGGTTAAGAGCCTTGAGGACACTACCCCCCCCCCCCCCCCCACCAGTTTTTTCACTCCGTGATCTCACACAGCAGGCAATGTTCAATATTGGGCTGCCTTCATCTGCGAGTGCTTGCCAGAAAAAATAAATGAAAACATGCCAATTAACAAATTCTATTTGGGCGGAAAGAGGAAAATTTTAAGTTGCCTTTTCATTTTGGAAACACAACATAAAGACTCACTAAGAATGGAAAGAGTGAGGCTCCAGCCAATTCAAGCGCAAAAGCTGTGTATGTTACTATCTCCAATAGTAACATACAGCCCATTGAGATAAAAAGACAAGGGAGAACTCGGTAGAAACTCAAAACAGGAAATGATCATTTTATTTTAATTACATCTGGGACAACATTATAATAATGACCTGGAAGAATAAGGTCGTGTGACTATTTTTAGCACAAAAGCAAATATTTCTTACATTCATTTGGTTTATTCAACCGCTATTCTGGCAAATAATGGTAGTTAATTCTTCATAATTTACAAGTATTGAAACACCAGCCACAAGACCATATTGTTACAAAAGACAAATGAGAAACCTATACAACAAATATTTCTTGTTTTCGTTAGAGAATGAATAACATTTTGTGGACACCAAAAAACATAATAAAAGAAAGATGTTATCTTAGGTGAAACTGAAGTTTGGATTATATTGCAAACTTTGTCATGGGACGGTTTTTACAAAATGATACAACACAAATATATATAGTGAGCACCGTAAATTAATTGGACAGTGACACATTTTTTGTTATTTTGGTTCTGTACTCTAGCACTTTGAGTTTGAAAGGATACAATGACAATGAAGTACAGACTGTCAGCTTTAATCTGAGGGTATTTTCATCCATATCGGATGAACCGTTTAGAAATTATAGAACCTTTTGTATATAGTCCCCCACATTTTCAGGCATCAAAAAATATTGGACAGTTTAACATAATGTAGAATAAAGTAATAATTTTTTATATTTAGTCACATATCCTTTGCATGCCATGACCTCCTGATGTCTGTGACCCTCAAATTAAAGCTGACAGTCTGCACTTAACCTCATTGTCATTGTATCCTTTCAAACTCAAAGTGCTAGAGTACAGAACCAAAATAACAAAAAATGTGTCACTGTCCAATGAATTATGGTGCTCACTGTATATGTATGTACATTGCGTAGTAAGATTATGGGTGAACATAATTATCTAATAGCACATATTTTTACATTTCATAAATCATATAACTGATTGAATTACTGATACCACCAAAAAGCACTTAACACAAGCACACTGTTAATCAAGGAAAAATGGGAGATTAAAATTTGCTCATCATACTGGAAACATATAATTTCAAACAATGCAGTAACATTATAGCACTGTAATCACAATGTGATAGGCTAGCTAGGTTTACACAGAATAGTACATGCAGGCCCATACTTTTAAATCTGTCTGTGAAGGTCTTTGTTGGGGGATTTTTGGGCAGTTTCACCAAATTTCACATACAGTATGTTTAAAGGATTGGGGGAGGGATACTATTACTTAGAGATTGAACAATAATGCATAATATGCTTTTTAAAACATGTTTTATTGCTATTATTATTACTAATACTTCTGCTGCTATTATTATCACTAAATAATAATAATAATATTTTCCAGATTCCTTTGAATGTATAAAATATTTGATTTATATGTTTAGGTGAAAATATACTCCGATAAGCCATCTTAATTGTGACAAAGAAATTGACTTGAATGTACTGGAGGTGATATGGCCAAATGGAGTGTGGATTAATAAGGTAAATAAACTGGTAAATTTGTCTGGAGACAAGTTAAATAACAGGGGGTTACTTGCGACAAGGAGCAAATGTGTCAATGCAAACAACAAACTCAAGATAACATACTTTGCCGACTGAAGGCTATGAACACATACTTTCCCGACTGAAGGCTATGAACACATACTTTGCCGACTGAAAGGCTATGAACCCTTTTACGAAAACAGAAATGATGAACAGTGTGGCATTCAGTGTGCAGTGTGTCCTAAAGCCTGGATCGACAGTTGATTTGCTGACCACCACTCAGCTGTGCATCAAACAACACATCCCCTCCGTCAGATCCCAGCACAAAAGCCCGCATTTCTCCAAGCCGGCAGGACATCGGTCCAACGAGTTTATTTTTTTTATTCACTCCTGGGACGTCTCTATCGACAGGCGCAGGTCTGAACGGACATGCTGGGGTAAATCTTTAAGACCATGTTCTTAGCCTCGTCCAGGAACAGGACGCTCTGGGAGCTCATTTTGTCCGGAACGCAGCAGGGCTCTGGGATTCCCGGAGTGATTCCCACTGCTTTCACAATGCTCTGTATGGTGGCGTGATTGGATGGTCGGAGAATCTATCAAGCCAAAGAAAACAACAAATGGGGTGTCAGAGAGAACTTGTCTCCTTGGGGGGAGGGGTTCTCCCTGACCCGCCCATACACTGCATATTGATGAAGCATCTGCCTGTGAATTCTAGGTGTAACAGATTGAACAAAAAAACAGATTTATATTTGGATAGATTTCAATCAAACACATTTTACTGATGAAGACAAAAAGGTTGGAATGTTTATTTAGCCTCAACTTCACTGAAAAATATTGTGGACAGACCTTTCGTGAATGTAGACATAAAACAAACAAAAAATGTAGACTGGAATTTCCACATAATTCCCCTTATTTGCATATTTGAACGGTACAACCGACTAACTGTTTAAATGACAATTTTGTTGACGTTAGATGTAAATCTTGCTATAATATACATAAAGATAACATCCAGTCAATAAACATTGTTTTCTACTCTCTGAGGGAAGAGGCATGTTTTAACATTATCTACAATATTCACAGAAGCCTAAAAGGACAGTCTTATAAAGGTACCAAAATCTCTTAAATACATAGCTGTGTGTAGTGGCCCTGTCATTAACCCTCGACTCAATATACATTTTCCCTCAGTGTACAGAAACTTACAAATAATTGGAATGTATTTTTTCTTTGCAAAGTTGGCGAGTTAACTTTGGTGATGCCTTACCTAACAAAACTGTGTTTGTAAAAGAAAAAAAAACACTTGCACCTAAACGTGAAAAAAAGTTTAGTTTGAGTGAATTTAGGACATTAAGTGATCAGCAGGACTCCTGCTTTCTGACCTTGGGGAGGGGGAAACCGCAGGTTCCAGAGCAGTAGTAGGCGTCAAATGATTTTGGGGCTAGTATCCACTCACTCCAGCCGACATCGGCAAAGTCCACCTTTAGGTAGCGCCTGGCGCAGACGCGTGGCTCGCTCCACTGGCGCCTCCTGGCCTTCTTCATGGTCTTCTCATCAAAGCTCAAGACCTGGGGCTTTCCCGGCACTTCGGTGTCCCCTGAGCCTTTGTTCTGGCTCTCCTTCATCGGGGACCTCGGCTTTGATCGCAAGTAAGTGCTTTCCCACAGATCGCCATTCTTCAGCGTGCGGTACTCCACCTCTGGGAGCTCGTTGTGTTGGATAGGGTCGCGTACACGTGCGTCCCTCTTCACCCGTGTGTCGGGGGAGGTGTTGGGAGATCGGGTGGGCTCCTCGGCGAGGGGGAAAGGGTCATACCTCTGTAGGGTCGCGGCCACGCTGTTCGGCTCTGATATAGCCTGGTCGTCGGCAAAGACCAGCAGGTACGGCAGGTTGGATGGTGAGGAGCGGTCCTGATGCCTGTGGTGCCCGGCGGCAGAGTTGAACTCGACCGCAACGACGGGCTCACCCGCCTTCCTGGCCTCTTTGATGATGTGTGATATGTCCCTCGATTGCCATGTGCCCCTCTTGTGGGGGAAGAACGTGAGGTTCCCCAGCGGTGTTCCGCGGCTGTTGTTTGCCGAGTCTGCTCTGAAGACGAGGTGGAAGGGGAGGGGCTGCTGGAGGTGCTGGAGACGGCAGGAGGGGGTCCTGAAATGTTTACAGGCCCAGGAGCGTTGCAATGGACGCTGGTTGAAGAAGAAGTAGACCGTGGCTGATAGTATCACCTCAGACTCTGTGATGGAGGTCAAGTTGAGCTGGTAAAAGTCCTGTGCGACAACGTCTAAATGTTTTTTTTAAATTACAGAATAGAAGAAAGGAATGGAATAGGCACGGTTAATATTCATTCTTAACATCTTTTGGCTTGAACAACTTCAACAACTTTCCTTTTTGTGTGACTCCTGGTGAGATACACGGGATAGGAAAGACATACGCTAATGCATTACTTTGGACTCAAGCTCAGCCATATGGAAATGCTTATCTAAAATAACCTCACGGTTTCTATTCTATGAGCCTCTAATAATGTCTGGCTGCTTTTAATAGGAGGTAATCAAACAGTCTCACATGCATCAAACTGTTGTGACACCTTGAAGGTATTATTTTCTGTGATCCCTTTATTCCTATAATTAAAATGCAATGGCATGTGAATACATAACAGGCTATACATTATGAAATGGATCTAGGATAAATGCTGGGTGTTTCCCGAATATCAAAGGAGAAAATATGAACTTAATTTTTCCCCTTGGCTTTGAAGAGCTAATCAGTCATTTGAAGCAACGGCACCATATTGCAACATTACAAGTGTGTATAAGCTATAGAGCATCACTTTTTGGTGGCGTCATCATATATTGTAAAGTGGCATAGGTGCTTTCCCTTGTGGAATGCATTACATTCCACATATTTTTGATGGGGAATCCACTGGAACAGTGTTGCCAAGTCTTGAGTTAATGGACTTGAGTTACTTGGGGAAATTTTGCATAGAGAGAAAATAATCGGAATGGGGACTCATTTTTAAAAATAAAGAGGATTTGAGGAGCACCCGTTACTGTTTCCTTTCTTCTTCTTTTTTTGTTTGTTATACCACTTAACATCATCAACTAGCCAGTGAGAATATATTGGCAACGCCAAGTATTGGAATCAAGTATATGTCAGCCATATAATGAAAACCAAATACACATTATGTTTTTGGATGTCCCAAATGCTCAACGCTTGAGGCACATTGGTTATATAGCATCATGCTAAAAAATCTTGGTGAATTCCCTTGCATTTATCCAACCATGATGGATTATAGCCCAGATATATGAGCAATTGTGCAGGGTATGGGAGAGGGGTCATTCCTTTAATTTCAAGTGCCCACTTTTAAAAAACAAATTGATTATTTTGTAAATTGTTATTTTGTATAAAATTTGAAAAAATGGGTCAAACTCTGCAATTATAACATGAAACATACAATTTTCTGTAGCCTCAGAACATCGGCGCTGGCCTGGGTCATATGCTTTCTTTTGGGCTGTGACATCAAAAGACAACAGGGAATATTCCTATGTTTAAGTTATGGCCTTTTTCCTTTAAAGTCTGTACATGGCCTAGTTTTATTGTTTAATATCATGCATTTATTTAAGATGAACATATATAGCTTTCAACACACGACACAGGTGCTAGTGCATTATGAATATTAGACCAGAATGGGCTGAGAGGCTATAATCTCTCTCTTATCTCATACTGCTGCATGTTACTTTGGTTTGTTAAAGATGTGTGCAGGTGTTTACAACGATTATATAATTAATAAGCATTGTCCTGGGGGAAAAAAACATGACAATTATAATGATAGATACATTAAATTCAATAAGGCTAATACTACACAGTAAAATGTCCAGCGTTAATTCAACTCGAACAGAGTTTTTGGCCCGGTAGAGACCACATGTACGCTGTAAGATTTTATATTACACGGAGCATTTTACTGCACAGTATTAGCGGTGCTGTTTATGATTATGGTGATAATATTATTGTTAAGAAGAAGAAAAAGATTTGACATAGGATAGCAGCTGGCAACCCTGCACGGAACAGAATAACCCTGCCATAGCCAAAGAAACGGTAATAATAAATCGTGATTTAATACTGTGCCCGAAGCTGTTAATATCCCACAGATGACTTGCAATAATTCTCAGACAGTGGAAACGCAATCTTTCGATTCCGACAGAAAAATGCAGTTGTGCTTGAGGGAAATATCTCAGCGTCTGGAAATGAACGTCACTGATAGGTATATGATAGATGTGTGAAGATTGTACTTCTAGTCTTATGGAGAGGTGGCGCTGTATAACTTATGTGAATTACCATACCGCTTGATAACGGAAGACTGCTTAAATCAAATCAAGTTTTTTTCTGATTCAGTAGCTACATTTTGGACTCTCTTGGAAATGAAATGGCATGGCCTTTACTGTACATGACTGAGCGATTTATATACTATATCTATATTCGCAATTATATACTTTAATAGAACATTTTTTTCATAATGTTAGATTTTATAAGAACACAAAAGAACAATGCAAATATATTTTTTTTTTTTAAACTACAAAATGGCATACTGAAATAAATGAAAGGGACTATCTGTCACAATTTAAAGTAGCCTGCAGATCAATATGCTATGTTTCCGTAACGTTGCAACATTGCATGGCAAATATTATTTAATTTTACATGAATGAGCAAAGAATACAAAAATATTTAAATTTGATAACTCACCTGCACTTGCCTTTAAACTTCGAACAGTATTCCCGTCTCTCGGGCGGTTGAGCTCTCTATTGTATTTATCATAGAGCTTGAACATATGTATTGAGACCATGTCTTGCACCGATCTGTCCGAAGTTTGACCATCCGCTGCAACAAGGATACCGCTGTCCTGCCCATTTCTGGTGGCATCCTCCGACGCGGTTGTCCCGAGACCAGTTTTTATACAGAGGAATACGTGCAACAGAAACAGGAATATAACTGACATTCTGCTAATATTTTCCAGGATTTTCACCTTTTATTATTTACTTGTGAAACGAAAACAGTTTGAAACAAGGTTGATAGAAATACAGTTCAGAAATGAACTTCTCAAAATCGGTCAGCTTTATATCCAGGTTGTTAAAAAGGTGTTCTCTTGCGATGCTCAACTTGCACATCCACCGAGACGTCTGATGTAGATTTAACGCGGTCCCAACACTTAACACACTTGTTTCTTCTTACCGCCAGAAGCCAAGGGGTAACGCTGAAGAAGTGAAAGATGCTGACGTCTTCGGCTACCAGCCAACTAGTGCAGTCGCTACTGCGCAACATCTCCATTGGAAGCTGCGTGAAAAGTAGGAAGTCTAGGAACGCACCATCTTCATCAACGTGCGACAATGATGAAGCGCGCATCAGCCCACTAATACGCTGTAGGGGGACGTTTAAACGAAGCCAAATTCGACCGAATAAATTCGATTCAAATTCGATGTTGAAATCTACCTCAGCCACTGACCGCCAAGCTTGATTATCAACAACAAAAACAAGAACTATTACTATTATTATTATTATTTCAAAGATTGTATAGCCTTAACATATACTATATGTGGTAACTGGGCTGTTTGGGTCAGTGTGCCATTAAATAGGCCTTTTCCCTTGTGTTTGTACATGATGTCTGCACTAATCCACACTCCCGCCCCCACCCACACTGTGCCACTCTAACACCCTTTACAACTCAAGAGGAAAGAAAGCATTTCTGTGTTGTATTCATTGTGAAACAGCAGGCAAGATAAACTATGAAGCAGCCTTAGCACCGCTTTGAAAAAATCTATTTGTATGTATATATTTAAGCATCTGTCCATATATAATTCAGAATTCAGTAAGACATTGGGAAGAAATGTGCTGTGTTATTTCACCCCTAGCCCCCCCCCCCATTGCTGGATGTTTTTATGGATAGTTTGAGAGTTCTTTTTGTGTTCTTGCCAAATGATGTTAATAAATAGCAGAACTGGGGGAGTCGCTATGGGGCTCACACTTTCAATCCGCTCGCCCCAGACCACCAAACAGCCAGAGGTCCACCGGCTTGTAAACAGGATCACTATTTGCATTTCGACATCCATTCAGATGCTTTTTGTGGAGCCAGCTGCAATTTGCAATAGCCTGCCAACAGTTTGCAATGGAAACGAAAACCCATGCCTCATACAAAAGGATTTCTAATTTGTCTCAAAAGCACAATCCCACCCCACCCCCTGGAATATATGAAGCCAGTATTTTGCTTATAGCTTTTATTAATCTCTGTATTAACAAGTATTCGGCAGAAAGACACATCTGTCCAGAGAAACTTCCAAATCTAATATTTCAAATAACACCAATGGCCTGATTTACTAAGACTGTTAGCATGTGCAAACCTTTCAGCACACGCAAAATGAATAACACAACCAATGATTGGTGCAAAACAAATACCATGTCCAATCACTGGTCACATGTGCTTAAAGGTTTTGCACATGCTAAAGGTCTTAGTAAATCAGGCCCCAAATGCAGATAACCCAGAAAATATTAACACCACAACACCATGGTCTATAGAACTATAAATATTTAGTACAATTAATGTATGTTGCATTATATTTAATAGTCTTAGTTGCATGTTTATTGCTTAAAATTTTATTTAATTTGATCCAAACTCCACGTACATAATGAAAATAATGAAAAATGCCATGTAAATTATGAATCAGCCATCAATTTTCTAACCGCTTGGTCCAAATCAGGGTAACGGTGGCAAGAGGGCAAGCAGAGTGGCCCACACATCCCTCACCCCAGCAATTAACTCCAACTTCTCCCAAGAGATTTCTAGTCAATCCCAGGCCAGCTGGGAGATATAATCCCTCCAGCGAATCCTGGGTCTGCACTGGGGTCTCCTCCCAGCTGGATGTGCCCGGTACACCCCCATAGGGAGCTGTCCCTACCAGATGTCCAAACTACCTCAATTGACTCTTCTCAATGCGAAGGAGCAGCGACTCTACTCAGAGGTCCTCACGGATGGATGAGCTCCTCACCCTACGAAAAAAAAACATTTTGGCCACTTGTATTCGCAATCTCGCTCTTTCGGGCACTACCCACAGCTTGTGACCATAGGTGAGAGTAGGAACGAAGACTGACCGGTAAATCGAGAGCTTTGCCTTTTGGCTCAGCTCCTTCTTCACCACCACCCGCAATACTGCATCCGCTGCACCTAAACGGCGGTCAATCTCCTGTTCCCTTTTACCCCCACTCGTGAATAAGACCCCGAGATACTTGAACTCCTCCACGTGGGGCAGTTCTTTCCTCCTCGCCTGAAGAGGACAAACCACCATTTCCCGGGAGAGAACCATGGCCACAAATTTGGAGTTGTTGATCCTCATCCCAACCTCGTCACACTCGGCTGCAAACCGCTCTAATGAAAAAATTTAACAATGGCCAAAATATATTTATTCCTGGTTAAGGACAAAGTACCTTGCTGTAATAGTTGTTTTCAGAGATGCCATACAGAACTCACATTACACAATCACAATGTTCATCAATCAAGAGAATTAGGTCGTTTCACCTAATTTCCAGTATGATCATATTACTCGCTCCGTCTTGTCTTTTATCATTGCTTGGAAAAGACAGCATGTTCACTTTTGTTTCACTTTGAGGCATACATCTACTCAATCCTTGCCTTAACTCAGTAATAATGACTCCATTAGGATCTGTTCAGCAGCCATTTATTAATATGCATTGCCCAATTGTTGCCATTATTAATCAGGTCTATTACCATGATATATTGCACTTGAATTTATATTGCATTGTATCATTATTAGGTTAGAAAGATACAAGACAATTGATTTTAGATAAGTGTTCTGAAAATGACACCACAAGGAAATCTGTTTGTCCCGTACAAACCATTGAAGCTGCGTTATAACCATCAGGAATCCAATTAGGTTTGGCAACAGAATTAGAGTTAGTCATTTAATTGTAACTGCCTTCCTAAAGACAATTTTTGTTTATAATTTTTTTAAGGAAAGCTGAAGGTATACACATTTTGACCTTTGACAAAATATGTTATGTACAATAAAATTGTTGTTTCTATTACATTGCTTTTTGGAGAGGTTTTAGGAAAGGGGTAGTTCTCCATAGTTTCATGACTGATTTTCATGAATTTTCTTGCCCTGAAAAATGTCTTTTGTTTTTGATATTATGACAGTTTCTGCAGATTTTTTCTGTGGCCCAACAAACAGCCTCTGCAAAGCCTTATGATGTGCATGCATGGGACTGTCAGTAAAATATGAATTTATTCAATCTGTGGTGTGTGTATGCATATTGTAAATGGTGTGTAACTTGCCAATTTAACCACAATCGTATGTAAATAAAGTCGAAATCACAGAGAGGTTAAACGATTATTTATGTACCATTTGCAGTTTGTGCTTCCTTTCATTTTCACACTAAAACAGGCCAAATCTTTGCTGTCAAATAGATGTCATGCAGCTGCACTATCTATAATTTCCACGAGAAGTGAACAGGTTTATAATTGTCAAAACATTAACTGATTTGTGGGGGTGTGGGAGAAAGGGGTTGGATGAAGCTCCAGAATAAAATCACGGGCCTGGCTTTTTAAACCTATTCATCTGGTGCTAAATTATCTGGATTTTGTAATCCTCCATTTAACAAGCTAGTATTGTTTCAATTGGAATGACGTTTACTCGTCAAAAACCAAGACTGATTCTGTCATTCTGACAAGGATGATTCTTTATTGCTTTCACTTAATTAGTGTGGTTGCAATAGCAAACCACACTACTGTTATTCTTAAGTTTTATTGTTATTATTATTATTATTATTATTATTATTATTATTATTATATCCCTGTAATGAGAATGAAACACATGCAGTATGTGGTACTGTTAATAAAATTAATTTAATTCTGTTTCATCGCCTTTATTACATGAACATTTAAACATTTTAATGCCTTTTTTTTGTTTCAAATCCACCCTACAAGCAGACGTTTTCGTCAGTTTTCATACATAATATAGGCAGAATCCTATCCCCATCGGTAGGCTACGTTTAAAAAAACGGTGCATTTATTATAAATGAACGGTCGTATCGGATTACCAAAACGGAATCAGATTGAATATACCAATGATTGTGATCTATTTTTTTCGGTTTTGGAAAAATACATTTGAATATTTAAAACAATATACATTGAAAAATCCAACCAGCAAACATGAGAACTCAATGCTGGTAATTGGGTAGGCCACTGGTAACTAATTTCAATGTTCTTCAATGAGATTCTCACTTGAAATGGCCTGTTGCAGGTGCTTTAATCTAGCTGTATGCGGTGGCGTGGTTTTAGGTATTGTTTTCACTTTTTGTAGAGCATTGCTTGATTTACGAATAACGTCCTGACGTCCCAGTTAAGTGGAAAAGAGAAGTTACACAGAAAGACTTGTTGGACCAGTGCTTGACATTCTTACGTGACGTCACAATGGAAAGGCGATTGGAGACAGAAGGGTTTACGATATAAAGAGCTATCTAAATGATTTTAACGCTATTGCTACAATTTCTAGAATAAGGTAGTTCTACTACTGCTGGCGATTTTTGGAAAAACTCGTGGCTATGGACAACGAGAAATTTTACATCTCGGGTAAGTGGTCATATGGCCCACGAAATAATACAGTATGTCATCAAGTGTAGGCCATTTTGCCCGAGGCACAAATGGTATTTATGGTTTTTATAGCTTTCGTAAGATATAGACCACGACATGCCATGTATAGAAAATAATATATGGCATGACAGGCTGGTGATTGGAGTGCCATATATTATTGTATATGAACTGGCACGGAGTGGTTTATCTCTCTTATACTATGGTTACCAACAATGATTATATATAGTTAATTGATTTTCGACTTAAATCAGCTGAAATTGAAATATCCTTCCGCGGCCCTTTTGGCATGTTATTTTTGCGTTGTCAAGAAAAACTGGTTGGTAGTTCTAATTTGAACCGAAAACATCTCGTCATTAATTATATTTCGGGTTACTGTTTCGTCGTTAGTTCCGAAAACAATTGGTCATTGGTTTTATAGGCTACCATGCAATTGGCATCAATTTTGGTTATTTTTGTCATTACATTATTTAAGAAAATTGTATGAAACTGGTTTAACGCTAGGCTACCTCCCTCTGTCTTGCCTTTTAAAAGTTGTTTGGTCACGCAGTGTAGCCTATTTTAAATAGCCTAACGTTAACTCAGGCTAAGTAAATAGGTAGCCTACATTTCAGATTCACATCATGATATGCATGGGAACATATTTCGCGAGATATAGCCTATACAGATTAACGTACTATTGCACATATAAACACCAAACTGCTTTGTTAACTGATATACTTGTTCAGATATTGATTTATCAAAAGGAAAATTGCCAGCGATCATTGCCTGTGTATCATCACTTTAGGCTACAGAAGAAAAGGCTGGTGCTGGTGCCTTTTCTGTTCTGGATAAAAAGTAGGCCCCATGGTTAACGATAGGCTAATCAACACATAATTTCAAACATAATTTACTGAAACGATCGGCATCTGCTCCACTTTTGTTTGTGTGTGTTAAGCAGCTATAGCTTGACAGACATGCAGACTCGTATCTGGCCAAACGTGACAGAACTTACACCATATCAATTTCAAACAGACATTTGTTAATGTGCTGTATCTTATCTGTCCAATTTAGTTGGACTAACGTCAAATATTAAGTTATCAACTTGCCGCTGATCAAACATGTTTTATGATGGTTAGCTTGCACTCATTTACAAGGTAAATACAGCTATAGATATAACACACAAGTTAACACTAGCTAATTTGTATTGCTTTGCCAAGATGAAAGTGAAATAAAACAACCAGACACAAAATTAGATGCACTATAAGCTACGTTAAATCGTTTCAATCGTTTCTCTGTAGGCTTACAGCGTGTTTGCGACAGTTCTCTATAAAAAGCGCTATACAAAATACATTTCAAATAATTTAATTGATGATCAAGCTTGCCGCATTGTGATAGCCTGCCACTTTTTGTCCCAGGGTTGTGCGCTCATCCCCTTTTTTACAAACAAGAAATATCGATAACCTACGTGATATTACCACACAATCACTTGCAGGCAGTCATCTACGGAAGCCGACGCTTATAAAACACAACGACATTTCGGAAAACACACCGCCATTTTGTAAAACACACAAACAAGTTATAAACTTAAACTTATTAACACAATGCAGTTTTGGCTCGTTGTCATTTGCTTTGTCTTTGAATTCTTCATCGACCAATGATTAGTCTTAGTTGCCATGTGTACACAATAACAATTACGAGCCTATTGATTCACCACAGCCTTTATTTTGATCAGTTAAACAATTTAGTTACCTCAAATAACCATAATCAAATCAATAGCTAGTAAAATCAATAGGCTTGTAATTGGTGATTGTGTGGACACAAATAGCAATAAAACTAACCATTGGTAGATAATGACAAATTCAATCTAAACCTGCATTGTATTAATGAGTTTAACAGGGAAATGATGAAAGAACTTTTAATTTGATCAGTTAATATATATTTTTAATTACCTCCTTTTTGTAATTGTTTGCAATAGGCCTATTGCACAATAAGCACAATGTGAACATGGGAGTTTTATTTTTCATTGCATGCATATTTCTGACGTAATGTAGCTTAAGAGGGTAAATGATCCCTCTTAAGACGAAAAGCCCATAATTAAGAAAAATTAACAGCTTGTTAAAATTCTGGAATTGCAGAAAACAAACGGGTACCCCAGGACCGAGTTTGGGAACCACTGTAGCACAATTATAGGCTACCATAGGCAAGCTAATTACTGAAACCTCATTTACAATGGCTCCATTTCATTAGCGCAGCTTAGTTTAGCTCTATGCATCAAGACTGATTCTGCTCATAATACATTTTCAATTCAGTTGGAGCCACATGACCGGTAAGTTGGAGTTATGGACTGCATAAGTCAGGTGTAACAGGTTGGTTGTAGAGGACAGATGCTACTAGGTGATACAGATTGAACAGAATACGATGAGGAGGGGGGAGGAATGGACATTAGGCAAGTTTCCTAGTTCCACAAGTTCCCCTGAATTTCAGAACTAACCTTGAGGAAATAACACCGTCAATGGAGCCTTTACTAACAATTTAAACCGAAGTGATTTGCTAGCCTATCAGCTGCATTGTCTTTGCCAGTATTCTACTCATGGGATCGTCAGTTCAATTAAATCAGTGCTTACTATATTCGGCATAGGGATAATATTTCTGTTTTGAATTGATGCATTTGGATTCTTCTGGTGTTTTTAGGCATTTGAAATATTTGAAAAATATCAGATGAACTGAAGGCAAATGAGCATTTTATGATTATGCTGATTAAAGGTATTTCACATTTTAAATAAGAACAAAAATGCATCTGTATATGTTATGAACTGGTTTATTCAAAAATAAGAACTTACATAGCATAGGCTACACACTACCACTGAAAGGTGTCTGAATGTGTTGAAACACAATAGCATTAATTTTATTCAGTAAGGCAGAGGGACTGGTTAATTGAAAGTAGTGGAACAAAACACCAACACCCAGAACGCATTTAAAATGCAATAAAACAATATATTGTGAATTGAAAACTAATTATGAGCAGAATCGATCCTGGTGCATAAAGCGAAGCACTGCGCCACTGAAATGGAGCAATTGTGAAGGTGGTTGTATTTCCTATGGTAGCTATAGCCTAATTCTTCTGGAGGAAAAGTTAGATATTTTTAAATCATAATTCATTCATGGCCTTCTAGGCTTATCCGATAAGAAGACACTCAATCGCTTAATCGAGACGTCAAACATTCAATCACATTTGTTGCAGATAGTAGTCAGGAAATAGATGTAACAGTGCTGCTGCTACTCCTCATAGCCTACTGCGTGACAGGGAGAAAGCTTTTACATTATGTAGATATTATACATTATGTAGATTGACACAAAACATTACCTAAACAAATAATGCAGAGATACATAATTTAATAGGCACGATCTTTCAGCAACATGTAAGATCTGCGGTGAACAGGTCTGGTCTAACCTCGATCATCATTGATGGAGCACCCAGGTGGAGCTTAAACTCATTAACACAATGCAGGTTTACATCGTTGAAAGGCTGAGGTGAATCTATAGGCTCCTAATAGGTGTTGTGGACACATGGCCACTAAAACTAAGCATTAGTCGATGAAGAATTCAAAGACAAAGCAAATGACAATGAGCCAAACCTGCATTGTGTTAATAAGTTTATGGGGAAGTGATGGAAGAACGTAACCACACGGGTTCAGGAAAAAAATTATTAGCCGCTTTTTTTGGAAAGAAAACTCCGTGTTTTTTGCCGTTTTTAAGTTCATATTTTTTAAATGCCATTTTAACAAGCTGAAAACAGCGAAAAATACTGTTCTGTGCACTCATTTCAGAATTCCATGCGTGCTATTTATGGAACTAAATAAACTCCATTGGCTTGTCTTGAATGTCACGTTAGATAACGGAAACTGTTGTTGGTTGGTTACTCGCGCTGTCAGACTCTCATTTGACATACTGCATGTCCAATCAGAAGGAGACTACAATATCCCTCGTCATGTAGGCCAAGTACCTACCCTTTCCGTAACGTATTTTTGTAAAGTGTTTTGGGTTGTGTTTTCTGACTTGCAGTTGTTCTCTGAAATGTCGTTGTGTTTTCTGACATGCAGTTGTTTTCCGAAATGTTGTTGTGTTTTATAAATTGTTGGTGTGTTTTGCGAAATGTCGTTGTGTTTTATACCCGTCGGCTTCCGTAGACATCACACGTAGAATCACAAAAGGAATAGCCTACTTATTGCACTGGGCAAGACCTCCAGTGCCCGGCATGCACTAGGTTGACTTAGTCGTGTTTTACTTTGTTAATTCACTTTATTTATTCCACTTATTTTCTTGAACATTTTGGACACTGAATTAGCCGGTTATGGAGCAAGAGCTCCATAGGTTGTGTACTAGCTGGCCAGGCAGCACATGAATTTAGAATGGTGATCAAACCTCTGACCCGGATGACTGTTGAAAGCATTTAAACCACGGCTGTCAATCAATCAGAATCGAGTATTTATCCAAGCCATGGTGTAAACTGATTTATATGCAGGGGCATTTGTTAATAAAACAAAAATACAAAAATATATTGCTGAGTGGAAACGAATGAAATGTCGGTTTAGATAGCGAACACAGTATTTTAATGGCAAACTGGAAGAGCACGACATTGAACTAAAAACAATAATTTGGCAATGGACAATTAATATGTAGGCTTCTTGTGCTGATTGATTTTTTTTATACTTCTTTCTGTAACAGAAGAAAGAATTTGAAACAAATTCAGCAAATCTCTGAGTCATGGAAGAAATCTTTGACTCGGAGAGAAAAACCTTTGAGATGTCACAGGGAAAGTAGCAAGAGATGGAAGATATGATAAAGAAAAAAAATGCAGAGTTGTAAAGGAGAAAGAAGACGAAGAAGCAGTGAGACTTTGCCTTAGGCAGAGATGAAGGAGGAAAGAGAAAAATTGAAGGGAGAGGTGGCACTGATGAAGCTGGTGCTGAAAACGCAGGGAGATGTTGAGTACAACATGGCGATAAAGAGATGGAAATAGAGAAGCAGGAAATGGAGGAAAAGTTCAGTTTGGAAAGAGAACTTTGGGACTGGAGCAGACAGAAAATCGGCATCAAGTGGAAATTGAGGGAAACTGGCATTTAGAGAGAAAAGATGGAGGCTGAGGGAGAGAAGATGGAGAATGAGAGGAAGAGTGGCAGAGGACCTAAAAAAGATGGAGGTACGGAACAACAGATCTGAACAGATGGAGAAGGACAGGAAAGTGGAGGCTGAAAAAAAATAAGATGGAGAGAGCGGGAAAGATATTTGAGGAAGAAAAAAATGTACTGAAGGAGGAGCAAGTGAATTGTATGAAGGAAAGAGAAAAAATGGAGAGAATGATGAAGACACAGCAGATTGAGCAGGAGAGGAAGAAAATTACAGCGATGATGGAGTTAAGTGGACATGGAGGAGCAAGTAATCTGGTCGAAAACATCAAAGCTTGCGTAATGGATGATGAAACTTTGGAGCCAGAAACACAGGTGGACGTGAAGAAAAACACACAGGTCCATAGAAACATTGCGATTGCCAAACAGGGTGAAGTATGGTGGGTAGTTCATTTACCTGGACCGGTACGGTAACTATGAAAGCCTGTTTTGGATCAACTCAGAAATGCTGTTTGATGTGGCTGTGACAAGCTAGCTGAACCCATTAGACAACTGGGAGGGAAGGGTTGAATCTGGAATCTTCAAGAAAAGAAAGAACGGTTGTGGGATTTAGGTTTACGCTAGACATAGGAACACACAGGTCCATATAAACAGTAAAATCATTGGGATTGCCAAACAGGGTGAAGTATGGTGGGTAGTTCTTTTACCTGGACCGGTACGGTAACCATGAAAGCCTGTTTTGGATCGACTCAGAAATGCTGTTTGATGTGGCTGTGACAAGCTAGCTGAACCCATTAGACAACTGGGAGGGAAGGGTTGAATCTGGAATCTTCAAGAAAAGAAAGAACGGTTGTGGGATTTAGGTTTACGCTAGACATAGGAACACACAGGTCCATAGAAACAGTAAAATCATTGGGATTTCCAAACAGGGTGAAGTATGGTGGGTAGTTAATCTACCTGGACCGTCAAGGTAACCATGAAAGCCTGTTTTGGATCGACTCATAAATGTTGTTTGATGTGGCTGTGACAAGCTAGCTGAACCAATTAGACAACTGGGAGGAAAGGGTTGAATCTGGAATCTTCAAAAAAAGAAAGAACGGTTGTGGGATTTGGGTTTACGCTAGACATAGGAACACACAGGTCCATAGAAACAGTAAAATCATTGGGATTTCCAAACAGGGTGAAGTATGGTGGGTAGTTAATCTACTTGGACCGTTACGGTAACCATGAAAGCCTGTTTTGTATCGACTCAGAAATGCTGTTTGATGTGGCTGTGACAAGCTAGCTGAACCCATTAGACAACTGGGAGGGAAGGGTTGCATCTGGAATCTTCAAGAAAAGAAAGAACAGTTGTGGGATTTAGGTTTACGCTAGACATAGGAATACACAGGTCCATAGAAACAGTAAAATCATTGGGATTTCCAAACAGGGTGAAGTATGGTGGGTAGTTAATCTACCTGTACCGTTACGGTAACCATGAAATCCTGTTTTGTATCGACTCAGAAATGCTGTTTGATGTGGCTGTGACAAGCTAGCTGAACCCATTAGACAACTGGGAGGGAAGGGTTGAATCTGGAATCTTCAAGAAAAGAAAGAACGGTTGTGGGATTTAGGTTTACGCTAGACATAGGAACACACAGGTCCATATAAACAGTAAATTCATTGGGATTTCCAAACAGGGTGAAGTATGGTGGGTAGTTATTTTACCTGGACCGGTTCGGTAACCATAAAAGCCTGTTTTGTATCGACTCAGAAATGCTGTTTGATGTGGCTGTGACAAGCTAGCTGAACCCATTAGACAACTGGGAGGGAAAAGTTGAATCTGGAATCTTCAAGAAAAGAAAGAACGGTTGTGGGATTTGGGTTTACGCTAGACATAGGAACACACAGGTCCATATAAACAGTAAATTCATTGGGATTTCCAAACAGGGTGAAGTATGGTGGGTAGTTATTTTACCTGGACCGGTACGGTAACCATGAAAGCCTGTTTTGGATCAACTCAGAAATGCTGTTTGATGTGGCTGTGACAAGCTAGCTGAACCCATTAGACAGCTGGGACGGAGGGGTTGAATCTGGACTCTTCAAGAAAAGAAAGAACGGTTGTGGGATTTAGGTTTACGCTAGACATAGGAACACACAGGTCCATAGAAACAGTAAAATCATTGGGATTTCCAAACAGGGTGAAGTATGGTGGGTAGTTAATCTACCTGGACCGTTACGGTAACCATGAAAGCCTGTTTTGGATCAACTCAGAAATGCTGTTTGATGTGGCTGTGACAAGCTAGCTGAACCAATTAGACAACTGTGAGGGAAGGGTTGAATCTGGAATCTTCAAAAAAAGAAAGAACGGTTGTGGGATTTGGGTTTACGCTAGACATAGGAACACACAGGTCCATAGAAACAGTAAAATCATTGGGATTTCCAAATAGGGTGAAGTATGGTGGGTAGTTAATCTACCTGTACCGTTACGGTAACCATGAAAGCCTGTTTTGGATCAACTCAGAAATGCTGTTTGATGTGGCTGTGACAAGCTAGCTGAACCCATTAGACAGCTGGGAGGGAGGGGTTGAATCTGGAATCTTCAAGAAAAGAAAGAACGGTTGTGGGATTTAGGTTTACGCTAGACATAGGAACACACAGGTCCATAGAAACAGTAAAATCATTGGGATTTCCAAACAGGGTGAAGTATGGTGGGTAGATAATCTACCTGGACCGTTTCGGTAACCATGAAAGCCTGTTTTGGATCAACTCAGAAATGCTGTTTGATGTGGCTGTGACAAGCTAGCTGAACCAATTAGACAACTGTGAGGGAAGGGTTGAATCTGGAATCTTCAAAAAAAGAAAGAACGGTTGTGGGATTTGGGTTTACGCTAGACATAGGAACACACAGGTCCATAGAAACAGTAAAATCATTGGGATTTCCAAACAGGGTGAAGTATGGTGGGTAGTTAATCTACCTGGACCGTCACGGTAACCATGAAAGCCTGTTTTGGATCAACTCAGAAATGCTGTTTGATGTGGCTGTGACAAGCTAGCTGAACCCATTAGACAGCTGGGACGGAGGGGTTGAATCTGGAATCTTCAAGAAAAGAAAGAACAGTTGTGGGATTTAGGTTTACGCTAGACATAGGAACACACAGGTCCATAGAAACAGTAAAATCATTGGCATTTCCAAACAGGGTGAAGTATGGTGGGTAGTTCTTTTACTTGGACCGTTACGGTAACCATGAAAGCCTGTTTTGGATCAACTCAGAAATGCTGTTTGATGTGGCTGTGACAAGCTAGCTGAACCCATTAACTGGGAGGGAAGGGTTGAATCTGGAATCTTCAAGAAAAGAAAGAACGGTTGTGGGATTTAGGTTTTAGTGATGGGCAGTTCGGCTCTTTTTTCTGAGTCGGCTCTATTCGTACCATTCAGTTTGAAGAGTCGGAGTCGGAGTCGGAGTTGCCATTTTGGTACTTCCGGTTAATACAGAAGAGCTGTTTGAGCCGCATCTTTGAGCCGCATCTTTTTCTTTCAGCGGCGCTACTCGCGAGCTGGAATTAGAAGCTGTTTCAGACAGCAGACCCTAGCTGGTAACAAAGTAGACAAAATAAGTTTGTAAACTAGCCTTGATATTTTATTCAGTCCCAAATCATCTGAATGATACTCATTGCTAATATTCTCAATTTACAGTAGCCTACTGTCTCAAGCTAGTTTGTAATCGCAGGTTACGTTTATTTACGACTTTCCCATCTCCGTTTTTTCGGTCATAGATTGTAACATTAGATCTTACAGGTAATAATAGACATTGAATGGTTATATTTGTATAGAGCTATTTAATCTATGCTAATATTAATCTTATATTTTTTATCAGATCCCAGAATCCAGTAGTCTAGGTCTACTGAAAATTAGGTGGATGGAAGACTGTATAAGAGAGATAGCCAGCCAAATTGGACAAACAAGCCAGATATTTATTGTGTGTCAGCGTGTACATATGATGTACAGGAGCCTGTGTCGTTTATTTATTTGGACACCATAAAGTTATTTAAATGTGTTTATTTTAACTGTACTTTATTTATTATATCATACGCAATTGTAGGCTATTTATTCTGTTCACTGTTGTTGTTGGTCAAGAGTTCTAAAATAAAAATGCCACCACTTTAAATAAGTCTTTTCTGTCATTTTTTTGTCGCCTAATCTAGCTGAACACAATCGCAATATCGCAAATTTGGCCTAATTGTTTCATCGTTGACTGGAATTCGGTTGCAATTCTCGCAAAAAGTTTAATAATTTCGTAATATACAGTCGGCGTCTCGGAATATCATTAGATATAGGCTAACATAATTCCTTTGTCAATAGGGTTTCCGTTTGAATCACGCTGAGTAGTAAACCCGATTAATAGCTTAATGGTGTACTTCATTTTGCCCTTTATTAAAACCACAGAACTCTATAAGAACAGTTATGTGGTTAAAACTCGAAAATGACTTCGGTTTGTGTCACGGCTCTGGTTCCGGCTGTCTGGAGCCGTGGAATATTGCTACGGCTCATGGCTCTTAAATTGAGTCGAGTTGATTTCGTGCTGATCAGTTGGGTAGTATAGCTACTGTAGCTACGTATCTTTCTTTTAACCATTAGTAGTCATAATAACTTTGGAATGAGCTGGGGCGATTATTAACTTCACAAAAGTGTGTGCAATATTGTTAGATCAAATTAAAAATATATATATTCTTACGTAGGTTCTAATTTAGCAATCAGAAACTGCGCGCCGCGCATTAACCAGTGCTGAGTGTCTCGGGGGAGTGTCTCCCGGCTGTAGTAGAAAGCAGGCAGAGTCAGAGCCAGAGCTGAGAGCCGAGAGCCGAGAGCCGAGAGCCAGAGCCGAGAGCCGAGAGCTGAGAGCCGTGAGCCGAGAGCCGTGAGAGCCGTGAGAGTCACATGGGTCTTGTATGATTACTGACATTAAATATGAACATGACGTGTAACAGTTGTTGTGTGTATGTCGGTGTGTGTAGTCAGTGCCTGAACTCCAGGTCACAAAAAACTGCAAAACTATTTAATGTGGCAAGGGGGACAGTGTCAAAAATAATGACAGCATATGCTAAACACGTGA
Source organism: Ilyophis sp. 1 JC-2022 (assembly GCA_022702515.1). Lineage (NCBI taxonomy): Eukaryota > Metazoa > Chordata > Actinopteri > Anguilliformes > Synaphobranchidae > Ilyophis > Ilyophis sp. 1 JC-2022. The sequence continues at coordinate 102,688,928 of CM040405.1, forward strand.
TGGTTTCCAGTGGCGGATAATCAAACGCGAAGGTGGGGGGATCAGAACAAGTCACTCACGCAAGTGAGGACCAATAAGGGAGTATAAACTATAAATCCCAAGAGAGAAAAGACAGGAAAACTATTTCTTGTAGCTAAACAGCCAAATGAAAATCAACCCACGAAAATAGGGCGAACTCGAATATACGAGTGATAAACACAAGGAATATGACGCCATTTTACCTGACCACAGGCACTTTATAGTTCCTTCAGTACATCCCCATTTTCCAAGGTGATAATTCCCCCACAAACACTGCGAAACTAATTCAAGAGTGGTTTTATGATCACCAGGATTAAGCTAAACGCCATCTATAGCCTCCACAAACAACAGGTCTCAACATCATTAAACATTTAAGGGAACATCTGAAGCACAGAGTGTGAAGTATTGATTTCCGCCTCCAGCATATGACTTCATAGTCATGAACGTGTTATAAGCAAAGTGATACATAACATGTTCCCAGTAATTGTATATACTGCAGTTATTACAATGTAATAACATTGTCTACTAACCTTTCCACTGGCATCCATACCAGTTAAATTAAACACTGCTGTGCAGATGGTCAAATAATTGTCCTGTAATTACAATAAGATTCAATGATAATGTTTGGATGGGTTTCAAATCTTTAATGCATATGTAGCCAAGTGGAAAATAGGTAGGATTGAACTAAAGCCACTAGATGGCGCTGTGCCTTTCTGGGGCTCCCCAGTGTTAGTGATGGGCAGTTCGGCTCTTTTTTCTGAGTCGGCTCTATTCGTACCATTCAGTTTGAAGAGTCGGAGTCGGAGTTGCCTTTTTGGTACTTCCGGTTAATACAGAAGAGCCGTTTGAGCCGCATCTTTGAGCCGCATCTTTTTCTTTCAGCGGCGCTACTCGCGAGCTGGAATTAGAAGCTGTTTCAGACAGCAGACCCTAGCTGGTAACAAAGTAGACAAAATAAGTTTGTAAACTAGCCTTGATATTTTATTCAGACCCAAATAATCTGAATGATACTCATTGCTAATATTCTCAATTTACAGTAGCCTTCTGTCTCAAGCTAGTTTGCAATCGCAGGTTACGTTTATTTACGACTTTGCCATCTCCGTTTTTTCGATCATAGATTGTAACATTAGATCTTACAGGTAATAATAGACATTGAATGGTTATATTTGTATAGAGCTATTTAATCTATGCTAATATTAATCTTATTTTTTATCAGATCCCTAGGTCTACTGAAAATGAGGTGGATGGAATACTGTATAAGTGAGATAGCCAGCCAAATTTGACAAACAAGCCAGATATTTATTATATGTGTCAGTGTGTGCATATGATGTACAGGAGCCTATGTCGTTTATTTATTTGGACACCATAGGGTTATTTAAATGTGTTTATTTTAACTGTACTTTATTTATTATATCATACACAATTGTAGGCTATTTATTCTGTTCACTGTTGTTGTTGGTCAATAGTTCTAAAATAAAAATGCCACCACTTTAAATATATTTGCTGTCATTTTTAGTAGCCTAACCTGTCATTTTGAAGTATTTGCTGTCATTTTTAGTAGCCTAACTTAGCTGAACACAATCGCATATTAATTATGTTTTATAGCCTACTGCAATTTCCTCGTAAACAGCCAAATGTATTAATATAATAATAAACAGTTGGCTATTAAAGTGTCGACGTCTCGGAATATAATTAGATAGCCTATTAGGTACAGAAGTCCTTTGCAAATATGGTTTCTGGTTGATACACGCTGAGTGGGCTAAACTCGATTATTGATGCTGTCGCCTGCAGCATTTCTTTTCCTCTCCGTTAAAACTTGAAAGGGCTTTGTTTGTTTCACGGCTCTGAGTCGAGGTGGTTTCGTGCTGATCCGTAGTATAGCTACTGTACCTACGTATCTTTCTTTTAACCATTAGTCGTTATAATAACGTTGGAATGAGCTGGGGCTATTATTAACTTCACAAAAGTGTGTGCAATATTGTTAGATCAAATTAAAATGTATTCTTACGTAGGTTCTAGCAATCAGAAACTGCACGCCGCGCATTACCACTGCTGAGTGTCTCGGGGGAGTGTCTCCCGGCTGTAGTAGAAAGCAGGCAGAGTAAGAGCCGAGAGCCGAGAGCCAGAGCCAGAGCCGAGAGTCGAGAGCCGTGGGTTAGCACGATTCCCTCGAACTGGCGAGTCGACTCAGACGACTCAGCATAAAGAGTCGACTCATAATACCGATTCGTTCGTGAACTGCACATCACTATTAGGTTTACGCTAGACATAGGAACACACAGGTCCATAGAAACAGTAAAATCATTGGGATTGCCAAACAGGGTGAAGTATGGTGGGTAGTTCTTTTACCTGGACCGGTACGGTAACCATGAAAGCCTGTTTTGGATCAACTCAGGAATGCTGTTTGATGTGGCTGTGACAAGCTAGCTGAACCCATTAGACAACTGGGAGGGAAGGGTTGAATCTGGAATCTTCAAAAAAAGAAAGAACGGTTGTGGGATTTGGGTTTACGCTAGACATAGGAACACACAGGTCCATATAAACAGTAAAATCATTGGGATTGCCAAACAGGGTGAAGTATGGTGGGTAGTTCTTTTACCTGGACCGGTACGGTAACCATGAAAGCCTGTTTTGGATCGACTCAGAAATGTTGTTTGATGTGGCTGTGACAAGCTAGCTGAACCCATTAGACAACTGGGAGGGAAGGGTTGAATCTGGAATCTTAAAAAAAATAAATAAATAAACGGTTGTGGGATTTAGGTTTACGCTAGACATAGGAACACACAGGTCCATAGAAACAGTAAAATCATTGGGATTGCCAAACAGGGTGAAGTATGGTGGGTAGTTAATCTACTTGGACCGTTACGGTAACCATGAAAGCCTGTTTTGGATCAACTCAGAAATGCTGTTTGATGTGGCTGTGACAAGCTAGCTGAACCCATTAGACAACTGGGAGGGAAGGGTTGAATCTGGAATCTTCAAGAAAAGAAAGAACAGTTGTGGGATTTAGGTTTACGCTAGACATAGGAACACACAGGTCCATAGAAACAGTAAAATCATTGGGATTTCCAAACAGGGTGAAGTATGGTGGGTAGTTAATCTACCTGTACCGTTACGGTAACCATGAAAGCCTGTTTTGGATCAACTCAGAAATGCTGTTTGATGTGGCTGTGACAAGCTAGCTGAACCCATTAGACAACTGGGAGGGAAGGGTTGAATCTGGAATCTTCAAGAAAAGAAAGAAAGAATGGTTGTGGGATTTAGGTTTACGCTAGACATAGGAACACACAGGTCCATATAAACAGTAAAATCATTGGGATTTCCAAACAGGGTGAAGTATGGTGGGTAGTTAATCTACCTGGACCGTCACGGTAACCATGAAAGCCTGTTTTGGATCAACTCAGAAATGCTGTTTGATGTGGCTGTGACAAGCTAGCTGAACACATTAGACAACTGGGAGGGAAGGGTTGAATCTGGAATCTTCAAGAAAAGAAAGAACAGTTGTGGGATTTAGGTTTATGCTAGACATAGGAACACACAGGTCCATATAAACAGTAAATTCATTGGGATTTCCAAACAGGGTGAAGTATGGTGGGTAGTTCTTTTACCTGGACCGGTTCGGTAACCATGAAAGCCTGTTTTGTATCGACTCAGAAATGCTGTTTGATGTGGCTGTGACAAGCTAGCTGAACCCATTAGACAACTGGGAGGGAAAAGTTGAATCTGGAATCTTCAAGAAAAGAAAGAACGGTTGTGGGATTTGGGTTTACGCTAGACATAGGAACGCACAGGTCCATAGAAACAGTAAAATCATTGGGATTGCCAAACAGGTTGAAGTATGGTGCGTAGTTAATCTACCTGGACCGTTACGGTAACCATGAAAGCCTGTTTTGGATCAACTCAGAAATGCTGTTTGATGTGGCTGTGACAAGCTAGCTGAACCCATTAGACAGCTGGGAGGGAGGGGTTGAATCTGGAATCTTCAAGAAAAGAAAGAACGGTTGTGGGATTTAGGTTTACGCTAGACATAGGAACACACAGGTCCATAGAAACAGTAAAATCATTGGGATTGCCAAACAGGGTGAAGTATGGTGCGTAGTTAATCTACCTGGACCGTTACGGTAACCATGAAAGCCTGTTTTGGATCAACTCAGAAATGCTGTTTGATGTGGCTGTGACAAGCTAGCTGAACCAATTAGACAACTGGGAGGGAAGGGTTGAATCTGGAATCTTCAAAAAAAGAAAGAACGGTTGTGGGATTTGGGTTTACGCTAGACATAGGAACACACAGGTCCATAGAAACAGTAAAATCATTGGGATTTCCAAACAGGGTGAAGTATGGTGGGTAGTTAATCTACCTGTACCGTTACGGTAACCATGAAAGCCTGTTTTGTATCGACTCAGAAATGCTGTTTGATGTGGCTGTGACAAGCTAGCTGAACCCATTAGACAACTGGGAGGGAAGGGTTGAATCTGGAATCTTCAAGCAAAGAAAGAACGGTTGTGGGATTTAGGTTTACGCTAGACATAGGAACACACAGGTCCATATAAACAGTAAAATCATTGGGATTCCCAAACAGGGTGAAGTATGGTGGGTAGTTCTTTTACCTGGACCGGTACGGTAACCATGAAAGCCTGTTTTGGATCGACTCAGAAATGCTGTTTGATGTGGCTGTGACAAGCTAGCTGAACCCATTAGACAACTGGGAGAGAAGGGTTGAATCTGGAATCTTCAAGAGAAGAAAGAACGGTTGTGGGATTTAGGTTTACGCTAGACATAGGAACACACAGGTCCATAGAAACAGTAAAATCATTGGGATTTCAAAACAGGGTGAAGTATGGTGGGTAGTTAATCTACCTGGACCGTCACGGTAACCATGAAAGCCTGTTTTGGATCGACTCATAAATGTTGTTTGATGTGGCTGTGACAAGCTAGCTGAACCCATTTGACAACTGGGAGGGAAGGGTTGAATCTGGAATCTTAAAAAAAACAAAAAAAAAACGGTTGTGGGATTTAGGTTTACGCTAGACATAGGAACACACAGGTCCATAGAAACAGTAAAATCATTGGGATTGCCAAACAGGGTGAAGTATGGTGGGTAGTTAATCTACTTGGACCGTTACGGTAACCATGAAAGCCTGTTTTGGATCAACTCAGAAATGCTGTTTGATGTGGCTGTGACAAGCTAGCTGAACCCATTAGACAGCTGGGAGGGAGGGGTTGAATCTGGAATCTTCAAGAAAAAAAAGAACGGTTGTGGGATTTAGGTTTACGCTAGACATAGGAACACACAGGTCCATATAAACAGTACATTCATTGGGATTGCCAAACAGGGTGAAGTATGGTGGGTAGTTATTTTACCTGGACCGGTACGGTAACCATGAAAGCCTGTTTTGAATCGACTCAGAAATGCTGTTTGATGTGGCTGTGACAAGCTAGCTGAACCCATTAGACAACTGGGAGGGAAGGGTTGAATCTGGAATCTTCAAAAAAAGAAAGAACGGTTGTGGGATTTGGGTTTACGCTAGATATAGGAACACACAGGTCCATATAAAGAGTAAAATCATTGGGATTGCCAAACAGGGTGAAGTATGGTGGGTAGTTAATCTACCTGTACCGTTACGGTAACCATGAAAGCCTGTTTTGAATCGACTCAGAAATGCTGTTTGATGTGGCTGTGACAAGCTAGCTGAACCCATTAGACAACTGGGAGGGAAGGGTTGAATCTGGAATCTTCAAGAAAAGAAAGAACAGTTGTGGGATTTAGGTTTACGCTAGACATAGGAACACACAGGTCCATAGAAACAGTAAAATCATTGGGATTTCCAAACAGGGTGAAGTATGGTGGGTAGTTCTTTTACCTGGACCGGTTCGGTAACCATGAAAGCCTGTTTTGTATCGACTCAGAAATGCTGTTTGATGTGGCTGTGACAAGCTAGCTGAACCCATTAGACAACTGGGAGGGAAAAGTTGAATCTGGAATCTTCAAGAAAAGAAAGAACGGTTGTGGGATTTGGGTTTACGCTAGACATAGGAACGCACAGGTCCATAGAAACAGTAAAATCATTGGGATTGCCAAACAGGTTGAAGTATGGTGCGTAGTTAATCTACCTGGACCGTTACGGTAACCATGAAAGCCTGTTTTGGATCAACTCAGAAATGCTGTTTGATGTGGCTGTGACAAGCTAGCTGAACCCATTAGACAGCTGGGAGGGAGGGGTTGAATCTGGAATCTTCAAGAAAAGAAAGAACGGTTGTGGGATTTAGGTTTACGCTAGACATAGGAACACACAGGTCCATAGAAACAGTAAAATCATTGGGATTGCCAAACAGGGTGAAGTATGGTGCGTAGTTAATCTACCTGGACCGTTACGGTAACCATGAAAGCCTGTTTTGGATCAACTCAGAAATGCTGTTTGATGTGGCTGTGACAAGCTAGCTGAACCAATTAGACAACTGGGAGGGAAGGGTTGAATCTGGAATCTTCAAAAAAAGAAAGAACGGTTGTGGGATTTGGGTTTACGCTAGACATAGGAACACACAGGTCCATAGAAACAGTAAAATCATTGGGATTTCCAAACAGGGTGAAGTATGGTGTGTAGTTAATCTACCTGTACCGTTACGGTAACCATGAAAGCCTGTTTTGTATCGACTCAGAAATGCTGTTTGATGTGGCTGTGACAAGCTAGCTGAACCCATTAGACAACTGGGAGGGAAGGGTTGAATCTGGAATCTTCAAGCAAAGAAAGAACGGTTGTGGGATTTAGGTTTACGCTAGACATAGGAACACACAGGTCCATATAAACAGTAAAATCATTGGGATTCCCAAACAGGGTGAAGTATGGTGGGTAGTTCTTTTACCTGGACCGGTACGGTAACCATGAAAGCCTGTTTTGGATCGACTCAGAAATGCTGTTTGATGTGGCTGTGACAAGCTAGCTGAACCCATTAGACAACTGGGAGAGAAGGGTTGAATCTGGAATCTTCAAGAGAAGAAAGAACGGTTGTGGGATTTAGGTTTACGCTAGACATAGGAACACACAGGTCCATAGAAACAGTAAAATCATTGGGATTTCAAAACAGGGTGAAGTATGGTGGGTAGTTAATCTACCTGGACCGTCATGGTAACCATGAAAGCCTGTTTTGGATCGACTCATAAATGTTGTTTGATGTGGCTGTGACAAGCTAGCTGAACCCATTTGACAACTGGGAGGGAAGGGTTGAATCTGGAATCTTAAAAAAAACAAAAAAAAAACGGTTGTGGGATTTAGGTTTACGCTAGACATAGGAACACACAGGTCCATAGAAACAGTAAAATCATTGGGATTGCCAAACAGGGTGAAGTATGGTGGGTAGTTAATCTACTTGGACCGTTACGGTAACCATGAAAGCCTGTTTTGGATCAACTCAGAAATGCTGTTTGATGTGGCTGTGACAAGCTAGCTGAACCCATTAGACAGCTGGGAGGGAGGGGTTGAATCTGGAATCTTCAAGAAAAAAAAGAACGGTTGTGGGATTTAGGTTTACGCTAGACATAGGAACACACAGGTCCATATAAACAGTACATTCATTGGGATTGCCAAACAGGGTGAAGTATGGTGGGTAGTTATTTTACCTGGACCGGTACAGTAACCATGAAAGCCTGTTTTGAATCGACTCAGAAATGCTGTTTGATGTGGCTGTGACAAGCTAGCTGAACCCATTAGACAACTGGGAGGGAAGGGTTGAATCTGGAATCTTCAAAAAAAGAAAGAACGGTTGTGGGATTTGGGTTTACGCTAGATATAGGAACACACAGGTCCATATAAAGAGTAAAATCATTGGGATTGCCAAACAGGGTGAAGTATGGTGGGTAGTTAATCTACCTGTACCGTTACGGTAACCATGAAAGCCTGTTTTGAATCGACTCAGAAATGCTGTTTGATGTGGCTGTGACAAGCTAGCTGAACCCATTAGACAACTGGGAGGGAAGGGTTGAATCTGGAATCTTCAAGAAAAGAAAGAACAGTTGTGGGATTTAGGTTTACGCTAGACATAGGAACACACAGGTCCATAGAAACAGTAAAATCATTGGGATTTCCAAACAGGGTGAAGTATGGTGGGTAGTTCTTTTACCTGGACCGGTTCGGTAACCATGAAAGCCTGTTTTGTATCGACTCAGAAATGCTGTTTGATGTGGCTGTGACAAGCTAGCTGAACCCATTAGACAACTGGGAGGGAAAAGTTGAATCTGGAATCTTCAAGAAAAGAAAGAACGGTTGTGGGATTTGGGTTTACGCTAGACATAGGAACGCACAGGTCCATAGAAACAGTAAAATCATTGGGATTGCCAAACAGGTTGAAGTATGGTGCGTAGTTAATCTACCTGGACCGTTACGGTAACCATGAAAGCCTGTTTTGGATCAACTCAGAAATGCTGTTTGATGTGGCTGTGACAAGCTAGCTGAACCCATTAGACAGCTGGGAGGGAGGGGTTGAATCTGGAATCTTCAAGAAAAGAAAGAACGGTTGTGGGATTTAGGTTTACGCTAGACATAGGAACACACAGGTCCATAGAAACAGTAAAATCATTGGGATTGCCAAACAGGGTGAAGTATGGTGCGTAGTTAATCTACCTGGACCGTTACGGTAACCATGAAAGCCTGTTTTGGATCAACTCAGAAATGCTGTTTGATGTGGCTGTGACAAGCTAGCTGAACCAATTAGACAACTGGGAGGGAAGGGTTGAATCTGGAATCTTCAAAAAAAGAAAGAACGGTTGTGGGATTTGGGTTTACGCTAGACATAGGAACACACAGGTCCATAGAAACAGTAAAATCATTGGGATTTCCAAACAGGGTGAAGTATGGTGTGTAGTTAATCTACCTGTACCGTTACGGTAACCATGAAAGCCTGTTTTGTATCGACTCAGAAATGCTGTTTGATGTGGCTGTGACAAGCTAGCTGAACCCATTAGACAACTGGGAGGGAAGGGTTGAATCTGGAATCTTCAAGCAAAGAAAGAACGGTTGTGGGATTTAGGTTTACGCTAGACATAGGAACACACAGGTCCATATAAACAGTAAAATCATTGGGATTCCCAAACAGGGTGAAGTATGGTGGGTAGTTCTTTTACCTGGACCGGTACGGTAACCATGAAAGACTGTTTTGGATCGACTCAGAAATGCTGTTTGATGTGGCTGTGACAAGCTAGCTGAACCCATTAGACAACTGGGAGAGAAGGGTTGAATCTGGAATCTTCAAGAGAAGAAAGAACGGTTGTGGGATTTAGGTTTACGCTAGACATAGGAACACACAGGTCCATAGAAACAGTAAAATCATTGGGATTTCAAAACAGGGTGAAGTATGGTGGGTAGTTAATCTACCTGGACCGTCACGGTAACCATGAAAGCCTGTTTTGGATCGACTCATAAATGTTGTTTGATGTGGCTGTGACAAGCTAGCTGAACCCATTTGACAACTGGGAGGGAAGGGTTGAATCTGGAATCTTAAAAAAAACAAAAAAAAAACGGTTGTGGGATTTAGGTTTACGCTAGACATAGGAACACACAGGTCCATAGAAACAGTAAAATCATTGGGATTGCCAAACAGGGTGAAGTATGGTGGGTAGTTAATCTACTTGGACCGTTACGGTAACCATGAAAGCCTGTTTTGGATCAACTCAGAAATGCTGTTTGATGTGGCTGTGACAAGCTAGCTGAACCCATTAGACAGCTGGGAGGGAGGGGTTGAATCTGGAATCTTCAAGAAAAAAAAGAACGGTTGTGGGATTTAGGTTTACGCTAGACATAGGAACACACAGGTCCATATAAACAGTACATTCATTGGGATTGCCAAACAGGGTGAAGTATGGTGGGTAGTTATTTTACCTGGACCGGTACGGTAACCATGAAAGCCTGTTTTGAATCGACTCAGAAATGCTGTTTGATGTGGCTGTGACAAGCTAGCTGAACCCATTAGACAACTGGGAGGGAAGGGTTGAATCTGGAATCTTCAAAAAAAGAAAGAACGGTTGTGGGATTTGGGTTTACGCTAGATATAGGAACACACAGGTCCATATAAAGAGTAAAATCATTGGGATTGCCAAACAGGGTGAAGTATGGTGGGTAGTTAATCTACCTGTACCGTTACGGTAACCATGAAAGCCTGTTTTGAATCGACTCAGAAATGCTGTTTGATGTGGCTGTGACAAGCTAGCTGAACCCATTAGACAACTGGGAGGGAAGGGTTGAATCTGGAATCTTCAAGAAAAGAAAGAACAGTTGTGGGATTTAGGTTTACGCTAGACATAGGAACACACAGGTCCATAGAAACAGTAAAATCATTGGGATTTCCAAACAGGGTGAAGTATGGTGGGTAGTTCTTTTACCTGGACCGGTTCGGTAACCATGAAAGCCTGTTTTGTATCGACTCAGAAATGCTGTTTGATGTGGCTGTGACAAGCTAGCTGAACCCATTAGACAACTGGGAGGGAAAAGTTGAATCTGGAATCTTCAAGAAAAGAAAGAACGGTTGTGGGATTTGGGTTTACGCTAGACATAGGAACGCACAGGTCCATAGAAACAGTAAAATCATTGGGATTGCCAAACAGGTTGAAGTATGGTGCGTAGTTAATCTACCTGGACCGTTACGGTAACCATGAAAGCCTGTTTTGGATCAACTCAGAAATGCTGTTTGATGTGGCTGTGACAAGCTAGCTGAACCCATTAGACAGCTGGGAGGGAGGGGTTGAATCTGGAATCTTCAAGAAAAGAAAGAACGGTTGTGGGATTTAGGTTTACGCTAGACATAGGAACACACAGGTCCATAGAAACAGTAAAATCATTGGGATTGCCAAACAGGGTGAAGTATGGTGCGTAGTTAATCTACCTGGACCGTTACGGTAACCATGAAAGCCTGTTTTGGATCAACTCAGAAATGCTGTTTGATGTGGCTGTGACAAGCTAGCTGAACCAATTAGACAACTGGGAGGGAAGGGTTGAATCTGGAATCTTCAAAAAAAGAAAGAACGGTTGTGGGATTTGGGTTTACGCTAGACATAGGAACACACAGGTCCATAGAAACAGTAAAATCATTGGGATTTCCAAACAGGGTGAAGTATGGTGTGTAGTTAATCTACCTGTACCGTTACGGTAACCATGAAAGCCTGTTTTGTATCGACTCAGAAATGCTGTTTGATGTGGCTGTGACAAGCTAGCTGAACCCATTAGACAACTGGGAGGGAAGGGTTGAATCTGGAATCTTCAAGCAAAGAAAGAACGGTTGTGGGATTTAGGTTTACGCTAGACATAGGAACACACAGGTCCATATAAACAGTAAAATCATTGGGATTCCCAAACAGGGTGAAGTATGGTGGGTAGTTCTTTTACCTGGACCGGTACGGTAACCATGAAAGACTGTTTTGGATCGACTCAGAAATGCTGTTTGATGTGGCTGTGACAAGCTAGCTGAACCCATTAGACAACTGGGAGAGAAGGGTTGAATCTGGAATCTTCAAGAGAAGAAAGAACGGTTGTGGGATTTAGGTTTACGCTAGACATAGGAACACACAGGTCCATAGAAACAGTAAAATCATTGGGATTTCAAAACAGGGTGAAGTATGGTGGGTAGTTAATCTACCTGGACCGTCACGGTAACCATGAAAGCCTGTTTTGGATCGACTCATAAATGTTGTTTGATGTGGCTGTGACAAGCTAGCTGAACCCATTTGACAACTGGGAGGGAAGGGTTGAATCTGGAATCTTAAAAAAAACAAAAAAAAAACGGTTGTGGGATTTAGGTTTACGCTAGACATAGGAACACACAGGTCCATAGAAACAGTAAAATCATTGGGATTGCCAAACAGGGTGAAGTATGGTGGGTAGTTAATCTACTTGGACCGTTACGGTAACCATGAAAGCCTGTTTTGGATCAACTCAGAAATGCTGTTTGATGTGGCTGTGACAAGCTAGCTGAACCCATTAGACAGCTGGGAGGGAGGGGTTGAATCTGGAATCTTCAAGAAAAAAAAGAACGGTTGTGGGATTTAGGTTTACGCTAGACATAGGAACACACAGGTCCATATAAACAGTACATTCATTGGGATTGCCAAACAGGGTGAAGTATGGTGGGTAGTTATTTTACCTGGACCGGTACGGTAACCATGAAAGCCTGTTTTGAATCGACTCAGAAATGCTGTTTGATGTGGCTGTGACAAGCTAGCTGAACCCATTAGACAACTGGGAGGGAAGGGTTGAATCTGGAATCTTCAAAAAAAGAAAGAACGGTTGTGGGATTTGGGTTTACGCTAGATATAGGAACACACAGGTCCATATAAAGAGTAAAATCATTGGGATTGCCAAACAGGGTGAAGTATGGTGGGTAGTTAATCTACCTGTACCGTTACGGTAACCATGAAAGCCTGTTTTGAATCGACTCAGAAATGCTGTTTGATGTGGCTGTGACAAGCTAGCTGAACCCATTAGACAACTGGGAGGGAAGGGTTGAATCTGGAATCTTCAAGAAAAGAAAGAACAGTTGTGGGATTTAGGTTTACGCTAGACATAGGAACACACAGGTCCATAGAAACAGTAAAATCATTGGGATTTCCAAACAGGGTGAAGTATGGTGGGTAGTTCTTTTACCTGGACCGTTACGGTTACCATGAAAGCCTGTTTTGGATCAACTCAGAAATGCTGTTTGATGTGGCTGTGACAAGCTAGCTGAACCCATTAGACAGCTGGGAGGGAGAGGTTGAATCTGGAATCTTCAAGAAAAGAAAGAACAGTTGTGGGATTTAGGTTTACGCTAGACATAGGAACACACAGGTCCATAGAAACAGTAAAATCATTGGGATTTCCAAACAGGGTGAAGTATGGTGGGTAGTTCTTCTACCTGTACCGTTATGGTAACCATGAAAGCCTGTTTTGTATCGACTCAGAAATGCTGTTTAATGTGGCTGTGACAAGCTAGCTGAACCCATTAGACAGCTGGGACGGAGGGGTTGAATCTGGAATCTTCAAGAAAAGAAAGAACGGTTGTGGGATTTAGGTTTACGCTAGACATAGGAACACACAGGTCCATAGAAACAGTAAAATCATTGGGATTGCCAAACAGGGTGAAGTATGGTGGGTAGTTAATCTACCTGGACCGTCACGGTAACCATGAAAGCCTGCTTTGGATCGACTCATAAATGTTGTTTGATGTGGCTGTGACAAGCTAGCTGAACCCATTTGACAACTGGGAGGGAAGGGTTGAATCTGGAATCTTAAAAAAAACCAAAAAAAAAACGGTTGTGGGATTTAGGTTTACGCTAGTCATAGGAACACACAGGTCCATAGAAACAGTAAAATCATTGGGATTGCCAAACAGGGTGAAGTATGGTGGGTAGTTAATCTACTTGGACCGTTACGGTAACCATGAAAGCCTGTTTTGGATCAACTCAGAAATGCTGTTTGATGTGGCTGTGACAAGCTAGCTGAACCCATTAGACAACTGGGAGGGAAGGGTTGAATCTGGAATCTTCAAGAAAAGAAAGAACAGTTGTGGGATTTAGGTTTACGCTAGACATAGGAACACACAGGTCCATAGAAACAGTAAAATCATTGGGATTTCCAAACAGGGTGAAGTATGGTGGGTAGTTAATCTACTTGGACCGTTACGGTAACCATGAAAGCCTGTTTTGGATCAACTCAGAAATGCTGTTTGATGTGGCTGTGACAAGCTAGCTGAACCCATTAGACAGCTGGGAGGGAGGGGTTGAATCTGGAATCTTCAAGAAAAAAAAGAACGGTTGTGGGATTTAGGTTTACGCTAGACATAGGAACACACAGGTCCATATAAACAGTACATTCATTGGGATTGCCAAACAGGGTGAAGTATGGTGGGTAGTTATTTTACCTGGACCGGTACGGTAACCATGAAAGCCTGTTTTGAATCGACTCAGAAATGCTGTTTGATGTTGCTGTGACAAGCTAGCTGAACCCATTAGACAACTGGGAGGGAAGGGTTGAATCTGGAATCTTCAAAAAAAGAAAGAACGGTTGTGGGATTTGGGTTTACGCTAGATATAGGAACACACAGGTCCATATAAAGAGTAAAATCATTGGGATTGCCAAACAGGGTGAAGTATGGTGGGTAGTTAATCTACCTGTACCGTTACGGTAACCATGAAAGCCTGTTTTGAATCGACTCAGAAATGCTGTTTGATGTGGCTGTGACAAGCTAGCTGAACCCATTAGACAACTGGGAGGGAAGGGTTGAATCTGGAATCTTCAAGAAAAGAAAGAACAGTTGTGGGATTTAGGTTTACGCTAGACATAGGAACACACAGGTCCATAGAAACAGTAAAATCATTGGGATTTCCAAACAGGGTGAAGTATGGTGGGTAGTTCTTTTACCTGGACCGTTACGGTAACCATGAAAGCCTGTTTTGGATCAACTCAGAAATGCTGTTTGATGTGGCTGTGACAAGCTAGCTGAACCCATTAGACAGCTGGGAGGGAGGGGTTGAATCTGGAATCTTCAAGAAAAGAAAGAACAGTTGTGGGATTTAGGTTTACGCTAGACATAGGAACACACAGGTCCATAGAAACAGTAAAATCATTGGGATTTCCAAACAGGGTGAAGTATGGTGGGTAGTTCTTCTACCTGTACCGTTATGGTAACCATGAAAGCCTGTTTTGTATCGACTCAGAAATGCTGTTTAATGTGGCTGTGACAAGCTAGCTGAACCCATTAGACAGCTGGGACGGAGGGGTTGAATCTGGAATCTTCAAGAAAAGAAAGAACGGTTGTGGGATTTAGGTTTACGCTAGACATAGGAACACACAGGTCCATAGAAACAGTAAAATCATTGGGATTGCCAAACAGGGTGAAGTATGGTGGGTAGTTAATCTACCTGGACCGTCACGGTAACCATGAAAGCCTGCTTTGGATCGACTCATAAATGTTGTTTGATGTGGCTGTGACAAGCTAGCTGAACCCATTTGACAACTGGGAGGGAAGGGTTGAATCTGGAATCTTAAAAAAAACGGGAAAAAAAACGGTTGTGGGATTTAGGTTTACGCTAGACATAGGAACACACAGGTCCATAGAAACAGTAAAATCATTGGGATTGCCAAACAGGGTGAAGTATGGTGGGTAGTTAATCTACTTGGACCGTTATGGTAACCATGAAAGCCTGTTTTGGATCAACTCAGAAATGCTGTTTGATGTGGCTGTGACAAGCTAGCTGAACCCATTAGACAACTGGGAGGGAAGGGTTGAATCTGGAATCTTCAAGAAAAGAAAGAACAGTTGTGGGATTTAGGTTTACGCTAGACATAGGAACACACAGGTCCATATAAACAGTAAATTCATTGGGATTTCCAAACAGGGTGAAGTATGGTGGGTAGTTCTTTTACCTGGACCGGTTCGGTAACCATGAAAGCCTGTTTTGTATCGACTCAGAAATGCTGTTTGATGTGGCTGTGACAAGCTAGCTGAACCCATTAGACAACTGGGAGGGAAAAGTTGAATCTGGAATCTTCAAGAAAAGAAAGAACGGTTGTGGGATTTGGGTTTACGCTAGACATAGGAACGCACAGGTCCATAGAAACAGTAAAATCATTGGGATTGCCAAACAGGGTGAAGTATGGTGCGTAGTTAATCTACCTGGACCGTTACGGTAACCATGAAAGCCTGTTTTGGATCAACTCAGAAATGCTGTTTGATGTGGCTGTGACAAGCTAGCTGAACCCATTAGACAGCTGGGAGGGAGGGGTTGAATCTGGAATCTTCAAGAAAAGAAAGAACGGTTGTGGGATTTAGGTTTACGCTAGACATAGGAACACACAGGTCCATATAAACAGTAAAATCATTGGGATTGCCAAACAGGGTGAAGTATGGTGGGTAGTTCTTTTACCTGGACCGGTACGGTAACCATGAAAGCCTGTTTTGGATCAACTCAGAAATGCTGTTTGATGTGGCTGTGACAAGCTAGCTGAACCCATTAGACAACTGGGAGGGAAGGGTTGAATCTGGAATCTTCAAGCAAAGAAAGAACGGTTGTGGGATTTAGGTTTACGCTAGACATAGGAACACACAGGTCCATATAAACAGTAAAATCATTGGGATTCCCAAACAGGGTGAAGTATGGTGGGTAGTTCTTTTACCTGGACCGGTACGGTAACCATGAAAGCCTGTTTTGGATCGACTCAGAAATGCTGTTTGATGTGGCTGTGACAAGCTAGCTGAACCCATTAGACAACTGGGAGAGAAGGGTTGAATCTGGAATCTTCAAGAGAAGAAAGAACGGTTGTGGGATTTAGGTTTACGCTAGACATAGGAACACACAGGTCCATAGAAACAGTAAAATCATTGGGATTTCAAAACAGGGTGAAGTATGGTGGGTAGTTAATCTACCTGGACCGTCACGGTAACCATGAAAGCCTGTTTTGGATCGACTCATAAATGTTGTTTGATGTGGCTGTGACAAGCTAGCTGAACCCATTTGACAACTGGGAGGGAAGGGTTGAATCTGGAATCTTAAAAAAAACAAAAAAAAAACGGTTGTGGGATTTAGGTTTACGCTAGACATAGGAACACACAGGTCCATAGAAACAGTAAAATCATTGGGATTGCCAAACAGGGTGAAGTATGGTGCGTAGTTAATCTACCTGGACCGTTACGGTAACCATGAAAGCCTGTTTTGGATCAACTCATAAATGCTGTTTGATGTGGCTGTGACAAGCTAGCTGAACCCATTAGATAGCTGGGAGGGAAGGGTTGAATCTTGAATCTTCAAAAAAAAAAAAAAAACGGTTGTGGGATTTGGGTTTACGCTAGACATAGGAACACACAGGTCCATATAAACAGTAAATTCATTGGGATTGCCAAACAGGGTCAAGTATGATGGGTAGTTAATCTACCTGTGCCGTTACGGTAACCATGAAAGCCTGTTTTGGATCAACTCAGAAATGCTGTTTGATGTGGCTGTGACAAGCTAGCTGAACCCATTAGACAACTGGGAGGGAAGGGTTGAATCTGGAATCTTCAAAAAAAGAAAGAACGGTTGTGGGATTTGGGTTTACGCTAGACATAGGAACACACAGGTCCATAGAAACAGTAAAATCATTGGGATTGCCAAACAGGGTGAAGTATGGTGGGTAGTTCTTATACCTGGACTGGTACGGTAACCATGAAAGCCTGTTTTGGATCGACTCAGAAATGCTGTTTGATGTGGCTGTGACAAGCTAGCTGAACCCATTAGACAACTGGGAGGGAAGGGTTGTATCTGGAATCTTCAAGAAAAGAAAGAACGGTTGTGGGATTTGGGTTTACGCTAGACATAGGAAAACACAGGTCCATAGAAACAGTAAAATCATTGGGATTGCCAAACAGGGTGAAGTATGGTGGGTAGTTCTTTTACCTGGTTCGGTACGGTAACCATGAAAGCCTGTTTTGGATCGACTCAGAAATGCTGTTTGATGTGGCTGTGACAAGCTAGCTGAACCCATTAGACAACTGGGAGGGAAGGGTTGAATCTGAAATCTTCAAAAAAAAAAAATAACTGTTGTGGGATTTGGGTTTACGCTAGACATAGGAACACACAGGTCTATATAAACAGTAAAATTGGGATTGCCAAACAGGGTGAAGTATGGTGGGTAGTTAATCTACCTGTACCGTTACGGTAACCATGAAAGCCTGTTTTGGATAAACTCAGAAATGCTGTTTGATGTGGCTGTGACAAGCCAGCTGAACCCATTAGAAAACTGGGAGGGAGGGTTTGAATCTGGAATCTTCAAGAAAAGAAAGAAGCGCTTGTGGGATTTGGGTTTACGCTAGACATAGGAACACACAGGTCCATAGAAACAGTAAAATAATTGGGATTACCAAACAGGGTGAAGTATGGTGGATCGTTAATCTTCGTCTTTGGGTTCCTGAAAAGCGCTATATAAATAAAATGTATTATTATTATTATTATTATTATTACCTGTACCGTTACGGTAACCATGAAAGCCTGTTTTGGATAAACTCAGAAATGCTGTTTGATGTGGCTGTGACAAACTAGCTGAACCCATTACACAGTTGGGAGGGAGGGGTAGAATCTGGAATCTTCAAAAAAAGAAAGAAGCGCTTGTGGGATTTGGGTTTACGCTAGACATAGGAACACACAGGTCCATAGAGACAGTAAAATATTAGGATTGCCAAACAGGTAGTTAGTGGGTAGTTAATCTACCTGGACCGTTACGGTAACCATGAAAGCCTGTTTTTGATCGACTCAGAAATTCTGTTTGATGTGGCTGTGACAAGCTAGCTGAACCCATTAGACAGCTTAGACGGAGGGGTTTAATCTGAAATCTTCAAGAAAAGATATCAAGAAATTAGCTCCTTTTGCTTTTCTATCAAGCGGTGGGATTTGGGTTTACGTTCCATGTAGGAGGAAGAAACAAGCAAATGCTGGGTTGCTAAAACAAGAAACTGGCTGTACCCATTGGATACAGCAAGTAGAGTATTCAATATAAGAACAACAAATGCCCAACTCTACACTGGTGTGTGTTAAGTGTGTGTGTGTGTGTGTGTGCGCGCGCGCACATGCGTATGCTCATATTCCTTGTTGACAGAGGACAACAAATGCACATTTAACATTAAGTGCATTATTGAGTTCAAGGACCGTTCCAGCCCTGTCCCTCCCCTGGTTCAAGCCTACGCGCTGCCGCAACCTGGAGTCCCAGATGCTTCACCCTGCATCTCTGAATTTCAAATTCTACATCTCTTCATTGGACTTTCTACTTACCAGCTAGTTGAATATCTCAAGAATTTAGCCTGCTCAACCCATTTGATTATTTGCTGTGATCCCTCATTACATTTTTGTTCCCATCCATTCAACTTTTAGTTAAACTGGCCAGCCAGTGGAGGATGAGTTTCCTCTAGCCAGGTTCCTCCCGAGATTTCTTCCCATCGGGGAGTTTTGTCTCGCCACTGTTTGAGTGTGTTACTCCCCAGTGGGGAGTTTTCACCTCGTTTGCTGTTTGGGGGTTCAGGCCTGGTTTTTGCCCAATTTTATTTCTGTTTCTTTGTACATTGTCATTGTAACAGTTCTCTGTAAAAAGCACTATACTTTCCAAGCTTGCTCCAAAGTGCTTCTTTTTTTGCCAATTCTGTGCTTAATAAATGTGTGTGATGTAAATGTGTCAGTTGGGCTTTTTATCAAGGTACATTAAAGCAAAATTGAACTTTGGGTTGTGTAGTTACCTGGCCATGATTTGAGTCCAAATGGTGGTGAAATATGTTAATTAGTTGCTCTGTGCTCCCCTGGGGTGATAATCCAGAATAGGGTATTTGTCCCTCTCCATTCACTTCTATATCGCAGATAAAATTGTCTCAAAGTGACACTTCTAGCACACATACAAACGTGAACGAAGCGGATTATGTCAATGCAAACAATAACCAGTCCTCTTACGTTTTTTCTTGAGAAAATTAAATGGCCCTTTCCTAGCTTGTTCATATTTCATTTGGAACATAGATCAGAAACAGCGTTAAGCACTGATGCGTCAGAAACCACTCATTGGTTCAAAGTTCCATGGAAATAAGTGTTAAGTCTTCTGGTAGCTTGCTAACAACATTGAAGAAAATGGTACTTTTATAAATAATTTTAATTACATGAAAAAAATAGGTAAGAGGACTGGTTATTGTTTGTATTGACAGAATCCGCTTCGTTCGTGTTCGTATTCGTACTAGAAGTGTCATTTTGAGACCGTTTTAGCTGAGCAGCAAATACCATTTTCTGGATTATCACCCCAGGAGAGCACAAAGCAACTAGTCAACATATTTCGCCACCATTTGGACTCATATCAAGGCCAGGTAACTACGCAACCCAAAGTTCAATTTTGCTTTAAGGTCACGAGGACAGAAGAAAACTTCAGCTCAGCATGTATAAATTCTCTCTTGATCAGCCCCCACTTCTGTAAGCGTGATAGGCACAAACACTTCAACAAATTCATAAGAATAACGTCTGTAATGTTTAAGCAAGCTAACATAAGTTCTCCCACCATTTCATAAATTTGGAATCTTTAGGGAAACAAAAAAAAGGTGAAAAGTGCCCTCGTTGCAGTGGCTGCACAGTAGTGCAAAACAACATTTTTACAGTTGCTGCTTGTTTGTCCCCAGTAATCATAGCGACTTAGGTACTTTTATGGCACATATACCAAGCTTTGCTTTGACACAAACTAGGCAAATATTCCTGGGTCCAAAATTGTGATGTGAAACAGGCTTTTTGGCCATTACTCAATGAATTCAAGTGTACAAAGAGAAAAAAGTTATGTAAATGTAACACATGAAGCATGCAGTACAGTCTTACCATAACATAGTGACGTGTGGTGAGGTCTGTGGCTGGGTAGGCATCGGCTATTAAGAAAGCCAGATTTACTTTTAAAGATCAATAACAGAACGCTTTTGGAATATAATTCTGCGTGAAATAAATATCTTATTTGCCTACACAAGATAACAAGCCCTGTCAAATCGCTTGGTTATTTACAACACATCCCGACAAATGGTCAATTTCCCTCACAAGTGTGCCTGTTAGTTAAAAGAGGAATACCACCCGTTTTCAGAAAATGGTCAAAACTATACCCCTGTTGTTTTAAGGTCGATAGAACACATCCCTACTCTTCTCTGTGTCTGGGAAAAGGAGCAGGAAAGCTCCTTGAGTGGCTGGGCTGTGACGTACCTGATGTGAATACTTTGCCACGCCCCCTAGAAAGCCAGATTGAAATGAATGGAGAATCTCAATTAGAGTTGAAACATCACAACTTGAAGATGAAATTTACGCTTGTTTGAACTTTTCCTGGCAAATGAGCTCTCTCACGCACTAGTGCCTGTCACGAATCTACTGTCATGTCAAATTGTATTTTCTTTTCTTTGTTAGATTTCTTGTTTGTCACCTATTGTCTTTAGTCTAGTCACGCCACGTTTTATGTTTTATTCTTGTTACGTTTCATTTTTATGTGATGTCACGTTTCATGTTTGATTATTGTTACGATTTATTTTCAAGTCATGTCACGTTTTATATTTGATTCATGTTACGTTTCCCGTTCATTGTTTAGCATACACATTTCCGTGTTTTTCCGCAGCCTTGCGTTCATGCTGTTTCTCTCTCTTGCTGTCGCTCACGCTTACCTAATTGTTTCATTCTCCCGTGTCTATTTACTAATCTACTAACCTTAGATCAGGATTGGGTAATACTCTCTAACCATGTGTTCATGTTTATCTTACGTTTCTCGTGCATGTCATTTACTAATTTACTAATGCTAGGTCAGGATAGGTTTATTACTAATATTACTAATGAGTACTAATTATCTTGTTACCTTGTCAGCCTTCCACACCTGATTTCCATTTGCATGCTGCTCTCAAGCTAAGTGTCTGCACCTGTCTACACCTGCATTTAAGCTCAGTGTTCATGTCTTGTCTTTGCAAAATTGTTGCCCCTGTTTATCAGTGCACTATTGAGTGGTTTTTTTCAAGCCTGTTTTTTGTTACGATCCAAGCCTGTTTTTGACCATTGCTATTGACCTCTGTTTTGTTACCACTGCCTGCCTGTACCACAAGTTTTTGCCTGCTGTCTTTTTGTACTTTTGCCCCGCGGAGCGGACTTCGGTCTTGACTCTTGCATTGCCTTCGACCCCGAGCCTGCCTACCGTCTGCCTGTACTTCTGCCCCGCTGACAGCTACTCTGGTTACTGGATTATTGCATGGTGTACCGATTCTGAGACTGCCTTCTCCCTTGGTACTGTACATTGGTTTTGGCTGGATTTTTGTGCATGAACTTTGCTTGTTTTTTGACTATGCTCATTGGACATTCCTCGAATAAAGCCCTGACGGGACTTTATCTTTCGATCTCTGTTTCTGAGTCGTGCATTTCGGGTCCAACCCTCACGCACCCGTCTCAGTGCCGTGTCATTTACAACGTAAAATATAGTCCTACGCTATCGTAAACCACCTAGATTTACCTTTCGTATCGATTTTCTCTCCCTACTTCACTCTTCATCCACCAAAAGTGCAGGGGGATAGCTTCACCTTGGCTGTAGCACTTTTGGTGGATTTCACAATGATCTATAGGAAACACATGACAGAGCTAATTGGTAATAATCAGTCCCCTCCACCACTGCCTCCTGCTGGACTCATCTAGCTGCTGCAAATTCTATTCACATGAACATTGGCTGATTGACCATGTTGGTCATTAAAACCTAGACCCTGAGTCGAACAGAGGAGGATGGGTTCCCCCATTGAGTCTGGTTCCTCCCACGGTTTCTTCCTATCTACCACCAGGGAGTTTCTTTGCCCCTGCTGCCATTGGCTTGCTCTTGTGGGGTTTAGCCCAGGGTTTTCTGTGAAGCGTAATGTGACAATTGTTTGCGCTATATAAATAAATATTGATTTGATTGGATTAATACTATTTCCAGGCTGTGGCAGCCATCTTGCGGTGGTGCTGTCAGGCTAAATAGTGTCCGGCTGCCAAAATGTGTCCGGGCACGTCATCGGAATGCTTGGAATGTCGTTGCTATGCCAACAGACGTGCTAGCATTGTGACGAGTTCACACTTGCTTTTACCTCAGAATCGCCGGAGATCGTCGGACGGAGATAGATCATTACATCACTCAGATAACCTTTATAATTTCCCTTTGTATAGGCTACTGTGCTTTATATTGTTAATTGTTTTCGATTTTAGATTGTGTTGGTAATTCATTTCACCTCAGAATCGCCGGAGATAGACAGATCTATATCAGATAACCTTTATAATTTCCTTTTGTATAGGCTACTGTGCTTTATATTGTTAATTGTTTTCGATTTTAGATTGTGTTAGCTAGTGATTCATTTTGAAGTAGATAGTCTTTTACTGAAACTAACTAGCTAGCAATACTACATAGTAGTTTCCTGGTCAAATGTTGCTTTATAAAAAAACGAGCATCCGTTAATAATGTTAACAACGCCGGATAAAAATAAAAAAAAACGAAGAAAAAAAAAAAAACGCATTAGCCTGTTTGCACTGCAAGTTAAACCAGCGAGGTGGAAAGAGTAAGTAGGCCTATCGCGTTGTTGAATAGCCCAATAAAACGAATCTAATGTCATGTCGATCAGTACGCCTAATTGTTATTTTTTTGTGGGCCTATTGGTAGTTTTTCTGATGACCGATTATTCTTTTTTTACTGTATTTTCTATGCGATCGCGTTCACCCAATGAAAATGCTGTTGTAATAATCAGGCACGTTTCCTAAAAATGTTTTGTTACGTTGAATATTGTTTTCAATAAATGTTATTTGTTAACTTTTATTTAGTGAGTTGTTGTCATGTTTTGTAGGATAATGTGCAATGTTCATAATGCAAGGCGCAAAGTGCCACACATTTCAGCAGCATTTAAAATACGATTTGGTTATTGAAGAATGTGATTAACGGTTTCAAATGGCTCTTATAATATACGCAATATTTTTTCGGACAATGTTTAACTTTATAGATTAAATTGTGCTCAATTTTGACTGTTTTCTAATCATCCAATTGTGGGATGGACTAGCGTTTATTTTAGCATGCTAACAGCGTTAGCTAGCATGCCAACAGGGTTACCCATTGTTAGCTAGCAAGCCAACAAGGTTAGCTAGCATACCAACGTTAGATTATGTTAGATTTATTTTGAAGTAGCTAGATTAGTCTTTTACTGAAACTAATTCATGTTGGTATAGCAACTACATTCCAAGCATTCCGATGACGTGCCCGGACACATTTTGGCGATGTGCCCGGACACATTTTGGCGATTCTGAGGTACAAGCAAGTGCGAGCTCGTCACAATGCTAGCGCGTCACAATGCTAGCGTGTCATGTTGGCATAGCAACGACATTCCAAGCATTCCGATGACGTGCCCGGACACATTTTGGCAGCCGGACACTATTTGGCCTGTGCCACTTGCGAACGTACCAGTTGAATGGAACCACGTGACCAGATTGCCTTTCTAGTTCTTATACATTTCTGTGGAGCTTTGACTTGGAGAAAAGGCATTGGGCCCCATTTATCAATATGGTTGTAAAAAAGAGCATATATTCCACAGATCCAGCTTATGAAATTCTCACGCGTGATTCATCAAACTTGTGTAAATCACTGATCTGAGCTTCAATGTATGATAAATCAGACGATTGTATATTAGGAAGCACGTTCACATCATTATACTCACCATACTCACAGACCCATTTTATTTTCTATATTTGGCAATGCCACCTCCTTTAAAACGCACATGCCAACACGGTTTTCTCAAGTATTATAAGCAACAGGAAAGCAAATAATTTTTCTATGAGGGTCAATTTTCAATGCTTATGAATGAACAAGAAAATAAATGTGTGCTTATTGGGAGCGTTAGTGGTGGTGTGCAGTGTAGGGACCAACAGCCAGCTGAGACTCCTTACACAAACACTGACTGTCACTTTAAGAACACGGAGGCGCGTCTGATGACGTCATCTGCGCGTGCGGCGTTTAAAATCCTCATCTCACAGTGAACCGGTGATCTTTTCAATTATCAGTCATAAACCCTTGGTTACGGAGCTGGTGGCGACTTCTTTGAGGGTGCAATAAAACAAATCACCAGGTTACCTAAGCTATCCATCAAGTTGCATCTTTGCCTCTTCCCACGGGACATCTAACTCTCCTGATCTGCAACTTTGAGTCATAAAAAGCACAAGGTCGTAAACGACAGCTGGAATTAGCCCTACAACTGGACATTAGAAACGGCATTCTGCAGGCATTTTCGCGATGTTTGTTCCTCCTGATGAGGCCAGGAACCCAGGTTTGTTCACAGGCTGTAAAAGTCATGTGAACAAGCATACAATGTTCTTGGAACATATTATTATCTAAAACAAAACTGTATATGTATCTTGCATCATATGTATGTGCATGTAATATGGTGAACTGGGATTAATACCAATTGAAGTGTGGGGTATGTGAAAGAAAGAAGGATTGTATAGGTTATCAGGGATGCGCCTGTCCACATAAGTATCTGGAACATAGAGTGGCCATCACCGGGACCTCACCTGATATCTATATAAATGATAGTGAAGATCATGAGATCACGTGCCGTCATTAAAATAATCTTATTACTATCACTAGATTGGGGGGAGTAGACTATGCAGTTTATCTTCCTGGAGGGGGGGTCTCCGAGTGGTGAGAAGTTACATCTCTTCCAGCCAGATCTTATTTGGACAAACAAAGGGAATTGTTGAATGTGGAAGGCCTGCTCAGGACTGCATTTAAGGGAAGTTCGAAGGGACATTCAAGGAGAATCTGCTTAACAGTTCTCCTGGTACCATAGTCACACCGTACAGAATCATTTGGTTATATACTAGTGAACCTGTTCATGTTTTTTTGTCTTAGCAGCATGTTATGCTGTGTTTAGCTATAGATATTGAATGTGTTCATATATATAATGTGTTCACAGTCTTAACCATTGATTATTGTCAATTAATACATTACCCTGTTTCACATCATCTGCAGCTTTCTTTTCAACCCTTTTTCCAGCTTCAATTGCTTATATGATCTGAGCTGCAGTGCTCCGAGCACTGTGGTATGGATGCTTGAGTCTCAGAGTCAGAACCCCTGCGTGTGGCTCAGGGCTGAATGCAAATTCCCAGGATGGGAGAATCAGGTCTCCTGGTGCTGTAAGTGGTACCATAGTCATTCCAGTATGGGGAAGATTGTATCCAACTGCCCACACCGTGCATATTCTGTGTCGGTGTGTAGCTGAACAGGCTGGGTCAGATATTTACTCTTAAACCTTTATATTCTGTAATTGACTGCTAATTCTAAGCTAATGACCTACCTGCCTGTTATTAAATTGTTCTTATTTTTAACTTGCGTGGTCTCCATGACTCTAATCCATTTTATACCCTTTTCAGCCTAAATTACGACTGAATACTCAGGGGGACAATTCTGACCATGGACCAACTGATCAGTGGCTTGGTACAGCAAGTCTTTAGTGGCGTCCTCAAGTTGGGAAAGTTCTGCCGGAACTGAGATTCAGCAATAATGCTGATTCCGGCGAGTGTAACCACTCCGAGCTCCACGCATGATTAAAACCAAAGTCTAAATTCTAATTTAAATGGAGTCAGATAAATAAATGAGTGATATCTCAAAAATAACTTTTACCTTTTCCCACAGCAATAACGGAATACATCACATTTAAACCTTGGCTCTGAGCTATTCCCTCATTGGTCTAGCTGCGGGAGGTTTTACAATTGTTCCCTTCCCCCACCAAGTAGATAAAACTGAAGACATTCCAGTCTGTCGCCCCCAGTACTCCATTTTCTCGTCCCCTTTTTGATAGCTACACAACTACAAAGGTGGGCCGTGGAGAGAGACACAAGGAACGAGTCAGCTTGCCAATGGCATCTAACCAGAGGACTGAATTAACGCAACTCCAACCGAAGTGTGTTCCAGCCACGGTAACAATGACGTTGGAGAAATTCCAACCAGGAGAAATCCCAACTGGGATAAGAAAGGCCAAAGGAGACACCCTGGCCACCAACCTCACAGACAAAGCCAGCTGTAATCAACTCACCGCGGACTCAGTAAGAGTGATCACACATCCCAGGCATAGTTTAGGATGTTATGGGTGTTTAGGTATATATACCTACAGCAGCCTAGCTCAAAAGCCGCTATGTGGCAGCGGATAACCAGGGCTAAAATGCTTGCTCTGAATTGAAAACTACAGCTGAGATAAAAAGATTTAAAAGAAAATAACCATTCACAAAAAAAGTTCTGCCGGACGGTACAGGAAATGCCATCCGGGACCTCTCGCCTGCAGAAGAGAGGGTGGGGGGCATATGATTGGGAAAGTGGCCATGCAAGGAGTGATAGAAGACACTCAGTGAACTGTGACTTGATTCGTCAAGATTTCAAGATTCAGTCACGCCAGTTGCGATGTTTGTTAGGTCTTCTAGACTAATAAAACTAGATCGGATTTATAGCAAAAATATGTTAAAAATTACAGTTTTGCGTCATAACATGACTAGTGATGCTTAATTATTGTCATATGGCTGTCTCCAATAAACACTTATACAGAGGCTATTCCTGATATAATAATTTTAACCGGCTTCTGCTTCATTCCATTTAGGCTGCACAATAGCGATTAAACTAATAGTGATTAAAAATGATTAAAAACCTACTTATTCAAATACAATTTTTACCAACTAGGCTACACAATGTAGGTCTACAGCCACCACGCATAGGTCAAGTGCATTTTTAAAATATTGCCCACATTAATTATCTGCTTTTAATATCTTCATAAATGGAATGACTTGGACGTGCCATTTTTATGATCAGCTACTCATTTAAGGTGACCTCTGATTTTAAAGCTCACATAACCTATGTTTTTTCAAAGTGCACCTTTTTGTTCATCACCTGTTGACTCCGTAGTACTCTGAACAAAAGTGATTTGTTTTTCATTAAAGGCTGCACAACTATTCCCTCGCTGTTCATTGCATACAATTTCACTGCCTCGCCACTGGAAAAAGCGTACGCAAGGTCGAGGGCTGTCATGAGATTTCATCATACCGTACACACACGTTCATTTTGATAAATCCAGAAATTTCTCTAAAAATGGCCGTATGCTCACTTTACGATCAAATGTGAATGTACACCTGAATGATAAATGAGGCCCAGTGCCTTTACCAGTGTAACTGCAGAGACTGCTCCTTCTGCGGAGATTGATCCCCCTATTTCAGGTTCCGGCGGCACTGATCAGAGATCTGTGTGAATAGACAAATCTTTTAGATTCCAGTAAAATAGCGGAGTTTCTATTTTTGTGATTTTATATAATTTACCAGCACCTGGGAGCCAAAGCTTATTGTGAGACACCTGGAATCTGTGTGACACCTGGACTGTGTACATTGAAAAGGAAATCTACAAATAATTCCCATACATTTGGTATTATGTCACTTTGTCCCCTGAATCAGATTAAGAAAACAACATGACATGGAATATCGGTATCAGTGTTGTAATGAGTCATCAATGGTAGTTTGACTGAGTTGTGTAAAGTGCGATTAGAAGGTCATCTGAGACTCACTGAAAGATCTGAGACTCACTGAAAGATCTGAGACTCACTGAAAGATCGTTTGTGTGATCCAGCAGTTAGCTCACCCTGTACTTTCATCAAAATGATTTCACCACTAACGACTCTCTCACAGAATGCTTTCTGTCCAGGCTTTCATAGTGTCCAAACGTTACATCACCCATCTCAAATTTGATTTTTTCCGCAGTCTTCTCTCGACAAATTGGGGGAACATTTCCTTTACAGTGGATGAGAAAGCAGCTGCCTCATTTGTCCATTTGACCGCTGAACAATTTCTCTGCTAAAGTTGAGCCAATTTAGGTGTTGTGTTAAGGTCTATGCCTCTCTGAGACTTTGTTGAGGAGTGAACACACAGTTGGATACAGATTGCCACTAACCGATTCACTTCAGCACACTTTGAAAAGCAAATTTAGGGTTTTACGGTTCGATTTACAGGCTGACTGCAATTCTTACGGTTTGTGCTCGGCACATTTAACAGTTGACACGTATTTATTTTTTGAATGCGGTTGTGGAACGGAAGACTGTGCGCTCAAATAGTCCTTGCACTGAGACCTCTGAGTGTAAAGTAACACATCCATTTTCATACTCAAGGGGTCTAGCTTGTTTAGGGGAATATACTGGCAGGTTACTGGCAATTCTTCTGCTTGGCAGGGAGGCATTACAATGCCACCTCAATTGCTGTGAGTTACTTCTCTTCGACCTGTGTCATGGTGTTTATGGATATTTTTGCCATGCCAATCTTTTGGTGGTTAATCAAGCTGTGATTGGTTAAGTCGTACACAAAAACAAAACAAACAAACAAGACAGACAGGGCTGTGATCAACTCAATACAAGCAAAAGACAACAAAGAAAAACTAAAAATAGGATGTTTCTGGTAGTGAACATGCACAACTAAAAATAAAAGTTTCCTTGTTGGTTTTGCCGATTTGTGTGATATATTTCTAGTTAATGAGGACTGAATCAACATTTTCATAATGAATGATGATTAAACCTTTTTCAAACATCAGTATCAATTATAGGTTCAGGTGTGTCGTGTATTGCCTTCTTCATATTTGACATCAAACTGTGCATGCATTTACTGCCTGCACTGTGTACTAGGCTCAGTAAATCAATCAAACATGTACTGTGGACAGAGACAAGAAAAAAAATTTTTTGAAAGTGAAGGAGCATGTTCACATTTCCAAAATGTAACAAATGTATAGTCATATGCTGTCAAAATATGCTCTGCTAACCTTGATTATAACCGGTAGACCCTTCTTGGGGTGATAAATTAGGAAACCGATCCCCCGATAACCCATTTTTCTCAGTGATGGTCACCTCAAGTGTCTAGACCCATTCAACACATTTCTGTACCTGTGCACATTTCAGCCAAGCCTTTTCTAATACCCAGCCAATGAAAACACACATTCTGCCAGGTTTCTGAGCGGGGGATTAGAGGGCAGTACTACCTCGGGGTA
Organism: Ilyophis sp. 1 JC-2022; assembly: GCA_022702515.1. Taxonomy (NCBI): domain Eukaryota; kingdom Metazoa; phylum Chordata; class Actinopteri; order Anguilliformes; family Synaphobranchidae; genus Ilyophis; species Ilyophis sp. 1 JC-2022. The sequence goes on from CM040405.1 coordinate 102,718,466, forward strand.
TTCAGATTCATAATGCCAGTAAAATACAGTTTGTAGCTGGACGGATGAAGCCCAACAGTTGATAAAGCTGATTATTGCCATCAGGGGAAATGCCAGACTGCCAACATTTGTTATTTATCTGCAGAGGAAAATATCCTACCATTCCCTTACTTTGAACTGTTACAGATCTTATCTTTATTTACTTGCCTTAAAAACAAAACAAAAACTCAGCAGTGCCACAACAAGGTACTCCTATTACACAAAATACATAAATAAAACTGATGGATGTGCACAGGAAGGGATGCCATTTTAATTACAGGATCCAGAGTGCAAGACTGAAGTTTATAGCATTCATTTAGGAAATGAATCACAATGGGGGAATCCTTCATCTCCAGAAGGCTTGAAAAAATAACATGATGGAAACTCAAGTGCTCATTTAATTTTTTTTAAAAAGGGGAAGTTAACAAATGGCTTCTGTTGATATTAACTCAATGTTCCTGGACAATTTGGCAACAGCATTTATTGAGGAAATATGCAGTTTAGTTAAATCTGAAGGGAAGTTAATTCTGCATAGGAATACTGGGCTTCATACATGAGGCGTTCCTAAATATGCGCATACATTTATGTACGAAACGAGTTGGTACAAAAAATGTACGCCATATGCATCAAACCATGTGGGAAAGGCCACACCCATGAATTGTCTTATATGGGGCTTTTCACTTCCATTTAAAGTTCCATACGAAGTCAAAATGGCCCAGCAAAAGCAAGCATTTAATAATATTACTGGGTGAAAATGTATGTATACTTGCTTTTCATGTTATGTGTTATTATACTTTGCCAATATTTGCACTCTATATTTCATGCCAGTAAAACATTTGAGTTGGAGACGAGATGTAGTCAAGAGAAGGTTTTTGGGTTTTAACCCATGCACCCCTTAAATGTCAGCGATACAAATACAGTATGTGGAAGTTGCTCCCAAAACCCCAACAACCCTTCTCATCCCACTAGGAATGGATGCAGATGATAATTACCAAAAATTGGAAAAAGTAATTACCCCTCCAGGTGGCAAGGTTGTCTGTTCTAAAGTTCATTGTTTTGGTTCTGAATTTATGAGAGAGATAATACTACATGAGAGTGTCATACAACATGAGATAATATGTTTCATATTACACCAACAGAAAGTGATTGCCCTCATATTCTGTCAACATAACATTATTTTAGAACCAGGTATGTCAAATTAAACATGTTTACATGGGAAACAGGTATATGAAAAATCACTGCTCTATGTGGAGGGAAACTTTATTGGGAAGTCTCCCATGTCTTGTCCAGTTAAGTGCTGAAGGCAGACACAATTCAAAATGAAGGCTGTTCAAAATTATCCATTAAAAATTGTTAAAGTGGTACCTGCCAAAAAAACTACCCAGGACATACAACATCTTTGCTTTCATTATGAAAACAATCTTGGGGGATGACAAAGTTTCTGAACCTTTCAAGCCAGACTGCACACTGGCTCAACAGACAAAATCCTCACCAAAACCTGCACAGGATATGCCTAGTATGAGGTTGTATCAAATTCACATACCACCCTCGATTTTTGTCTTCCTTTCAAATCAAAATCAGAAAAGAGGCTTTGCCCAAGGAATGTATAAAATGCCTGCTGAATACTTAAATCCAGCCTCAAAATGTAGCTTGTGATTTTTTTTTAATTCAAGTAAAATTATTTCATGATAGCAGTGGTATTTCAAGAAAGTTTTTAATAGTCATCGCCCATTACCCATACTGTCTAATTAAATGGCTACTCTGATCGTCCTAATAGGGTCATCATTTTACAGACTGTAAAAAAAGCAGGCATAGAAAAAGTATATATGTAAGGGATTGAGAAATGGCCCTAATTAAAATGTTATTATAAAACAGAACCCCCCCTATTTTTTAGATTATTAGAACTATCCTAATAGAATTGACTTGAATGCAATGGTATTCTATACCACCAAGTCAGTAGATGGCGCTGCAGCGCTTCTGTGGATCAGCAGAGAGAATAGCTCGTAACAAGCCAGCTCCGCTCAGAAGTAAACTGGCGCGAGCCTGAGTAAGTCGACTATTCATCTCGTCTCTCTTCTTTGATTCACAGGTACTGCAAAACACCCTATAAACTCCTTAGTTTGTTCTGAGACAAATAGAAAGAACTAAGACAGTGTTTCGAAGTGTTTTAGTGACGTTGTGAGAAGCCTGTGTATGTTTTGGGGGGATATTTGTCTTGATTTGCCGAGGGTAACAAACGCCATGTTAGTCGGCAAGGCTAGGCTAATACAGTGTTAGTTAGTAGATCCGGTTCTATGCTATTAAGCAGGACGATCGTAATAATGCGTTGGTGACATGAAGAATAAAGATGTGGGTTTATGTGATGTTATGGAAATGTGTTACTAGTTTTTCAGCAACTATTGTGTCTCCGTATCTGTTCAATGGCAGCTTTGATGTTTTTCGTTGTCGCCATTGGGTGCACGTTGCTGGGACTCACGCATAGCCTATCGTAAGCCTGTGAATATAGCGGGAGAGCTGTGCATGTGAAGAGAGAGTGCTAGGACTTGGATGTATAAATAATTATTCAGATGCTATGTTTTCTATTTGTTTCTTTTATTGAGCAATTGTTATTTTGATAAGTATTAGCCTATATTTGTTTGAGTAATTGGAAAGTCAAGTGATTGGCCAAATTGTTATTTATTTTATTTTCTTATGAATATGTTTCAGATATTGGGAATGTGTTTTTGTTATTTTCTAATGTGGAGAATTTCTGTATAACTGTTTATTTATTTTATTTTCTTATGAATATGTTTCAGATATTGGGAATGTGTTTTTGTTATTTTCTAATGTGGAGAATTTCTGTATAACTGTTTCTGTATCACACTGAGTGAGATGTTTAATTGTTGAGCTCAGAAGTAAACTGGCGCGAGCCTGATTTACAGATACACAGTGCTGTTCAGCCTGTGTATCACATGCTGCCGGTCCAGATTACCCCTAGGTCTGGAGCCGGTAACAATTGGGGGCTCGTCCGGGATTAGCGCCGCCTAGCTGAGGAAGCAGAAACTGCGACGACGAGATCCTGTGTCCAAAGCTTCAGGGAAGGCTGCTACAACGTCATCGCGTCATCCAGAGAGCGACAGCCACAGGTGTTAAGTCAAGATGTCAACTGTAACCCCCCGGCGGATGCTGATATTCCAGATCCAAAAGAAACTCTCAGATTTGAGCGCCAGTCAGCTACAGGCCATTGCAAGTTCAATTGATGACGGCCAAGGGACTGTTGAGGTTGAAGGCCTATGTGAACCAGAACTCTATGATTTGATCGTTGATTATGTCAGAAGTGACAAGTTGCAAGCTATGGAAGATGAAGGTATGACTAAACTCCTTCTCCTCAACGACGTGATCAGTGAGATGTTGCTAGCCCAAGACACCGGAGTCGCTGCATCTGACCCGGCCACATCCCTCCTGATGGAAGGTGAACACACACCTCCATCCTCCATGGACAGAGAGGACATTCACACCAATCCCTTCACGGAGGGTAGAGCCACTCACACACCAGTCAGAGACCTCGCTAAGCCGATGCCAGCCACGTCCAGCCTCAACGGTGCCAGGAGTGCTCCCCTGGGTAATGTGAACTCATCCTCCACTATCACAGATCAAGTGGTAAGATTGACTGATGTAGCAACCCTGTTACCACGGAGAGAGTTTAAGTTGCATGGTGGTCAAATTTCTGATGCAGGTTCTGAAATCTCATATGTTAGCCTGTGTAAACAGATTGACGAGGGGTTGCGAGAAGGGTTGGGTGAGTCAGAGATCATAAGGACCGTACTGAAGATAACTAAACCTGGTGCATTCAGGGAGATGTTACTCAACAAAGATGACCTCACAGTGGAGGGTTTGAAGCGGTTTCTCCGCTCCCATATTAGAGACAAAAATGTTACAGAGCTTTTCCAAGAGTTAAGTAATGCCAGACAGCAAGACAAAGAGAGCCCACAACAGTTTTTGTACAGAGTTATGAGTTTGAAGCAGCGAGTTCTTTTTGAGTCACACCAGCCTGGTGCCTGTTTCAACTATGATCAAAAGCTTGTGCAGGGCACATACCTTCACACACTCTACCAGGGGTTAAATGAGAGAAATAGCCATGTCAGACATGATCTAAAGCCCTTCTTTTCAGACATGCAGGTCAGTGATGCCTTTCTCTTAGAGCAGATTACCAAATCTACCAGTGAAGAGGAAGGGAGGCTCAAACGCCTGGGTACAACAGCTAAAACCAGAGCAGTGACTGCAAGTGCAGCTCAATATGACAGTAATGAACAGACTGACCAGACTAAGCAGACGAAAGTCGACTCTGAGTTACAGGCTAACCGTGCTGCTATTGAGGAGCTGACCGTACAAGTGTCTTCTTTAACCAAGCACCTGGCCCAGATGACGAAGCCCGCTGAAAATGTGACTTCTGAAGGCCCGAGCTCAACCACGATTAGTTCCCAGCCACCAGTAACTGAGTCGAAGGGCAGGTGCAATGACTGTGTCCAAAGAGGCTATGTGAGCTGTCCCCACTGTTTTATTTGTGGTCAAGCAGGACATAGGGCCATTGGCTGTCTGCAGAAGAGGAGGTCGGGAAACGGGGGGGGGTCGTTGGAAAGGGGCAGCCAGCGACCTTAAGCAGTGAGAGGCCCCCAGTGAAGGTAAAAACAACTCAGCAAACCTCAAGAAAATGTGTAGCCCAACTTATTGGGAAGCGATGTATGGTCTCCTGTTCAATCAATGGAGTGCCTCTCCAAATGCTACTGGACTCGGGGGCTCAAGTGACCATGGTGGGGAGAGCATGGATCAAGAAAGCATTGCCTAGTGTCAAAATCCAGCCGCTTGCATCCTTATTTACCGACCAGCCCCTTGAAATATCAGCAGCGAATGGTACAGAGGTTCCCCTGGATGGATGGGCAGAAATCGATCTTCAGATCAATAGTGTGAATCATGGACAGGTGACTATCCAAGTACCAATAGTGATTAGTCAGGACTGTAACCATCCCCTAGTAGGTAGTAATGTCCTTGCAGAGATTATCAAAGAGAACGCAGAGCAGGGTGATACGGTAGATGTTACAGCTATACTCAAGGAAGCTTTGAATGTCACTGAGAACACGGTGGAGGCCCTAGTTTCTGTTCTCCAGATAATGACCCCTGAGGAGGCACCGCCCCAGTGTAATGTCAAAGTCGGTAAGAAAGGTGTAACTATTCCTGCAGGACAAATCGGAGAAGTGAGATGCAGGGTTAGGGGGTGGCCAGGGGGTGGCACAATGTTGTTTCAGCCCAGTCTAGAGAATAACTGTCCCGAGGGTTTAGAGTTGTTCCCAGCCATAGTAGATGTTCCTAGTGGGTCATCGAAATGTACCCAAGTCCCCATCCAGAACTCCACTAGACATGATATATACCTAGCACAGAGAACAGTCCTTGGAACTCTCGAAGAAGTCATTGAGGTGAAACCAGTCAAGTGTCCCACTTTGAGCTCTGAGCCCACACCCCAACCCACTACCCAAACATGCTCAGCTCAGTTGAGTACAGACAAACAGACGAACATGAGAAAAGGGGAAGACAGACACACAGAGGCGCAAACGACGAAAGATAGGTGGAATCCACCTGTTGACTTGTCACATCTCGAAGAAGATGAACAGAAGATCGTCAAGAACATGTTATTCCATGAGTCAGATGTGTTTGCCAAGGATGACGCAGATATAGGTTGCATCCCAAGCCTGCAACTCAAAATCCATCTAAAAGACGAAACACCAGTTCAAAAGTCCTACAATGCTATTCCAAAGCCCCTGTACAGAGAGGTAAAGGAATATGTGCAGAACCTGCTCGACCAGGGATGGATCAGAAAATCCACCTCACCGTATTCCTCCCCCGTGGTCTGTGTCAGAAAAAAAGACACGAGCTTACGTCTATGCGTTGATTTCCGTGGACTGAACAGCAAAACCGTCCCTGACCGCCACCCACTCCCACGCATCCAAGAGCTGCTGGATAACCTTGGAGGCTACTCATGGTTTTCAATACTCGACCAAGGCAGTGCATACCATCAGGGCTTTGTCGAGGAGGGCTCCAGGCACGTGACGGCTTTTAGCACGCCTTGGGGGCTGTATGAGTGGCTCCGCCTTCCCTTCGGCCTGACCAACGCCCCGGCAGCATTCCAGAGATGTATGGAAGGTGTTCTTGATGGTCTGAGGGATGAGTGCTGCTCTCCATACCTAGATGACGTACTCTGCTTTTCCAAAACCTTCCATGACCATGTGGAGGATCTGAGAAAAGTGTTGTGTCGTTTACGGGAGCATGGTATTAAGCTACGCCCGAAGAAATGCGAACTTTTCAAGCACCAAATGAGGTATGTTGGGCGTCTGGTGACAAGTGAAGGTGTCCAGGTAGATCCTAAGGACCTGGAAGCAGTGCGTCAGTTGAAGGAGAGGGAACCGAAGAACGTGGGAGAAGTCCGCGCTCTGCTGGGGTTCTTGGGGTACTATCGATCCTTCATTCAAGACTTCTCCAGGATAGCACGGCCGCTGTTTAAGCTTCAAGAGGGCCCGGGTGAGTCCAGTAAGCGATTGGTTACATCTGGGTCCACCAAGGCTAAACTGAAGGGCACAAAGAGTGGCCAGGTGCCATCCAAGACACCCATACAATGGACCTCCGAACACAGTGCTATCGTATCTCGCCTTGTCGACATGTTGACCAACCCCCCCATCTTGGCCTACCCAGACTTTAATTTACCATTCGTTTTACACACCGACGCATCCAACGAAGGTCTGGGGGCTGTGCTCTACCAGGAACAGGGAAATAAACTTCGTGTCATCGCTTACGGATCCAGGACGCTCACGCCGGCTGAGAAGAATTACCACCTGCATTCTAGCAAGCTTGAGTTCCTCGCTTTAAAGTGGGCGATCTGCGATAAGTTTAGGGATTACCTGTATTACGCCCCCACATTTACTGTATATACAGATAACAACCCCCTTACTTATGTTTTGAGCACGGCCAAACTAAATGCTGTCGGACATCGCTGGGTGGGTGAGTTGGCCGACTTTCATTTCACGATCAAATACAGGCCAGGCAAGGCAAATGTCGATGCTGATACTCTGTCACGGTATCCATTGAAGCTCCAAGACAACATGGGAGAATACACCGAGACCATGCCCCCCGATGTCATCTCCGCCATCTGGCAAGGGGACAAGGCCAACAGAGACCAGGATGTGCCATGGGTGGCAGCATTACAGCTATGCTCCAGTGACGAGGACTCACTCCCTACGAGCATGCCCATGTGCACCCCAGAGGACGTCAGAGCTGCCCAGAAAGGTGATGTGGCAATCTGGGAAGTGATCACCTTGAAAAAGAGAGGATGGAATCCTAATGATAAAGACAAGAGACAGATGGGACCGGAAACACGAAGACTGATACATGAGTGGAACAGACTCAGCCTTGACAAGGGAATTCTGTACAGACAGGCAGGACAACATAAACAACTGGTCCTACCCAATAAGCTCAAGTCAACTGTACTCAAACATCTGCACGATGACATGGGACACATCGGGGCTGACAAAGTCATCCACCTGGCAAGGCAGAGGTTTTATTGGCCATTCATGCAACGAGAAATCGAAGACTATGTCATCCGCCAGTGCCCATGTATCAAACAGAAGCGACCTACCGTTCCAGAGAAAGCACCAATGGGCTCAATTACAACCAACAGCCCCTTTGAGCTTATCTCTGTTGATTACCTCCATCTCGAACCAAGCCGAGGGGGCTACGAGTACATTTTAGTCCTGGTAGATCACTTTACAAGATTCGCACAAGCCTACCCGACTAAGAACAAGTCAGGCAAAACTGCAGCGGAGAAGATTTTCTATGACTTTATTCCACGCTTCGGGTACCCTCAAAAGCTACATCACGATCAAGGCCGGGAATTCGAGAACAAACTATTCCAACGACTCCAGCAGTTGGCGGGAATTGCCCATTCTCGAACTACCCCCTATCACCCACAGGGAAACCCAGTTGAGCGTCTAAATAGAACGCTTCTCCAGATGCTCCGCACTCTGCAGGAGGCAAAGAAGGCTGAGTGGAAAGACCATCTCCCACACATAGTCCACGCTTACAATTGCACCAGACATGAAGCGACAGGCTATTCACCCTTCTTCCTCCTGTATGGAAGAGCGCCGCGGTTGCCCATTGATTTGCTCTTTGACCGCGAACCTGAGCAGCAGGCACAGACCCGGCAGGAATATGCACAGACATGGGCTTCTCGGATGCAAGAGGCATATAAGATTGCCTCAGAGAATAGCAAAAAGTGCTCAGCGAAAGGAAAAAACTACTACGATCGAGGTGTCAAAGGAATCGTGCTTCAACCTGGTGATCATGTGCTTGTCAGAAACATGTCCGAGAGAGGTGGTCCGGGCAAACTTCGTGCGTATTGGGAGGAAAAGGTCCACCGCGTTATTGAAAAGCTGGGAGATGGACCTGTGTACAGAGTTCAAGCAGAGAATGGGGACCGGACCCTCCGTGTGCTTCACCGTAACCTCCTACTACCAGTAAATGACTTGCCAGTCGAGCATGAAGGGGACTGTCATGTAGGAAGGAAACCACAAAGACGGAGACAACAACAAACAAACAACAGAGAGACTACAGAAGAGGATTCCAACGACTCTGCGGATGAGGAAGAATTCTCATACCGCTTCAGACATTTACCCGTGTATGAAAGGAAGACAGTCAGAGTTCCATCACCTCAGGCCGAGTCACACAGTCAGCTTAGAGCTACAGCACCAGAATATCCGCCAACGTGTCAAGAGACTGAGTGCGGTGATGTGCAACAGCAAAATGAACCTGCTGTAAGGCCAGAGTCAGTACGAGAACCTGCTGTAAGGCCAGAGTCAGTACGAGTACCAACACCTGCTGAGATGCCATCATCAGTGGAAGCTCAAGACCAACCTGAAGGGAGTGACACTGTGGACCATAGGACTCAAGGGGAGCCTGGAACGGTTGTTGAACCTGTCTCAGAGCCAGTGGGTGAGGAAGAGCCGCCCTTGAGAAGGTCAGCCCGAGGGGTAAAACCCAGAAGTATATTCACGTACGAACAGTCTGGACAGCCCACCTACCACCCATGGAGACCAGGAGCAAATGTAGTGTTGACATGTATGCCTTACCCCATTCCTACCTACCCAGTAATTCCCGAAACCCGTTACTACCCTACACAGGCAGGAAGGACATGAGAGACACTGACATTGACACTTACTGACCATAACAGCCTGACGCTACAGACAGACAGTTGACTTCTTCAGACTACTCAACACCTCTTTGTTAGTTTAGTTCTGGATGTCCGGAGACATCTCTGAAAGCAGGGGAGAGTGTAAGGGATTGAGAAATGGCCCTAATTAAAATGTTATTATAAAACAGAACCCCCCCTATTTTTTAGATTATTAGAACTATCCTAATAGAATTGACTTGAATGCAATGGTATTCTATACCACCAAGTCAGTAGATGGCGCTGCAGCGCTTCTGTGGATCAGCAGAGAGAATAGCTCGTAACAAGCCAGCTCCGCTCAGAAGTAAACTGGCGCGAGCCTGAGTAAGTCGACTATTCATCTCGTCTCTCTTCTTTGATTCACAGGTACTGCAAAACACCCTATAAACTCCTTAGTTTGTTCTGAGACAAATAGAAAGAACTAAGACAGTGTTTCGAAGTGTTTTAGTGACGTTGTGAGAAGCCTGTGTATGTTTTGGGGGGATATTTGTCTTGATTTGCCGAGGGTAACAAACGCCATGTTAGTCGGCAAGGCTAGGCTAATACAGTGTTAGTTAGTAGATCCGGTTCTATGCTATTAAGCAGGACGATCGTAATAATGCGTTGGTGACATGAAGAATAAAGATGTGGGTTTATGTGATGTTATGGAAATGTGTTACTAGTTTTTCAGCAACTATTGTGTCTCCGTATCTGTTCAATGGCAGCTTTGATGTTTTTCGTTGTCGCCATTGGGTGCACGTTGCTGGGACTCACGCATAGCCTATCGTAAGCCTGTGAATATAGCGGGAGAGCTGTGCATGTGAAGAGAGAGTGCTAGGACTTGGATGTATAAATAATTATTCAGATGCTATGTTTTCTATTTGTTTCTTTTATTGAGCAATTGTTATTTTGATAAGTATTAGCCTATATTTGTTTGAGTAATTGGAAAGTCAAGTGATTGGCCAAATTGTTATTTATTTTATTTTCTTATGAATATGTTTCAGATATTGGGAATGTGTTTTTGTTATTTTCTAATGTGGAGAATTTCTGTATAACTGTTTATTTATTTTATTTTCTTATGAATATGTTTCAGATATTGGGAATGTGTTTTTGTTATTTTCTAATGTGGAGAATTTCTGTATAACTGTTTCTGTATCACACTGAGTGAGATGTTTAATTGTTGAGCTCAGAAGTAAACTGGCGCGAGCCTGATTTACAGATACACAGTGCTGTTCAGCCTGTGTATCACATGCTGCCGGTCCAGATTACCCCTAGGTCTGGAGCCGGTAACATATACAGTCATCTATTTGATAAAAAAAGTGTTGAAATCCTTTGACAAGCTCAGAGAACAATATCACCTTCCAGTAAAATATTTTTTTTTAAATGTACAGACAAGACTATGTAGTAATATAGGCTCTTATATTTTCTCTTATAGTAGAAAGTCGGGGAAGGTCTCATTTTTTAAGTTACGTTCCAAAACGTTCATACATTGGCAATTGTAAGCGATTCATGCACGTAAAAATCGTACATATAGCCCCTTTAATGCATGCCAGAAAGCAATCGTGGTCAACTAGGTGGGTGATGAACCCCCTTCCATCAGAGTACTGACCTCACTACTAAATTACCTTTTAACCTTCAAAGGACAATGTTACATTCTTCAAGACAAATATAATTTGTTTGTAAAAAATGGAAAGGACCTGTCCAGAACATTGGCCTAAGCTTTAAGTTGTATTTATTTATTTATTTTTCTTCTTCTTTGATGTAAATGGTACGGAAGCCCTGAAAGGCAAAAAAATTTGCGGCCAAAACCTACGTTTATCTCGTACGTACAAGATAATAAGTCCTACATACGAGATAATATCTCCTACATAGGATATATTATCTCATACGTACAATATAAAATTTGGCCGCAAAAAAATGTTTTTACCTTGCCTTTCAGGGCCTCCGCTATTAAGTCTGCACGATTTAGCACTGGCATTGGAGCAGGATTTCCGTAGCCTAAAACTCATGAAACCAACCTAAATTAGCTAGAATCTAGACGTTGGGGTGGGAAAATCTAGGTTTAGAGACGTTTTGACACAAACAGACGCTAAACCTTATTAGCATTTACCTGAACACTAACACGGCATTTCGTCAACTTTTCAACACAAAAATGTTCACTGGGTAACAGAAAAAAGCAATGGCTATTTAGTCTTCAAATGCCCAGTTTGTAATCATATTGTCATGGGTTAGGCTGCCTTCTTTCTATTCTGCGTTCGTTCTCCCTCTGAGCGGTGTTAGGACGTCCGTGTTTTTCTTTTCCACCTCCCGTTCCGGGTTTTTCCTTTCTCTGCAATTATTTTCACACACCTGTTCTAGGTTTCCTGCCGGCTATATATGATCAGGCTTTCCGTTTTCCAGTGCTTCGATATCGCCATTTGTTCTTTACCTTGAAGCCGGTAAGGTATAGGTTCATTAGCAACCACTTCACTTAAAAGCCTTGCTTTGAAGTTACGTTGGACTTGCTATAGTTGCTCTCAAGTTCCTTATAGGATTTTTTCTCTCAGTGAGAAGTAATCTATCCTTTCCATTTCTCTACTCGAGCCGACGAGTTTTTCACCCCATAGAGTCACTCTGAGGGCTAAGTTCATAAGCTTTTGGAACATATTCAGGAAATGGCAATATACAGCTTAGTCTTTAATTAACCTAACTACATTGCAGTAAATATGAAACACTGAAGCCTCACTGCAGGACACCGACTCTAGGCAGGGGGAAGAGGAAACACCTGCTACCACTCAGTTCCCTGCTCACACCGGGCTTAACCCACACACTCTGCTTTTAGAATGGCGAAAGCACATTCCTTATGGTCTGGGGGAGGTCATCTCCCCCAGCAGATGCTCCACAAGACCAGCTCTGCAATTCACCGTCTTTGCTGCTCACCAATCCCGGAAGTAAAGCAGTCTTCTCCCGCTTGCTTCCAAAGCTACTGTCAGCTCTGGACCTCCACAGCAGCTCACCCACAATCAGGTAAGTTTCGCCAAACACAAAGCACATTCGCATTCACACAAAAAATAAAATGAATTATCAATAAAAAATTAAGCAAACATTTGAGTGCCAAAATAACAACGCTTTCATTTGCTAGTCCCTAGTTAAAGACTGGCTTCCTATCTGTCAGTGTTTCAGGAGACAGCCAGTTTATCAACCTTGCTAGCCAGAGCAAGTTAAATTCAAATTTGGAAGCAACCAACTTTTTTTCCAAAGAACAAAGGAAAGGCTAAGGGCCTCTGTGATTAGAAGAGATAAGGTAGCAGAAAAAAGGTAGCACTTTAATAGTAGTTCACTGCAGGCATGCAGCCTCGCATCGACAAGCACCATAAGTCTTATGAAATATTAAAAGGCAAGTAATTGCTTTAAAAGTAAATATATTTAAAACTCTCAAACATTAGATTCAAGTGATTTTAAATTAATATTGTATTTTATTTCAGGCGAAGATAATTTAAAAACACGTATATAAGTGGTTAATTGTATGTTTTGTCTTGTGTTAACTAGTACTTATAGACTCCACTTTGCTGTTTTAATTAGCTAACTTAGTGTGGTTGAGTGAACAGACTCAAGCTGTCACTAGTTAGCTAGCTTTAAATTAGCCAGGCTGAAATTAATACAAAAATATGAAGTCATTGTTAATATATTCATATACATATGAACATATGCCCAAATATAATAGAAGTAAAGTTTTACTTTTGACTCCAAATTTTTACATATTATGAAACAAAAGCTTAAAGCCATAACAGGATTTACTCGCTATGCTAACAATTAACGAGACCACTAGGATGCTAGCTAGTTAATGAAACAAACTATTGATAAAATATGAAAACACAGTGATTGTGTGCCATTTTATGGAGGTAGATTTCTATCAAAAATAAACAAACACAAAAGTATAATCCACAATTATATTTACCACCCACACACACACACCTCTCAATTTGTGTTCAAAGGTATAATCCACAAATGTGTTTTTGCCATCCACGCGCAAAACCTCTCAATTTCTGTTTCGTAAAAATAATCCACACGTATGTGTTTGCCATCCACACACAAACACCTCTCAACTTGTGTTTCATAAATCATCATTTGGATGAATGCAAAAAAAAATCAACCTCCATACCTTTTCCCACCTGAAAATGAAAGGTTTTTGTGTCCATCAGCTAACTGAATCAAGCTCCAGCTACTGCCACTAACGTTACCCCATTGTGTGTGGATGCCTTCATTACAAGGCTCTTCATTTTGGTTTTGTCCTTAAGCCAGCATGGTGAAATATTTGTTCACCATCTGTGGCTTTTTGCATCTCCCGATGCATAATTCATAATTAAAAAATAAATTGTTCAAAAAAGAAAATCTGACCCTTGTCAAGCTTGGACCCCATCACATCACTGTGAAACTCGTCAACAATGAGGACAACGTACGACATTGTGACTATTGGGAGTGATGTGCTGGACTCGACTGGTAAAACACACAATCCGTGATGCCCAATGTGTTATGATACAGGCATCCCCAGCACCAGAAGTTGTTAAATTAAAAATGTCAGATTTTCTATTGTAGCAGCCTCTTTGGCAGGTAACCAAACAGGTTGTGTTATACTGTAAAGATGATGTGGCTGGTAAAATGTTGAAAATAGCTGGTGATTTTTAGAATCCACAAGCCACTCTAGCCATTAGCGTGAAAAAGTAAAGTTCATGCCCTGCCTACAACTCTCTGTGAATGTTATGCAATCCAGTTATGCTGATCCACTGGACTGAATACCCCTTCTTTGTGATCGAGCATGATGAACTGACAATAACTAGTGGCAACCGAAGGATAACTAAGTAACTTACTGTACAAGCTCCTCTCAAAATCAATTTATTAAAATTTCTAAATTTTCTACCTGTAGTGAGAGCAGAGATATAGCCCCAAACTACTGCACATGTACCAGTTACTTGCCTTATAATGAACTACAACAGCTAAGAAGCTTACAGTTCACACAACAGGTTGCCATGCCCACTGAATTACATTACAGAAGCAGAGGCGAAGCGGCTGGGCATTTTACTGCTAGTGTAGTGCCTGTCTGCTCAAAGCGAAACCGTTCAATTATGGTCAGCTAACTAACGTTAGTCTACTTACTGGTCATGGATCATAATTAATGTAAATTGGTTGACATGGTTCCTTATCTGCTGATTCAATAAGGCAGAGGATTACGCCCATTTAAAAACACTGTAGTCTTTCAAAAATGAGGAAGTAGTAGAGGTATATGTCAAAATTACATATACCACTACCGAATTTTCAACTTTATATTCAAATTTTATATTCAAATAACTTTGGCCAGCCACAAAAAAGACTGAATTAGTTGCGCCTTGATCTGTTCAATAAGGTTAATGTTGTTTTTGGGTGGAATTACCCTTTAAGCTGGCTACAATTCACGTAGGCCTAGGCTATTCTTGCTCGTTATTTACCTGCTGGCTAAAGTTATGGCACTGCAAGCTAAGTAGTTAACGTTAGCTAAAGCTAGTTAACTGTAGAAAGGCATGGTAGCTGTACGTGAATCAAAATATCTGTACGCATGTGGTAGCATTGTATCCAATAAGAGGTCCATACATCACACACCCTCGGAACTGGAAACAGGGGGATGCCGTTCGTGCAGAGGATGCAGCCCATGCAGTTACACTGGTGTAGCGTACAATTGTTGCCAGCGTATAATTTTTCCCTGCCACTTCCTGGTCCATCACTCAAACATGACAAATAACCAATCACTGCTCACAGCAGTACAAGTGGGAAGTTGAGCAATGTCCAATCAGATAACACTTTGTGCACATTTATGAAAATATAACAATATCAAAATATCACAATATCAAAAAGAATGTATTTTTATATAGCATTTGTGCTACCCTACATACAGTGGCGGCTGCTGACCAGAATTTTTGGTGAAGCAAAACCACAATTTATTTTCTACCTGTTAAAATCAAACCCCTGCTTTACCTGTTTAGCTAGGCCATTTTGAGTTCTTTAACACTGACCACATCAACTGACCAGCTATAGGCAGAAAAAAGCTGGTGGCCATTTAAAACAGGTTTATATTGCTTGACAACTCATCACTATTGCTGTACCATTTAAATTGAGCTGTTTTCTCTCAAATTAATAACACCAGATACAATGACAAGTAGTTATGTACACATTTATTAGCAGCCAAATTATTTAATCACCTATGCATGTTAAATAGATAAATACTCAAATCCACCTGCACTGTAGCTGAAATAGCTTTGTTATTTTAATCGTTGTATGCCCTATTCACTGGAGTAGTATTACTTTTGGACCTCATGTGATTTGTGGAGGTCGTCTGTGATGTTAATCCCGAGCGAATCTGCTTTTCCCTAATTTGTAAAGTCAAAATTCCCCACCGTAAATTACCTACCATATTTCGTACAAAACAGGTCATCTGACAATATTAGTCCTGTGTGAACCTCTCAGGAATGTCACGGTTTTCCGCACTAACGTTATTTTGTTATGCGTGCACCTTCATCAATACAAATTTGATAATTCTCAGACTCAATTCGCACGGTTGCACTACTGTCATACTCCTTCAATTTTGCATTAATTTTAACAGACCTGAATTACGTAGCCTAAATAATGAAAGCCATCTCTCGCAAACATTGAACATCTCCTGTAGCAACACACTTGGATAAAAAACAATAGGCTTTCCTTTAAACAACACGCATGGCCAGCAATACATGGGATTTCGTTAGGGCCCTGTCACACTATTGCGTATCGTACTAGCGTATGCCAGCGTTTGACAAATATCACTCATACGCTGATATACGCTGACATACGCTAGGGGTACGTTAGGCATAGGTTGTATACGTTTCAAGCACGGTCGCATTCGGTGGCATACGGCGAGGCACAAAAAGTTTTTTAAGCATGCTTAAAAATTTTGTGCGTGTTCGGACGTATGGTTTATACGCTAAGCATACGCTAGGCATACGCTGACTACGCTAGAATTATGCTAGAGGTACGCTACTCATAGGTCGAGTAGGCTGGTCATACGCTGACATACGCTGACATGAAAGTGTACCGTACAGCTAGCGTATTGATAGCATATTGATAGCGCATTGATAGCGCATGAGTAACGTACTTCTAACGTGTGTCTGACGTATCTGCAACGTATATAGACATCTTGGCGTATGCCTGACGATTGAAAGAAGCACTGGGCCAACTCAGGTGCAGTTCCATGGCAAGACAGGATGATTTAGAACAATTGTATAGTTTAAAGTCAAGTGTAAAGTGCAGTTTATTATTCTAGGGGTCAGGGGTACTTATAAATTACATATCATTTGATCTATTATAAAAGTATGAAAAACACCAGAAGTAAGTTTAAAAAACGTTTATTCATATGATCAACTGATCATTAATAATGGCACATGGTAATAATGGCAATAATGGTACATAGTAGGGATGCAAATTTTAAGGAATTTCCTGAATCGATAGTTGTTAACCTTAACAAACAATCGTCGATTAATTGATAACATAAAAGCTAAATATAGCTTATGATAGACAGAATACAAAATGCATGTTATAGTCCTCAATCAAAGATTTATTGTAACATTTGAGAAACAGGCATTATTTTAGCATAACAAAAATAGAATATGAAGGCGTGTATAGGCTACTTTAACAGAAAAGAAATTGCGCTCCGTCTCATCTGTTGCAAGCGAAACCGTTGCTCCGCTAGGCACTTGCAGCATGAACATAATCGCTCTTGAAATTGAAAGGCGACAGTTAAACTAGTAGACCTAGCCTAGAACAGTCAACTTAAAAAATAGGCTATTATGTTTTGAATAGGCTCCTCATATGCATACTAGATAGACCTACGTATTTTTATTCAAGAACATTTAAGCATATCTACGTGGTCGGGAGTGAGTCGTGTGCGCAGCCTGTTTATTAGCTCTCGAAATCCCTCACCGTAAGCGGTGCTTATTGCCATCATGTCCTTTTCAACCATGTTGCATACCCTCTGAGTAATAGCCTACAGTCATTAAAGAGTCAAGACTTCTTTCCTGGTTGTAGCGGTGTGTTGCGTTCCCCATCCTGAGAACCGAGAATGTGGAAAGGCCGACGGTTATATAGGCACTTTGTCACGTGATAGCGGTACGCTGGACATGCGCAGTTCATACGCTACTCATACGCTAGCCATACGCACATTACGCTAGCCATACGCTGGCGATACGCTACTCATACGCTACTCATAGGTTCAATACGGTAAGTATCCGAAAAATTCTGTATTTTCAACGGCTTTTTGTGCGTATGAAAATTATTTTATGAATTTACATACGCAACTCATACGTTTCTCTCATACGCTATAGTGTGACAGGGCCCTTAGCAAGCTGCCTATAACGTTCACTATCCACAGGCTACTACGAGCATTTAACGTTAAAGCGTATTTACCGAGCATACTCACTGGATAAGATTGATAGGAGGCTTCGGTCTCCCATCCGCCTTCACTTGCAAAATTTCTTCACAGTTTAAGGATTGAAAATAACGTTACATTAATCCCGCAAAATCCGATCCAGGATGTTTACATCCACAGGTTCCATTTTTTTCAAATGCAGCCAAATGAAATGGCAAAAGCTAACGTTACAAAAAGTGAGCTAGTTTAGGCTAACGTTAGGCAACGTTATTAAATCACTAATGTTAGCAATTAGCTAGCTATTAACACTACAACACAAAAGAAAATGTAACTATTTACAATACAAATCAACACCGACAACGCCACTACCATAAAAATTTAATAAATGTCTCTCTCGCTCCCTCTCTCTCTCTAAAACAGTAACACAGTAATTATCTACTCTTAATAGAGGCCTGTCACATAGAACTAGAACTGTCGTTACCAATGGTTACAGGGACGCGCCGCCATTTTGGAGGCTGTGAAGATGATTATATTGCAGGACAGCTGAACTCATGTTCTGAATGGTTAGACATTATGTCAATCATCAGGACGAGAACGCGCACAAGAACACGCATGAGTGGAACTCTACTGAATACTTTTTTTTTTTTTCTTTCTATTGAATACTTTAGTGAGGCAGTGCTTCAAGGGTGGGCTCAAAAACGCGTCATAATCCACAATTATCCAATCATGTTCTTCCATCAAGTTCTTTTTAAAAGTCAAAGGGTGGCGCTGTTTTTCACAATACAAGCACAGAACTATATAAGAAGATACAAGGCATATTTGTGAATCTAAGCACTTTTTTTTTAGCTTCACAAGGGAATGTCGAAGGTCGGTGATGATTCAATATTAAAGAAAGCCTATGTTGTGTGTGTGATTGTGTGATATGCATGTTTTTTCACCCCTTTTTTTGGTGAAGCACTGCTTCACCTGTTGTCTTAGAGCAGGGGTGTCCAAACTACGGCCCGCGGGCCAATTGCGGCCCTTGAAGCGTTTTAAAGCGGCCCTCGAAACATTTCAGAAGAATTATTAAATCTGGCCCGCTGCTACAAATGAGAAAAAACACTTTTTTAACACTAGGGGGCAGCATAGTAAAAGCCCAACTCTAAAAACAGATCAGCAGTTTGCGCCCCCCCCCCCCCCAAACAAAAAAATTATCTTATGCATTAGCTAGCCAACGTTCCTGTAGCCTACAAATCGTGTTCTTATCAACATGGCGACTGCAAAGAATCGAAAGGTGGATAGTGAATGTAGGAAATTCCAGCCACGATGGCAAATGTAATACTTTTTCAGAGTACAGAGGCAAGTGTGTCTGTTTAATTTGCCAGGAATCAGTAGCGGTGATGAAAATAATTTAACGTTAAGAGACATGAAACGAAACATGATGCGTCTTTGGAAAGGCCTTTGTAGAGGGTGATTTTATTAAAAGAGTGCGTCACAAAAACTGTGGAGATTGTATGCCCAGAAAAGAAACGACTTCTGCAATGTTAGTGTTGCGAGAAACACAGTGGGCCGGCAAATCGAGGATTTATCAGCTAACATCAAGGCGCAAATATCAGACAAAGCTCCGTTGTTTCTTTTCTATTCAATTGCGTGTGACGAGAGTACCGACACAACAGATTCGGCTCAGCTACTCATTTTTTTGCGGGGGGTTGACGATGATTTTTGCATTACTGAAGAGCTCCTCGACCTTCGGAGCCTGACTGGAACAACGAAAGGAGCTGATATTTTTGAAGCTGTGTCAGTTGCTATTCAAAATCGGAATCTCCCTTGGGACAAGTTGTGTGGAGTTACAACAGATGGTGCTCCAGTCATGATAGGTGAGCGTAACGGAATGGCTTCCCTGGTTTGCAGAAAAGTTCATGAGTCTGGGGGCTAGGCTGTTAAATTGCACTGTATTATACACCAGGAAGCTTTATGCGCCAAAGTCACGAAACTGGGCGATGTCATGAATACAGTCGTGAAAACTATTAACATAATTTTTGCAAAAGCACTCAATCACAGAGAATTTCGGGCATTCCTGTCTGAAATGGATACAGAATATGGGGACGTGATCTACCACTCTGATATACTCTCACATATGTGAGCAAACATTTTCCCTGATGACGCTAAACAAGAGCCGTTTGCGATCAAAGATAACAGACAGTTACCTTTGCGATGTCCTGCGAATCGCATCTACAAACCTCACGCCCGACATCACAGCGATTCTTCAGTCCAAGGCACAACAACACTGTTCTCATTAGACGTGTCACTGGTGAGTGAAATTCTTAAAATCTCTTCAAGCTCGCCTTTTAATAGGGTATAATACTATTCGCCTAATTTAAATAGAAATCTAAGTGATGTTGGCAACTGTATGCCACATGTCTGAGCGCACTTGTATTTATTTTACACACACACGCACACATAGCCTATATATATATATATATATATATATATATATATATAATATAATATCCTGTGGCCCGTGGTAGTCATAATTTTTCTCCATCTGGCCCTCAGTGAAAAAAGTTTGGACACCCCTGTCTTAGAGAAACCTCCTCTGCCTACATAGCATTGATGCGGGTGTATGAACCAGCTAGGTACCTTGCAAACAGCTAGCTAGCTATAGATACATACCCTTAAAAGTGTTATTAAATGTACTCATGCACGTCAGGTATACCTGTACATACAATACAGACATGTTTATTTTACAAATGTTAATCACTGGCTAGCATAGAGCATATAATCAATACAGTTTAGTGCTAGGTGCTAGTAGCTAACGAGACGTACAGTCAAGCAACGGACCCGGAAGTGGCCGGGAAAAACTGTATGCTGGAAAGAATTGTATGCTACACTGCCTCACCAGTTTCACACTCGATGACAAGCCTTTAACAAAATCTGCTAGTGTTTCTCGCCCTCATGTGCGCCCTCCTGTGTTCAAAATGTGTAACATAAATTCCTCCAACGTCTATTCATTAGACACTGGTGGAAATTAATAAAATTAAAATACTTGTAGTTCACAGATTTTAAATATTTGGGAATTCAGGTCCTTGGTTGCCTGTCAACCTATGTGCGAAGTGTAATCAAAATCGGTTTAGAAATGTAGGTGCTAAGGCTGTTACGGACAGACAAACACATGGATGTGACTGCGAGTGATTAGGCTATGCTTGCGCGGTCATAAAGTCATTCCCACATAGCCCCCATCAAAAAATGGCACGGCCATTGCATAACAGCGTTCTTAAATGCAAGCTTCGGGAGATTTTGGTACTTCATCTCATTCAACAATACCGGAAAAATATATTTTGCCAGTGTGCATACTTTAATGACTCTGATAGTTTAAAATGCCATTGATTTTTACCCAAAGGTAAAGCTGACCCTGAGACATTATTTTGCTGCCCCTTCATCAATGGTATACATTTATAATCCATTTCTTGTCACATTTGTTTGTAGTAAATAAACTGAAGCACACATCCACATATTCATACACATAAGCAGGCGCATGCAGTGCACACATACACACGCACACTAGTAAGGTACAGAACATTCTGTGAGTATTTTTTATAAGCCGTAAGTGAGTTATTCTCCGGCTAAAAAAAATATTTTCTTTTGCTTTTATAATTTTGTACTTTGCCCCTCATCCTTTTAATGCATAATTGCTCATGGCACATTCTAGCCCTACCAAGCTGAACATATCTACAAACAGTACCTAGATGGGCCTGGGTTTCACCTCACTCAAGTCAACCTCAGGTAAGAGGAATCATGTGTGACACACTACTGTTGGTGGCCAGACTGAGGCGCATTTAGACTCAGACTCTCAGTGTTGTGGAAAGAAGTTTTAAAGACACGGCCAGCACATTCCAACCCAACAACAGTTTTTACTGTTGAAAGAACAGTGCTACGGTACAAGATTGACGGCATTAATGAAACACACATGTGGGGAGAATTTAACAAGGGCACCAGCACCAATGTCTAAGAAACATAAAAGCTTGCAGTATAAATTAGCACCGAACCATGACAATAGCGCGTTGTGCTGCTGTTGTTTGTGCATCAGGCCTTCCGCTGTGATCCATAAAAACCGCAGCTGCTCCTGTTATACTTTCACTGTTACATTGACTTGCACCACCATCTAACAAGTACAAATAGTTGCATGAGTTTATGTACATCAGTCACATTCAATTACAAGCAGCTGTTTAATGTGTTACGGTGCAGCCTTTTTTTCATTCTGTGCAGTCTTTGGCCTGGATCCAATCAACATTTGTCAACAACTTTAATTCACAATTAACTCAGTATTTGTGAAGAAAAAAAGTTGCATTTGCAATTATAAGTTTAAGATAAGAAGTAGGACAAATATGAATCAAATTCATGCTTTATCTTGAGGATTTTAGATTGAATGGATCCCTGCTGTGTCTACCCTTGGCTAGTTCACCCAGTGCAACTGAGCAGTTTTAAGACATTACAACCATTTCTGTTGGACTTGAAATAATGATGTATAGCACTGGTTGTTAAACTTTTTAATATGGGGACCCAAATTAGAAATACTTTTTAATATTGGGACCAAAATGAGAAATTTACTTTTCAGGGACCCGTCAAATACACATACTGTACTAGCAGAGCCTAGTGGACTACAGACACATTTCGGGACACACCTCACAAAATGCTGTGACCCATTTTGGGTTTGTGACCCACAATTAAAGAAAAACTGATGTATAGAATTTTTTTTTTACAATGAGAACATGAAAGAGGCTATACTGCATCTCCCAATTAGGATTCATGTATTGCCATGCAGTCACTCGTAATGTACCACGGCATCCTGGAAGGCTATCGAGGCTGGAGAATATTCCACATGATGCCTGAAACTCCCCACACATTCAAACCCCCACCCCCACTTCAACCCCAACCGATGGCACACAGCAGAATGGAGCCACTACAGCTGCTTTACAGAATATAGAAATATGTAGCCCACTCCAGTAGTTAGACTTAAAGAGTAATTCCACCCAAAAACAACATTAACCTTATTGAACAGGTCAAGGCGCAACTAATTAAGTCTTTATTTGTGGCTGGCCAAAAAAAATCTGTACTGAGTTATTTAAATATAAAGGTGAAAATTCAGGAGAGGTTGTCATGGTTATTGGTAGCCTTGGCTGTTCTGCGGTCGTTATTCTTTTTGGTGTCGTCGGGGCGCTCTATCTGATTTTTTCCGCCTCCGTTTCAGTGTTTGGATCTCACCCGGCTATTATTCCTCACACCTGTTTTGGGTTTCCTGCCGGTTATAAATAGCCCAGGACTTCTGCCTTCCGGCACTTTGAGATTGTCTTTGCTACAGGATTCAAAGCAACCTCTTCTCTTTTAAGCGAGCTTAAGAGATAAAGTTGTTCTTTAGTTGGAATTGTTTTACTCTTATTTGCTGTCTGTCCCTCGGTTTTGGTTCTCCTTGAGGTAGATTGCTTGTTACTTTTTTTTTTGCTTTTCTTTCCTGCACTCTCCCGTATTGAGAGTGAGAGAAGTCTTTTCTTTTCCTGTTTTACCTTTCATTTGTTTTCTTACCTCTCTGTATATCGCTTACTCATATTGCAGAGAGAGGTAATTTCTTTTCTGTTATTAGGGGTTGTTTGTTTTGGCGTATGCCTGGAGTGTTTTCTATTTTCCATTCTTTGTTTTTATATATATATATATATATATATATATAGCCCCTCTCCTAGTGCAGACCTGTCCGCCTTTTTGGTTCCCACTATGGTGTGTACTTTTAGAACCCCTGGCTGTCGCGTTTGATTCTCACTCCACATTATAGAGGTATACGTCATTTTGAGGTAGAGGTATACGTCATCACCTCTACCACTTCCTTGTTTTTGAAACACTACAGTGTTTAAATGACATAGCAAGTAGGCAGAGCCAGCAAGGGAATAATTGCTGCTTGCATCTCACTGTTCTGAATAGGGACCACAGAACGAGTTCAGGTAGGGACACATCGTAGATCAAGCTAGCTATCATTGCTATTTTATTATAATGTCAGAAAATTACATTGATAGGCTACGTTATTTCCTAAAGATGTTTTGGCAAACTAAACCAAATCGAGTGCTGTTGGTTCCAGAGTGGAGCTCCTCCGGTATTCCCTGATTCCCTGTAGCCTACATCTTCCTCTGCCTTATTGAATCACCCGGTAAGGAATCATGTCAACTAACGTTAAATTATGATCCATGACCATTAAGTAGACTAACATTAGCTAGCTGACCATAATTGAACGGTTTCGCTTTGAGCGTTTGATTACAGAAGTAATGTATTTCTTCTGGGCTAGTGCGTTAGCTGTTGTTAGCAATGGGTTTCTTGGCATAAAACAAATTGGTTTTAAAATATGTTTGCCATGGAGTAGGCTATAGTACACTGCCTAGCCAAAAAAAAAGTTGCACACTAATATTTCGTTGGACCGCCTTTAGCTACAGCATGCATTCGTCGTGGCATTGTTTTGACAACCTTCGTCACAACATTTATTTCCGTCCAGAGTTGCATAAATATTTAGCCGAGATCTTGTATTGACGACGGGAGAGTCTAACCACTCTGTAAAGTCTTCTACAGCACATCCCAAAGACTTTCAATAGGGTTAAGGTCAGGATTCTGGTTGCCAATTCATGTGTGAAAATGATTCCTCATGCTCCTTGAACCACTCTTTTACAATTTGAGCCCAATGAATCTTGGCATTGTTGTCCTGGAATATGCCCATTGATGATCATTCAGTACATTCAGGTACTCAGCTGACTTAATTTTATTGCTGCATAACACTGCTGAGCCTAGACCTGACCAATTGAAGCAACCCCAGATCATAACACTGCCTCCAGGCTCGTACAGTGGGCACTATGCATGATGGGTGCAACGGCTTTTTTTTTGGCCAGGCAGTGTAGCTAACTTTGAATTTGTTAATGGAAGGAGGTCAGATATCGGGGTTATAAATGCGTCGTTTCCATATTTTTACCGACATCAGTGCGTTCGAGTTGCACTGGGAAAGTTTTGGCTTTGCTAGCAAACATAGCTAAAATGGCTAACAAGTAGCCTACAACAATGACATTTTAACTTTTAATTGTACATGTTTAATATTCTGTATTGGCATGTTGGTCGATACAAAAGCATTTTATACTGAAAAACGGGAGGTCTGGGTTTATTTTCCGACATGGAACCAGGGTGTGTAGCCTAGCTAAGTGTTAGGCTGGCTAATGTTTTCACGATACCAAACATACATAAATGAAGGGCCATATTTCCCGCGCTTTTCTGGAGACTGATGGTGGTATTTTCTCAGTATAACTGTTACATTAGTGGGTAACTTGCCAGCGGGTTACGTGGCCTCTCTAGTCTCTAATAAACGCTGCAACCAGACAGGCACTACACTAGCAGTAAAATGGCCAGGTCCTCTGCCTCCGCTTCTGTAACGTGTTTCAGTGGGCATGGCAACGTGTTGTCTGAACTGTAAGCTTCTTTGCTGTTGTAGTTCATAATAAGGCAAGTACCTGGTACATGCGCAGTAGTTTGGGGCTATATCTCTGCTCTCACTACAGGTAGAAAGCTAATTTTAATCAGGAGGACAGCTACTATGTCTACAAACCAAACATAATTTGTAGGTGGAATTATTTTTAAATGGATAGTTCACCCATTTTGAAAAATTGTATATCGTTTTACTTACCCCTGACATAGTATGTTAAGCTGTCCTGGTCAAAATTATTGTAAATCCTGAATTTGAGCAATGCTAACAATAGAGGCCTGTCACATAGAACTAGAACTGTCGTTACCAATGGTTACAGGGACGCGCCGCCATGTTGGCGGACCAACCCTAACAGAGACGCTTGACGTTACCACTGAACTCGTAGTGTTCGCTACTCCATGAAACGAGTTTCATGCTAACGCTACTATGATTGCTGTCCTACAATGACGAACTTCTGCACTGCGTACTGATGTGCGAATAAAACTGGGAAAAGGCGAAAATGTCCTTTTACATGACAATTTGAGGACACACCATAGTAGCTAAACCACCAGGCAGGGTGAACGAACTCAATTTTACGACCGAAAGAAGAGACTGGTGGTTGAAAGCAGTGAGGAGTGAGCAGGGTTTAGACAGCATCGGCTCGGATCATTAATGGTAAATTACGTTTTATGAACAAATTATAAAGTTAGCCAGTTAATATATACATAACTAGCTGGCCTAATGTACATTTATGTGCATTATCTTAATGTTAGAAAGTTAAAAGTGAATTACTCGCTTGGTTTAGCTAACGTTAGTAGCTATATCATTTGTGTGAACGACTGCTACGCCTGCGAAACATTAATGTTAACCTAATGCGATACGTCAAGCATATTGTGAACATCAAAACAGTGTTCATTTGAACTATTATTACATTGCTAGGGGTGCTATGTTGTACGATGTCTCACAAATAGATTGGATAAACTGTAAACATTAGCTACC
Source organism: Ilyophis sp. 1 JC-2022 (assembly GCA_022702515.1). NCBI lineage: Eukaryota > Metazoa > Chordata > Actinopteri > Anguilliformes > Synaphobranchidae > Ilyophis > Ilyophis sp. 1 JC-2022. The sequence continues at coordinate 102,744,572 of CM040405.1, forward strand.
TGTGCTGGCCAGGCAGGGTTCGAGCAATATGAGAGAATCCAGAAGAGGGCGAAAATAAAATGTAACGTTACGATAGTAAGCACCAAATAACAATGTATTTGAAAGTAATAATTAAAGTAACGGTAAATGTACTTTACATGTAGAACTGATTTGCCTTTTATGGTGTCTACAACTGAAGTTCCCTATCGGGAAAAAAAGTTATTATATTCTATCCATCGAGCTAAAATGTTTTATTGCTGAAGTAGGCTACTGTAGCCTACCTAACATGTAACGTATCACTTTGCTCCCATATTAACTGCACAAGCACTTTACTTACCAAGGTGGTATACTACAAAGCAGGATTACTGAGTTAGTACTAGCTGGATAACTCAATAAAACCCAGAACAGCTCTTTCTATTTCAGCCCATGCATGTTCCAGATTTTGGAGGGTTCCGGGGTTTACTCTGTAATTAATCTTACTTCGTACGTATACCCCCGCGATACTCCTTATAATATTTGTTTATGTTGGTATTATTAGAATAGAATATAATAACTTTTATTTCCCGCCAGGGAACTTCAGTTGTAGCCCCAGCAACAACAAAAAAGACATAGACAGTGGGACCCACAACACACAAACAAACTTGTCAAATAAATATATCCAACAGAATCATTACATCAATCAAGTGAATGAAAGTGCAATACAGCCATGATTAAAAATGGCCCCCGCTGTCCCGAGATGTCCAGTGTCACCAAGCAGTCCAACGCACAAACTCCACATCCACGAATTTCCTCCATACATGCAGTGCCGCGGTCTCTGTACACCGCCAAACTGAGAAATTGTTTCGTTATGTTGTGCACTGTATATTTTGTATATTGCTGAGCTACCTGTAAGCATTGCGTAAAGCAAATTCCGATGATGGCAATAAAGGGAAATTAAGCAACCTCCCGATTAAATGCGTAAAAAGTGGGTGTGTCTGGCCAAATTGTGACGTAGGTGACAGGCCTCTATTAGTCATTGGATATAATAGAGGCCTGTCACCTACGTCACAATTTGGCCAGACACGCCCACCTTTTTACTCCAACCACCATACTGGAAGACCAAATGCCGGTGTTCCATAACGTTATGCAAACCAAACTAATAGGCTATCACATTTAATCATGTAAAAGGACATTTTCGCCTTTTCCCAGTTTTATTCGCACATCAGTACGCAGTGCAGAAGTTCGTCATTGTAGGACAGCAATCATAGTAGCGTTAGCATGAAACTCGTTTCACGGAGTAGCGAACACTACGAGTTCAGTGGTAACGTTAAGCGTCTCTGTTAGGGTCGGTCCGCCAACATGGCGGCGCGTCCCTGTAACCATTGGTAATGACAGTTCTAGTTCTATGTGACAGGCCTCTATTCCCCCCAGGCTAACTTGCTGTAAATTAACCGCCTAAATACACTCAAATAAGGTTTAAAAACAGCTTTACAAGTGTCGTTGTTGGAAACGAAAATGCACATATGATTACCGAGGCGATATTTTTGCTCAAATTACTGTATATAATGTTGTTTCAGATTTCAGATGTAATTGTTTACATTTAATAAGAATGTCCGGTAAGAGTAACTTTTATCCAGTTACTTTTAGTATCACTCCGCGCGAGGACGGTAATTCTAACTCCAAATCAATATATTCCGGCTCGAAGTATGGTTCAACTACAAATTCCACCTCGTCATCTTCTTCATAATCAGACATTTCACTAGAAAACACGCTAGCTGCCTTTCCTTTGTTTACAGGCAGACTAAACGCTCGCACTATCTTCCAGTCTACTTTCGTATCACGAGACACTGGGCACTGTTCTCGCGTGGAATGATACTGACTCTTATCGGATGTTCTTATTTCAATGTAAACACCAACATCTGAAATCTGAAACGACATCATATACTGTAATTTGAGCAAAAATATCGTCCTTGTGCACTCGGTAATCATATGTGCATTTTCGTTTTCAACAACGACACTTGTAAACTTTATTTGAGTAGATTTAGGCGGTTAATTTACAGCAGGTTAGCCTCGGGGAAATTATATCCAATGGCAAGATGCTAATTGTTAGCATTGCTCCAATTCAGGATTTATTTTGCTACCAGGATGAGACCAGGACAGCTTAACATACTATTTCGGGGGTGAGTAAAACAATATAAATATTTTCAAAATGGGTGAACTATCCCTTTAACACTTACCGAATGTCTGAACCAAGAATGGGAATCGTGGTCCATCCCACCCCATACATGTCAAAGTACTGGGTAATGAACTATGACAACTCCAGACAAAAAAGGCCAATGAGATTTCTGTACATGTTTTAAAAATACTGTCTGACATCTATCTTTTCCCTGGTTCTACCTACCATGTTGTGTACTTTTGCGGTGTATTTTACTGAAGCTCTGATTAGTCCCATGATTAACGAGAACAAAGCAAAAGCAATTAACAAAACAAAACAAACAAAAACACAAACATGGTGTGCTACAGCACTTGAGGCCGTGTGTGAGGGCTTATTTTTCTTTCTCAGCGTCTGTCTGCAAAACAGTAATGTAACTTTGCAAGTCTGCAGAATACCACAGCACTGTCATCCCAGTCCCTGCCGGTGACCACATGCATCAAAAGTGCAGCTGCCAGGAGCAGACATGTCCGGACCACTTTGCCAAGTCAGTAATCACATTAGTTTATACAGGCTTAGCATTAGCGTTAGGACTTCCTAATTCAGAATTCACAAAACTGGATCAGACTGCAGATATTAATACCTGTCTCAAGTAATATTTTCAATGCTGCTTTATTTGTGAACCAGAACATGTTGCTTTTTTGTTGATGGAGCAGTGCATTTCTGTACAGCCAGCAGAGTCATCTGGACAGTGAGATTTCTGTTGCAGGTACAAAGGCCCGTCTTGCCAGCTGAGACATTGTTCAGGCAAAAGTGGGAATTTCTATGTCCCTACGGATCCCTTTGTCAAGTTATCAGTAGTGCCGGGGGAACCCAGACTAGAAAACAACTGGCAAGTGTACATGCTGTAATCAGAGTACTGCTCTGTGCAGCTGGTTCAAGCAGACTGGAGGTGTCTGATTGGCTGAAGAAGTCACTATTGCGCAATGAGGCAGGTAGGCCCAAACCTGATAGCACTGTTTTCAGTTTTCTTATCTAGTCCTTAGGAATGGCTCATAAAGGGAAAATGTCTCATGGCTCATAAAATAAAAAAGTTTGGCTTCATTGCAATCAACTGTTTTCAGGTAATTTTCAGGTTTTGTGGCTGACATGATAAGACTTGATTTCTTTGGATTCAGGATTAAACCCATTGCTGTGTTCCTTTGAGACTCTCTTTAAGCTTTATACTGTACAAATTGTTGATCAAATGTGGTGATAAATTACAGCCATTCCTTAAGCAAAAAGTATGCATCTATTCGCATTGTTACAATGTGTGGCGATCTTTTAGTTTAGCAGCAGCTTAATGATTATTTCAAACCAGCAGAAGTACAGTATGGTCGTTGCACAATTTCAGTTGTTTTTTTTTTTGCGTAAAAAAGTGATTTCCAAACTTTCCAAACTGGCTTTGTTTGGCGGGCAGTGGAGCATAGCTGTTCCCTTAATTGCTCCTTTTCCTTTTTATGCTATGTTTTCTCCAGACTGCCTCTGGGTATAAAGCTCTTTTATGGCTCCCTCATGCCCCGTACGTTTCTTCCCACAATCCTGTGCTCTGTTGTTGCTTGTCATGCGTCCTGCCATTGCAGGTCTGAGCGACAGAGTAGATTGTTGCCATTGTCGTTCCGACACACTTGCATCAGCTGGCATTCTCAGCCCGTGAGTGAATAAACCATAGTGATCTTCCAGTGACATGCTGGGCTCATTTAAACTCCCCAGGCGGCTCTGAGGCCAGGGGCCAAGGGAAGAAGTATTTACCAAAAAAGAAAACACAGAAGCTACACAAGTCCCTACCACCAAACTAGGGCAATGCTTCATTCTGTCAGGAATTCATCCAAATCACACTGAAACCACTAGTTCAGTTTCGCTAATGTTGGAAATCAAAAAGTCTCTTTGTAGCTCTCCCAGTTAATGGTAGGGCCAGGACTCAAAAGGGGGCCAGTGCAAAGTCAGTCAAGTAAAACGATCCTGTCTTTAAGTTTGATATCAGACAGACACTGACTTCTCAGCTACAAATTTATGCTAGCAAACAGAACCAACGTTGTTTTTCTTCCACTGCAACGTCCTTGAGGGTATTTTTACTCAATGTGCCTTTTGCTTTCTAAATTCAAATGGAAAAAAGAAAAACTGCACATGCAAAGTGATGAATGTTCTACCGAATGTGCTGATGCTATATTTTTCATTTTTATGTGCTATGTGGATATTTCTTTAAGAACCCTATCATATTGCTGCACTGTTCCAACCACAGCAAATGGTAGCTGAGAAAGACCTGAAACCCTCTCGCATTGGGACATTTATCAAATGACTGTGACATTAATCTTTTTACAACCTCTCTGTCCATACTGTACATATCAAAGCACAGTTTTTTGCTTGGGGGTGGTGGTGTAGATTCCACAGTTTAAATACCTGGGCCTCACCACTAAAATGTATTTTTAACGGGCCGTATCATTACCCATTACCATAATGTAAAATTTAACAGCAAGCCCCGTTCTCATTAAAAAAGGCAGCTCTTGTTTAAATTTCCATATCATGCTCCCCTCAGGTCATTTTACCGTGTAAGTAACTCCCAAAAGTACCAGACATTTGTAAAATGGGGGGGGGGGGGGACCTGTCACAAAGGGGAGTACTGAACTGGGATGACAGGGACTGGTGTTAAAAATATAGATTGGAAATAGAAGATAGCACCATCAATGAGACGAAGGCCAACACCACTATAGAAAGGTTACGTAGGCCTGCAGCTGGATGGTGATTATTTAGGAAATATACGATAAGGTTGTCCCAACTCCTTTTGTTGTCGTCTGTATGTTCCCCCATCAAAATCTGCATGTTTGAAGTCACATGGGACCACAGAGTCTGTTTTCCTTTTAAATCGCTTGGTGGTGGTGGTGCCTCAACCCAATTGCCTGGAGTAAATCAACATGTGTCCTTACTTTTGAGGAACACTTAAAGGTGAACATTTCTTTTTTGGAGAAAAAAAGAGATACCAAAATGAACCTGCGAAGCTGTGTTTATAAGAGTAACGCTTGCCTTTAATTATGAGTCAAAGCAACGGACCAGTGTTTATTGAAGCCAGGGCAATGAGTTATGCAAAAGAAAGTTTCGGGAACATTTCATTTTACTTTCTCTTTCATATGGTTATATGCTTAATAATCTCTCTCTCTCTCTCTCTCTCTTTTATAATTGTATTGGATGAAGGCTTCGGGTGGGGAAAGGTTTTAAAGTACACATGCCCTGTTGATTTTCTTGTATCTTTAAAGGTCTCGAGGGAACAAAATGCCTTGATTTATGTAAAGAGGCATTCTTAACCATATTTACTATGCAATCATGCAAAAAAACCTGAGAAACCATAAAGTTTACTCATATCAAAGGTTATTTTTGAGTAGAAATTAAAATGAATACACGGGGCCGTTAAGTATTTCTCACATCCTTGTCCAAACATGAGTCAAAAACGCAGCCCAAACAAGTGTTCATCAGGGCAGGCCGTGGTGGAAAAAGCCAGCGTCTCCACACAGGTCGCGGCTTCGCCACATTTCAAACACCGGGGCTGGACCCCGCATCAATACGGCTTTTCTCCCAGGTAAAAGCGCGGTTGCAGTAACTGGCCAGTATAAATCTGAGGGCTACATGTGAGTTTGTCTTGGAGACGGGTGGTGTTTTTGCACCTCTCATTTCAGACTCATCTGTCTCAAGACACCTCTCATTCCTTATCCCAGATCAGTGTTTGTCTGGGTTCTCCAAGGCTGAAAACCATGGCCTCGCCATCTGGGTGCAAGCGACGGGCATCATTTTAAATCCTTAAAATGATTTAATCTTGGGAAATGGCAAATTATCTGGGGGGAGATCAACTGAAAGGCTACAAATTACAGATTTAATTGTTTGACAAACATTTTCCCTTCGGGAGGTAAATTGGTTCACGAAAACACCAAAAATGGCGCAAGAAAAAAGAAAAAAGTTTTTATCCAAAGCTGGTTTAAAAATTGCCCCTCATCAATTTTGAAGTCAGATTCAGAAGCAACCCGGCTTAAGAACCGAGTTATTGTGACCTGTTCTTTGATGATTAAGAAAACCCATAAACAGAGTGATAAGATCAGTCCAGGAGTAGGTTAGACTAAACTGGATCCCACAACAAACATCACCCAAATTGCTATAGGGTTGTTATGCAGGCACACTCAAATGCCTCATACCTATATTGTACAGCTTATAATTAATGATCTATGTCTGTCTTCAGGTAAATATGTGTGTGAACGTGTGTGTGTGTGTCTGTATGTATGAGCAAGTGTGTGTATTTATTTGCAAGCATGAATGCCCATGTGCAAAAGGTCTAAAATTTTTTATAAAAATGACATATGCCTTTCACATATACAAAACTTATAAAGTAAAAAAAAAAGTGGCAGAAAACTAGCATATACATTTCAGACTAACATACATGGTACTCCCTATAATTTTTTTAAAAATATTGTATAAGAACTGTATACAAATATATTATATAATACTAAGCAACATATATGATTTTTATAAAACATTGCAAGTATGATCATGTAGGATTTTTACAGACCTTTAGCATATGGGTGTGCATGCATGGTGTCATTAAAAAACTGTGGCACCAATAGATTCCTTTTTTGACAAAGCCGCAGAAAAGTGAATAGTGCCATATCATACATTGCTCACATTACAGCATGTGTTTGAGAGAGAGAGAGAGAGAGAGAGAGAGAGAGAGAGAGAGAGAGAGAGAGAGAGAGAGAGAGAGAGAGAGATGAAGGTGGTTCAGTCACTGTGTGGGCTCATTAGTGTGCTCTGCTGTTGGCCAGGCACGTTTTTATTGAGCTCTAATAATCCTGCTGTCTAAACAGTCCAGAGTCTAGGCCCTCACTATGAGTCATTTGCTATCTCTGCCACTGTTTCCAGCACAGTCTCCAGATGCTGCGCTATTTTTCATTACTTGGATGGTCCAGCAGGGCAGTGGTCTCCCAGCTATTACGGTGAGGGCATAGTTTCGTCTCAGGGCAAACTGACATTCAGACCTGTTTACTATGGCAGTGAAACCACTTGGCCTTGTATGTGACCTAATGGCCATTCATAAGCCAGTTCAGAACTGTCAAGAGCCTTTTGAGATATTTAAATATAAAGGATTTAGTAAAGAACTGGCTGCAGTTAATGTGTATAGTGAATATTGTATAATCTTACCACCTACTACAATCAATTCCGACCACAGTTCTCACAGAGATATTGTTTGAGCTTCAGTGACAGCAAAAAAAATAAAAAATTTATAAAATAAAATAAAAAATCTGCTGGTTTATTTAATCAAAGTCAAAAAAACATATTTTTCATTTGTTTTAAATGCACCCAGTATATCACGTCTTGGATGATTTTCCTGCCAGCTTTGGTTTAACTGCCACCAGTGAATAGCCTGTGGAAATTGACTGTGTAATTGAAAGAAAAAGGGTTTTTTGAAACGTTTTCTTTTGGCAGACGCAGCAGGAGTGTATTTTGAATATGGTCAAGTGTTGGGATGGTTGCCAGGTGAGTGGCTCTGGTCTTTTCCCATGACCACCCGTTCTTTTGCCAATGTTGTAGGGATAAACGAGGCCCACGCCATGAGACCCGCTCTCTTCCTGCTGTGCCTCTCATAAGAGGAAACTGCTAATCACCCCGACGATAAATGCTCTTATAAGTGTTAATTAGTCATGCTTACAAGTGACGGGGTTATGGGCATAAAATTCTAAGTAGATGAATCTAAAGCTCGCATTTTATGTTCCATTTCCGCAAACAGTGTGAGTCGGACATCAGTATTGTTTTCGGACTTGGTGCATTTGGCAACTGTTTCAAGGCAACAAAGAGGAAGACAAGCATTTCTTAAGATTTTGTAAACTGGATATGTTTTTATGACTGGTGTTACTGTACATGAAGTCTAAAAAATACTTAGGAAAATGTGTGTTTAAGCATTATTTCTTTAGATTTAAGTAAAGGCTGATACATAATTATTATGAGCAGCACTTACAGTATATACAAGTGTGAGAAGCTTTTGAGCATGATGTTTGGAATGATAAAAAAAGTTTAAAAAATACAGAATAGAACACAGTTCAACCAATAAAATTACCAAAAACAATAAACAATAAGATCAGTGGAATGATACAGCCATGATAAATAAGGTCAATTCCAAAAAATGAGCATTATAAAATAGACTAAATGAATTGCGTGGCTGAAATCTTAAGACTACTTTTTAATGTAAGATAATTCATTAAATTAATGGAAATATAGTTGCAAGCATGTGCTTCGTGACTCTTTATCAATTAATTGATTGATTGATTTGGATCAACATTTGCTGTTGTACATTTGTGAAATGTAGCTACAGTCACATATACTTAGGATTTGGGCAAAACTAACTGACATATAAAAAAGCGATAAAGCTGTGGTTCAGAATATGTGGGAGGGGAAAGGGTTAATTTGTCAGCCAACCTGTGTAATTAAGGTTATAGGGTACAGTACATGCTCGGGTGATGTCTGAGCGCTATGTGTAAGAAGCAGCAGAGCTTCATCATGACCGTAGAGATGATTCTTTTTAGATATTAATGCATTCTTTGCCGTGAGCCACGGCAGGAGACGAGCAGTTATATTTTGTGTTTTGATCTCAGATTTATTTGACAGCGATGACAGCCGCAGTGCATAAAGATTTTTGTGGTCTATTTCATTTTCAGAGAAGATGGAAATACCAGCTATTGCAATTTCCTTTCAAGTCTCCAATATCAAAATGCTTTCATGACAGGATTTTGCTGGTTTCAAATGTAATACTTTAGCCCAAGAGGTGTTTGTGTCTTGAAAGCAGAACTAAAGGCATTTTTCTATCTAACTGTGTGCCAAGAGAAGTGTATCTTCATTTTATCTGGGGAGTCAGGGGCTGAATTTCAAATATTTTCTTTTGTAATGATAGCTTCCACAACAGGAAATCTCAAATTGGCTTAGGTCTGGGATTAATAAAAACATGATATGATGCTCAATCACCTGGCAAAGAGACGAACGTCATCATGATGAGAAATTGGCTGGACTTAATGCTGAAACATTACCACTCTCTCCATCCAAGGCCAGTATTTTATTCACATTTATTTAAAAAAAGGTATCACTACAACTGCATTTAAAAAAAGAAAAGAATATTGTGACCAAAGGAGTGCGTGGAGACATTATTGCAGGTGATGTCAGTGACGCACGGTAAAGGGCGAGGGCCGGAGCCTTGTTCTGGAACTTACATTCATGTGCTCGTTTCCACTGGAGCCATTTCAGGAAACCCAATATTTTAATTGGGTTCTGCAATCCGTGCACTTCTTGCTCTGGATGAAAGACAAAAGCCAGGGCTATTTGTTTCTAGGGCAGTTCAGCTGTGGCTTTGGCTTCCTGTTAATCTCATCTAAGGATGACAGGCTCCTTATTGGCTCTGCTGGTAAAGGCACTCGCCACAGCCAATGTTCTATCGATACAGTTCGAAGTTGGACCCTTGGACTATGGTGCATAATGATGTTTTTGATAATCGGCGGTTGGGATGTTTCGGTGGCGTAGCCTGTAGAGCACTGTCCACATGCTTATTGTGATGTCGATGGTTCGAATCCGACCGCGTAACCTTCGTCGCACGTCTCCCTCTGTCTCTCGCTCCCCATTCTTCCTGTCTTTCTTGTCTTGCTGTCACTGTGTTGTCCAATATAGCTGAAAAAAAAAAATATATATTTAAAAATAATAATAATTGGGGGGTTGACTCTGGTGGGACACAATTGTCCTTGTCCCATTTGGGCCAGGGTAGGTTGAAGTCAGCCAGGGTTTCTCATGTTACTGCATTAGTTCCTCTCAAGGACACACCAGGTGGCCACAGACTACTCGTTGACGTCAGTGAGAGATATGGCTCTCCTCCAAACAACACTAGCTCTGTGGGGCCTGTGCTGTGTAAAGTACTCACTGACGTGCCTGGCAGCGCATCACAGGACAGCATACTCTTCAGCCGCATTGCTGTTAATGCACATGTGCAGGCAACATCGCGGTAACAAGAGGCTCAAAAAGGAACAAACTTACGGAACCCTAGCAGCGTGCTTTCACTCTCTCCCAAGGCCTCAGATCTGTGAGGACAATTATATATTTAATAAAAATAAAAAGTAAGTCTCCAGCAGTACAGATGGAGAGGGGCCGAAGGGTGGACGGGGCAATGGGGCATGCACATGCGATGCAGCGGCTAGAGCCAGCGCCTTTTTCACTTTGACACGCATGTTCCCGGAACGTATTAGCTGCTGCATTTCAGGTGCTGTCTGCCCTTCCCCTGCTTTCCTCTCTGTAATCCCTGGCCTTTATTTTTGCCCGTTTTATTTTTAATTGTTCTTCCCGTAGCCAATTTTCTGTCTCTCGTCGCCGTGCGTGAGAGGAACCGTAAACCCTTCTCTCGGAAACCCGAGGAGTCATCTCTGTTTTCACGTTGCTATCCACTGTTTCTGTTGATATTAGCTGTTCGACAATTATGCAATCTTCCTGTGAGTTGCTGGATAGCGACTGAGTAGAGAGGAAAGGACATTGTAGAGCTGGTAGTTCATAAGGGTCTTCAGAGAAATGGCGAAAACCTCGGATGGAAGGCTAACCATTTAGGATTTAGTTTCTGCCCAGTTCTAAGAGCATTGTAAATGTAACCTGATGGCCAGAGATGGATCATTCCGTGTGCATAAAAACATTCCTTCGTCTTTTCTCAGGCGCGTGTGCTTGAATATGAGCGTGAACGCAAAAGTGCATGGTTGTGTGCATAAGAGAGTGGTCCCCATTGGACTTCCCCATATACATTGTTCCCCCATATAAACTGTTAGAATTGGTTTACCACTGCTGCATATTGCTGAGTGTGTGTGTGTGCTTGCATGTGTTTGTGCATTTTTGTCGGTGTGTGTGCGTGTGTATTTTTAGCTGATTTTGCTGCGTAGCCAGAGGGTCTGGTGGTGGTGACAGGGAAAATCCACACGGCATCTTTCAGCAACTCCTGCTGACGAGATTGATGTGTCAGCTGATCCAAGCCCTTCAGTGGAGACGAGGAAACACTATGGTGCCGGCCGCCAACACGGGGGTGAAAGCTAGCATGCTGTTTTTATTTTTCACCTCGACAGTGTGAGTCAAAACACCTGTGGCACATTGCTGTGTGGATTTCCCTCTCACGCAATCAGGGCGTCTGCGATAGAGGAGAGGGAAGGGCAGGGGGGTCGTTCTGGGGGCAGGGAGCTCACCTGCAGTTGTCCTGTGAGTAAAAAAAAAAAAAACTTTTAGAAGAAGCAATCACAGGAGAGGAAGAAGATAAAGTCAGGTCTGTGTCCAAGTTGACTATCACTATTGTTGATGGAGAGTCAAGTTTTCATGTACAAACTCTTCTTGATTTTTGCTCTCAGTGTATAAACTGGTCATCCTGCCTGCTGACCTCACTTAAATAAGACTACATTCCCAGGTAACAAGGATCGTTTGGGATCTTTAAAGAACATTTCCTTCAAAGCCCTGCAATGTCATTACAGAACATTACTTTTGGAACATTCAGGGGAGTATGGGAAATGTTCATAGGTTCATTGCCAGCATTGCTTGGGACTCTGATGAATGTTCATCTTCTTGGGTTGCTCTTATGCTTAGAGAAAAGTCTATGGGGAATGTTCCTTCCTGACAACAAAATGACATTCCAGGAATCTCCCTAAATGTCACGAACGATGCAATACATTCCCTGGATGTCATAACATTGAGTTCCTTTCAGGTCCTCAGGACATTCCTACAACTTGTCCACGGGAACGTCCCCTTCACATTCCACTAACATTACTGGAACATTAGGGGAATGTTCTCGGAATGTTAGCAGAAACGTTCCCTTTCAGTTTCTCTAACGCATAGATGTAATGTTCCATTAATGTGAGACTGGAGTACATTGCTAACGTTCCCCATACATTCTTGCCACCTCATTACAAAGCGTTATTTTGGGAAAGTTCTGGGCTGTATAGGAGAATGTTACTCCTAGATAACAAAAAAACATTCCGGTAACATTCTAGGAGCATTCTTCTTAGGTTCTAGGCACATTCTATGTAACATAAAGGTAGCATCTCCTGAGATCACTTTATTATGAGAAAAAAAAATCACATATCAAGAAATAATTATTTTTAACAAAACCACATGTGCCACAATTATTGGCACCCCTGCATTTATATATAGAATAAAGTAATCATTTAAAATCTTTGGTCACATATTCTTTGCATGCCATGACTTCCTGATGTCTGTGACCCAACAACATCAAAAGATATCTTATTTTCTGGTACTCTTACAAGCGATAATATAACGTCTCTGCATTTGAATGGATCTCTATGTGAATTGGGGGGTGGGACTAGATTTAGCTGTAAATTATGCTGGAACAGTATGGAATACATGAATTTTTTATAACCCTTTTTACTCATCTTTACCAGGGGTGCCGATAATAGTGGAGGGCACTGTATGTCACTATATGTTCAGCACTTTCAGACTGGTGTGATTTAAAATGCTCATGTGCTTTTAGTCTGATCATTCAACTTTATAAATGTCCTGCTACTAATATAAAATTAATGCATGATTACAATTGTTGCATATCTAGCAATATACTGTATGTTTTGTCCAAATTCACATTTCACAAAGGGAACGAGTGCAAAAAAGAAAATATGTGGAAAGTACCAAGAAACCCCCCCCCCCTCACACACACACACAGTGGACAAGAAATACACAGTAAAAACCTTTTTTGTCAATTAAGAATTTATATAAAAATAACGCCTTTATAAATGCACAGGCCTCCTCCATTGCCTGAACAAGGGTCAGGCACTTGTGGGGATGTGAATATTGTCAGTTATAGTCTTTGAAACTGCAAACCCAGCCAACCTGTCGCCTGACTACAGTGACATGAAGCTCACAAGACCAGGCTCCTTCCAATGCCTGGGGAGGAGAAGGAGACAGAATTGCAGAAACCCCCCTTCTCTGTCTCTGTACAGGCACGTATTCACCTTTCCTGCTGTCTTACTGGATGTTCTTCAAAGCAACTGTCTGCACAGTTTATGGAGGAATGCTAAACAAATGTGAAATAGAAATATTTACGGAGGGCCTATGTGCACCATCTACTGGTCAGCCCTAGAGCATCCCACAAGGCGAGCAAGACTGAACAAATAAATAAATAAAACTAATAAATGTAATATTTTAATAATATATCAATTTAAAATAAAATTACAAGCAATATATAGCACGTATTACACATATATCTTATAATAAATTAGCAGCATAAGTCCCAAATACTTCTGCTCAAATGGACAATTTCCAAAGCAGCCTGGGAGGAATAGTCTCAGGTCAGCACAGCTGAATTAATCAGAGAGGTTTGTTCTAAATTCTGGCAGGATATTTTGAGGTCCTGATTACACTAAACACCTTAAATCCCTTCATGAATGTGGATTCCACATTGAAGACAATGCTGGCCCGTGTCTCTTGCAGGTGCCTGGAGTATGTTTTTATCTCCAACATAACAATTCTAATGAGCGATACTCTTACTTTAGCAGCACAGGGAACAGCCAGAAACATGTCATCCGAGACACTGCCGAATGCACACACTGAGATCAGTCTGGCTTAATGACTCGTTCAAAACTGTTTAACCTGTTGTGAGGACAAAACATATTTAACTTGTCACTTCTACAAAACCTTTTTGATAAGTCACAAATATAGCATAGCCATTTGCCATTTGCTCCGCCACTGAGGAATTATACACTGTTCATTCTGAACTCATTGTATCCATTTACACAACCTCTAATGAACATATAACTTAGCACATATTGTACAAAAAACAGTCCTGTTTTGACTAAATTATCATTTAAAAATATATGTGTTATTTAATATATCCACTTTTCTGCCTCATCGGTGGGTGGTGAGGAAAGTTTCTGGATCCTTCTCACTCCCATTCAATGACATCTATCTGTCCCTCAGTTCCTCTGCACCCCTATAATGTGCAGTATTTTCCGATCCTGTCGCCCCTTGACAACAGACATGGTGGTTGGCAGTGAAGTGAAGTGACAGATGACTATTGGTAGGGCAGATCTGATGAACCGGTGCCCTTTATCCAATAAAAAGATTGCTTATTTTATTTTGCTGACTGCCCCACCAACTGACAACCATGGCCACGAAAAATAAATTTTTCTGTCATATCTCCCCACAGTGCAACCCGTATGTATTGTAATCTGTACATGTACACATGCTGCCTGTCAAATTGTTACATGTTTTGTATGTCATAGAATTCAGTTATGCATATTATTATTGTCGCATGTTATTATACATTTAAATTGTTTTATGTTTGCTGCCTATTGATGTGTCACAGATCTAAGGCGTTAGATGACATATTAGACCTGTCACCTGAAGACCAGCTGTCAGTAAAAAAAAAACATGGTGTTTTCACTAGATTGCGTGAGCTCTGAAAGAATCGTCATGCTAGCCATTTATTATAGAATCCCTCTGTGGGCTGGTAGATAAACAGCACAGGGTTAAATTGTTGTGTCTGTTCAGTTACGTGGATGCTTTCCAACATACAGACAGTACCTGCAGCTGTGCTCTGTGCAGAGAGATCTCAGTCTGTGGTGTCTGGCCCCCTGCCCTGCCCTAAGGTGCACTGTAATTCAGTAGCACGCTGCAGTGTCAAACTTGATTTCGGGATGGCCTTGTGTCTGTTTGGTTATTACTTAACGCCTCATCCAATTCCACTGGTTTTGATGGACCAAGCAGTTAACTGGTTGCCTGTTTATTTCTCACAATACATCGCAGTTTATGTAACGCACTTAAGTATCATCTTAATATACAGTACGATGGATCTTTTGCAAAAATATAAAAACAGCAACAATAACAAGGAAAGGTTACGTCATTAAGAGCCGAGGCAGGAGCTGAAGCCATCATTCATAGTCGGAGCTCGCCAGGAACAAGTCTGATACTCTTGATGTAGAGTACTCAGTACAGCCATCTGTTGTCCGAGTGTTGATGTGTAGCTGCTGTCACTGTTATCCAGAGACCAACATTCCCCAGATCACTGAAGTTTTTTAATTTATTTTTCAAATGTTGGCAGCAAATGTTGTGGTGAGTAGACATTTCAGAAATTTTATTGAGCGGATCACCATTTCCAATGGAATTAAAAATGAATTGCAAAAGAAAGGGAAATACAATTATAGTATTAGTAGTAGTAAACAACAGACTTGTGAGTCGCTCTTGATACATGTTTGCAAATAAGTAAAAATAACTTTATGAGGAGATGAAGGTATGCACCACTTAGGTTTTCAATCATATTAGACGTTGGTTCCCCTAAGGGATGTGTAGAGACATGTAGGGGTGAAAACATGAAGTATTACTCCTGCTGAAGGGCTGAACGGGGTGTTGAAAAGCCAGATATGGATGGCATATACTAAAACCTCTTTAGCACAGTCCACTGGTGCAGCTGAATTCCTCTCTGTCTGCGCTAGCCAGCGCTCAGGTTTTTCACATCTTGACTCCAGGCCAAAAAAATACCAAATTCCTCTGCCTTATTTGTTTTGGATTCTATGTGCAGTATTGACTCTGGGAAGGAGGACATCTTGTAAAGTGCAGTTCACAAAGCTGCCGTCTCCTCATGTGTCAAGCCCGCTGACATTAACAAGGCCCAGCGACAGACCCGTCCCACGCTGTGGGTTTTGTGGGTGGTCCTTCAGGGGGGAGCGTGACCCAAATGTGTGATGTGCAATAAAGCAGAAGCTAGAAAGCAGTGAAGTTGGGTCCAGGCTTCAAACCTTGAAGACTGACCCCAGTGATAATGACCTTCTATTGCTCTGTCTTGAGTCTAATCTTGGACCTACAGGTGAATAACTTTTTTATGCCACTGTGATACTGTTTCTATGCCCACACAATGGTGTTTTATCTGTTCCAAATGTGAGTTTGGCGAGTTCAGCCATCCCAAATCTTACTTGCCAGAATGTTTTTGTGAGGAAATATAATGCAATTATATTTTGTATTTGTATTTGTTAATCAACACCTAAGTAACGAAAGACCTTTTTATAAAATAAATAGTAGCTTTATTAGTCAAATGAAAAATAAATGGACCAGTGGATTTGGCATTTTGAAGGATAACCAAGGTTATCAAACCATAAAGCGATTTCAAAAGGGCACGTTCTTAAGTTGCTAAATACAAATCACAAGCTTTTAATATGGATACCATCCTAAAATGCAGGACAGTATCCATATTAATACATTAAAAATGTGGTATATTCAATACCGTGAAGTCATACTTTAAGGGAACTTAAGTGGGATTATGTATTTGGTTGGACATGTAGTACCAAGCAATTGGGTGAACTTGGAGCGAACCCTACATCATACGCAAATAGTAAACTCAAAGGACCCGTTATCCATTCTTCAGCCCTCAGAAAGTGCATTAAGAAACTGCTGGTGCAAAATGGTTTTTCAATCATATTTTCTCACCGCTGTGGATAAACGATGGTCTCTGTGAAGTGACTTGTTGCATAGGTCTACTGTGCAAAACGCTGAGCGAATCGCATAGGGAAAACTTTTACCGCCTGTTCTTACCCTTCTGCAAAGCACCCTTCTTGAATCCATCAGGTAGAGGACTTTTGAAGTCCATCAGGATCTAATAGCAGTCCGGTCATCATGTTATTCTGGCTCAGTCAATCATTCTGCTGGAACACTGGTGCCCTCCAAAACCCCCCATATCCCCTTAGTGTATAAGTAAGATGGTATAGTATGTAAAAGTCACTTTAAAATAATTAGCAAATAATACAAAATGCAAATCTGCAATGCTTTCAAAGTTGTTGATATGACTAGTTTATGAATAGTTTAGAAAATCACCCACAGGCAATGCTGAAGGCAGTCTGCTAGAAGCTCATTGAATGGGCACTCAGTAAAAGTGTTCCAGCTACTGAAAGTCAATGGCAATGCTAGAAATGCTTCTCCTTATAATCGTATAACAAATTCATCTCACACCTTTTTGCTTTGAGTACCGAAGTGCCCTTTTTTAAAACCTTTATTTAACCAGGGGAGGTCCGTGCCTTAATCGGACACTTGCATGCTTAATTTTTGATCACCCTAAGCATGCAGGTGTCATATTAGGATGCCTAAAAAGATAACTTTATTTTTGCCCTAAAGTCACACCAGCGGCGCAATCGCAAACGCCTGGCTCAAGTCACAAACTGTTGTGCTCACCGCAGGGTTTTCCGTTTTCCTTCAATGCAGTCTCAGTTTTTAACCATCACTGGCGTCACCCCGCTCATTTGGCTTCCATGTCATATAACATGATCTACCTTTTTTAACTAGCCTACTAGTAATTTACTAAGAAAAGACAGAGAAAACAAAGAGGAAGATTCTAAAGAAGCAGCAAACATTTGATAGCAAGCCAATCAGATTCAGAGGCTTTCTTGTTAATAAACAAACTATATCAAATTGTTTGTTTTATTGTTGTTTTCAAGTTCAGTCCCGCTTAATTAAGTCAGGCATGAGCTTTGGGGCAGAACAGGTTAACTTGCATCTTAATAGTCTCTGTATAGAAGTTTATGAATATTTTTCATCAGACCACGTTTGTGCATTAGCTAGCTGTCTAGCCAAAATACTATCTATTTAATATGTTCCATTCACAAAAAAAATTGTGGATCTAGTTTTTAAATTTTCATCTGAAAGAGCACCAAATTGATACATTTAACTGTTGAAATTAACATTTTCTAGAGAGTTCAGGGTCCACTAATCAGTTTCAGAAAATCTTGTGGGAAACATTTTCAAATGCCCCTCTGGTGCCCCTATAGTTGAGAAAACATGCTTAGTTTTGCCCCAAGTTTCTTGTGACCTTAGGGAAAAAAATTAAGCATGTTTTTTTCTATCATAGGGGCACCCTAATCACACGAAGCGCGCTTGTCACCCTAAAAAGTATCTTCTCAGAAAGACTGAATGCCACTGAGAGACGCACTCTTGCTTACGGTCTGTGTTTGTGTGTGTGAGATGTAATTTAGTCTAAACTAATATTCACTCCAACCCAGTTTTGGGGCTATGTCAGCATGCTCGCCCCCCCCCCCCAACACAGGTGGGGCCCTACGTTGGTGCACGTGGAGGAGGTTCCTCCTTTTCGCCCCTGCCCCTTAGAAAGTCTGTACACACTGATGCTTATATATGTAGATAGCAAGAGTGATGGCCACTTTTGAGCTGAGGAAGGCCTTATTAATGCTTCACGGCCACGGGACTCCATTTTAAGCATGTGTTGCCAGTTGTATGTCTTAACCAATGACATAGTAACTCTGACACTTACACCCACATACTGAGCCTCTCAGACAAAGCAGCTTCCAAACAAAGCAGCTTATCTCGACTCATAACCAGAATAGTTGTGTCTTTTGGCTGTGATTATGTGGCAGCATAAATGGGGAGTGTCTGTCACTCACTCACACAATATCCAGGTCCTGTTATGTAAATTGTAGATGGACAAAATGACTGGGGTGGCTTCACATTTTCTTAAGAGCTTACTTCTGTGCATCAAATTCAACAGGGCTATACACTGAATTCTCTTCTCACATTCCCAAGTGGTACAGTATATGTGTGTGTATGTGCATGTGTGTATAGGAGACAGTAAATTAGTTTCTCAATAATAAGGCACTAATAATAGAATGTGCCAAAGTAGTTGTAGCCCCAGAACAGTAATTATTATATTGTATTTATTATTTATTGAAAAATCTCTACATGATAAAAAGAAATGTTTTTGCTTACGTCCCAGAACCCTGAAGGTAATACATTTGGTGTTCTTGCAGTGAAACCCGAGCTGGTGTCAAACTAACTGCGTTACCCACTTAACACATTAACACTGCACTATTCTTCCAAGGAAATAGTCCTGTAACATCAATGTGGCTTTGGACTTTTAAGATTATATACGTGGTGCAGGATCTTATGTAATCGCCATGGAAAAAAAAGAACATTTACCTGGCCTTCATTTTTTGAAGGCACACAAAGTGTTTGCAGCTGCCTGAGGTAAATTGTCTTTTCTTGTTCTTCTTTTTTTTTGAGGTGGAGGTGGACAGGGCTGCACATTATGTGAGCTCATTTTACATATCAAAAAAAAGGATTGATGTGCACTATGAGGTGAGCTCAACACGAGGGTTTAAAAGCAGGCTGTGAGGTCATCCGCAAACTTTCCATGGGCTTCTGAGTCAGAGGACAGGCTTTTGGGCCTCTTCTCTAAATGACTTCACCACATGAGTGGACCCAACTCCCCTGGCGCTGCGTGACATAGCTTCGCTCTGCACAGTGGATTGTCTGCCCTCAAAACATCGCGGAACGAACGCTGGATTAAAACATGGGGCTCCTGTTCTCACGATCGCGGAAAGCTGGGAGATTTTTACAGCAGCATGGAGACCTCTGCCTGAGAGATGTCTTTAATCAGTCAGTGCATGGGCAAGCTACCAGACCCAGTGTTAGTACAGGAATCAATACAGTGACGTTGTTACTAAAGAAGAAAAAAAAGAAGAAAACTAAGAATAAAGAAACATTCTGTGGAGGCCTCCTAAAGGCATTATTGAACCTGACAGATTGAAAACAGTTGGGCCATTTTTCAAGGGATCAGAAGCATAATTGCAGACCAGATGGACTTCTGGATTCCAAAGAAAATATAGCCATCTATTTAAAAAGGCGCTTTAGGAAGGTCCAAAACCGACTGTAGACCCCCCAAGGGGGAAAGTGATTAATCTATAGGAAGGACAGTATTCAGTTTGTGTGTTGGTTTATTTGCATTAGAATCAAAACATTTAGTAATTTTGTGCAACAATGTGATACACAGATACGACAAAACGGAAGCCTATTTAATGTTTGCATATTTGTTTTTTTACAACCCACAAAAAACTTTCTGCTTAAAAAATGCCATTCATTTCTGATAAATGCCAGTGAGAGGACATGGAAGTTTACTGTGTTACAAAACTGTGTACCTTGTTGGGGCCAGCAGACCTTCAAGCACAACTGAACTTTGGTAGAACTTTGGGTCGTGTAGTTACCTGGCCATTATATGAGTCCAAATGGTGGGAAAATATGTTCGTTAGATGCTCTGTGCTCCCCTGGGGTGATAATCCAGAATAGGGTATTTGTCGCGCTCCATTCACTTCCATAGGGCAGCTAAAACGGTCTCAAAATGACACTTCTAGCATGTATACGAACGCGAACAAAGTGGATTCTGTCAATACAAGCAATAACCAGTCCTTGTACGTATACATTTTGTTAAATTAAATGGCCCTTTCCTGGCTTTTTTGTATTTTATTTGGAACGTAGATCGGGTAGGTAATTATTGTGCCAGAAACACTGTTAATGCACCGATGCGTCAGAAACCACTCATTGGTCCAAATTTCCACGGAAGCAAGTGGTCCTGGTAGTATATATCTTTTGTATCAAACAAACCTGCCGATATTTTGCTAGTATTTTCCGATAGCTTGCTAACAACATTTTATAAATAATTTTAATTACACAAAAAAAATACGTATGAGGACTGGTTATTGTTTGTATTAACAGAATCCACTTTGTTCTAGTACGTATACATGCTAGAAGTGTCATTTTGAGACCCTTTTAGCTGCCCTACAGTGAATGGAGAGCGACAAATACCCTATTCTGGATTATCACCCCAGGGGAGCACAGAGCAACTAATGAACATATTTCGCCACCGTTTAGACTCATATTATGGCCAGGTAACTACACAAAAAAATAAAAAGTTCTATCAAAGTTCAGTTGTGCTTTAAGCAAATACAAAGTCTGGAATTTAATTAGAATCAGTGGTCATGGTTTCCTCCACGAGTCCTGACTTTTATTGCACTTTCCTAGTTCCAGGCGTCAAACCAAGCACTTTCCATGCAGTCACAAACGTTTCTCTGAAATGCGTTGTTTGCTCTGCAGTAAAACACGAAAACTGCACTTACAGTTGAAGTCGGAAGTTTACATACACTTAGGTTGAAGTCATTAAAACTAATTTTTAACCACTCCACAGATTTCATGTTAGCAAACTAGTGTTGGCAAGTCAGTTGGGACATCTACTTTGTGCATGACACAATACATTTTTCCAACAATTGTTTACAGACAGATTATTTAACTTTTAATTCACTATATTGCAATTTCAGTGGGTCAGAAGTTTACATACACAAAGTTAACTGTGCCTTTAAACAGTTTGAAAAATTTCAGAAAATGATGTCATGGCTTTAGAAACTTCTGATAGGCTAATTGACATTATTCGAGTCAATTGGAGGTATACCTGTGGATGTATTTTAAGGCTTGCCTTCAAACTCAGTGCCTCTTTGCTTGACATCATGGAAAAAAAAGAAAACCAGCCAAGACCTCAGAAAAGTCTGGTTCATCCTTGGAAGCTATTTCCAAAAGCCTGAAGGTACCACGTTCGTCTGTACAAACAATAGTATGCAAGTATAAACACCATGGGACCACGCAGCCGTCATACCGCTCAGGCAGGTGACGCGTTCTGTCTCCTAGAGATGAAGCACAGGGGTGGCAGCATCATATTGTGGGGGTGGCTTTGCTGCAGGAGGGACTGGTGCACTTCATAAAATAGATGGCATCATGAGGAAGAAAAATTATGTGAATATATTGAAGCATCATCTCAAGACATCAGCCAGGAAGTTAAAGCTTGGTCGCAAATGGCTCTTCCAAATGGACAATGACCCAAAGCATACTTCCAAAGTTGTGGCAAAATGGCTTAAGGACAACAAAGTCAAGGTATCGGAGTGGCCATCACAAAGTCCTGACCTCAATCCAATCGAAAATTTGTGGACAGAACTGAAAATGTGTGTGTGAGCAAGGAGGCCTACAAACCTGACTCAGTTACACCAGTTCTGTCAGGAGGAATGGGCCAAAATTCCAGCAACTTTTTGTGAGAAGCTTGTGGAAGGCTACCCTAAACATTTGACCCAAGTTAAACAATTTAAAGGCAATGCTAGAAAATACTGACATAGTGTATGTAAACCTCTGACCCACTGGGAATGTGATGAAAGAAATAAAAGCTGAAATAAATTTCTCTAGTATTATTTTGACATTTCACATTTTTTAAATAGTCGCGATCCTAACTGACATAAGACAGGGAATGTTTACTAGGATTAAATGTCAGGAATTGTGAAAAACTGAGTTTAAATGGATTTTGCTAAGGTGTATGTAAACTTTCGACTGTAGTTCTGGTTCCAGGCCTTTTCTGTAGTTCCATGATTTTGGCTGTAAAGTCAAATGCATTGCTCACCACCCCTTGCACAGAAACACAGTGGCAGAATACTGACGTGGATAATTGACAAAGATGACATACGGTGATAAGCTGACAAAGTGATAATGACTGACCCAGCTGACAGAGATGCTCATTAACAGACCATAATAATCGACAGAGAATGTTGACGTAGATGACAGTGTTGACTGACGTAGATGACAGATGTTTGGCAGTGAGAATTGACAGCACTGATATCTGACAGGTATGCTTGACCTTGGCGTTTTTGTTTTTTATTCCACAGCGAACACTGAAGCACTTCGAGCCGTTTTTTTTTTTTTTGTATGAACTTCCACTACAAGTACATTATTATTATTATGCCACGCTAGTTATCATTGAATGACAGAAAAGATGATTAACGGGTCTGACTGACAGCCATCACACATACATATGCCACTGCAACCCAAGTACACTTCTTCCACATGAGCAGAAGAGTGCAGAAACTCTGCATAAGAGCGGATCAGCTGGGCGAAGAAAAGAGAAACTGAGAAACAGTTACAGTTAGTCTGTCTGTTAGACAATCAATCAGTCAAAAGCAAGACTGCATGTCGCACATGTATTTCACATCAGGGATACGTTCGCGTTTGCTGCCGTTTATTCCAAGACCGAGCGTCTCAACGGGGGAGCTGAGTGGATGAAAAACCACGGGGAAAGGGATAAATCAAACGTAAACGTATACGTTACCTTGTAATTCACTTCAATGGCCTCGCGAACAATGAGACCATTCACTGGTGGCAAAATACCGCATGCTACTAAAACTCAGGGAGATGGCAGCCTATAATTTCAACCATTTAAGGGCACCTAGGGCTGTTCTCTGGAAATAAAGCACTTGAACTTTAACTGTACCATTTGACATATTATGCATATACTTACAATGTAAAATATACATTCGATAAAATATATTTTAAATATATTTAAGTGTAGTGTACTGTCTGCATACCGTACATTGTAGTTTATTAGGTTATATTTTCACATAGAGATGAAATCACATTAATGGTCCTAGAAGAACTCAATAAACATTTAAAAATCATCCCCAGTGAAAGTGTTTGGTTAGACATAATAATTAGGCACACTGTCAATAGAAATTAGTGGGCTGTTTTGTAAGTACATTATGTCCAACTGAATATGGGATAAATAAATACAAACTATAATGGGTATGACTGCCAATATTCAAAACGGCAAGAGAACAGTGCTTTTCTATTTCAGTTTTTCCATACGTGATTGAGAGAACACCACAATAAATATTAGCAATAACACAGTTTTATAATTTGTGAGAAACCAGTTTTCCCCCCCAATGTTTGTTCTTAAAGTCCTTGCATTTAACAGAAGTTAATGAAATTATTTAAATACATTAAGATAGTTGTCTGAACAATATATACTACCAGATACACATAAGAACATGGGCACTAATTAATGCAATTTCTCTTTTCCCTTTATTAAAACTGTCAATTGTTTTAGTGTTATTCACAAGTGATCAGTGCATACCACTAATCACTGACAAACATGAACTCGACAGGCACAAACAGTTTGCACTGACATTTCTTCAAATGTTTCTGGAAAAGGTTGAGTATTCATGTTTGTAATAACTGAAAAGTTGTAGTGTTTAATATTAGGCTATACCATAAAACAGGCAACGAGGCTGACTTACATTTTTATGTACGTATGCAACGGTTTGAAAGCGGGTTTTAAACTCAGAATCCACCACTCTTCAAACAATACACAAGGCAGATTTAGATTTATTGATTACAAACAATTTTAAAAACCTAGGACACACAACACACACGACCTGATGGAGCAATGCCCGTCTATGGGTCCCTTTATCCCCCCCGCTTGCTCCCCACGTTCCTGCCGGACGCAGCCGACCTCTCCCACAGGTAAGCGTGCCTCCTACACCACACACACACACGACACACTGTCACTCAATCCCCACACACTGTGCTGTTCAGGCTTGTGGCAATGGTAACACAAAGGGCACACGCACACACACTCGTGACCACCCCTTAAATGGCCTACCGCGGGGGTGCCGGCCGCCCGGCTCCACAATACATCCAGGGGGAAAATCCCACGCACACAGACACGGCGGTACTCTCACACATCCATTAACAAAACAAAACCCAATATTCCACATCACAAACACATATCAAACACAAAAAGGAAATACAAAAAACACAAACTGCAGCTCTAAGAGGACTACCACAAATTAAGAAGAAAAATAAAAAACCCTGAAGGAAATACACCCCAGCCGTCCAGCCCCAAAAGAAAGACACACACAGCGGGACAGCTTGTCGTCGTCCTTGGTGGTCACTAACGAGAATTCAATCTGTCCACCCCTCGGGCAAATGACAGGAACCAAGACTCATCACACTCGCCGGGATATGCACAGGACACCGACTCTGGCAGGGGAAACCACAAACACCCGCTGCTACTCAGTTCCCCACTTTGCCCGGTGTCAGACCCACACACACACACACACATCAGCCAGTTAATATGGTGCACCCACATCCCTTACTGATTGGGGAATAAATTCCCCCAGCAAACAGCTCGTCACCAGGCTCGCTGGTACACTGGCTCGAACCCTCCGACCAGCATCGTACATCACCGTCGTCGGTTGACTGTCGGCTCCAGGTAGGACACCGCTGATGCAAGCATTCTGATTTTCTTCACAGCTCCGGACCACTGCCACTAACTGTCACCGTTTGCTGTTGCACAGATAAGTGACGCTGTACACAACACACTGACTGCACATTCACACAACGAAATAAAACTAAACCAAACCAGCTGAAAAAGAAAAGAGAAAGAGAGAGAAAAAAAGAATAACCGCCACACACAAAAGAGCTTGGAGGCAATCAGTCCTCTCACACACAACCCATCGTCAGATTTCTTGTCTACCCCAGGTGCGCTCATTATATAGCCCCAGGAAACCCAGCTCCTGCGTTTCCTATACAATCATCTAATTTCCCAATGAGTACCCATCATCTATTCACTCCTGTATTCATCCAATCATCCCACACAATCATTCAATACGGTTCCGCAGTTATCTCGCGAGAACCCATGCGCGCTCAATCTCACTGAGGAAGACCGTGACATGTTACACTTACATTTTACGTACATATTATGGTCATTAGGCGAATGACAAACATAGATGGGATGAATGGTCTGTTCTCATCATCACATATTTTATTCTTGTATATGAATTCATTCTCTTCTTTGAGATGGATAGAATTACTTGTGCTTAAAGCATGTTTGATTAGAGCTTTCTGTTGTTGCCACAGGTTACTATGCGACATAGAAAACCTTTATAAATAAAAGGGAACAGTTCCTAATGAGAGGGAAGTTAGATCCCATTAATAAAACATCCTACATCAACAGCTTTCTGTCACTCAGAATTAATTTCCCATTTATCACGTTCATAGAGGTTGGATACCACAACAATCTCGAGAGTGAAGTACGCAGCAATATCTACAGCAGGGCTAAGTGGAGGATATTTGAATGATGAATTATGGGTTTCATTGGAAATTAGTGGTAAATGTCTTTGGTGGCAAATTTTCCAGCTGTACAGTTGCCTACTGTTGCCTCTGGCTTGCTCTGTGGGGGTTTAGGTTCTACAGTGGCCTACTGTTGCCTCTGGCTTGCTCTGTGGGGGTTTGGGATCTACAGTGGCCTACTACTGATGCCTCTGGCTTGCTTTGTGGGGGTTTAGGTTTAGAAAAAATCTTTATTTCCCAAGTTATGAGGGCCCCTTGGGAAAGAAAAGTTTGCACTGGCGGTGTATGCAGCCTTTAAGTAGAAAGAATTTAGTCCCTCTTGTGTTGATGTTTTTACCAGCGTTTGTTTAATCCTCCTGGGAATATGGTGTTCCCAGAGTTTTCTAATCCAATGTCTTTCTGTTCTACATCTGTCCTCTTGTGTCCAGTTAATGTTAATGCAGGCCTGATATTTCTACTGCTTCAAGTCCATGGTGTAGGAAATGAGCCACTATGTGTGTGTCTGTTTTTCTATGATTTTTTATGTTATGTATGTGTTGTGCCAATCTGGTCTTAATTGTATTTCCTGTTTCTCCTACATATTTTATGTCACAGTGTGTGCACTTTATGACATATATGCAGTTATATGTGTTAGCTGTGTTTGTTTAATAAGTTATGTTGTGTTTATAGTGTTGTTTTTCACTGTAGTGGCCTGTTTGTAAAATATCGGGCCTTGTGTGGGTAAAATGTTGATTTCCGGTAGTTTACTACTTACCAGATGATTTTTAAGGTTTTTCTTTCTTTTGTAGGCAGAAATAATTTTGTATTATTGGAGCAGGTCTGTGTTTTGCAGAAGCCTAGCCAGGTTCCGTTTAATTTTTCCGTTCGCTATTTGGCTGAATGTCGAGTAGGTGGTGATAAGCGGAATGATTTTTCTAGTGTCCTGTTGTTTTGTAGCCAAGACGGTTTTCCGGATCTGTCTGAGGAACGATCTGGAATACCCCCTTGGTTTTAATGCATTGAAGAGGGTCTTGGTAGCCTCCTGAAAGTCTGTAATTTGTGTGCAGATTCTGTTGAACCTTAGCAATTGGGATTTAATCAAACCTCTGAATGTATGTTTCGGGTGGAGACTGTCCTTGTGTAAGAGTGCATGTGTGTCTGTGTTTTTAAAAAAGACTTTAGTGTCTAATGTGTGTGTTTGGGGAAATGAGGGCCCCTTGTATGTGGTAGTGTCCAAAAAATCTATATGTTCATAGTGTGTCGTGTGTTGTGATTGATGTGTGGTGCGTGTTGAGGATCCGTATGAAGTGTTTGAAATCTTCTGAGCTATGTGTCCATGTTCCCCAAATGTCATCTAAATACGTGAAATAATTAGTGGGAAGTTTGGGACATTTTTCAAAAACTGTCTCCTCCCAATGCGCCATGTAAATGTTGGCATAAACCGGTGCTAATTTTTTGCCCATAGCTGTGCCGCTGATCTGTAAGAAGAATTCTTTATTGAATTCAAAGTCATTCTTGGTGAGGCTTATCTCCAGTAATTGCAGGAGGATCGTATCCGGTCGATTGTTGTCCAGGTATCCCGCTGCTGTGTTTATGTTGGTGTATAGACTATCTATGTCTATGGTGAACAGGATGGTATCTTCAGGTATTTTGATGGTTTTTATTTTGTTTATGAAATCATATGTGTCTTTGATGTAGCTTTTGTGTTTTGTGGACAGTGGATTGAGAAAAAAATCTAAGTATTCTGCTATCCTATAGGATTCGCTGTTGCAGTCTGAAATAATAGGCCTTCCCTGCCGGGACCTCATATGGTATGCTCCAAGATTCTGGTGGCTTGTATATTTTAGGGAGGAGGTGAAAAATCCTAGGTCTCGGGTTGTCCTCTCCCCTCAGGTAAAAACTTTGTTTTTTAGTGATGTATTTGTTTTCTACTAGTGTCTGTATTATGGCATGTATTTCCTGGTCTGTGTCTGGGTATATGGGTCCATCTAATTTTCTGTAATGTGAAATGTTGTGAAGTTGTCTATAGGCTTCCTGTGTGTATTGTGTACTATTAATAATAATTATGGCACTTCCCTTATCTGCTGGTTTAATAATTATCTGTTTGTTATTAGCCAGATGTAGTAGCATTTGGCTCTCGCCTTTGCTGAGGTTGTTTTGGTTTTTGTGGGTTTGCGGGTTCAGTGCCTTAATCAGTGTGTTGTCCTTTAATAATTTGTGGGGGGTTTAGGCTCTACAGTGGCCTACTGTTGCATCTAGCTTGCTATGTGGGTTTAGGCTCTACAGTAGCCTATTGTTGCCTCTGGCTTGCTCTGTGGGGGTTTAGGCCTGGGTAAACTGTGAAGCGTATTGTGACAAATCCTTTGTAAACTGCGCTATATAATAGAAATCTGATTGATACTCTATTTGTGTTACAGTTGAAGGGGCCAAGGAGAGAAATGAATGGCACAGTATAAACCTCTTTTCATCTCGCCGTGGGTTCACTGGAGTCTGTGTTAGGGGAAGACGAGGGATACGTCTCTCTGAAGTGCGCCCTTGTTTCTGAGAGTCCCAAGCATGTGCAGTCTCTCCACTATCTTCACCATTATTGACTTCATCCACCTGCGGGAACAGCGAAGCACATGCATTATGACTTCATACAAACCTGCAGCAAACAAAGGCCTCTCAGACAGACTGTAACCTCTGAGAGAGAAAGAGAGGGAGTCTGGGAGGAGGGGAGGGAGGAGAATATTAGCAAAAAGGAAGAATAATTTGGGAGAGGGAGGACAGGGAGAGACTAATGTAGTCTTGTTGAGAGAGTGAGGATGGACAAAGTTAGGAAAATGGGGGCATAAAGTGAAAATAGAGAAGAACAGGAAGAGAGAGGAACATATGAGGGAGGAGAGGATCATATATGTTGTAAAAGCTGAAGAAAAGGTGGAGGAGAAGGCTGAGGGAAAACTGACAGAGAGGACAGAATAAAAATGAGAGAGTGAATGGAAATAAGGTGAAATGAGATTGAAGGAGCCTCTGCATGATGAACAACAGATGTGGGCAGACGGAGTTGGATGATGGGGAAAAATGAAGGGATGTTGAGCGAGTGTAGACAGTGAAAGCTCTAACCTCCAGAGATGAAATTGGTGCAGATGGGCCCCCTGGCCTTGGTGACCCTGGCCGAGCAATGGAAGATCATCGGGGCCTCACAGTGCAGAGCCACAAGGTCACAGGTCAAATGCAGAAATTTCTTCATGCTTTAGATTGAACTCACATACTGCAGGTGTGCCTCCAAACAGACCTGACCACTGAGACACAACTGAATAGGGTTAGGCTGACTGAAACAATGCGCACAATTCTCTGTTGAGACTTAAAGGGTAACTAACCCCTAGATCACTTTTTTTTTATAGCTGTAAACGTGTTTGTATGCTTACCTTATAATGAAACTTATTCATGCATTCCGTTATTTCAACAATTCTGAAATAATAACATAAATCAGGAGAAACTGGTAGAAAAGCGTCTTTTTGCTGCCCCTAACGGTTGAAATTTCCTTTCCGCTCCCCACACATCATATGGATAATTGTTGTCGCCCACACCGCAAACAGCCAGCACCTGATTGGTTAGACCCACTACGTTACTTTTGTTTCGGCTCCACATTTTTAAACCGGAACAACGTTGCGTCCTGTTCATAAACTCTTACTCCACGTAAATAGTCCACTAAAATATGTTTCTGAAAATATTTGAGGTGAGAAATAGGCGATGCAGTTGCTGAATCTTGATTCATATTTGATGTGCAACGTCTAGTTTGACAGTTTGATCCGCGTTATACAAAATCATTTGTACAATGTACATTAATTTATGCAAATGACGATGGATGCAGCTCCTCCGCCCCCACCCCTCTCCCTCGCTCACCCCACAAAGGGTGCGTCCCAATAGTCGAAAAATGCAACCTTTCCTCCTCCACTACCACTCCTCTACTCCATGCCCCGGAAACGGATCTTTGTGTTTTAATCTAATGTTGCTGATTACATCTTAATTACGTATTAATGGTTACATATTAATTAACGTCTCGACGCAAACCGCAATGTCAGGTACATTGTATACTGAACATGCAAATAACTGTACTCGAAATGAAAGGCAGTTTTGCATACTTCCGGGTAGTAGAGGAGTGGTAGTGGGGGAGTGGAGGTGGGGAGTGAAGAATATTGGGACGCACCCAAAGTATTTTTCAAAATAGTTTCATGAAAGAATGAAACAGTGGGGTTAGTTACCCTTTAAAAAGTGATTCATATCTTCAAAAGGTTTATAAGTGAGAATTTTCCAGTGAGTGATGTCAAACCTGTTACTAAGCAGAACTCTAACATTCCTTCTATATCATGGAGAACAACATTTTTATCATTACATTGTTAGTTATTAAACTATTTGTACTTTTTTAGAAAAACTATACAAATAGCCTTAATGGAAGGATTCTCAAAAACACACAATCACAACAAACAAAATCATCATTGAGAAGGTTTAATAATCTAACGTCCCACCCACCTCTTTCTGCACCACAAGTACAGTGTGATCTTTATATGGACATGTATTTTGGGTTTGGAGGTGAGATCACAGGCCCTTTGAGCTCTTATGGATGGTGGGCAAAGCAGAGGGTCATCTCATCTCAACTGAACTCCATCCGCAGCTCCATCCCGCTGCTGCCCCAGCACTGTCCACTGATCCGGTTGCCATTCTATCCCTGTGTGAGCAGGGAAGAGACAGGTGACTACCTCAGGGAACTAAAATGTACATGAAGGTTTCAGACTAAACCCAGTGCAGGGACTCCCATGGGCATGGAGTCTACAAAGGTGCGTCGCGAATTTAAAGTGTTTCCAGCGATGACAGCAGAACTCAATCCGCACCTCAATCCAGCATATTGTCAAGAGTGGAAATGCGGGGAGAAAAAAATTGTACATCCTGGGTGGGAGCAGTTATTGATTCTTTAGACACATCAGATAGTCTGCATTTCTTCCATTAACTCCTTCCTAACTACTGCCGGTTCTGAAGAATCTCATGCTATATTACAGTACACAATGTCCATTGCCTCAGCCCTCTCCTAGGCCACGCCCCTTAATTAATTTTCAGAAGATGCATCTAATTGGAATGTTTCAGCTTCATTGGAGGGGAGACGGTTTCAATTCACTTTCAATGTGAAGGATGCAGAGCTGAGTATCTGGTTAGTCTTAGTAATCACAGATGTAGTCTACACTCTCAGAACAGATGTGTTAGAAACACACCTCTGTGCAACCTGGTCTCACAGGAATCCGTGAAATAGCCACGGACGTTTACCTCAAAATCCGTGGTGGGCCCACGGAATCACTGAAATGTCCGTGAAACACACACGGATTTCGCTCCAATACAAGTTAATGACACTCATATCCCGTGGCTATTTCACGGATCCCCGTTTCAACAACTGAGTGCAGATTTCGCTCAACGGACGCTGATATTTCCGTGAAACACACACGGATTTCGTTCCAATGCAAGTCAATGACAATATATCCCGTGGCCCACACACGGATTTCGCTCCAATGCAAGTTAACGACACTCATATCCCGTGGCTATTTCACGGATCCCCGTTTCAACAACTGCAGATTGTGAAACTGCAGTCCTGTGAAAAAAGAGACACATTAGACTAAGGGTGTTTCACAGACACAATTGTGGTAAAGTTGATTGATAATAGTCAGTATTTGACATGGCATTTAACATTTGGTATTTGCTAGTATATTGATGAAGTGAAACAACTTTGCCATGCTTTCAGATGTTAATTTGGGGTGCAGGTTCTGTGGTACTGAAACAAAAAGTGGGACTTCCAGAACATACCATTCATGGTGACCACTGCAATATGCCTCCCAGTGGTGACTTCAGCCTCTTCAGTGCACCCACATATTACCCTTTGGGTAGGCAAAGGCAACTGACATACTGCAATACAGAATTTTTGTTTAGTTTTTCTGTTACACTAGTGATTCGAAAAAAGGAACTTTAATTCTACTTATGTAGGCAGAAATGTGTACTGTTGACAGATTGCCAGGAAGCTAAGAAGCCAAAGTAACGCTTTGAAATGGTTATGTCGTTTCAGTGAAATTACAACTTGCTTAGAAACATTTCTGACATCAGTCAAACATTAATCTCAAGTTATCTTGCAACAGTATTGAAGTTTAAGTGAAGTCCACAGCTGCTAGCTAGTTAGCACACGTTACTAGCCATGTTCCCATAGCCACACACTTGCAACCGTCTCCTAAGCTAACGTTAGCTTGCTAGCTCTGTAACCGGGAAAATGTAATTATTGATTCTGTGTCAGAAAGCCTAATTCATTTACTTTATCAACAATAAATAACAATAATTACATGTACAAAATTACGTTTATCTTCTCATATTGCATATTAAGAGAAAAGTTTATGGTTTGATGTAAGGAACACGTCCATTTAGGAGACAGGAACTGTGTACAATTCCATTCCATTGTAGAAGCCTGAGCTGCTTTATCTTTGTATATTAAGGATCTTTGACTATACCATAATGTCACTATCACTGCTTTCTGACAAAAAAAACACAAATATTTTAGCATATATCAAACATAATTAAGAGTTTCCTTTGACAACCAACACACAATATTTGTGGAATCTTTACTAGTGTACAGACATTTTGAATGAACATACCCTGTTCACAAAAGTGAGGCTGGCCATTCCCATCCAAGTTATTTGGCAAAGAGGTGCCTTCTGGGAAGTGATGTGTTTAAATGTAATGGCTACATATACCCGAGTTTCCTTCACTCGGAGATGTATGCTGATTATTTTACATTTTTGAGCAAGGATATAAAATATTAAGACTGTACTTTTTCATTGCGATTGATATTTTGGCGCAATTTTGTGCTTCGCGTCACTGTGTGCGACGATCCCAGAAACCATTGCCTGGCCGCGATTCCGAGGTGAGTACAACGGTCTAATAAGCAATTGAAATGAATAAGCATTTACATGTCTAAAATTGATAATTTTGATAGCAAACCATTAAAAACAAGCACTTTTAAAACAAACAAAAACAAAGGCACTTTTAAGAGCCATTCTCTCTCTATCTCTCTCTCCCTTACTGCTTCTCTCTTTCTCCCTTACTACTTCTCTCTCTTACTCTCTTACTACTTCTCTCTCTCTCTCTCTCTCTCTCTCACACGCGCATGCACACACGCACACTCCTGTATTTTGTGTATCTGTATTGTGTGTCTGTATTGTCCAACTGTCCAATGTCCGAAATGTCAAAAACCCAGAGGGTTTTTTCTGATCCTGCTGAGATCAGGGACCACATGGCTGGTGAAATCAGTGATGTGCTACTCCTTGAGGCCCGGGTGAGACCAATTTTCATCAGCTTACATGAAATTTGATATTGCTGTTGTTTGAGTAATCCAATGTAAAGTATAATTTTACAATCTGATATTGTATCTGAAAATGTTGCTGTTATTGTCATGTAGGCTGCAATGGGAAACTCCTCCGTTCCTCCCAAAAAAAAGAGGAGAAAGAGAGCAGTCAAGAATCAAGTGGACACAAGCAGACGTCAGAAATGTCAGAAATCACCCAGACCTGCATCAGGTTGTTGTTTACTGCACTGTTGTCATGGTTACATACGATAATTCACTAAATTTCAGTGGGTGGAAATATGGTGGTATCCCTCTTTGACAGATGTATGGTTGCTTTTTTGTGAATATCCAGACTAAAATGTCGGAAACTTTAAGAGCCTGATAGAATACACAACCCAAGTTTTGGATTTTTTACCCTCTTCATCCTTCTCTCTCCATCCTATTTAAAGTTTTTTTTTTAATTATTGAAGTTGAATGGATACTTTAGCACAAGGAGTTCCAATGCTGATAAATGCTTATTTATGAGTACATGATAATAAACTTGAACTTTAACAAAATATTGGTCTCTGCAGCTTCCGTGAACCCAGTGAGTGAGGAAGTCCAAGTCCAGATGGAAGGAATTGAATTGACTGCAAGTCTTGGTGAGTATGCAATCTTTCTGACTCTGACCATGACTGTGGGGTGTGTGTGTGAGGTGGGGGGGGGTGTTCTTATCACTTGTTAATGTTGAATTGAACACTAGTGTGTTCCACGATCAAACTCAATTTGTATTACGCCATCCCACAATTGATGGATGGTTAAAGAGTTAAATTATTTTTCAGAAACTCGTCTTCAAGAGTTAAGGGGTACCCTTGCCTCTGAAGCTCCAGTGGCAACAGGAGACACGGACTGGACACAACGGCAGGTGCTCGCTGGAGTCAGGGCAAAACTAGCAAGGCCTGTACTCCTAGATGCCAAACTCTCGGCACAGAGAGCATCAATAGAAACGTGCCAGAAATGCCTGGGAGAGAAGGCAGTTATTCGGTGCCTGGAGTGTGTCCCATTGGACTTTGAGTACCTCTGTGGCAAGTGTGACATAGAGGTTCACAGGAGGCATGTCTTCCATGACAGGGTGGCAATATTCCATGGCTACCTTGAGCCTATTCCCCCTACAAAGGCAGTGGTGGTGGATGGGAATGGCCAGCCTCACTTTTGTGAACAGGGTATGTTCATTCAAAATGTCTGTACACTAGTAAAGATTCCACAAATATTGTGTGTTGGTTGTCAAAGGAAACTCTTAATTATGTTTGATATATGCTAAAATATTTGTGTTTTTTTTGTCAGAAAGCAGTGATAGTGACATTATGGTATAGTCAAAGATCCTTAATATACAAAGATAAAGCAGCTCAGGCTTCTACAATGGAATGGAATTGTACACAGTTCCTGTCTCCTAAATGGACATGTTCCTTACATCAAACCATAAACTTTTCTCTTAATATGCAATATGAGAAGATAAACGTAATTTTGTACATGTAATTATTGTTATTTATTGTTGATAAAGTAAATGAATTAGGCTTTCTGACACAGAATCAATAATTACATTTTCCCGGTTACAGAGCTAGCAAGCTAACGTTAGCTTAGGAGACGGTTGCAAGTGTGTGGCTATGGGAACATGGCTAGTAACGTGTGCTAACTAGCTAGCAGCTGTGGACTTCACTTAAACTTCAATACTGTTGCAAGATAACTTGAGATTAATGTTTGACTGATGTCAGAAATGTTTCTAAGCAAGTTGTAATTTCACTGAAACGACATAACCATTTCAAAGCGTTACTTTGGCTTCTTAGCTTCCTGGCAATCTGTCAACAGTACACATTTCTGCCTACATAAGTAGAATTAAAGTTCCTTTTTTCGAATCACTAGTGTAACAGAAAAACTAAACAAAAATTCTGTATTGCAGTATGTCAGTTGCCTTTGCCTACCCAAAGGGTAATATGTGGGTGCACTGAAGAGGCTGAAGTCACCACTGGGAGGCATATTGCAGTGGTCACCATGAATGGTATGTTCTGGAAGTCCCACTTTTTGTTTCAGTACCACAGAACCTGCACCCCAAATTAACATCTGAAAGCATGGCAAAGTTGTTTCACTTCATCAATATACTAGCAAATACCAAATGTTAAATGCCATGTCAAATACTGACTATTATCAATCAACTTTACCACAATTGTGTCTGTGAAACACCCTTAGTCTAATGTGTCTCTTTTTTCACAGGACTGCAGTTTCACAATCTGCAGTTGTTGAAACGGGGATCCGTGAAATAGCCACGGGATATGAGTGTCGTTAACTTGCATTGGAGCGAAATCCGTGTGTGGGCCACGGGATATATTGTCATTGACTTGCATTGGAACGAAATCCGTGTGTGTTTCACGGAAATATCAGCGTCCGTTGAGCGAAATCTGCACTCAGTTGTTGAAACGGGGATCCGTGAAATAGCCACGGGATATGAGTGTCATTAACTTGTATTGGAGCGAAATCCGTGTGTGTTTCACGGACATTTCAGTGATTCCGTGGGCCCACCACGGATTTTGAGGTAAACGTCCGTGGCTATTTCACGGATTCCTGTGAGACCAGGTTGCTCTGTGTCTAGTTAAGCTTTTAAAGACAACACATTTTTTTAAACTGGGCCAGCCAGTGGACCATGGGCTCCCCCTCTCCAACCAGATCCCCCAACCCCCCCACCTCCAAGATTTCTGTTCATTGGGGAGTTTTTTGCCTTTGTGACTGTGATGGATCTTGCCTTCCTTCTCTTATCTCCGCGTTCTCGTTATTCTTTTTCGTCGTTACCGGTAATCTATCGGATTTTCCTTTGTTCCGTTATGGGGTTTTGCTTTCGCCTCGTCATTAGTGAATTCACCTGTCATTCATTTCCTCTGGCTATTTATACCCCGCTTCCTGCCTCTCTCATTGCTTCCATGTTATTCCACTTAACATTCGAGCCGGTAACAGAAGGTATAGGATTAGTTAGTAAACTAGTTTAAAAAAGAAAGGGTTAGGAAGTTTAGAAAGAAAGCAAGTCTCTTTCAGAGCAGAGGCTTTCTCGTTTCTTTTGGTTTTCCACTCTTATCTAAGAGTGCTCTTACCCAAAGTGTTTGGGGTCTGTTGAGCTCTCTGTGTTTCCTTTTTGTTTCACTCCACAAACAGGAGTTAGATAAGCGTACAGCTTATTTCTTTGTTTTTTGCTCGGAGATCGAGTTCCTCGTTCTTATCGCGAGGTTATTTGTGTTCTTTTATTTTCTTCTATTCCACTACGGATTATTGTCCGTCTCAGTGGTGTTCTTTCGAACACTTTAAACCTGTTAGTGCTGGCCCCTAGTGGCAGAGACGCAGGCGTCTACTTTTTCTGACAAATCACAAGTACGTTGCTAGTTATATACTAGTTACGAAAATATGGATTTTATCACCATAACCCGCATATGATCATAATCAGTACTTAATATCCTATCAGCCTGCGAAATATCACGTTTCTATCTGCCACCATTAGCATGTAATTCATGAACGTAGCATGCTATGCTGCTACACTGTTATCTACAATGGACCCGACCACATGTAAGATAGCAGACATTTAAACACATTTGCAAGTTAATTAAAGTTTTTATTTCATCACCAAAAAATCGTTTACTATCACAGCAGCAAGAAACACCTTCCAAGATTCTGAATACATACAAGTAAAACTGTCAACATGCCTACTCACTCCACAGGAAAAGAAAAAACGAGTGATGTTTCCTTGTCACCACATAACTTTCTTTTGCTATAAAAAGCTCCGGTAAAATATTAAATAAAGTCGTAACCTTACCTATGGTTATAAAGAATAAGATGTCCCCTGCAAGAATCTGAGGTTATTTTTTGCCTTAGTTGGCCCGTTTTTAACATTTAATCCTTTTCTCAACATGAGTCCATGCTCTAAAATGGCCGTGCGTAAATAACTGCATTCAAAGATGCACTGGTAAATCCTTCACACAAACTTGATTTTGATTGACACTTATATCGTCCAATAGAGTACATCCTAAGCTTTCTGAAATGGTATGGCATTGCCATAGGTAGATTTAACTAGCCGATCGCTATCCACGCGTAACACAGGGCTTCGTTGCACACACCCGGAAGCCATTTTAGATCACAATTCAGCCTGCTTTATGCGCACACAGTTCGTCAGCATTATTACATTGAGATTCGAGTAAATGTTTATTTTTTTAATTCAAACTTGTATTTTTATATAAATTATATATATATACGCACTGTGCGCGCATAAAGCAGGCTGAATTGTGATCTAAAATGGCTTCCGGGTGTGTGCAACCAAGCCCTGTGTTACGCATGGATAGCGATCAGCTAGTTAAATCTACCTTTGGCAATGCCATACCATTTCAGAAAGCTTAGGATGTATATATATATATATGATGGCGAAAAAATATATGTCCCTGTCGGAGTGGAGGAGATTTTTAGGAGTTAGTTGGAGGGATAGAGTGAAAGTGGATCTGAGGCTGAAAGCATAGACTCTTTTGCCCAGGGCGAAGATGTGGCTGTTGACATGTAAGTATTAACTGTATTAACTTAAAAATAACTTTATTTGTGCATCAGTTGAATTTTAGTCACAGTAGTCATGTAAAATATAGCATTTATTATCTAATTTCTTGTGGCTAAATGGTAGCATAAGTCATATCCATGAATTATTCCAGTCAGGATTTAGACCCTACCATAGCACTGAAACGGCACTTGTTAAAGTTATTAACGATTTACTGTTATCAGCCAACCAAAACTCTGTGTCTGTTCTTGTACTTCTTGACCTAAGTGCAGCTTTTGATACAATAGATCATGAGATTCTACTGAACAGACTTGTTGTTATTGTAAGAAGGGTAGGTACACATTTTCAGTCAAATGACTTATTATTATTGAATTACATCTTTCTACACACCTCTTTGTAAAGAAAATGTTAATGACCGAAATAAAGTAAACTAACTTAATTTAGGGTAAATCTGAATCGCAGTCTCCATGTCAAATGTAGCATTTATTTTATTTTTTTGGAAAAGCCTAGCATTTTTATTTTTGATTTCACAACATAGTACACTATGTGGCTCTTATTGTGCACTTTTTTTTATTTTGCTTTCTTTTAAATAATTCAGGGCAGAAATCTGCTCATGCACCTGCTCCTGCTCCTGCTCCTGCTGCTCATCCCCGCAGGACTCTGGTCACGAGGTCAAGGAGGCCCTGCTCTCCCTGCTCACCGCGAGGAGCTCCTAAAAAAAGACCAAGCGAGCCAGAGCCCGAGTCTGAGGACGGATGGCACGACATGGCGGATGAGGATGAAGAGCCTCATCAGTTCCCCTTCTTCCCCCAGAGGACCCCAGGAGTGCAGCTAGACCTTCAGCAGGCCTACAGTAGGGATGTTCCTAACGACTAATTTCCCTGACGTTTAAACGAAAGTTTAAATTTAGACTAGTCGACTAGTCGATGCTATCGCATCTGGACTTCCAATATTTCCTCCGTCTCTCTGACACAGAGATCCCCCACAGTGACAGTAAAAAGCGCTATGCAAATGAAACCAAATTGAATAGAACATTTCGTGTTACTTTTTTAACGCAGTCTGTGTTAAAAGGCTCTCTTTTTAACACATAAATTGTGTCATTTCACAAAATAAATATAAAATGTGTTGAACGTAACATAAAAGTAGCAACTTTGACACAAAATGTGTTGAAAGTAACACAAAAGTAGTAACACAAAAAGTGTGTTGGTTATCAACACATCCTTTTTGAGAGCACAGTCTCCCCAGTGAGTTGCACTCGGAACCCCTGACCTCTCAAACGCAGACCCATGTTTCTCATGTAGGACTCTCAGGGGGGCACACGGCGAGAAAACCAAAAAAAGAGGTTAAAAGAGTGTTCTTAACCTGGTACCCCGAAAATTAAAGACTGTTCGAAACCTGGTACCCCACAGAGAAGAAACAGAAGTAGCTGTAAAAGAGAAATGGAAGCAGAAATGAAAGAAGCAGGAGCATCCTGAAAAAAACAAGAAACAATTGCCCATAACTGAGACTGCTGCAGGAGATTTGTGGATGACTTAAGGTCCACTGGTGTAAAAATGGTCTGAGGTATCTTATAGGGGGCTCAGTGTTTCCCACAGGAATTTCTGAAACTGTGGTGGGTGGACCCTGAACTGTCTAGGGGGGTCCGCAGGCATGCCCCATCAGAATAAATTTTTGTTCATTTCAACAGCTAAATGTATCCATTTGGTGCTCTTTAAGATACAAATTTTAAGACTAGATCCACATTTTTTTTGTTATTGGAACATATTGGGAATGGACCATGTGAAAAAAATTTTGGTTAGCTGACTTTTTTGGATAGACAACTAGCTAACATGCACAAACGTAGTCTGATGAAAAATATTCATAAAAGTATGGTCAGCTTACAAGACTATACAGAAACTACCACAATGCATGCCTGCAGCCCTGTCTTAAGTGGGACTGAACTTGAAAACGAGCCTACAATAAAAATAAAAAAGTTCAATAAATACTTGTTTATCGACAAGAAAGCCTCTGAATCTGATTGGCTGGCTATTAAATGTCTGCTACCTTGCTTATTCCTCTTCTCTAGACTATGTATTTTCTTAGTAAACAATGTACAAACAAAACGTAGATCCTGTTATATGACATGGAAGCCAAACGAGTGGGGCAACGCCAGAGATGGTTAAAAACTGAGACTGGGAACTGGGGGAAACCCTGTCCTGACCACAACAGGTGTTACATTGTGCTGATATCTCCCTTGAATAACATCTGTATTATCTTCCACGAGATACTACAATATACATAAACTAATATATATTTTATTTTGTTTTGCTTCTCAAGTTAGCAAGCGAGATAACATTAGCTTAGTTGCGGCTAAAATGTTTTATAGCCGCTAGCTTGCTAGCTAAAGTTGTACAAAGTTGTTACATTAGCTTATGCAAAATTAATATCGTAACACAGTCGAGAGCTTGGCTATCTTGATGCTTGAACAATAAATATCCATTATAGTGTAGGCTACCACAGAGGGTTTAACTTTCACAAACATACTAACCATGTCTAATCTCAGAATCGTGAGGAGATACAGCCACTGTCTCGGAGATACACTCGCTTATTTGTGTGACTGTCTATGCATGCTCATTTGTGTGAAGCAGGGGGAGGCGTTTTTTGAAGTGACAGGGCTACAGTACACACATACAACTTTTTATTTTTGATATCTTTTTTTGATTAATTTGAAACTGTGGCAGTATAATTTAATACATTAATGGGAAACATTGGGGGCTTGTCAGTCTAAATTCAGTCAGGGGAGGCGGGGGGACACCTCACATTAAACAAAGTAATTGACCAGACAGTGTGTTTTCTGCATTGAGCAACTCCACAACACACATCTTTGTTTAATCGGATTTACCTGAAATGTGTATAAGGGTATGTCTGGGCATGCTCGAATACCAGCCCAGTCTGCACCAACAGCAGTACTATCAACCATTGCTTTGCTTATGATGAAAAAATATCTGAGCATGTGTGTGTCTATGTGGTCTAACATTAATCTAAGTAAATGCGAATAAAACTGTGGTAACTTTCACATTTTACTGATGGACACAAAGGGCAGAATCATATTGTTTTAACACAGTAGCATGCAGTTTGATATGTAGTTTAAAACAGACCTCTGTACTGCAGGTTCAATTAAGTACAGTGTTGTGTCGAGCTAAGTAATTCTACATCTGGCATACCAATGTGAGAAGAACTGAACAGAACTTGTTTCCCATTATGTTCTGACACCTTGCTCCATATACTTCAGCTCTGTCAACATTGAAAGGTGTGCCAATAAATGTAGCTTGTGTGAAAATCAAAGCTTGCTAATGGCAAAGCTGTAATAAAACTTATTAAATATGAGAAGCAATAAAATAAGGGATTATGGCTGAAGGTTCTTGGCAGGCTTGTTGTTCAGCTTCCCCCTAACCACTGGATTACGCTGCCTTAAATAGACTCACGATTTGTGCTCCCACACGTTGTTCCTCCTGTACAATGCTGTTGTCAGAGGTTTTCAAATGCCCTAGGGCCTGAAGAAAACAAAGGGGCCCTCTCACTTATTAAATCCCAATATCACCTTGTTATGCTGATCAAATGCACATGGCCTGGCATCTTTCAGAAATTATTTTCCTTCTGTATTGAACATATTCAAAATTATTAGTATTGAAAGGGGACCCACTGTACAGAAGCTCCACAGTATTTTTTTTGTCAACCATGGTCAAAGGTCAGTGTGTACAGAGGGGGATTCTGGGAGAAATCTCATTATGACTGTACTGTGCAGCCATTCTGGTTTTGGAGATGCTTGTCTCCTGGTTGTCTTATTCCCCTGTTTTTGTGTGTTGGTACAATAATCTCAAGAAGACACTCATTACACGAGTGGGGTGGAAATTTGATTAAAATGAGACGTGTCTGCAAGTTGTTCAAGATACGCGTATTCAATTTTCACTTAACCATTTCACTTAACCATGTCTAGCGCCGCCAATAGATTATTATGAAAAATATGGCATCTTTCGCATAAATGGATATTACAATGAGTGCATGTTACTTGAACATAAAATTGGTCATATTTTCCCTTGCATAGCTAACTTGCAATTATCTGAGAGCTAAAAAATATGTAAAAGTAAGATATGATTGACTGTCATACCAGACACATATTAGATGGATTAATTGATAGACAGTGTCTGGATCATATTCGTTAAAAAAAGATTTGATTTTTAAATCTTTTTTTTTTCAGCAAATCCAACGATTTACTTGTTTACCTAATAATATTGTGTGCAACCACTGTCCAGCGATTATTTATTTTGATTGTGTCATGGGTATATCCCAGTCATCAATAGAAGCTATGATCATTTTATCGATGCGATGTATTAATACGTTCACTGCATGCCTATACCCCGTCATGCAAGAGCAACTACAATGCGCAAAGGCAGGATTTTTCTAAAGGCAAATGCGGTTATTAAGGGCACTGTCACTGACATGTTGAAAATGCATAACCCCACAAACATTTTTTAGTAGATACCTGGCAACATGGGGGGCAGGTACAAGAAACAGGTAATTAGAATATCATGCCCTGCACCACCCACATTTTGAGATAAGCACCTGCACAACACAAGTTAGAATACGGTGTAAGTCAGCTCGCGTTAAATCCGTGCAGGAGAGGCTCTTAAGCGCATGACTTAAGTTGGCCATCTCTGAATCCGGCCCTTGATGTTTTACTTTATCAACTTTATAGATTTTTGTAAATATACGCGAATTCCGAATTTGTGGAATGTTCAAAAAACACCTTCCATAGGTAAACAGGTGAATAGGTAACAGGTGATGCTATCATGACTGGGTATAAAAGGAGCATCCACGAGGGTCGGGCATTTACGAGCAAGGATGGGTCGAGGTTCACCACTTTGTGAAAAACTGTGTGAGCGATTAGTACAACCGTTTAAGAACACCCCTTACAAAAACATAGGCCTTTGCATCAAACTTGTGGCATTGTTGCCGCAGGTTTCCGGAAAGCTCATATTTTCACGTGCAAATTAGTTCCGTGGGAACTGCCATTCACTTCCGGCAATTTTTTTAGTTCACCACTACTGGCAAACCTCTGGCAACATTTTGTGGAAAACTATTTAGTTTGTGGCAAATGCGCTACATATTAGCTGCAAGTTTGCAGCAAACTATCCAGTTTTGTAAGGGACCGTTTCTTTATTTTATTTCCCTGATCTAAATATGTGCATTTTAAAACGTAGCATAAATTATCTGTCAAGCTAATACA
This sequence comes from Ilyophis sp. 1 JC-2022, assembly GCA_022702515.1. Taxonomy (NCBI): domain Eukaryota; kingdom Metazoa; phylum Chordata; class Actinopteri; order Anguilliformes; family Synaphobranchidae; genus Ilyophis; species Ilyophis sp. 1 JC-2022. The sequence continues at coordinate 102,787,614 of CM040405.1, forward strand.
TGAGAGCCAGGTTAAATGTTGCAATGAATAAACCCACCCACCCACACACACAAGCAATGATGGTGAGCAGATGAGAAAGTCGATAATCTTGACGTTGTACAATATCTTTCTAAAGTAAAGTCATTTTTAGGCAATTATTTCACAACTTTTAAGTAACCAGGCCACAAACTAACACTTTCAGGTTTTCGATTCTTAAAAAAAAAAATAGCCTACACAAATTAAGAGTAAATATTTGTCACCCACAAACAAGATTCATGTTTTTGCTATAATTATAGACCACAGTACAGTTCTAGGACATTCCTGTCAATTAAAGTTCAACAGAAAGTAGCGTAAAATCTGAAAATGGCAGAAAACACAATGGAAAGAACTTTGTTTTAAAAACAAGTCAAAGGTTGGTGAATCCAACATTTTTACTCTCATCTTTGATTATTATTTTTTTTAAATATAAAGGCTCCAGAAGACATGGATAACACAGTGTGCTCCCGCTGCCTATATTAGCCTAATTGCTCCCATATACAAACATCAACATATAAAAATAAAGGCAAAACATAAACAGAAAACAAATAGAATTAAAGATACGATGGTGTATAAGTAACATTAGAGGATAGGGATCACTAGACAGATTTCTCTATTTTTATGATTTTTCCCGGGAGATATGTAAAGGCATTACATTTAAACTTCTGAAACGGGAAGCTTGGGGTTACAGTAAAGCCTTCTGGGCAATTTCACTGCCCAAAGTCTGCAGTCTTGCAGAATCGTTGCCTCGAGCCAAATCGAGGGTCGAGGGACTAATTGCACGTACTTCACTTGCATTTCTAATTGGACTGCACTTGGCAACGCCCAAATTAAGTTCCTAAAGGGATTCCCCCATGTGGAAGTGGCGAGGGGAAGTGCAGGAGGGAAGAACATTTAATGGATTGGACCGCAGCTACAGTAGCCTGGGCAGTCAGTGAGACACGTGTGAGTTTATTTGAAAATATATATAAAAATGAATGACAGGCAGACAGCACATTAATTAGCATATCGCGATTTTATTAAAATAATCGTACTCAACTAAAAAAATTATTGTTTAGATGATCATTGGCACAGCGGCACGTCCCTGTTTATTTCAGCAAGACAATGCCAAGCCACATTCTGCAACAGCGTGTTACAACAGCGTGGCTTCGTAGACAAAAAGTACGGGTGCGGGCCTGTCTGCAGTCCAGACCTGTCTCCCATTGAAAACGTGTGGCGCATTATGAAGCGCAAAATACGATAACTAAGACACCAGATGGTTGAGCAATTAAAGTCTTATATCAAGCAAGAATGGGAAAAAATTCTACTTTCAAAACTACAACAATTAGTGTCCTTAGTTCCCAAAAGATTACTGAGTGTTGTTAAAAAAAGGTGATGTAACACAGTGGTAACTTTTTTGGGACATGTTGCAGGCATCAAATTTAGAATGAACGTATATTTACAAAAAACAATAAAGTTGATTAGTTAAAACATTAAATATCTTGCCTTTGTACTGTTTTAAATTGAATACAGGTCAAAAAGAATTTGCAAATCACTGCTTTCTGTTTTTATTTACATTTTATACACTGTAAATTTTAAATGCTGACATTAGTACCAACTATGTATCCAACCTTACAAAAAATTTACACAAACATATCCGTTACCTAAAATGTGAAAAATGTATGCTGACAATTGTATTACATAAAGCTCCTTATAATTAATGGTTCTCTGCTGCCCCCTTGTGATACGTTATAATTGAAGGCCATTAAAATGGATGACAAATATGAACCCACAAAATATTTGTGAGTAAACTTTTAAAGTAAAACTAAATAAACAAATTCATAGGTAATGTAATTCCATAAGTGTGAAAAAAATTCAGGTTGAAACAAGAAATGGTAATGAAATAGACTGGTTATGCTATCAAATACACAACATCCATTCTGACAGTATTCCTTAAGTTAGGGGTTTGTTGTGCTTCCAATTTATATTTATTTATTGATCTTTTTAATTTATATATATATATATATATATATATATATATATATATATACACACACACACATATACAGTGCCCTCCACTATTATTGGCACCCCTGATAAAGATGATTAAAAAGAGTTATAAAAAATTCACGTTTGGCGAATTAGCTTAATGTCCAACCTTTAATTGAAGTATATTTATTATGAAAAAAAAAAATCCATCATCAATAAATAATTATTTTTAACAATTATTGGCACCTCTGCATTTATATATACGATAAAGTAATAATTTAAAATATTTGGTCACATATTCTTTGCATGCCATGACTTCCTGATGTCTGTGACCCAACAACATCAAAAGACTCTTGATATCTTATTTTCTGGTACTCTTACAAGCGATACTATGATGTCTCTGCATTTGAATGGATCGCTATGAGAATTGGGGGGTGGGACTAGATTTAGCTGTAAATTATGCTGGAACAGTATGGAATACATGGTTGGTAAAATGGCTGTAAGTCATCAAGGGTCTGCAGTATCAAACAAGCCTCAAACCATCACTCTGCTGCCAGATATGCAGTAGATATGGATGGATCCTACTGAAGAGTTCAATAGGAAAATTAGTCAGGAGAAACAACCCTTAAAGTGATCCATCCATATCTACTGCATATCTGGTAACAGAATGATGGTTCGAGGCTCGTTTGATACCGCAGACCCTTGATAACTACAGCCATTACAGCTAAATCTAGTCCCACCCCCAATTCCCATAGAGATTCATTCAAATGCAGAGAGGTTACAGAGAGTACCTGAAAATAAGATATCAAGAGTTTTTTGATATCCTTTTATACCCAGTCATGATAGCATCACCTGTATACCTGTGGAATGTTACAAACAGGTGTTTTTTTAACTTCCCAGTCTTTTTTTTTTACCCTGTTCCAACTTTTTGGGAACGTGTTGCTGGTATCAAATTTGGAATTAGTATATATTTTTTGTATATTTACAAAAATCTATAAAGTTGATAAGGTAAAACTAGTGGTGGGCATAGATTATTTTTTTTAATCTAGATTAATCTCACTGTAATCTTGGAATTAATCTAGATTAATCTAGATTAAAATGGCTCATTTGAATTCTGCCGAAGGCATTCAGAATATGTGTGCTACCCAAATAATGACTAAAAGTAAGTCTTTGAGAACGGGTTTCTCAAGCCAGATGGCGCATTAGACCAGGGGCTCATCTCCTGTTTCCAAAATGCATCACAAACTGCTTGGGAAGTTTCTTAAAAATACATTTTCCCTGAAGCAAACCCGGCGGCTTCATAGCTGCATCCATGTTAGCACGTCACGTTTGATGTGGTAATTTCACAGTAGGCATACACACAGGTTCGAAGACTCGTTCTCGCCCCCTACTGTGATGTTCTGGAATTATGTATGTCTGTTTATATTATTGTTTTCTTTCATCATTGCATTCCCCTCTGTTCGTGGGTTGTCTGAGTCGCATTCGTGTGTTTGTTTACCCTGTCTTGTGTATGCACTGTTTAGGTGACTTCGGGATTTTCCGAGGGGTTCGTGTTCTGCTACTTCCTGGTTTTCCTTACGCGTAATTGTATAGATTACTAACTCGTGCTAACAATCACTCGGGTGGTTTATTAGTTAAATGCACTTACTAAATCAATTAACATAAACGTTTACTAACGAACTAACGGTCTGTCTTATAGTTAGGTATTAACAAGATTAACCAGTTTGTCCGCGATCTCTGTTATTCGCCCCAGCTGTTTGTATGTAGTTTCACCTCTCGTGATTACTGAGCACACTCCGCTCCTCTTCGAGCCCGTTGTTTGTTATGCATGTTTCCGAGTCCCTTCCATGTCTTTGTTATGTTTCCGTGATTGTTTCATTGCTACCTCATGTGTTAACCTCACGTAGTTTGTTACCCCTCCCTTTCCTATACGTATAGACCCACATATCTGTTTGTTCCCTGTCAGAACGTACCCTTTATTTCCTGAGCCTGAGATTGTGAAAGCCAGAGACTTATTGATTACCTGTGACACCCTTTCCGTACGACCCGAGATAGCCTAGCGATTTTGTTTGTTTGCCATTTGGTTTCGACTTCTGATTGTTTTTTGACTTTGCCTTTGCCTGCCGTTTTTGTACCTCTGCCTTTGATTTCCGGTTTTTAGACTTTTGTTTCCTGACTACTCTTTTGCTTTCCGTTTTTGTACTGTATATATTCTGATATCCTGGCTTTTTGACCTCACCCTTTGAAATAAAACTACGTTTCTGCTTATCCCTGTCTGCTATTGGGTTTTCTGAGTCCAGACGTAACACCTACAGTGCAATTCGGCTAGGTATACATCCGCGCTAAAATATCAAGGTGAAAGTCATCATAGCTTGCGTAGTATAGACCCAGCTCCCAACCCAACTTTGAGAATAGATTAACGGCGATATTTTTTTTATCGCCCGATAAGAGTCTCACGCTAACGCAGCACGTTAACGCCGATAACGGCCCACCACTAGGTAAAACATTAAATATCTTTTATTTGTACTGTTTTCAATTAAATATATGTAAAGGAGAATTTACAAATCACTTCTTTCTGCTTTCATGTGCATTTTACATACTGTCCCAACTTTTTTGGAATTGGGGTTTGTATGATGGTGTGTGTGTGTGTGTGTGTGTGTGTGTGTGTGCATATGTGCTTGTGTGTATGCATGTTGTGTGTTCCACTTGAAGTGGATTCTGGTGGCGAGTTTAAGACCATTAACCTTTAAAGCAACTTACTGGCCCTTACAGCTTTGTATAGACAATGCTCTAATGTCCAATATAATGTCCAATGGGCATGTCTGGACTACATTACCACTTTTTAGACTGCTTCCAGGCCTGGACTCTTTGTTCCCTGTGGTTACTCCACCATCACCACTGCCACAGTCTCTTGTTGAGGCTCTCAGGGCGGTTTGTGTTCCTCTTTCTTTTTTGGGGGAGGGGAGCAGGGTGCCTGCGCTCATCTCGGGGCTGTGTCCTGGGCCCTTTTTACGGGAAAGCCGGTGCTCCCACGCGGACCGTCATTGTTCTGCCGCACGTCGAGCGACATTGACCTGGTTTCCCTTGTGGTGGAAGCAGGACTCTACCAAAGACAGGGCGGGTGAGTTAAATTCTGACAATGAAAAGCCAATGAATAACCAGTAATTGTAGCAGTAACTTGTTGGAGCCCCAGTGTTTTAATGATAATGGCATGGGGTAGAGACAAATTTCATGTTAAGCACCTTTATAAGGTGTAGTGAAATGCATTTTTATATATATATTATATGTTTCTATATATATATATATATATATATACACATATATATATATTCTTTTGTTCAATGACAGGCTTCTCCATAATAATTATTACTGGAATACCGCAAATGGATATTGTGCACTCTCATGCTCGGTGAAGGTGAGGTAATGGACAGATGGCTCTCAAGCTGCATCAGGAGACTGTGGGGAAGATTGGAGTCCACTGTCCTTACCCCGATATGGTTGCTGTCTGTGATGACGCCTGCAGCAGGGCGACACAGGCTCAGCTTGACCTCAGACTGGACTCCCTTCAAAAGATGGAAAAATGTCTGTACCGGGGAATAGAGAGCAAGTCAGATGCAGTGCATTGTGGGGAATCTACAGGGGAAAGGGACAATAGGGATCAGATGCAATATAGTGACAGACCTCTTGTCACGTAAGAGATGGCAGGGCTCAAAATCATTACACTGTTGGAATGCTATGTTGAAGAATTGGACAACAGAGGTCAGGTGCAATGCATTGTGGGCCAAGGCCTGCCCTTAGATATCATTACATAACCCTTATATGGCTACATATCGCAGATATTTCCTCCAGCATCAGGAACTTTGTCTGAACATGAAAACCTAGTTATTCTCTTATGTTCTGAGATTCTGATTATTTGTGGTTTACCTGTTCTGTGTTTTGTATTACTGTCACTGCGTCTTCGTCACACTTTTCGGGAGTCTGTGGGGATTTCGGTTTTCTCTGTATTTCCTCTCTCATTCCTTCCTTCATTACTAATTACTTAATTGTAAATAATACTAATTAACTAACAACCACTAACATCTTAGAATTAGGGTCTACTAATGCCATAGAATCAGGGTTTTCTACTAATCTACTAACTTACTAACGTCATCTTTCCTCACTGCAGCTGTCTCTATGAACTTTCTCAATGACAAATCATTTGTTTGATGTGATTGAGTTGTGATATGTGATTGTGTTTTTTTGAGAATCCTTCCATTTAGGCTTTTTATAAAAAAATAAAAATAGTTTCATAACTAAAAATTTAATAATTAAAATTTTGTTCTCCGTGTTAAAGAATGAATGTTTTATGATTGTAAATTGGAGTTCAATTTAGTAACAGTTTTAATATCATTCACTGAAAAATTCTCACTTAGTTTAAACCTTTTGAAGATATGAATCACCTTTGATTCTTCACAGAGAATTGTGCAGATTTTTTCAGTCAGCCTAACCTTGTTCAATTGTGTTTCAGGGGCCAGGTCTGTTTGGAGGTGCACCTGCAGTATGCAAGTTAATTCTAAAGCAGTGGTACCCAACCCTGTTCCTGGAGATCTACCTTTCTGTAGTTTTTCATTTCAACCCTAATTTTGCACACCTGATTATACTAATTAGCCGAATTAGCTGTTGAATGAGGTTTTGTTAATTGTTAGGGCTGAAATGAAAGCCTACCGGACGGTAGATCTCCAGGAACTGGGTTGGAGACCACTGTTCTAAAACATGAAGAAATTCTGCGTTTGACCTGTGACCTTGCGGCCCTGCACCATGAGGCCCCAATGATCGTCCATTGCGCGGCCAGCGTCGACAAGGCCAAGGGGCCCATCTGCACCAATTTTATCAGGTTAGAGCTTTCACTGTCTACACTCGCTCAACATCCCTTCATTTTCATCATCCATCTCTCTCTCCATCTGCCCACATCTGCAGTTCATCATTCAGAGGCTCCTTCAGTCTCATTTCACCTTATTTCCATTCACTCCCTCAGTTTTATTCTGTCCTCCCCTCAGTTCTCTCTCAGCCTTCTCCTCCACCATTTCTTCAGCTTTTACAACATATGTGATCCTCTCCTCCCTCAAATCCTTCAGTCTCTTCCTGTTCTCCTCTCTCTTTTCAATTTATGCCCCCATTTTCCTTACTTTGTCCATCCTCACTCTCACAACAAGACTACATTAGTCTCTCCCGGCCCTCCCTCTCCCAAATTGTTCTTCTTTTTTGCTAATATTCTCCTCCCAGACTCCCTCTTTTTTTCTCCCAGAGGTTACAGTCTGTCTGAGAGGCCTTTGTTTGCTGCAGGTTTGTATGAAGTCATAATGCATGTGCTTTGCTGTTCCCGCAGGTGGGAGAAGGCAATAATGGTGAAGACAGTGGAGAGACTGTATAGGCTTGGGACTCTCAGAGACAAGGGCGCACTTCAGAGAGACGTGTCCATCGTCTTCTCCTAACACAGACTCCAGTGAACCCACTGCGAGATGAAGAGGTTTATACTGTGCCTTTCATTCCTCTCCTTGGCCCTGTCAACTGTAAAACAAATAGAGTTTCAATAAAATGTATATTATATAGTGCATTTTACAATAGATTAGTCACAATACGCTTCACAGCGACTAAATGCCTAAACCTCCCACAGAGCAAGCCAGATGCAACAGTAGGCCACTGTAGTTTAAACCACACAGAGAAAGCCAGAGGCAACAGTAGGTCACTATAGAATCTAGACCCCCCACGAGCAAGCCAGAAGCAACAGTAGGCCACTGTAGAGCCTAAATCCCCCATAGAGCAAGCCAGAGGCAACAATAGGCCACTGTAGAGCCGGTAAATCTGCCACCAAAGACATTTACAGGTAATTTCCAATGAAACCCATAATTCATCATTCAAATATCCTCCACTTAGCCCTGCTGTGGATATTGCTGCGTATTTCACTCGAGAGTGTTGTGGTATCCAACCTCTATGAACGTGGTAAATGGGAAAATAATTCTGAGTGACAGAAAGCTGTTGATGTAGGATGTTTTATTAATGGGTTCTAACTTCCCTCTCATTAGAAACTGTTCCCTCTCATTAGAAACTGTTCCCTCTTTGTTATGAAGGTTTTCGATGTGTTCTAAGTAGCATAGTAACCTATGGCAACAACAGAAATCTCTAATCAAACATGCTTTAAGCACAAGTAATTCTATCCCTCTCAAAGAGAATGAATTCATATACAATAATAAAATATGTGATAATGAGAACAGACCATTCATCCCATCTAGGTTTTCCATTTGCCTAATGACTGTAATATGTATATAAAATGTAAGTATGTAAAAAAGGTAAGTCAGCCTAGTTGCCTGTTTTATGATATAATATTAAACACAACAACTTGTCATAGTTATTACATGAATACTCTTTCTATAACCTGTTCCATAAACATTTTCCATGAACAAATTTCAATGCATACTGTTTATAACTGCCCAGTTAATGTTTTTCATTGATTAGTGGTATGCACTGATTACTTGTGAATAACATTAAAACAGAATTGACATTTTTATTAAAGTGGAAAATAAATTGCATTCATTAGTGAGACGGGTGCGTGCGGGTTGGACCCGTAATGCACGACTCAGAACACAAACTTTATAATAAATACCCGCAAGGGCTTTATTATGGGGAAATCCAAAAACGTAGTCACACAAGCAAAGTCCAAAAACCAATAAATCCAGCCAGACCAAAGATACAGTACCGAGGGAGAAGGCAGTCTCGAAGTCGGTATCCATGCAAGAGTTCGTTAACCAGAGTAGCTGTCAGCGGAGCAGAAGTACCAAACAGGGAAAAAGCAAAGTTTGTGGTCGTGGGGCGTAGCAGGAGTCAGACCGAAGTCCTATCCGCGGGGCAGAGGTACAAAACAGACAGCAGGCAAAACTTGTGGTCAAAAACAGGCAGTGGAAACAATAGGCAGGCAGTAACGATGGTCAATAAACAGGCTAGATCAATAACGGTGGTCAAAACAATGGAAAACCGCTCAAGAGTGACAATAGTAAACTAAGGCAACAATTTCGCAACGAACAGACATGAACACTGAGCTTAAATGCAGGTGTAGACAGGTGTAGACAGGTGCAAACATTTAGCTTGAGAGCAGCAGGAAATTCACAACAGCTTGAGAAAATGACACGTAACGAGGCAATTAGTAAATCGTTAGTAGTTAACCTATCCTGACCTAGCGTTAGTAAATTAGTAAGCAACATGCACGAGAAACGTAAGGTAAACATGAACACATGGTTAGATAGTTAGTATTACCCAATCCTGATCTAATGTTAGTATATTAGTAACGAGACAAGGGAGAATGAAACAATTAGGGAAGCGTGAGTGACAGCAAGAGAAGAAACAGCATGAACGCAAGGCTGCGGAAAAACATGGAAATATGTATGCAAACAATGAACTGCATCGTAACATAAACAGAAAATAAACTGTGACAAACACTAAACATGAAACATGACATAAACGTAACAATTTGTGCCTATGTGCTTATCAGTGGTTGTATATATTGTTCACGGACAAATATCTTAACGCATTTAATGTATTAAAAATGAATTAACTTCTGTTAAATGAAAGGACATAGGGGGAAAAAATATTGTTTATCTCACAAATTATAAAACTGTTTTATTGGTAATATTTCTTGTGTTGTTCTTTGTGTTCAAACACGTATGGAAAAACACTGAAATAGAAACACACTGTTCTCTTGCCATTTTGAATATTGGCAGTCATACCCATTATATTTATTTATATCAAATTCAGTTGGACATAATATACTTATAAATCAGCCCAGTAATTTCTATTGACACTGTGTGTGCTTAATTATTATGTCTAATCTAACACTTTCACTGGGGATCATTTTTTAATGTTTATTGAGTTATTCCAGGACCATTAATATGTGGTTTCATTTCTCTGTAAAAATTTTAATAAACTACATGTACAATGCACGGCATGTATACAATATACTATGCTTAAATCGGTTTTTAATATATTTTATCAAATGTATATTTTACATTGTATGTACAGTCAAGCCGGAAAGTCTGAACACCTTTCACCTTCTCCACGTTTTATTACATTACAGACATATTCTACAATAGATTGAGTTAATTTTTTGTCTCAAAATTCTACACAAAATAGCCCATAATGACAAAGTGAAAACATGTTTTTAGAAATTTTGGCAAATGTATTAAGAATTGAAAACTAAAATGTTTCATTTACATAAGTATTCATACCCTTTGCTTTAACATATTTTTAAAGTAACATATTTAATATTTGGTCGCAATATCCTTTGCATGCTGTTTGTGACCCATCAACATCAAAAGACTCTCGATATCTTATTTCCAGGTACTGTTACAAGCGATACTATAAGCTCTGCATTTGAATGGATCTCTATGAGAATTGGGGTAAGACTAGATTCAGCTGTAAATTACACTGGTACAGTATGGAACACATGGCTGGCTAAATGGCTGTAAGTCACCAAGGGTCTGAGCTATCGAACGTGCCCCAAACCATCACTCTGTTACCAGATATGGAGTAGATGTGGATGGATCACTGCAAGGGTTATTTCTCCTGACTCATTTTCCTATAGAACTCTATGGAGAAAAAAGTCAGGAGAAACAACCCTTAAAGGGATCCATCCACATCTACTCCATATCTGGCCGCAGAGTGATGGTTTGGGGCTCGTTTGATACCTTAGACCCTTGATGATGACTTACAGCCATTTTGCCAGTCATGTGTTCCATACTATACCAGTGTAATTTACAGCTGAATCTAGTCTCACCCCCCAATTCTCATAGAGATCAGTTCAAATGCAGAGAGGTTACAGTATCGCTTGTAACAGTACCTGAAAATAAGTTATCGAGAGTCTTTTGATGTTGATTGGTCACAGACTTCAGGAAGTAACAGCATGCAAAGGATATGCGACCAAATATTAAATATGATACTTTAAAAATATTTTAAAGCAAAGGGTATGAATACTTATGTAAATGAGAAATTTCAGTTTTCGATTTTTAATACATTTGCAAAAATGTCTAAAAACATGTTTTCACTTTGTCATTATGGGCTATTTTGTGTAGAATTTTGAGACAAAAAATTAACTCAATCTATTGTAGAATATGTCTGTAATGTAATAAAATGTGGAGAAGGTGAAAGGGGTATGCAGACTTTCCGGCTTGACTGTATATGCATAATACGTCAAATGGTACAGTTAAAGTTCAAGTGCTTTATTTCCAGAGAACAGTGCTCGTGCCCTTAAATGGGTGAAATTATACCATCTCCCTGAGTTTTAGTAGCATGCGATATTTTGCCACCAGTGAATGGTCTCATTGTTCGCGAGGCCATTGAAGTGAATTACAAGGTAATGTATACGTTTGCGTTTGTGATTTATCCCTTTCCCCGTGGTTTTTCATCTACTCAGCTCCCCCATTGAGATGCTCGGTCTTGGAATAAACGGCAGCAAACGTGAATGGATCCCTGATGTGAAATACATGTGTAACATGCGGTCCTGCGTTTGACTGACTGACTGATTGTCTAACAGACAGACTAACAGAATTTGAACAGTTTCTCCGTTTCTCTTTTCTTCGGCCAGCTGATCCGCTGTTATGCAGAGTTTCTGCACTCTTCTGCTCATGTGGAAGAAGTGCATTTAGGTTGCAGTGGCATATTATATGTGATAGCTCTCAGTCAGATCCATTAATCACCATTGTCAGTGCTGTCATTTAATGATAACTAGTGAGTTATAATAATAATAGTAATAATAATAATAATGTACCAACCCCAGTTCCAAAAAAGTTAGGATATTTAACACATTAAATATCTTTTCTTTGTACTGTTTTTAATTAAATATATGTGAAAGAGAATTTACAAATCACTGCTTTGTGATTTTATGTGCATTTTACATACTGTCCCAACTTTTTTGGATTTGGGGTTTGTACCTGAAAAGGAAATTCATACAAAGAAAAAAACAACACTTCACAGTGTTCACAATGGAATAAAAAAACTAAGTATTTAAAAATATCACCCATGTCAAGCATACCTGTCAGATGTCTGCGTTTATCAGTGCTGTTAATTCTCACTGCTACCTACTGTATGTCAGTCAGTACTGTCTGTCATCTATGTCAACATTTTTCGTAAGTTATCATGATCTGTTAATGAGCATCTCTATCAGCTAGGTCAGTCATTATCACTTTCGGTCAGCTTATCACCGTATGTCATAGCTGTCAGTTATCCATGTCAGTATTCTCTGCTCCTGCATTGCTTCCCCTGCGTTTCTGTGCAAGGGGTGGTGAGCTTGCATTTGACTTTACAGCCAAAATCATGGAATTGCAGAAAAGGCCAGAAACCAGACCACAGTGCATCTACTCGTGTTTTACTGAAGAGCAAACAGCGCATTTCAGAAAGAGGTTTGTGACTGCATGGAAAGTGCATGGTTTGATGCCTGAAACTAGGTGCAATAAAAGTCAGGACTCGTGGAGGAAACCATGACCACTGATTCTAATTAAATTCCAGACCTTATAGTCCATTTGTTTAAGAACTGCTGGCCCCAATATGGTACACAGTTTTGTAACACAGTAAACTTCCATGTTCTCTATAGCTGGCAATTACCAGAAATGAATGCCACTTTTTCATGAAGAAAGCTTTTTATGGGTTGTAAGAAAACAAATATGCAAACAGTTCAATAAGCTCCCCTATTGTATTAACTGTGTCACACACTGTTGCACAAAATAACAAAATGTTTTGATTCTAAGGCAAATAAACCAGAATTGAATACATTGAATACTGTCCTTCCTGTAGATGAATCACATTCCCCCTTGGGGAGGTCTACAGTAGGTTTTGGACCTTCCTAAAGCACCTTTTTAAATAGATGGCTATATATTTTTTGGAATCCAGAAGACCATCTGGTCTGCATTTATGCTTCTGATCCCCTGAAAAATGGCCCAACTGTTTTCAATCTGTCAGGTTCAATAATGCCTTTAGGAGGCCTCCACAGAATGTTTCTTCTTTTTTTTCTTCTTTAGTAACAACGTCACTGTATTGATTCCTGTACTAACACTGGGTCTGGTAGCTTGCCCATGCGCCAACTGGTTAACAACATCAGGCCAAGGTCTCCAGCTTTCCACGATCGTGAGAACAGAAGCCCAACGTTTTAATCCAGCATCCGCTCCACAATGTTTTGAGGGCAAACAATCCACTGTGCAGAGCGAAGAGATGTCACACAGCGCCAGGGGAGTTGGGTCCACTCGTGTGGTGAAGTCATTTAAAGAAGAGGCCCAAAAGCCTGTCCTCTGACTCAGATACCTATGGAAAGTTTGGGGATGACCTCACAGCCTGCTTTTAAACCCTTGTGTTGAGCTCACCTCATAGTACACATCAATCTTTTTCTTTTTTTTTTTGATATGTAAAATGAGCTCACATAATGTGCTGCCCTGTCCACCTCCACCTCAGTTAAAAAAAGAACAACAAGAAAAGACAATTTACCTCAGGCAGCTGCAAACACTTTGTGTGCCTTCAAAAAATGAAAGTCAGGTAAATGTTCCTTTTTTCCACAGTGATTACAGAAGATCCTGCACCATGTATGTAATCTTAAAAGTCCAAAGCCACATTGATGTTAAAGGGCTATTTCCTTGGAAGAGTAGTGCATCGTTAATGTGTTAAGTGGGTAACGCAGTTAGTTTGACACCAGCTCTGTTTTCACTATGAGAACACCACATTTATCACCTTCAGTTATAAGGGTTGCCGGGGAGTGAGGACCAGATGCGACCAGAAAGGAATTTCTAAGGCTACGTCACACAAAGTGAAATAACAAATAAAGGGAAATAAACTCCTAACACGGGGAGTGGAATAATAAACAAAAAGTAGGGAACAAAATTTCCCGGCAGTGCCAACGAAAAACAGCCAACAAAAATCAGGGCGAAATAAACTCGTAATGACGAGAACAAGAAACAAACAAAATAAAAAAAACCTCCTGCTCACAATAATAATTAGATGTGAGAAAATAAAGGAAGCAGGGAACAAAGATTCCCGGCAGAGCCAACCAAAAAACAAAACGAATGCACCACGTAGCAACGAGAAAAATAAACAAACGAAAAGCCAAAAAATAAACCTCTTGCTCATGGAAAAGACATATCGTGAGCAAAAGAGGAAGTAAATAAACAGGAACTAAATTTACAGCCTCAGAGAGGACTGAAACAGAGAGGTGAAAAAATAAAAGGAGTAAAAAACTGAAAAATAAAGTGCCTGTTACCTGGCTCTAGCACATGGCACGAATGACACTAAAGCACAGAGCAGCAGGCTAGGAGTGCTTAAATACCATGAGTCGCAGCTGAAAAGAATCACGGCAATCAGAGCCACAAGTGAGTTGCAAAAAGACACGCCCACTCGGAAAAACAATCGTTTCCCAAAACTCTGCAAAAAATAACGTCCTGCACAAGGCGAAGTCTCGTCCTGCAAAAACGAATAAAACAGTGGTTAAAAACCATGACATAAAATGGACTGCACTTATATAGCACCTTTATCCAAAGCGCTCTACAATGGCCTCTCACTCACCCGTTCACACGTTCACATTCACTATTATTTTAAATATTTGTGCACATGTTCAATTGCTCAAGGCTGTTAGTATATCTTTTTATTGTTTATATATTTTTATATGTTTATTTTGCCAAATTAATCTACCTCAGTGCGAAGCCAATACCTGTTTCCTACTTGTTTGTATTGTAATAAAAAAGGTGTATTTTGTAATCTTGCAGTCTTCCTGGTTAAATGTAAATGGGTTAAAAGCTCACCAGAAAGCTACTATTAGTTTTCAGACTGTAGAAAACCATTAGAAAATTATTAGTAGTGAAAATTTAAACTACTAGTTTTCTCTGAAGCAGTTTGAATAGGGGTTGTGATTAGCTTCTGTAATTACTTATTTGTGTATTGTAGGAACTTGTAAGGAAATAAAAAATTTGACATTACATGCAAAGATTGGAAATTAATTTTAAATTAGGTCTAAATGTGAACATCTAATAGACATTACAAATATACATTGAAAAAACTTTCACTTTTTAACCATTTTTAGACGTCTAACATAGATGTCTAATAGACATCTACAAATAGACGTTGAAAAAACTTTCACTTTTGAACCATTTTTAGACTAACCTCTAACAGTCTTTTAGACCCGAAAATGCTCACTGGGAATGTTAAACTTTAAACTGATCATTTATCCTCTTCTCGCATCCATTAATAATTTTCCGGTGTCTTATTTTCTTTGATGTCTGATATTTTTAAGCACTCGTATTGATGAAGCCAAATAACATTTATAATGTCATTTCAATTTACAGAATTATACAATTCTGACTGTTGTGTGGATGCTCTGCCACTTGTGCAGGCAGTGAAGAGAGGCAGGGCAGAAAGAAGTTTTATTGAGGTGCCCAGTCTGTATAGCCGACTGTAGAGGTTGTGTGTGTCAATGCTGGCAAAATCAAACTGGATCGCAGCAGCAGCAGCAGCAGCCCCCCACCCCCCCCGTTGATTTGATGATTTGTTAGTTGAGAGTTATAGATAATTATCAGGGGAAGTCTAGTCTGCATCTGTCAATACACTATACCAAAATGCACTGATCTTGACCGCCTAATAATATGGCGGCCGTGCAGAATTCTGAGCGGTAGCTTATCTAGGTTTTTATATCCATAGACTGAGCAACCAATTATCATAGAGCATTATTATGAATTATTTAGCGCATTCTCTTAATAGTGCCTTTTGACCATCTATTGGTTTGAAAAACTAATTTATCTACTGTCTCATATACACACATGCACACACACATACACTGTACCATTTGGGGATGTGAGGAGAGAATGCGATGTATAGCCCTGTTTAATTTGACAGAAGTAAGCTTTTAAGGAAATGTCAAGGCACCTGTCATTTTGTCAATCTACCATTTACATAACAGTATACAGGACCTGTATATTGTGTGAGTGAGTGACAGACACTCCCCATTTATGCTGCCACATAATCACAGCCAAAAGAGACAACTATTCTGGTTATGAGTCGAGATAAGCTGCTTTGTTTGGAAGCTGCTTTGTCTGAGAGGCTCAGTATGTGGGCGTAAGTGTCAGAGTTACTATGTCATTGGTTAAGACATACAACTGGCAACACATGCTTATAATGGAGTCCCGTGACCGTGAAGCATTAATAAGGCCTTCCTCAGCTCGAAAGTGGCCATCACCCTTCCTGTAAGCATTACCACCAATTTATAGGTGTCAATATTATGAAGTATATAATTATGGCAAACGCATTATAACACTTGTAACATAATATTATACAGTATGTCACATGACCCAGTATTATGACATGAGCCACTTGTTGTAAGATGAACTCGTTATACGATTATAAGGAGAAGTATTTCCAGCATTCTGTAGCACTTAAAGGGCAACTAAACGAGCTGTTTCAGAGCGACCACGCCTCCATTTGCGGTTCAAAAAATGCCAAAATCGGGGGTGGGAAAGATACTCATGAAAGGGTTGGGCTCGAGTTAGCAAGCCACGCCCTATTTTATTTATTTTTTCACGTGCATGCTCATTCACAGACATAATTTGTATTGTTTGAGCCGCTCGCTCCGGCTGCTGAGCCTGGAATGACCCCACACACTTACAACCAAGTGCAGGAGATACATAGACGGCTACCACAATTTCCTAAATTATGTCGTGTTGTATGAGCCTGTGGCACTTTTTTTTTGCAGTTTTGCAATCTTAGCCTACTACATAACAGCTTTGACAGTCTTAGATACAAATAGACTATGTTAACATTAATGTAGGCTAGGATACATATAGTTATAAACTTAGCTCTCATCTTAATTTGGATAATTGGTTGGATAACAGTTAACGTTATTAAAAAATGCTAAGTTGGCCATGAATTAATTTACAATGAAACGTGTAGTAACTTTGCTAAATTGAGGTCATATAGCCACATTAAAACGTTTGGAACATTATATAATTTCGGTCAAAACTGCATAAACACAAACATTGTCCAGTCATAACCATTTAACTGTTAGCTAAGTAAACTAATGTAGGTATCTTGTGGGCTACTTTGTGGTTCGTTCCATAAAGTGCATTTTTAGATCAGTCCTACTTTTCCCATGGCCTCATAAATCGAGAGAATAGCCGAGGGAGAGAATGAAAATGTGAGTGCTGCAATTAAATTAATTATAGGTTTAGGTTTACTTACTTAAAAAAGGGACAATGCACATTAATAAACGTAACGGAAAATGTGCCAGATTTAGCCATTGGGGCCCCTTTTCATTTGTAGTCCCTGGGCAGGTTGATGGACAAACGTTTGAAAAAAAAAAAAAAAACCCTATTACACTAGATTTCCATATCATAATCTTATACGCCCGTTTGCCTTCGGAAAGTTGTAAAAAACGTATTTCATACAGGCAAACTATGGGTTGACACCTATGCTATCCTCTCTCTATCAATAGCCTGTCGCTCACACAAATGCTCCTCGGTCTCCACAACTTGCTGGAAAAAATAAATAAATAAAAACGTATTTATAGTGTAAGGTGGAAGGGCGTAGCCAGATGCACACAGTTGGTGTGACATCACATGTACTGCCACGTCACATATACTGTACAACAGCCAATAGTAAATTACAACTGCAATAGCTTACGTTTCACCACCGTGGCACTAGTTAGCCAAAATACACTACTCTTCCTATATGATGCTAAACATTGCGATGAAATGTCGTGATTTGCAACAGGATCAATCTCTAGCACATGGATATGTCTACATATATCAGTAATCAGCTAAAAAAAAGTGGTTTTAGGGTTTACTTACCCTTTAAGATATTATGAATGGTACATCCTGAATGATAATTAAAAAACATTCTGCACCTACCATTGACCTTCAGTAGATGATTTAGTGGAACACTTTTGCTGAGTGCCCATTCAAATGAGCTTCCAGCACAATGCCTTCAGCATTGCCTGTGGGTGATTTTCTAAACTACTCACTGAGTCATTTCAACAACTTTGAAAGCATTGCAGATTTGCATTTTGTATTATTTGTTACATTTTTGAAAGTGACTTTTTTACTTACTTTACCATCTTACTCATGCACAATGGGGATATGGGAGGCCTTCATAGGGCACCAGTGTTCCAGCAGAATGATTGACTGAGCCAGAATAACATGACCGCAATTTGTGGAGATGACAAGACTGCTATTAGGGGCCAGTTGTTCAAAAAATTTAATCTGGATCAAAATTATCCGGATTTGGAAATCCCATTTTATGCTATCCAGGATCAGGTAATCCGTTTTTTTTTTGCCCGTTTTTTTTTTCAAACATTGGGGGATCACCCCTGATCCAGATACACAGTTTTTTTATTAGAAAATCCGGATATTACTACTACTAATGGGAAACACATCACAATGTGGACTACCCACTATGTAAAAGAAGAAAGAAAGAAAGAAGAGCCAACATGGGTTTTTTTTTTTTTTTTTTTTTTTAAAATAAAAAAAAAAAAAAAAAAAAAAAACATAATTTTTTATTATTTTTTTTTATGACCCCTGAAAATACAAAAATAAAGGCGCAATGTCCCTCTCTGTGATCTGATGTTGATTGACTGATGAGCTGATGAGACCAACCAACCAACCCCCCTCAGTCAGAATTCAGAGATGACTGGACGACGTGTGAGGATGATTTTTGTTAAATTATTATTTTTTTTTTTTTTTTTCATGATGTTTCTTTGTTTTTGATGAATGAGAAAATGAATATAAAAAGAAAAATGTAATATATTATTTTTTTTTTTTTTGTTTTTTATTTTTATTTTTTTTTTTTTTATTTTTTTTTTTATTTTTTACTTTTGATTATAGTCTGGGCTATCTGTCTATCTGTTATGTCTACTACAATACACAACAAAAGTGCAAAATAAAATAAAAATAAAAAATAAAAAATATACAAAACAAATAATTTTTTATTTTTTTTTTTTTTTTTTTTTTTTTTTTTTTTACCTTTTTTTCTACCCCCTCCCCCCTGTGAGGATCAGGATAAGCCTTTTTTTTTTTTTAAGTTTTTTTTTTTTTTTTTTAAAGTTTTCCAACAAAAAAACTGAATTTTTTTTCAAATTGATACTGATATTTGATTAAACATCCATATCCAATTCTATCATTTTTCTTTTTTTTTCCTTTTCTTTTTTCAATTTTTTTTTTTTTCCTTTCATCAAATCCGATCATCAATCCGATCCAATCCGATCTACCAAAACACTAGATGCTGATGGACTTTAAAAGTCTAAATCCTTACACATTTAATACAAAGGCACCAAATCCAAGAAGGGTGCTTTGCACAAGGGTAAAAACAGGCGGTAAAAGTTCTCCATCTGCAATTCGCTCAATGTTTTGCACAGTAGACCTATCATTTATCCACAGTGGTGAGAGAGGATGATTGGAAAACCATTTTACACCTGCAGTTTCTTAATGAACTTTCTGACCCTCTCAGAGGGCTGAAGAATAGATAACTGGACCTTCGAGTTTACTATTTGTGTATGATGTAGGGTTCGCTCCAAGTTCACCCAATTGCTTAGTACTACATGTCCAACCAAATACATAATCCCATTTAAGTGCCCTTAAAGTATGACTTCACGGTATCCTTCAATGATTCCATTGACATTCGTCCTAAACCTTGACTTAAATAAATACAAAATATAATTATCTTTCCTCACAAAAACATTCTGGCAAGTAAGATTTGGGATTGCTGAACTTGCCAAACTCACACTTGGAGCAAATAAAACACCATTGCGGGTGCATAGAAGCGGTATCACAGTGGCATAAAAAATGTGTAGGATGATTGATCATGTGTTAAACCACTAGTAGTTATTCACCTGCAGGTCCAAGATTAGACTCAAGACCGAGCAATAGAAGGTCATTATCACTGGGGTCAGTCTTCAATGTTTGAAGCCTGGACCCAACTTCACTGCTTTCTAGCTTCTGCTTTATTGCACATCACACATTTGGGTCACGCTCCCCCTGAAGGACCACCCACAAAAGCCACAGCGTGGGACGGGTCTGTCGCAGGGCCTTGTTAATGTCAGCGGGATTGACACAAGACGGCAGCTCCGTGAACTGCACTTTACAAGATGTCCTCCTTCCCAGAGTCAATACTGCACATAAAATCCAAAACAAATAAGGCAGAGGAATTTGGTATTTTTTTGGCCTGGAGTCAAGATGTGAAAAACCTGAGCGCTGGCTAGCGCAGACAGAGAGGAATTCAGCTGCACCAGTGGACTGTGCTAAAGAGGTTTTAGTATATGCCATCCATATCTGGCTTTTCAACACCCCGTTCAGCCCTTCAGCAGGAGTAATACTTCATGTTTTCACCCCTACATGTCTCTACACATCCCTTAGGGGAACCATGTCTAATATGATTGAAAACCTAAGTGGTGCATACCTTCATCTCCTCATACAGTTATTTTATGTATCAAGAGCGACAAGTCTGTTGTTTAATACTACTAATACTATCATTTTATTTTGCTTTCTTTTGCAGTTGTGTCATTTTTAATACCCTTGGAAATGATGATCCACTCATGAATTAAATGTCTGAAATGTCTACTCACCACAACATTTGCTGCCAACATTTGGGGAAAAAGAAAATAAATAAAACTTCAGTGATCTGGGGAATGTTGGTCTCTGGATAACAGTGACAGCAGCTACACATCAACACTCGGACAACAGATGGCTGTACTGAATACTCTACATCAAGAGTATTAGACTTGTTCCTGGCGAGCTCCGACTATGAATGATGGCTTCAGCTCCTGCCTCGGCTCTTTATGACGTAACCTGTCCTTGTATTGTTGCTGTTTTATATTTTTGCTAAGGATCCATCATACTGTATATTAAGATGATACTTAAGTGCGTTACATAAACTGCAATGTATTGTGAGAAATTAACAGGCAGCCAGTTAACTGCTTGGTCCACCAAAGCCAATGGAATCGGATGAGGCGTAAAGTAATAACCAAACAGACACAGGGCCATCCCAAAATCAAGTTTGACACTGCAGCGTGCTACTGAATTACAGTGCACCTTAGGGCAGGGCAGGGGGCCAGACACCACAGACGGAGATCTCTCTGAACAGAGAACACCTGCAGGTACTGTCTGTATGTTGGAAAGCATCCACCTAACTAAACAGACACAACAATTTAACCCTGTGCTGTTTATCTACCAGCCCACAGAGGGATTCCATAATAAATGGCTTGCATGACGATTCTTTCAAAGCTTACGCAATCTATTGAAAACACCATGAGCCTGATTTACTAAGACCATTAGCGGGTGCAAAACTATTTAGCACAAGCAAAACCAATAACATGACCAATGATTGGTAATGGAATTTGTTTTGCACCAATCATTGGTCATGTTATTGGTTTAGCACCCGCTAAAAGTCTTAGTAAGGCCTTCCAATGACAGGTCAAATATGTCATCTAACACCTTAGATCTGTGACACATTAAACATAAAAGAATTTAAATTTACAATATCTTGCGACAATAATAATATGCATAACTGAATTCACCATTCAATGACATACAAAACATGTAACAATTTGACAGGCAGTGGCGGAGCAAATGGCAAATAGCTATGTTATATTTGTGACTTATCAAAAAGATTTTGTAGAAGTGACAAGTTAAATATATTTTGTCCTCACAACAGGTTAAACAGTTTCGAACGAGTCATGAAGCCAGACTGATCTCAGGGGCGTCAGTGTGTGCATTCAGCAGTGTTTCGGTGACATAAAGTAAAGAGTAAGAGTATCACTCATTAGAATTGTTATGTTGGAGATAAAAACATACTCCAGGCACCTGCAAGGGACACGGGCCAGAATTGTCTTGAATGCGGAATCCACATTCATGAAGGGATTTAAGGAGTTTAGTGTAATCAGGACCTCAAAATATCCTGCCAGAATTTAGAACAAACCCCTCTGATTAATTCAGCTGGGAGTTCATTCAATGACATCATTAGTTTTATTTATTTACTTACTTTTTTCAGTCTTGCTCGCCTTGTGTGATGCTCTAGGGCTGACCAGTAGATGGTGCACATAGGCCCTCAGTAAATATTTCTATTTCACATTTGTTCAGCATTCCTCCACAAACTGTGGAGACAGTTGCTTTGAAGAACATCCAGTAAGACAGCAGGAAAGGTGAATACATGCTTGTACAGAGAAGGGGGGTTTCTGCAATTCTGTCTCCTTCTCCTCCCCAGGCTTTTTATTTTATTTTATCACACCAGTCTGAAAGTGCTGAACATATATATATATATATATACAGGTGCAGCTCAAAAAATTAGAATATCGTGAAAAAGTTAAATATTTTTTGTCAGAAAGTGAAACTCATATATTATATAGATTCATTACACATGGAGTGACATATTTCAAGCCTTTATTTCTTGTAATTTTGATGATTATGGCTTACAGCTAATGAAAACCCAAGTTCAGTGTCTCAGAAAATTTGAATATTACATAAGATCAATAAAAAAGGATATTTTAAACAGAAATGTCAGCCTTCTGAAAAGTATGTTCATAAAAAAGAGCTCAGGGTTAGACGGGCATTATGAACATAATACAAGGCTATTTTTTTGTTTATATATGGTCTATGGAACAAGGAAATCCTAAACAGACATTTTAGGAATTTAAAAATCCCGCCTGGACAGATATTTTCGGTCCCAAAAATAAGAAATGTCTGGGAAAAAGAGGACGTTTGGTCACCCTAGCCAACATGGTTTTCGTGGGGGAAGGTCATGCCAGACAAACCTTTTGGCATTCTTTGAGGAAGCTACCAAGTGTTTTGATTGTAACAAGGCTTATATTATACAGTCAAGCCGGAAAATCTGCACACCCCTTTCACCTTCTCCACGTTTTATTACATTACAGACATATTCTACAATAGATTGAGTTAATTTTTTGTCTCAGAATTCTACACAAAATAGTCCATAATGACAAAGTGAAAACAGGTTTTTAGACATTTGTGCTAATTTATTAAAAATCTAGATGTTAAATATCATATGTACACAAGTGTGCACACCCTTTGATATGACACCCAAAAAGTGAGCTGAGGTGCATTTTATTTCCACTGATACTGCTTGAGATGTTTCTACAACTTAATTGGAGTCCAACTGTGATAAATGCAATTGATTGGACATGATTGGGGATTGCCAACACCTGCCTATATAAGGTCCCACAGTTGACAGTGCATGTCAGAGCAAACTCCAAGCCATGGGGTCAAAGGAATTATCTGCAGACCTCAAAAACAGGATTGTGTCAAGGCATAGATCTGGAGAAGGGTACGGAAAAATCTCTGCAGCTCTACAGGTCCCAAAAAGCACAGTGGCCACCATCATTCGTAAATGGAAGAAGTTTGGAACCACCAAGAATCTTCCTAGACCTGGCCGCCCGGCCAAACTGAGCAATCGGGGAAGACGGGCCTTAGCCAGGGAGGTGAGCAGGAACCCGAGGGTCACTCTGACAGAGCTCCAGCGTATTCTTGTGGAGATGGGAGAACCTTTCAGAAGATCAACCATCCAGGCAGCACTCCACCAATCAGGCCTTTATGGTAGAGTGGCCAGACGGAAGCCCCTCCTTAGTAAAAGGCACATCACAGCCCGCTTGGAGTTTGCCAAAAGGCACCTAGAGGACTCTCAAACCATGAGAATCAAGATTCTCTGGTCTGATGAAACGAAAATTTAACTTTTTGGCCTGAATACCAAGCGTCACGTCTGGAGAAAACCAGGCACCGCTCATCACCTGGCTAATACCATCCCTACAGTGAAGCATGGCGGTGACAGCATCATGATGTGGGGATGTTTTTCAGCAGCGGGAACGGGGTGACTAGTCCTGATAGAGGGAAAGATTAATGCAGCTAACAAGTGTGCCAAGCTCGTAGCTTCTTTCCCAAGACGCCTTGAAGCTGTAATCCCTGCCAAAGGTGCAGCAACAAAGTATTAGGCTAAGGGTGTGTACAGATATGTAACCCCTAAATAAACTATTTTTGTCAGTAAAATAAAATTGCATATTGTCTAAAAACCTGTTTTCACTTCGTCATTATTGGCTATTGTGTGTAGATGTTTGAGGCAAAAAATTAACTCAATCTATTGTAATCTGTAGCGTAATAAAACGTGGAGAAGGAAGCATTTCAGAATGGGTTCAGAACTGGCTACAGGGTAGAACAGAAAGAGTAGTACTAGGGGGGATCTTATCTGAGCAAGGTACTGTGGGAAGTGGAGTCCCACAAGGATCATCGTTGGGGCCTCTGCTCTTTCTTATTTACATAAATGATCTTGACAGGGACATCAAAAGTACATTAGTTAAATTTGCTGATGATACAAAACTGGGAGGTTTAACTAAAAGTTTGGAAACTACTAAAGTAATTCAAGAAGATTTAAACAGAATCCAGAAGTGGGTGGAAACCTGGCAAATGAAATTCAACATAGCTAAATGTTAAATTTTACATGTGGGAAATAAAAACATAGGGCAAGACTACGGGAGAAACAAAATTAGAATGTGCTCAATTTGAAAAAGACTTAGGAGTAGTAGTTGATCAAAGCCTTTGAGGTTCTAGGCATTATGCTGTTGCAGTAAAAAAAAAAAAAAAAAAAGAAGGCTAACAGGATGCTAGGATATATAGCCAATAGTATTGAGTATAAATCCAAGGAAGTTATGCAATAACATTGTAAGACCTCACTTAGAGTACTATGTGCAGTTCTGAGCACCGTTTAACAAAGAAAGATATAGAGGCTCTGGAAAAGGTCTAAAGAAGGGCAACAAAGTTGGTTAATGGTATGAAAGATAAAAGCTAAGGGATACTTAATCTCTTTAAGCTGAGTAAAAGGAGACTTAGGGGTGATTTGATCGAGGCTTAAATAATATATTAAATTAATAAAGTGATCCATTGCTTAGCCTACTGTAGGCTACTGGCTACCTGATGCACTTTCGGTTGAGATGACACCTCATTTTTTTTCTACAAAATCTCTCATACCTATAAATATGTTAATTAAACCAAATATCTTATACCTGTAGGCTATATGCAGCTGCCACTGTGTTATGACTAACCCTGAAGAGTTTATCTTGTTACATTTCGCCAAAGTCCCGTACAGTCAACATTTCCACAGTGACCTATCGCATTTAGGGCTGAAATAACAGCAACGTAGACTATGTAAAAACACACACGGGGGTTTTGTACTTTTTTTTGTGCGCTATCAAAATAGCCTAAATGGTGTAATTAAAAAAGCTTCAAGAACCTTTGATTTCTAAACCCTTACCCCTAAACACAACCCTACTGGTACTTTACAACCAAAGCCTACATGGGCTCTTTGTACTCCAAAAACTGTATTTACGGTAAAATGAATGCAAAAAGAATTGCTGCTTGTGCACTGCGTGCACTAGCATAGGCTACGTACGGCCAAAACCCATTCTCTGCCAGGAAAAACCCTGCCTGAATACATACATTTTAATATCCCTTTAACAGTGTCGCAAAAGTAGTCATTCCAGGCATATATTTATTTAATTATTTGCAAAAATCGCCGGTGTGCCCTTTTATGAATTTGGGCCCCTGCCCCTCTAACATCCTCTGCACGTGCCTGCTTACTGCAGCAGCCGACACATTCTTTACACTCTGCAGTCCTGCTGGTGTCTGACTGACCACTGTGGGCACTCTTCCATTATGAGGTGGGGAAAACCTCCCTCTCTCCCTGGGTGATACCTCACTTTAACTGCCACTTTGTATGATTTTATTTGTTTGTTAATTGTGGAAGTCCCTCAGAACGTGAAGACTGAGATGGCCATGGCATAAGGTGGCCAGAACACTGGTCTGCATCAGATTAATGGCACCAGCGGCATCACTGAAACTCTCTGGACACTCGATGTAGATTTTGAGGCCACTGCTGAGGCGGCTCATCCTGAAGGTTGCGGGGGTGCTGTCGTTTACCGGCTGACCGCGTCCCGTTCAGGCCACCTTGGTCCCGTTTGCCTGATGTCTGCTTACTGAAACTGTGCTGCAGTCCACTTCAGCACCCACTCACGGGGTGGCCTGGCCCTGGTCTGCTTCCCATACTGTTTCTAATTTCTTAATTTTTCATTACATTACATTACATTACATTACATTACAGTCATTTAGCAGACGCTTTTATCCAAAGCGACATACAGTAAGTGCATACAGAAACGTCATCGAAGTAACAGAACAGATGAGTGTACAGAACAGATAAGACAAAGCACATCCTTCCCATAAAGTAGCAGATATCCCTAGTAATGAACATTGAATGCAGTTCACAGTAAACTGGGTAAATCAGCACTACTACAATTCTGTTCTAAATACTATTATAAACTTTTTAGTATACTATTATAAATACACAGTTAAACAAGAAACAAGTACCATGAGAGGTCCTAGATAGGTGTATCAGTCCAGGTGGAGTTTTCAGGCCACAACGGAATGCAGGCAGGGTTGGCGTTGAACGTAGGAGAATGGGAAGTTTGTTTCACTACTGGAGAGCTAGGTTGGAAAAGCTCCGCAGTCGGGACGAGCGAGCGCCATTGACACGGAGCGGGGGGGAAGTGCGAGTCGCCCTGCTGTAGACGAGCAAAGTGGTTGAGCAGGAACATAGTTCTGGATCAAGTCCTGCAGGTAGGCGGGGCCTGTCCTATTGGCTGCAGTGTAGGCCAGGGTCAGAACTTTCAACCTGATCCTGGCTGCAACTGGCAGCCAGTGGAGTGACCTCAGCAGGGGGCTGACATTCCTCATGTCATTTCAAAAACATCTAGGTCCACTGCTCAGAATACTCTAAATACATCAAATACTATACTATTCATTGCCTCTTCTGGCAGCATAGATGTATGAGGTCTGCGCAAAATTCGACCATCGCAAGGTCTGTCAGAGCAATAGTACAAATTTTGCAATCTATTAAATTTTCAATCAAGAACTTTGATTAAAAAAAAATATATATATATTTATCCTATGATTTACGGCAGTGACAAATAAATAAATAAATAAATAAAAATAAAAGGTGTATTCCCTTTCACAAGGATTTACCATTTGCCAAATATCTGAAGCCCAACATGTGAATGGCTGCCCTGTCCTTTTGGCGAAGATGACATGTTATGTTTGCTCTAATCAATAACACCATCACCTGATTAAAGTCTCCAGCCAAAATTATTAGATTTAACTGCATTTTCATCCTTTAGATATGTCTAATGGAAGACGGTTTAAACTCCAGCTAAGCACAATGCAAGTGACCCGTCCCGTCTTGATCCTGTGAAAGCCCCGTTGTTGACAACACTTTAAATTTGGAACAAATAGCTCTTAATCTCTACTAGTTTTATTATACTCCTGCATTTACAGGTTCTCCAGCAGATTGTTTTGTAACATTGCTAAACAGTACAAGTGATACAATTCAATTCGGCATATTTCTAGGATTTACACAGGTTCCATAGATTAATTTAATGAACATTCAGTGTACTTTTTGAACACAAGTTAAAAAACAAAAACGAATAGTTATTCAATATTGATTTTAAAAACATAAATTGAAAAACGAGAATCAAATGGTTATTGGTTTGGTAACTGATTTTAAACATACAATGACAGAAATTAAATTGGTCTCGATTTCCAAAGTTTATGGCGCCATGTTCCGATTTACGTTTTCACAAGGGAAACAAGACTAGCTCAGCCC
This sequence comes from Ilyophis sp. 1 JC-2022, assembly GCA_022702515.1. Taxonomy (NCBI): domain Eukaryota; kingdom Metazoa; phylum Chordata; class Actinopteri; order Anguilliformes; family Synaphobranchidae; genus Ilyophis; species Ilyophis sp. 1 JC-2022. Next base: position 102,815,289 of record CM040405.1, read on the forward strand.
GGACGCCTGTCTGCAGCCAGTGAGGAACACGTGACAGGCAAGACATATTCCTAAAAAGGAAGCCAAGTTCAGGTTTCAGTTTTTTTGTCAATGGTGTTATAAATGATCTGAAAGAAAGATCGCAATCCAACCGAATACCTAGATACTTGTATTGTTTGACGCACTCAACCACAATATTATACCCCCAAAACAATAAACACAACACGCAAATTATTTCCCAATTCTAACATAATATAAAAATTCACAAAAAATACATGATGCATTCATATTTTACATTACATTACAGGTATTTAGCAGACGCTCTTATCCAGAGCGACTTACACAACTTTTTAGCATTTAAAAAAAAACATATTATTCATTTATACAGCTGGATATTTACTGAAGCGATTCAGGTTAAGTACCTTGCTCAAGGGTCCACATGCCTCCCCAAAGCCAAATCCAGAAAAAATCACTCTGCTGCCAGGAATACTGTATATGGATGGATAATTTGAAGGGTTTCTTATCCTCACTTGTTTTTTACATAGAGTTCAATAGGAAAATGTGTGTACAGAAACAACCCTTAAAGTCATCCATCCATATCTACTGCCTATGGTTTGAGGCTTGTTTGATACCTCAGACCCTTGATGACTTTTTATCAACCATGTATTCCATACTGTTCCAGCATAATTTCCAGCTAAATCTAGTCCCACCCCACAATTTCCATAGAGATCCATTCAAATGCAGAGATGTTAGTATCACTTCTAAGAGTACCAGAAAATAAGATATCAAGAGTCTTTTGATGTTGCTGGGTCACATACATCAGGAACTGATGGCATGCAAAGGATATGTGACCAAATATTTAAAAAATATTACTTTATTCTACATTATGTTAAACTGTCCAATATTTGATGCCAAAAAATGGGGGGGACTAGGTACAAAAGGTTTTATAATTTCTAAACGGTTCATCTGATATGGATGAAAATACCCTCAAAGTAAAGCTGACAGTCTGCACATTGTCATTGTATCCTTTCAAACTCAAAGGGCTAGAGTACAGAACCAAAATAACGAGATAATCAATGTTATTCACTTCACCCATCAGTGGTTTTAATGTTGTGGCTGATCAGTGTTATACTGTATCTCACCAAAATATATGTTTTCAAAGTAAAAAAAAAAAAAAAAGGCCAAGTTACTAATGCATAGCCTACAAAGCACTGTCTGTAAGTCCTTAATTCCAACTTGCAAAAACTAGGCCTGCCTTTAAAAGTATTAATATCAAAATGTGGCCAAATTACTATTTACAATATTGCCTATCAATATTGTAGCTCACACTAATTAAACTAGCTCTATTCCAAAGCAATGCTATCCAAACTTTCCTAAATTATTTAATGCAACTTGGCCCTGTGTTTTTTCATTTTAGCATGTGAAGAGATTGTGGTCAATGAAACTGTATGTGCCACATCAAACTGAAAGGACAATAATTTATAGTGGAAATAATCTGAGATTCACATGTGTTACTACACTACAGGGTATGTTTGAACAATTGTCTGCATCCAGTGCTTTGGGTCTATGAAAAGCATAGCATGAATAAAATGTATTATTATTATTATGTATTTATTGATGTATTTATATTTGTACTATTATTTTGTTAACAAATTAGTACTATTACTTATTTGGCATCATCTGACCCACAAACATACAGTAGGCTACATTGACAGGGCGAACATGTCTGGATAGGTTTGTAAAAATGCTATATGTAGGCTATTTTCGACGTCAACATATGTCTATTTTTTATCTGCATTTATATATTCATCCCCCCTTTCTCTATTGTAAATTATCGTTCTTGGTGTAAATGTCTGTTTGTGAATTGTAGAGAACTCTGTAGCAGTTACAACAATCTTACAACAAAGTGTAAACATATCATTTCTGGAGTGTAATTATTTGTCAATCGTTTAAAACATTAATTGAAATGATATGTTGTTCCATGAGGCCATTTTTATTATTTGACATTTAAAGTTTGAATAACCACAATCTCTTCACATAAGATACAAAAACACAGGGCCAAGTTGCATTAAATAATTTAGGAAATTTTGGATAGCATTGCTTTGGAATAGAGCTAGTTTAATTAGTGTGAGCTATGATAGACAATATTGTAAGTTGTAACTTGGCCACATTTTGATATCAATACTTTTAAAGGCAGGCCTAGTTTTTGCAAGTTGGAATTAAGGACTTACAGACAGTGCTTTGTAGGCTATGCGTGAGTAACTTTTTTTTTACGTTGAAAACGTAAGCTAACTAATTTGGTAGCTAACTAATGACGATAATGCATGAAGATAACATCAAGAGAGACATGCATACAGAATACATGCAGACACAGGCATGCATTGTTGCTCAAAGAAAGACATAGGCATGAGTTCTGTGCTTTAGCCTACCATGAACTACAACTAAATTAGTGTTCACAGTAATTTTAACTGCATGACGGTACATAGCCTATTTAAACTGCATAAACTTTGCCCCTAGTGGTTGAGACATATCCGTCTCAATTACAGTATTCATGTTCTAAAATTATGAACTACAGCTTTAAGAAAACCCCATAAATTTTGACTTATGACCGATCCTCTCGCCACAGCCACAGACTGTAAAATGCACCATTTATACACGCTAAGAAAATCATGTTCACGTATAGAAACAATAATATTTCAAAAAAACATAGTAAAAGCATTCTCCCTTATAAAGTATACAGTACCCAGAGTTGGGCTCGTTACTTTAAAAAAGTGATATACTACACACTACTCCTTACTACTTCCAACATTAACTAAATACAATACATATTCCTCCATGAGAACTATAATTTGTTACACTACTTTTATATTACTTTTCCGTTACATCCATAATTGATGGGAGAAGACAGCAGTAACACAACATTTAAGAACAGGGCTGAATTAGAGGTAACTTTACAATTTATAGTCTAAACAATGCCAACATTATAGGCGCGTACCCACAGAAGCAAATCACAACAACAGACCCACATTTTAAAAGTTATTTAATAAGAAGATGTTACATAGACTTAGAGCAAAGTTGGTAACATAGCCTATACTGAATGTTTCTGTCATGGCTCAGAACATGGCTTAATAAATGCTGCAGCAAAATAAAATAAAAATCATATTGTGAAAGTTGAGCGATAGAGAGACAACAATTAATTTGCGTTGAAGTTTTAATCTCCTATTCTCCTTCAGTTTGTGAATGATGCATGCATGCGTTGACTCAACCGGATTGACAGAGTGCCATTGACTAATAAAGTTTCTTGAATTTAATTGAATTCCCTCCTTGTATCATCCCCGATTACCCACTGCAAGTGCTGGCCATGCTCTGTGTGATCTCATATGTGTTAAGCCCAAAGGGCGTCGCTATGAAATAGCCCGTAATCAAATACAACTGAATAGTAATTTGTTATATTACTCGTTACTGTCAATAGTAATATTATTACAGTAATATTATTACTAGTAACTCGTTACTGCCAAACACTGACAGTACCTGATGCACTTTCAGTTTAGAAGACACCTCTTTTCTCCACAATTACTGTTTACTTGCCATCATTGGCTATAGCGTAGCCTACTTAACAGACAGAAGCATGTCGTGCATCATTTGGATAGTCACTCAGTCCTCAATTAATGTCATTGTTGTGCGCAGTGCAGGTCGGGCGTTAAGACGCATTGTTTTCTAAAAAGAATTCAGTAGGCTATAGCTTGGTTGTTGTTTTTTTTTCTTTCTTGCTTTCTTTTGTAGGGAGGTAGACTATAGGTAGGCTAATGTGTAGTTGCTCTGGATATTCTAACGAGAGAATCTCACGATATCGGATACAGCAAGAAACTTTCGGAAGATGAATTTTGAATAAGGTTCATGGTCAATGTGTCCTGAGGAACGGAATCATAATTTGACTGAAGGCAATTTAGAATTGAGGTAAGCAAGAGTCTCTGTGGCTAACGTTAGCCATTTTCGATTGAAAATGATAGGCTATACAGTTTTATTTTAGTTCGTTTTTTTCTGACAAAGTAGGTAGTTGCTAGCATTATGCCACTAGTCAAAGCTAGATCGGTATGTTATCTAGGTGGAATAACGTTGGATTTGAGGGATTGTCTGGCAGATCATTTTTGGAGACGTTAACAGAAATTAGTAATGTTAATGCACATGCAAGTGGAACCTGACAGACAATAGGGTGAATGTCTTGTAAAAAACTAAGATAACGTTGATGACATTATATAGGCTATACATGGTAATAAAACGTTAGACCTAACTAATGGTTTGTATGTCTAACGTTAGCTAAATGATATATTGGCCGAGTTTACATTAATGTAAGAACTTGTCGTTTGCAAGGTAACTCGTTACGTTACATTGTCGCGTGGGCAACTTAGAATTGCTTACCTGGGTGAATTTTATAATCGGTGACGACAAAGACAATAATAACATTGTTGTAAAAGTGTATTCGCCCCTCAATATTATCCCCTAAGTGAGCATATTACTTTTCAATGATGTTTTGCTTAATACTTGATACTTGGACACAAATCAGATTCTCTAGCAGAGCAGCAGTAAGCTACGTAGCCAAAACATTTTCCAGGCTTTTATGGCCTACCTTGTATTAATGTAGCTACCTGAGTCATGGAACGATATTACAGATATTATAGAAATATATTTTTAAAAAGAGCTTCCTACAAAAATTATTCAGGTCTAAAAGCAATAGTTTGAATTTAAAAAAATTAAATATTAATGTAAATGAAAAGATGAGCCAGTTATAGTAACGTAGTTTCACATGTAAAAATAAAAATAGCACAAAGAGACTGAAATTATGAAGGAAAGGAATAGGCTATAGCTCATCTTTAATATACGTACTTGTTTCCATATAAGATTAAATAATGATAATAAAGGCATAAATAAAGATGAGAGGGGTGAAGGTGGGTTTAAAATGTAATAAAATTATCTTATCCACTAACATAGTACTGATTGGCCTATGCTTTAGCTTTATATTAAATAATCCCAAATCTCGTCTAGGGCTTTGAAAAAAAATAAAAATCTTCAAAATGTTCATAAATTAAACAGTTTATACTTTTTTTTAGAAAAGGCTCAAATCTAGAATGTCACTGAGAGAGACAGACACCCGAAAAAAGTGGGCAAAGCACTGAACTCAATGATATTGAACAAAATTAACTGCTTGTTTCTATTTCCAAAGTTACAGCAACCAATATGGCTTCCAATGCACTGCACCTCTCAATTTCCGCTTAGGCTAGAATGGAGAAACCCCTGCCTTTTTGTACCAAACTAAACAGTGTGGAAATATTTTTAAAAATATAGCTGACTTATACACTTGTAGAGCTGAGGGCCTCAATCTTGCAACACTTACAAACGGCTAAAGGAAGTTTAACCAGATGGAGCAAAAACAAAAAAAAAAAAAAAAGGAAACTGTGCTAGATAACAGAAACTTGCAGAGGTTGCTAATGGACACACCCCTTTTTTTTTAAAGTTACGAACTGTCTTAAAGTAGTTACGAGAGATGTGACAACGGGGGGGGGGGGGGGTTGGGTGTGTGTGAGGCCTTCTGGAGGGAGTGCACGGACGGTGCACTGGTGGCTGATTGGTTGCCCAACTGCAACAACCAATCAGGAAGAGAGGGAAGAGAGAAGAATCAAAAAATGAACCCCATTGAGCGCTCTGGCTCCTGCGCCGGCAAGGACACTGAGCACATCTGTTTTGAGAGTTTGCTGTTTGTCTCACTGTTGCTTGTATACTGTTTAATTTAAATACATAAACTTAATATACTTATATTGTTTTGAAGTTTCACCAGTCCCACCACCCACCACACCTTGAACAAAAAAACAACAGTTAACAGTCATATTAAACCCAGTTATATCCACAATACATATAAGAATAATAATCAATGCGTGATTATACTTGACACGATACAAAGGTACAGTTGTTTTATTAATCGGAGATGACTCTGGTTGGTCTTCTTGAACATGTGATGATGACTAGCTGATGGATAGCCTACAGAGATCAGTATGAAAAGTTTTAACTACATGTAGGTTAATTACGACAGCACGTAAAGTAGTTGGAGTGAGCAGTGATTAGTTGTGCCAATCTAGTCTATTCAGTTCAATATTTTTTTGTCAGAGAACAACAAAATAAAGTTAATGAGTTTTCTTGCAACTTCACACTGAATATGCACGCACAGATGGGAGGTAAAAAGATCACATATGTCACCAGAGACCGTGGCCACTGTACAAGCTCCTCGCAAAATCTAATTATTTCACTTATTCCAGTCCTGAGTTCACATGACAGGCCAGAGTAATGTTAGATACATAAAAATTTTACTCCGAAAAGGACATTTCTAAAGGAATTATGCAATTTAACATCTGCCTAACTAGCTAATGTTATACCCAGCAAATGTAACAATGGTAATTTGTTCAGGGACTGATAGATGACAACTTGCTCTTTAACCATTTATTCCTGAATGAAAAGACAAACGCCACAGTATGTTTTCGTTCATATGATGTCTGCAATAGGACCGATCACCGGCAGTCAAGGAATCGCGCTTCTGCTCTGCTTCTTTTGTAAGGTATCAAAAGAATTGTTCACAGAAAGAACACAATTCTCTCTCAAAATACAAAAATACACATACATACATAATGTTCCAATTAAAGTGATCATATAGATTATCTACATTTTGCAAATTAATTTAGGATTCGGAAACAGGCAAAGGCATTTTATACAAGAACTCATCCAACAGAATTAATACAGTGCAACCTGCACATGGACGACAATACACTGCACTGTAACCATAGCAACGTACCTGAATGAAAAGACAAACGACACAGTATGTTTTCATTCATATGATCTCTGCAATAGGACCGATCTGCGTGGCAAATAAAATAATTGGCATTCACTTTCCAATACAGTAATACATTTGTGAATGAGAATACTATATATACATTTGTGAATAAGACTATAGAACGTACGTAAAGAGAATAAATGTGTAGAACGTTCGCTGGTTAGCTTGCATTCTGACAGCAATTAGCATACAGCCTCGTGGTGAAATTAAAAATATCGATAAAACTACACTGCCTGGCCCCAAAAAAAGTTGCACTCTCTAATATTTAGTTGGACCGCCTTTAGCTTTGATTACGGCGCGCATTCGTCGGGGCATTGTTTCGACAACCTTATGCAACGTCACAACATTTATTTCCGTCCAGAGTAAAGTTTTGTCCAGCTCAATCCCAAAGACTTTTAATGGGGTTAAAGTCAGGACTCTGGTGGCCAATTAATGTGTGAAAATGATTCCTCATGCTCCCTGAACCACTCTTTCACAATTTAAGCCCGATAAATCTTGGCATTGTTGTCCTGGAATATTCCCATTGATGGAATAACATGGTCATTCAATACATTCAGGTACTCAGCTGACTTCTTTTTATTGCTGTATGTTGCTGAGCCTACACCTGACGAATTGAAGCAACCCCAGAACACTGCCTCCAGAGGCTTGTACAGTGGGCACTATGCATGACGGGTGCAACGGTGACTTTTTTTTGGACCAGGCAGTGTATTATCAGAAAGTTACATTTTCCATAAACCATTCCAAACTATACTAGTACCTATAATACACGAAATGCATGAGTGTTTTCACTTTTTGCATGTTTTAAACTAATTAAAATAATCAAATACATGAGAGCAGTTTACATTGTACATGCCACCAGCAGTCAAGCAATCATGCTGTTGTCCTGAAAGTTGAACTATAGTCAATGAGGAATGGAATTCACAGACTTAAAAACATGTGCATAAAGCACGCGACTGCCCCCAACATGAATATCCTGATCTCCGTATGATCTCACAGCAGTTGCAAAGGGCTTGATTGAGATTGTAAATAAATGTGGGTACAAGGGACATCCTGGTCTGCATCCTCCACTAATCTTAATTAATTTCGATAAGATGTTAGTAGTTATTATTTATACATATGGATCATTGTATGAAAGATATTATTTTTTTCTGGTGTCCAGTTAACCAGGTAATTTCTGGTGTTCACCGTGAAAAAAAGCATTTCCCACACTAAGGACATTTGTAAGGCTATTTACCTGTATGCTGATATTGAACATAGTTTTTTTATTAATAACTTTTATACACAGGCTTTTCACCTGTGAATCATCTTGTGGCGATTTAAACTACTTTTTTGGGAAAAAGACTTTCCACACTGAGTACATTTGTAGGGCTTTTCACCGGTGTGTATTCTCTGATGCCTATATAAATCTGATGTTTTGAAAAAGCACTTGTCACAATGAGTACATGCATATGGCTTTTCACCTGTATGAAATCTCTGGTGGCTACTTAAATTAGACATTGTGGAAAAGCACTTCCCACAATGAGAACATTTGCAGGGTTTTTCATCTGTATGAATGATCTTGTGGCGAATTAAACTACTTGTTCGAGAAAAACACTTTCCACACCGAGTACATTTGTAGGGCTTTTCACCTGTGTGTATTCTCTGATGCCTATTTAATTCAGATTTTCCATAAAAGCACTTCTCACAATGAGTACATGTGTACGGCTTTTCACCTGTATGAATTCTCTGGTGGCTATTTAAATTAGACATTGTGGAAAAGCACTGTCCACACAACAAACATTTGCAGGGTTTTTCACCTGTATGAATTATCTGGTGGCCATTTAAATGAGAGATTTTAAAAAAGCACTTCCCACATTGAGTACATTGGTAGGGCTTTTCACCTGTATGAATTTTCTGGTGGATATTTAAATTAGATTTTTGGGGAAAGCACTTCCCACACTGGGAACATTTGTAGGGTTTTTCACCTGTATGAATTCTCAGATGATTAGTTAATTCATATTTTCCATTAAAACACTTCTCACACTGAGTACATTTGTAGGGCTTTTCACCTGTATGAATTTTCTGGTGGATATTTAAATTAGATTGTTGGGGAAAGCACTTCCCACACTGGGAACATTTGTAGGGTTTTTCACCTGTGTGAATTCTCAGATGATTAGCTAATTTATATTTTACATTAAAACACTTCTCACACTGAGTACATTTGTAGGGCTTTTCACCTGAATGAATTCTCTGGTGGATAATCCAATAAGACTTTTTGGAAAAGCACTTCCCACAATGAGTACATGTGTATGGCTTTTCACCTGTATGAATTTTCTGGTGGACATTTAAATTAGATATTTTAGAAAAGCACTTTCCACATTGAGTACATTTGTAGGGCTTTTCATCTGTATGAATTTTCTGGTGGATATTTAAATGAGATTTTTGGGTAAAGCACTTCCCACACTGAGTACATTTGTAGGGCTTTTCACCTGTATGAATTTTCTGGTGGATATTTAAATGAGATTTTTGGGTAAAGCACTTTCCACACTGGGAACATTTGTACGGTTTTTCACCTGTATGAATCCTCAGATGATTAGTTAATTCATATTTTCCATTAAAACACTTCTCACACTGAGTACATTTGTAGGGCTTTTCACCTGTATGAATTTTCTGGTGGATATTTAAATGAGATTTTTGGGTAAAGCACTTCCCACACAAAGTACATTTGTAGGGCTTTTTACCTACATGTATATGAATTCTAAGGTGTTTATTTAAACCAGATTTGCTATTAAAACAGTTCTCACATTGTGCACATTTGTACAGATTCTCACTTGTATTCATTTCACCTTTATTTCTACGGCTTGTCTGCTTTTGAAAGAAATTCAAAATGTTTCGTTTTTCACTTGAATTACTTACCATGGGTTCAGTTACAAAATTTGTTCTATTGCAATTAATATGTCTTTTGCTACCATTTGTACTTTTCTTGACAATTCTGGTCTGATTATCTTCATTATTTATGTTACAGTAATGTTTTAAGTCCCCAGATCTGGTCGGCATAATGTGAACTTCCTTTTTACAGTTTGGGTTTGGCTCTCCTGCAAATTTCCCTGGTTCAGTCTGGTCTTTGTGATCAACACCAACTCCAGTCAATACAGTATTTACGTCATCACTCACCAAACTTTCACTGCATTCACATTTCATTTGATCAGATTTAATATCCTGCAAGTCACTGATGTGCTCTGCCTTAAGGTATCCTCCATCATCAGTTTCTGTTTTTATTTGGTCAGGATGCAGATGGGTTACATATCCCAGCCTTGTACTGTCTAGGCTCTCTGTCTTAAGATCCCCAGTGTAGGTGGAGCTTAGATCTGTTTCTATTTTAATCAATGATGTGAGTGTGTGGGGTACATCACTGACCCCGCAGTTCGCTGCAACACACTCTGGCTCACACTCTGACTCTAGTGTGTCGAGTCCTGGTGCACCACACTCTGTCTCTGACTCTGCCATGTAGACAGACTCTATTCCATTGAGTTGCTCTTCTTTCTGTCTGATCCTGTGCTGTGCAGTGAGCTCTGGTAGTGCAGTCTCAGTGCCCGATCTCAGACAGACTCCTGCATGCATCCTACTGTGGCTCAAAGGTGTGCAGAAGTGCAGCTCCTGGAGGGAAACGGAAAGGGATTTAGTCTTAATCAAACAGGTCAGACTGCAACAGCAGACACATTCATTACACTCTGCAGTCATGCAGATGCCTGACTGACCACAGAGGGTGCACTTGCATTATGAAGTGGGGAAAACCTTCCTCTTGCCCTAGGTAATACCAAATCTTAGGTACATTTTTAAAATACAGTTTTAACTGCCACTTTGTGTGTTCGTTTTAGTGTTTTTTTTATTGTACAGTGGAAGAAAGCCCTTCCTGAAGTACCTCAGAATATTTTTGTTTGTTTATCAAGGAGAAAATTCACAATCCTGCCACAGAAAACAGAACACCAGCAAAACACCAGACATTCCAGAGCAGCCTGAAGACTGGGTTAGCCATGGATTAATAACAATTTCACTCCATTCGTGTCCCTGTCATGGGTTGTGGAATTGCTGTGGATTGAATTCCATTCAACATCAATATCAGTGCAACTGAGGAATACGTTGTCCAATTAAAAATGCAATGGGCCTGAATTATAGAACACGACAAGAAGATGACAGTTGCATTACAAATAACTAAGGCTGAATTGCCATAATTTATCTGAGAATTATTAAAGCTTTATGTGCCATTTACTTCGGTAAAACAGTTGTTGCTTGGTGAAGGGAATGCATATTCAGTGTTGTTTTGCATGAAACTAATCAAATGGGTTGAGCAGGTTAAAGTCTGAGATATTAAACTAGCTGGTAAGTAGAAAGTCCAATAAAGAGATGTATAATATGCAATTCAGAGGGGCGGGTGTCTTTGCGTCGAGACATTAATCAATTTGTAACTATTTGTAAGAAATATGTAGCCAAATGAGCAACATATAAGATTAGGACACAAAGATTGGTTGCCGGGGCACGGAGGACAGGAGGTGGTAGTGGAGGAAAGGAGGGCGTATTTTTTTAGTATTGGGGTTGTGTCCCAATACTCCAAAAATGCACCCTCCCTTCCTCCACAACCACCTACTCTACTCTGTGCCCCGGAAACTGATCTTTGTGGTTTAATCTAATGTCGCTGATTACATCTTAATTACGTATTATTATTATGGTTACATATGAATTAATGTATCGACGCAAACCGCAACGTCGGGTACATTGTATACTGTACGTGCAAATACTCGAAACGTTCACAGTTTTGCATACTTCCGAGTAAGAGAGGAGTGGTAGTGGGGGAGTGGAGGCCTGTTTCCAATCTCAAAAAAATTAGATGTGTCAGAAATAGCCATGGCTTAATTGGGTGAATGATCCCTACATGAAAAGCACCTAAACATGATGTTATAATTCTGGGATAGTTGGAATGAAAACCAGCGTAGCCTACACAGGGGCACTCCAGGACCGAATTTGGGAACCACAAACTCACAGGTTCGACAGTAGTTTTCACCAAATCACATCACAAGTCCGTAGCACCGTTTAGTTTACAAGCAATGGCCGGGATTGTGCATAATATGGCTACTTCGCTGAAAAGTGATTCACCAACTTAATTGCATTGTAGCCTTTAACATGCTACCGAACAAAAATACAAGGCATCAAGTTACGGGGAGAAGGGGAAAAAACGTACCCCTATTCGTTGATGATTCAATCACTTCAACTCATTAGTATTTATCACGATGGAATGTCATTCTTGGCGGCGAATGTTCCCAAAGTGTATGACATCGACTTTAGCCTGTTATACTATAAAATCTCTGGTTCAACCATTATAGATTATACCGCATATTCATATATGGAAGCTCGCCCCCAAAAAGAACAGAACTTCCGTTGCAGAGGCTTTTCTTTCTTCTTTCTTTCTTTCTTTCTTTTTATGGCGGTTTTGGTGCATTACCGCCCCCACTGGGCTGGAGTGTGATCCTGAGATTCCTCTTCTATTTCTATTTTACCTTTATAATTTTTCCGAATAGATTGGCTACCGTGGAGTCTTACGATATTATAGCCAACCAACCGGTTGTGTAATTGATATCGTGGTATAGGTAGGTTATCAATCTATAGGTAGGTTGTTCATATTGTGCACTATTCTTAACTATGTTGTTAATTTAGCAACTACGTTAAATGTGTGCAATAGCCATTACCACTGTGCTGTCGGGTTATGCAGGGGGTTATACTTTGTAGCCTATAGCGAGCGTGCTGTTAGGCGAGTGAACTGGCACTGTGAAACCCCTCGCGTAGATGCTCAATCAATCTGCCATTTAGTTTTAGCAATAACCTTATGTTTTATGTCCTTATGTTTATACATTCATATAAACAGAACTTGCCGGCCCGGGCTATCTGCAAGTAGGCATAGTAAGCAGGATGATACATCTGAACAGAGTGCAGGGCACCACAACATATTGATCCACGTGGGGAGTGAACAAAGCTGATTGGAATAAAATATTGCCTCTTTGTCGACCCCCAACCTCGGAAAGCAAGTTTCCTCGCAAACCCGGGCCATTGCGAGGACCCGTCAAAGCTATGAACCTGCATTTGTGTGTAGCCAACTTTATGAAATTTAACACAGATTCCACCGTAAACATTTGCCAAAAATAGAAAATTGTTCCTGAGAGTGGAAAAGTAAAATGACTAATCTGAAGGTAAAGGGAATCTGATGAGTTTTAGATGATGCATTTGCCAAATTAATTCTGGCTAGGGTTTAACTACCATACATCCACCCATATTTGCATATTAAGGACTACAACTCTTGCTCTCCTGCAAAAGATTAGTCAATAAAAGAAGCATGAAATTGATTCTTCTGAATGTTTTCATTGATTCAGATGAAAAAAATAATACATGCCCACCGTAACTAAAGGTATTTATTTTATTCGAGATATGCGATTCATAAAAAAAAAAGTTTACAAATTTTTTTAATTAAAACAATTCACACCCCATTGAGTCAAGCTTATTTCTTGCACAATTAGTTTAGTATGATGAGAAATGTACAAGAATTAAACTGCATTTATAAACAGGGCTAGTGAATGAGAAAGCAATGACACAGTGAAGGACATATAATAGAAATTTACATGGCATAAAAGTCTTGGTATGTCCACATTCATAATGTAAACTTATTTCATACATATTTCAGATACAAAAATAAAAAAAGAGTGAAACAAATATCCTCAACTGATATCTCAGATAAAACATACTGTCTGAAGTCTAATAATGAGCTTTAGCTGAAAAACACATTACAGCCTCTACATTGGCAGTAAAAGAACTGAAAATGTCAGCGCTTATTGTCAAGTTTATTTTCAGAATACACATTTGCAATACACATTATTATGTTTATTTCTACAGTATATCCAAGAATCAGGCCCCTTGGGCCGAAGCGTTGAAATAAAAGCTTTATTTTTGTAACGCAGTGTTGCGTGGAGTTCTCTTCTATATTCTACAGACAGTTTTCATTCTCCACTGCACCTTCTACAGGACAAGACAGGTGTGCAGGTTTTCTCTATCCTGACAGTGATAAATACTTAAAAACAAAAGCGTGAAGCAGAAAGCTTGCGCGGGTTCCATGTCAAAAGCATTATCGCCTGCACAATCCCACAAAAAACAAACAGTTGATAGGTCTCAGCCTTTCGGTGCAAAGAACGAGTTAGCAAATATACCCACAAGAAGTGGACTGAGAAGTGGAAAATAAACTTGAAGTGGGGAAGCAGCAAAGGAAGAGTTTTTAGTAGTAATTTTAGAAGTAATTTTTAACGAAATGTAGTCAAAGTTTTCCTGGACAGTTTTAAGTTATTGCTATAGTTTTAAAGGTCATGAAGAAAGGGAATATGTTAGGCTCTATCTTTCAGACTTATGAATTATAATAGCAATAAGACAAAATAAAATAAAGTTAATAAAAGAATATTGCATAATGTTGTCTGTCATGTCTTTTAAACCACCTTTTTCCCCACCACCCATCCCCGCCTTTGAATCCCCCCAAAATGTTGTTCATAAGGGGGAAATCCCCCCTCAAACCAAAGAACTTTCAGCCCTGAATAGCCTAAAATATTATGAGCCATATGGCAGCATTGTGGCGCCAACATCATCCTGAAAGTTCAACCATAGTCAATGAGGAATGGAATTCACACAGGCCTAAAAACATGTGCGTAAAGCACGCTACTGCCCCCAACATGAATATCCTGACCTCTGTATGATCTCAGTAGTTGCAAAGGGCTTGATTGAGATTGTAAATAAATGTGGGTACAAGGGACATCCTGGTCTGCATCCTCCACTAATCTGAATTAATTTCGATAAGATGTTAGTCGTTATTATTTATACATTGTATAAAATCTATTCTTTTTTTCCGGTAGTTAAACCAGGTAATTTAAACTTTGCTACAATTAAACTTATGCAGCCTTCCATCTGAAAGTATTTTTGGTGAAGATTTAAACATTGAAATGATGCAAGACTAACAAACCTTCAACTAAATAAATGTAAAAGGCCTTTCATTTGGAAGTTTTCAGGTGTTTATCTGAAACAATATGAAGGGACTTTTGTATAAATTATTAGGTGTTCTTTTGAAGTGGATGAATATTGGAAACACTTCTTAAACTAAGCACATAAAAATACTTTGCACAATGACAATTTGAAAGCCTGTATAAACTTTTTTGGGGTCATCTTAAATAGATTCTTTATTTTAACTAAGTACTGTGCTGCCAGGGAGGGAGTCGCTACACGCAGGCAGGGGGAACCAGCTGAGGCAAATTAAAAATCAGCCAGCTGCTCCATCTTAGTTATGTGGCCCTTATAAAAGGGCCCGGTTCCCCATACCAAGGAGCTTTTTGATTTAAACGGTGAAGACTGTGTTTTGAGTGGTTGGTTTTGCTACAAGTTTTTGCCCTTTGTTTCCGACCTTTTCTGTGAGTGTTTTTTGGCCGACGAGCCAAAAATGATATTTAACCCTTTTTTTTGTTTTCCCTGTCTGTTCACATGGTACAGCGACCTTCCACAGCGTTGTACCACAGTACATACAAAAAGCTTTTCATCTGCATGAGTTCTTCGATGGCTATGTAAATTATGTACCTGTGAAATATTTCCCACAGTGGGGACACTTGTGGGGCTTTTCACTTGGATAAATTCTGTGCTGGTGATTTAAATGACACATGGAGGGATTTGCACCTGAATTAATTTTTTGGTATAAATATTAATGAGATTTTTTTTTTTAACAACACATCCCACACTGTACATGTGTAGAACTTTTCACCTTTATTAATTCTCTGGTGTTCACTGTGGATTTTGAAAGAAAGCATTTCTCACACTAAGGACATATGTTAGGCTATTTACCTGTATGCTGATATTTAACTTAGTTTAACTTTATACACAGGCTTTTCACCTGTGAATCATCTTGTGCCGATTTAACATACTTGTTCGGGAAAAAGACTTTCCACACTGAGTACATTTGTAGGGCTTTTCACCGGTGTGTATTCTCTGATGCCTATATAAATCTGATATTTTGAAAAAGCACTTGTCACAATGAGTACATGCGTATGGCTTTTCATCTGTATGAATTCTCTGGTGGCTACTTAAATTAGACATTGTGGAAAAGCACTTCCCACATTGAGAACATTCGCAGGGCTTTTCACCTGTATGAATCATCTTGTGGCGAATTAAACTACTTGTTCGGGTAAAACACTTTCCACACTGAGTACATTTGTAGGGCTTTTCACCTGTATGAATTCTCAGATGCCTATTTAATTCAGATTTTCCATAAAAGCACTTCTCACAATGAGTACATGTGTACGGCTTTTCACCTGTATGAATTCTCTGGTGGCTATTTAAATTAGACATTGTGGAAAAGCACTTCCCACACAACAAACATTTACAGGGCTTTTCACCTGTATGAATTCTCTGATGGTCATTTAAATGAGATATTTTGGAAAAGCACTTCCCACATTGAGTACATTTGTAGGGCTTTTCACCTGTATGGATTTTCTGGTGGACAACTAAATACGATTTTTGGGGAAAGCACTTCCCACACTGGGAACATTTGTAGGGTTTTTCACCTGTATGAATTCTCAGATGATTAGTTAATTCATATTTTCCATTGAAACACTTCTCACACTGAGTACATTTGTAGGGCTTCTCACCTGAATGAATTCTCTGGTGGATAATCAAATAAGACTTTTTAGAAAAGCACTTGCCACACTGAGAACATTTGTAGGGCTTTTCACCTGTATGAATTCTCAGGTGGCTATTTAAATCATATATCCTGGAAAAGAACTTCACACACAAAGTACATTTGTAGGGCTTTTTACCTATATGAATTCTAAGGTGTTTATTTAAACCAGATTTGCTATTAAAACAGTTCTCACACTGTGTACATTTGTACAGCTTTTCACCTGTATTAATTTCACATTTATTTCTATGGCTTGTCTGCTTTTGAAAGAAATTCAAAAGGTTTCGGTTTTCACTTGAATTACTGTTAGTTACAAAATGTATTCTCTTGCAATTAATATGTCTTTTGCTACCATTTGTACTTTTCTTGACAATTCTGGTCTGATTATCTTCATTATTTACGTTCCAGTAATGTTGTAAGTCCCCAGATCGGGTCGGCATAATGTGAACTTCCTTTTTACAGTTTGGGTTTGGCTCTCCTGCAAATTGTTCAGTCTGGTTTTTGTGATCAACACCAGCTCCAGTCAATACAGTATTCATGTCATCACTCACCAAACTTTCACTGCATTCACACTTAATTTGATCAGATTTAATATCCTGCAAGTCACTGATGTGCTCTGCCTTAAGGTATCCTCCATCATCAGTTTCTGTTTTGATTTGGTCAGGATGCAGATGGGTTACATATCCCAGCCCTGTACTGTCTAGGCTCTCCGTCTTAAGATCCCCAGTGCTGGTGGAGCCCAGATCCATTTCTATTTTAATCAATGATGTGAGTGTGTGGGGTACATCACTGACCCCACAGTTTGCTGCAACACACTCAGGCTCTAGTGTGTCGAGTCCTGGTGCACCACACTCTGTCTCTGACTCTGCCATGTAGACAGACTCTATTCCATTGAGTTGCTCTTCTTTCTGTCTGATCCTGTGCTGCGCAGTGAGCTCTGGTAGTGCCACCTCAGTGTCCCATCTCAGACAGACTCCTGCATGCATTCTACTGTGGCTCAAAGGTGTGCAGAAGTGCAGCTCCTGGAGGGAAACGGAAAGGGATTTAGTCTTAATCAAACAGGTCCGATTGCAACAGCCGACACATTCATTACACTCTGCAGTCATGCAGATGCCTGACTGATCACAGAGGGTGCACTTGCATTATGAAGTGGGGAAACCTTCCTCTTGCCCTAGGTAATACCAAATCTCAGGTACATTTTTAAAATAGTTTTAACTGCCACTTTGTGTGTTCTTTTTAGTGTTTTATTATTGCAGAGTGTAAGAAAGCCCTTCCTGAAGTACCTCAGAACATTTTTGCTTGTTTCAGTGCAGTGTATCAAGGAGAAAATGCACAATCAATGCCACAGAAAACAGAACACCAACAAAACACCAGACTTTCCAGAGCAGCCTGAAGACTGGGTTATGATTACTGAATAACAACGATTTCCCTCAGTCCATTCATGTCCTTGTCTTGGGTTACGGATTTGCCATGAATTCAATTCCATTCAATTGACATCAATATCAGTGCAACTGAGGAATAAGTTGTCCAACTAAAAAATGCAATCGGCCTGACTTATAGAACAGGACAAGAAGATGACAGTTACATTACAAATAACTAAGGCTGAATTAGCACAATTTATCTGAGAATTATTAAAGCTTTATGTGCCATTTACTTCGGTAAAACAGTTGTTGCTTGGTGAAGGGAATGCATATTCAGTGTTGTTTTGCATGAAATTATTTTGACTTGGCAAATTTAAACTGGCCATGTACTCACAAAGTGCAATTCACAGCACCCAAAAATAATGGAATTTCAGGTTTCCTACAAGTAGTGAAATGATGAGTTACAATTACGCATTATATATTTAGAAAATATAACTTTGATAACTGTCTCAAAGACACTTTACAGAGAAGGAAAATTGTGCAAAAACCAAGCCCCCAAAAAGCAAACGAGGTAGAAAAAAAAATTAAAATCTCGGGAGGAACCTGGCTAGAGAAGGGAACCTCATCCTCCGCTGGCTGGCCTGCTTTAACTAAAGGTGGAATGGATGGTAACACAATGTAATGAGGGATATATCACATACATTAATCAAATGGGTTGAGCAGGTTAAGGTCTGAGATATTAAACTAGCTGGTAAGTAGAAAGTCAGTCCAATGAATAAATGTATAATATGCAATTCGGTGGGGCGGGTGAATTATCTGGGACTTTGTTTTCCGAAAAGTCATGTATGAAGAAACTAAAACCTGTCAGTATTACATCATCCTTTTCTTAGTGGACAAGGATATTTGTTTATTTGTTGTTGTGGGTATTACCTTCAATTTTCAGGCTAGGGTCCCATGCATAAATCCATTTGCTGTCCTCTAATGACAGTTTATAATGTATTGCAAAGTATGAATTTTACTCTAACGCTACATGTACCCTACAGGTCTTGATGCCTAAATCGGATTTTTTATAAGAAAGCTGCTCTTTTGTCTATAGTGTTTACTTTACATGACCTGTATGTGGCCTGTGTGTTTACATATCCATGCAGCTTGTTCACACACATGCGCATATGCAACACAGGTAAGGTTGACATGGCAACAGATAGACACCAACATGGAGCCCAGTGAAGTTATGATTATGTTGCTTTTGTTCAATGTCCTGCACTTCAAAAGCAGGACTCACATGCGATAGCAATGGATGATAAGACGGCGACAAATGGCCATCACCAGGGTGGGAAATTAGCACATGCCAAACGCGGGTAGATTTCAGAATTGTCCGATAAATTTATCAAACCGACCCGCCACAGTGGCTTATAACGTGGCTACAAAAACAAAAAAAAAAAAAAAAAACTTTGGTAAAAACTTCAGGGGCCGATTCACAACACATTTTATCTTACCATTACGAGCTCTCCTATGTGCACAAAAAGTTCTTAGTTAAGATCTATTAAATCTATTCACAAAGCAGCTGAGACCAACTTTTACAAAGGAATGGGGAGAACTCTAAGAGAAAAGACGGGGGTTGACCTCACTATGGATGACGTCGTGTTTCATGAATACGCTTAGCCTACTTATAGGGTGGATTCCAATCGTTTATTTTTATCCGTCCTGTTCTCCTCGGTCCTCGCCTGACCTGGAAATCGATCGAGGTTCACCATTTTTAAGGACATTCCAAACCGCTAAATGATCCTCGGCGGAGCAAGGAGTGGGGAACGAGGAGGCTCCCGGAGGGTGCTTCAGTGAGGAAACACAAGTGTAGCCTTTGCGGAATAGTTTTCTCGGAACGAGTGACATGTATAAATTATCCACCATTATTCACATCTGCCATGTCGCAGGCACACCCCTAAACAAATGCAATTTGACCGTTCCTTTCCATTTATTATAAAGCGCTAATTCATAATCACACTCATTTTTTATAACTAACAAAAGCATGCTAAAAACATGTAAAACATGTCAGCATAATATGATGATGACATTTGATTGAGCAAGGATGTTCCATTTGCCTAATACATGTTTTCTCGTTTCCTCCATCCTCGTATCTGGCTTTGGATGCACAGCAGAAGCCTGGAGTGGTGAGACCGTGTTGAGCACTCCTTCAATGTCTCCCAGTGGTTGGAATTTTTTAGAATGAGAAGGGAAACCTTTCAATATTTGTGCCATTGGGTTTCCCAACAGAACACTCCTTCCAGACAGGAAGCGTGAAGGATTAGGCTAAGGTTGTGAAGGCTCGTTATTGCCTGCTGCTGGATATCACACTACCTTTTTGGCATAAGCACATAAGCTCTGTGTGTTGGATAGCTTGCGCAGTTTTTCAGGCCCTACAAAGTGAACATTTCAGAGAATACATATATTTTCCACAAGGTGATCAACTCCTGGAAGTCATAAATGTCTTCAAAGCAAAGTAGCAGTTCCCTCAGTATGTGGGAGCGGTTGACAGATCCCACATCCCCATCACAGCCCAGAACGAGATCCACAGCAGTTATTATAATCGCGATGGCTGGCAACGAGTGATCTTGCAAGCAGTGGTGGACAATAGATTCTGGTGAGATCGCACAGCCCAAAATATCATGTGTGTTTTTCTGTTTTCTGAGCATAAAATTACGAATGAAAATATAGGCTCCGGAGGGGTTGATTAGGCTACTACTTGAAAAGAAAAACTAAAATAAAAAACATGGATAGAAAATTCTCTATTGATAATGACGTTTTGAAATATTTACCAGCCATAATTGAGTGCAGGATGCAATAAAACATGGGTTCTTAATCTTTTACCCCATGCTAATAAATAAGAACAGCAAAAGAGCAAAAAAACAACAACTTTAATTTGCATTAACCATGGAGCAGGGATTGAAATAGAGTACTCAAGTGAGTACGTCAGTCGTGGGCGGAGTCTGGTTTTGGAAGTAAATTCCCTATGGAAGAATAGAATGGGCTTGGAAACGGATCTTTGTGTTTTAATATATTGTTACTGATTACATCTTAATTACATATTAATGGTTACATATTGATCAATGTCTCGACACAAACCGCAATGTCAACTATATTGTATACTGTACATGCAAATACTTGTACTGAAAACGTTCAGGCAGTTTTGAATACTTCCGGGTCGGAGAGGAGTGGTAGTGGGGGAGTGGAAGAAAGGAGGTGAGGAGTGAAGAATAACCAGCATTAACCAGCTACCAGCACATCTGGGCTGCGTCCCAATATTCTTCACTCCTCACCTCCTTTCCTACACTCCCCCATTACCACTCCTTTCCTACCCGGAGGTATGCAAAACTGCCTCACCTTCTTTCCTCCACTCCCCCACTACCACCCCACTACCACTCCTCTCCTGCCCGGAAGTATGCAAAACTGCCTGAATGTTTTGAGTACAAGTAGTTAATTGTACAGGACAATGTACTTGTCACTGCAGTCGAGACATTAATCAATTTGTAACTATTTGTAAGTAATATGTAGCCAAATGAGCAACATATTAGATGAGGACACAAAGATTGGTTGCCGGGGCACGGAGGAGAGGAGGTGGTAGTGGAGGAAAGGAGGGCGTATTTTTAGCCCAATACTCGAAAAATGCACCCTCCCTTCCTCCACTACCACCTCCTCTACTCTGTGCCCCGGAAACAGATCTTTGTGTTTTAATCTAATGTCGCTGATTACATCTTAATTACGTATTATTATTATGGTTACATATGAATTAATGTCTCGACGCAAACCGCAACGTCGGGTACATTGTATACTGTACGTGCAAATACTCGAAACGTTCAGTTTTGTATACTTCCGAGTAAGAGAGGAGTGGTAGTGGGGGAGTGGAGGCCTGTTTCCAATCTCAAAAAAATTAGATGTGTCAGAAATAGCCATGGCTTAATTGGGTGAATGATCCCTACATGAAAAGCACCTAAACATGATGTTATAATTCTGGGATAGTTGGAATGAAAACCAGCGTAGCCTAAACAGGGGCACTCCAGGACCGAATTTGGGAACCACAAACTCACAGGTTCGACAGTAGTTTTCACCATATCACATCACAAGTCCGTAGCACCGTTTAGTTTACAAGCAATGGCCGGGATTGTGCATAATATGACTACTTCGCTGAAAAGTGATTCACCAACTTAATTGCATTGTAGCCTTTAACATGCTACCGAACAAAAATACAAGGCATCAAGTTACGGGGAGAAGGGGAAAAAACGTACCCCTATTCGTTGATGATTCAATCACTTCAACTCATTAGTATTTATCACGATGGAATGTGATTCTTGGCGGCGAATGTTCCCAAAGTGTATGATATCGACTTTAGCCTGTTATACTATAAAATCTCTGGTTCAACCATTATAGACTATACCGCATATTCATATATGGAAGCTCGCCCCCAAAAAGAACAGAACTTCCGGTGCAGAGGCATTTCTTTTCTTTCTTTCTTTTTGTGTGTGGAGGTTTTGGTGCATTACCGCCACCACCTGGGCTGGAGTGTGATCCTGAGATTCCTCTTCTATTTCTATTTTACCTTTATCATTTTTCCGAATAGATTGGCTACCGTGGAGTCTTACGATATTATAGCCAACCAACCGGTTGTGTAATTGATATCGTGGTATAGGTAGGTTGTTCATATTGTGCACTATTCTTAACTATGTTGTTAATTTAGCAACTACGTTAAATGTGTGCAATAGCCATTACCACTGTGCTGTCGGGTTATGCAGGGGGTTATACTTTGTAGCCTATAGCGAGCGTGCTGTTAGGCGAGTGAACTGGCACTGTGAAACCTCCCACTACTCGCGTAGATGCTCAATCAATCTGCCATTTAGTTTTAGCAATAACCTTATGTTTTATGTCCTTATGTTTATACATTCATATAAACAGAACTTGCCGGCCCAGGCTATCTGCAAGTAGGCATAGTAAGCAGGATGATACATCTGAACAGAGTGCAGGGCACCACAACATATTGATCCACGTGGGGAGTGAACAAAGCTGATTGGAATAAAATATTGCCTCTTTGTCGACCCCCAACCTCGGAAAGCAAGTTTCCTCGCAAACCCGGGCCATTGCGAGGACCCGTCAAAGCTATGAACCTGCATTTGTGTGTAGCCAACTTTATGAAATTTAACACAGATTCCACCCTTGCTAATCAAGCGAGTCTCGGGTAGGCTACGTTACGGTATTACATTACATTTAGTTCATGGTCATGTCGGGGGGAAAACAGCTTTATGTTCCTAAGTAACGTTAGCCTAAAGGAAGCTAAACTAAGCATATTCAACCAATGCAATGTACTGTGTTCGACCAGTTGATATGCACATAACTCATAAATGCTTCCAGGTAACGGTTAATCAAATCAAATAAGTTGTAGTGTCGTCTTTAGTCTAATTATTTGCTAAGAACCTCTGTACAGTCAGAGTTTAACGTTAGCCTACTTTTCTCTAACGTTGCACCGTTTTCATTAATCTGCTCTAGTTTTCATTCATTGAGTCAAAAATCATGTATTTGAAGCGGTTTTCGCAGATATGAATCAGGACACAATCCGTAGGCTACTTGAAGTTAAAATGTATATGTAACTGATTTATTTATTTATTTACGTTAACTAGCTACAATGGCTATGATATAACGTGGCCTATAGTCTAATAAGGAACATATCAGCGCATAATGTCAGCTATCGCTCTGCTCTCAGTGTAAACAAGAGAGTGGAGTTGTCAGTGGAAGTGAGCAGCACTTACATACAATGGCAGAACTGTTCGTAGCCTATCGTGCACAGCTGGGTAAGTAGCTAACTTACGTTACAAAACAATTTAATTGAACATCATTTTAATATTTATTGGTCTAACCTATATGACATAAGGTTAGGTAAATTTATTTGCTAATCTTTGCTTCCCGAGCGCACCGTTTAACCATTTTTATCCCCTTTTTCGTGTTCCCAACATGGTTCAATGACTGTTTTTGTTGGGTGTTCTATTTTATGACCTTGCAAATTTGCCCAATATGTCATCATTAGCTGTTGCCTTCTTAGTGTTAATGACATTTCTCCCATCTCCACTTGCGAGGCTGACACTGAACTACTTTTAAATGCTCCACAACATATCCTGAGTGCCTGAGCTTGAGTCACATGTAATTTTTTTGTAAGGTTTTTGAGTTTGATCCATATACTACGCATCCATAATCCAGCACTGATTTTATTAGTCCCATATATATTGTTTTCAAATATGCTCTATCTGCTCCCCAATCTTTACCAACCAGACAACTAATTACATTTACAACCTTTTTATTCTTTATTAGCACCTTAATATGAGTACTGCTTTTAAACAGATTTTGATTACTTTCAAATCCTTCAGGTTTTCTTCAGTTGGGATGCCATAAATCACACCCCTCAAAAGTGGCCCTCCACCGGTCGTCTTCACTTTCTCCACCATTTTATTGCACACGTCATTTAACTGAAAGCCTTTGCCTCACTGCTCCTTATTTTTGCACTTGATTAATAAACCGCCATCAGCCATCACCTTTGTCATCACAATGTCACCAATATCATGCCCTTCCTTGAACTTTATAACAATATTTAATCCCTGATCAACCCTCATCAACCTTCCTCCAAACCACCCTGGAAGATTCCCCTCTATCATCAGAGCTATCACTGTAGCTATTAATTCACCTAGTTCTTTTCCTTTCCACTTTAGTCCAATTATTTGTGTCCATAGCCTCATCCCTCCCCTCCCTAGCCCCTGCCTGCCATCCCCAGTCCAGTCACAGGCCAGTTTATGCACAATCCGCCAAATTATTATTATTACTATTATAATTCTTAGTTTGTTCCAAACTCTCATCCGGGAACCTATTCCGACTAAGTATGGTGGCCCATTCTAGCTTTGTGAGTTCAACAAAGCAGCCCCAAATCAATGGAAGCTCCCCCCAATAACAACCGAACTTCTGGTGCACAGTCTGGACCAACCTTCAAAATAAAAGCAATTTATTTAATTTTATTTTTTGGTTGTTTGACTACCCAATGATGCTACAAGTTGGAGATGCTTGCCTAATATTTTGATTGGTATTTCAATGCATATGATTTATATGCCTTCCAACAATGTCAGAGAAACATTAAATAATGTACTGTATATATTATGCCAATATTGTTGTTGTTGATGATGATGATTATGATACTGAATATGGTGTCAAGTATCAATTAATTTTAATAATGTTCTTGAAAATGTTAATAAAAATATGCTTATAATGTGTGAAGGATTCCAGGTAATGGCATTTTATGATTCTTTTCACTATAGCCTACAAGCATGCTGGTTGGATCGGCAGTAACCTAATATTAATTGTGTTTGTTGAACAGACTAATGTCCATTTCCTCACAGATGACAACACAGTTGTGTGATTCAATACAATAATAGAACTCAAGCACATAAATTCATTGCCAAAATAAAATTTGGACCGTAAACATTTGCCAAAAATAGAAAATTGTTCCTGAGAGTGGAAAAGTAAAATGACTAATCTGAAGGTAAAGGGAATCTGATGAGTTTTAGATGATGCATTTGCCAAATTAATTCTGGCTAGGGTTTAACAACCATACATCCACCCATATTTGCATATTAAGGACTACAACTCTTGCTCTCCTGCAAAAGATTAGTCAATAAAAGAAGCATGAAATTGATTCTTCTGAATGTTTTCATTGATTCAGATGAAAAAAATAATACATGCCCACCGTAACTAAAGGTATTTATTTTATTCGAGATATGCGATTCATTAAAAAAAAAGTTTACAGACAAATTTTTTTAATTAAAACAATTCACACCCCATTGAGTCAAGCTTATTTCTTGCACAACTAGTTTAGTATGATGAGAAATGTACAAGAATTAAACTGCATTTATAAACAGGGCTAGTGAATGAGAAAGCAATGACACAGTGAAGGACATATAATAGAAATTTACATGGCATAAAAGTCTTGGTATGTCCACATTCATAATGTAAACTTATTTCATACATATTTCAGATACAAAAATAAAAAAGAGTGAAACAAATATCCTCAACTGATATCTCAGATAAAACATACTGTCTGAAGTCTAATAATGAGCTTTAGCTGAAAAACACATTACAGCCTCTACATTGGCAGTAAAAGAACTGAAAATGTCAGTGCTTATTGTCAAGTTTATTTTCAGAATACACATTCGCAATACACATTATTATGTTTATTTCTACAGTATATCCAAGCATCAGGCCCCTTGGGCCGAAGCGTTGAAATAAAAGCTTTATTTTTGTAACACAGTGTTGCGTGGAGTTCTCTTCTATATTCTACAGACAATATTTATTCTCCACTGCACCTTCTACAGGACAAGACAGGTGTGCAGGTTTTCTCTATCCTGACAGTGATAAATACTTCAAAACAAAAGCGTGAAGCAGAAAGCTTGCGCGGGTTCCATGTCAAAAGCATTATCGCCTGCACAATCCCACAAAAAACAAACAGTTGATAGGTCTCAGCCTTTCGGCGCAAAGAACGAGTTAGCAAATATACCCACAAGAAGTGGACTGAGAAGTGGAAAATAAACTTGAAGTGGGGAAGCAGCAAAGGAAGAGTAATTTTTAACAAAATGTAGTCAATGTTCTCCTGGACAGTTTTAAGTTATTGCTATAGTTTTAAAGGTCATGAAGAAAGGGAATATGTTAGGCTCTATCTTTCAGACTTATGAATTATAATAGCACTAAGATAAAATAAAGTTAATAAAAGAATATTGCATAATGTTGTCTGTCATGTCTTTTAAACCACCTTTTTCCCCACCACCCATCCCCACCTTTGAATCCCCCCAAAATGTTGTTCATAAGGGGGAAATCCCCCCTCAAACCAAAGAACTTTCAGCCCTGAATAGCCTAAAATATTATGAGCCATATGGCAGCATTGTGGCGCCAACGTCATCTTGAAAGTTCAACCATAGTCAATGAGGAATGGAATTCACACAGGCCTAAAAACATGTGCATAAAGCATGCTACTGCCCCCAACATGAATATCCTGACCTCTGTATGATCTCAGTAGTTGCAAAGGGCTTGATTGAGATTGTAAATAAATGTGGGTACAAGGGACATCCTGGTCTGCATCCTCCACTAATCTGAATTAATTTCGATAAGATGTTAGTCGTTATTATTTATACATTGTATAAAATCTATTCTTTTTTTCCGGTGTCCAGTTAAACCAGGTAATTTAAACTTTGCTACAATTAAACTTATGCAGCCTTCCATCTGAAAGTATTTTTGGTGAAGATTTAAACATTGAAATGATGCAAGACTAACAAACCTTCAACTAAATAAATGTAAAAGGCCTTTCATTTGGAAGAGTTTTCAGGTGTTTATCTGAAACAATATGAAGGGACTTTTGTATAAATTATTAGGTGTTCTTTTGAAGTGGATGAATATTGGAAACACTTCTTAAACTAAGCACATAAAAATACTTTGCACAATGACAATTTGAAAGCCTGTATAAACTTTTTTGGGGTCATCTTAAATAGATTATTTATTTTAACTAAGTACTGTGCTGCCAGGGAGGGAGTCGCTACACGCAGGCAGGGGGAACCAGCTGAGGCAAATTAAAAATCAGCCAGCTGCTCCATCTTAGTTATGTTGCCCTTATAAAAGGGCCCGGTTCCCCATACCAAGGAGCTTTTTGATTTAAACGGTGAAGACTGTGTTTTGAGTGGTTGGTTTTGCTACAAGTTTTTGCCCTTTGTTTCCGACCTTTTCTGTGAGTGTTTTTTGGCCGACGAGCCAAAAATGATATTTAACCCTTTTTTTTGTTTTCCCTGTCTGTTCACTTGGTACAGCGACCTTCCACAGCGTTGTACCACAGTACATACAAAAAGCTTTTCATCTGCATGAGTTCTTCGATGGCTATGTAAATTATGTACCTGTGAAATATTTCCCACAGTGGGGACACTTGTGGGGCTTTTCACTTGGATAAATTCTGTGCTGGTGATTTAAATGACACATGGAGGGATTTGCACCTGAATTAATTTTTTGGTATAAATATTAATGAGATTTTTTTTTTTTTTAACAACACATCCCACACTGTACATGTGTAGAACTTTTCACCTTTATTAATTCTCTGGTGTTCACTGTGGATTTTGAAAGAAAGCATTTCTCACACTAAGGACATATGTTAGGCTATTTACCTGTATGCTGATATTTAACTTAGTTTAACTTTATACACAGGCTTTTCACCTGTGAATCATCTTGTGCCGATTTAACATACTTGTTCGGGAAAAAGACTTTCCACACTGAGTACATTTGTAGGGCTTTTCACCGGTGTGTATTCTCTGATGCCTATATAAATCTGATATTTTGAAAAAGCACTTGTCACAATGAGTACATGCGTATGGCTTTTCACCGGTGTGTATTCTCTGATGCCTATATAAATCTGATATTTTGAAAAAGCACTTGTCACAATGAGTACATGCATATGGCTTTTCATCTGTATGAATTCTCTGGTGGCTACTTAAATTAGACATTGTGGAAAAGCACTTTCCACATTGAGAACATTCGCAGGGCTTTTCACCTGTATGAATCATCTTGTGGCGAATTAAACTACTTGTTTGGGTAAAACACTTTCCACACTGAGTACATTTGTAGGGCTTTTCACCTGTATGAATCATCTTGTGGCGAATTAAACTACTTGTTTGGGTAAAGCACTTCTCACAATGAGTACATGTGTACGGCTTTTCACCTGTATGAATTCTCTGGTGGCTATTTAAATTAGACATTGTGGAAAAGCACTTCCCACACAACAAACATTTACAGGGCTT
Source organism: Ilyophis sp. 1 JC-2022 (assembly GCA_022702515.1). NCBI lineage: Eukaryota > Metazoa > Chordata > Actinopteri > Anguilliformes > Synaphobranchidae > Ilyophis > Ilyophis sp. 1 JC-2022. Next base: position 102,844,077 of record CM040405.1, read on the forward strand.
TTCACCTGTATGAATTCTCTGGTGGTCATTTAAATGAGATATTTTGGAAAAGCACTTCCCACATTGAGTACATTTGTAGGGCTTTTCACCTGTATGGATTTTCTGGTGGACAACTAAATAAGATTTTTGGGGAAAGCACTTCCCACACTGGGAACATTTGTAGGGTTTTTCACCTGTATGAATTCTCAGATGATTAGTTAATTCATATTTTCCATTGAAACACTTCTCACACTGAGTACATTTGTAGGGCTTCTCACCTGAATGAATTCTCTGGTGGATAATCAAATAAGACTTTTTAGAAAAGCACTTGCCACACTGAGAACATTTGTAGGGCTTTTCACCTGTATGAATTCTCAGGTGGCTATTTAAATCATATATCCTGGAAAAGAACTTCACACACAAAGTACATTTGTAGGGCTTTTTACCTATATGAATTCTAAGGTGTTTATTTAAACCAGATTTGCTATTAAAACAGTTCTCACACTGTGTACATTTGTACAGCTTTTCACCTGTATTAATTTCACATTTATTTCTATGGCTTGTCTGCTTTTGAAAGAAATTCAAAAGGTTTCGGTTTTCACTTGAATTACTGTTAGTTACAAAATGTATTCTCTTGCAATTAATATGTCTTTTGCTACCATTTGTACTTTTCTTGACAATTCTGGTCTGATTATCTTCATTATTTACGTTCCAGTAATGTTGTAAGTCCCCAGATCTGGTCGGCATAATGTGAACTTCCTTTTTACAGTTTGGGTTTGGCTCTCCTGCAAATTGTTCAGTCTGGTTTTTGTGATCAACACCAGCTCCAGTCAATACAGTATTCATGTCATCACTCACCAAACTTTCACTGCATTCACACTTAATTTGATCAGATTTAATATCCTGCAAGTCACTGATGTGCTCTGCCTTAAGGTATCCTCCATCATCAGTTTCTGTTTTGATTTGGTCAGGATGCAGATGGGTTACATATCCCAGCCCTGTACTGTCTAGGCTCTCCGTTTTAAGATCCCCAGTGCTGGTGGAGCCCAGATCCATTTCTATTTTAATCAATGATGCGAGTGTGTGGGGTACATCACTGACCCCACAGTTTGCTGCAACACACTCAGGCTCTAGTGTGTCGAGTCCTGGTGCACCACACTCTGTCTCTGACTCTGCCATGTAGACAGACTCTATTCCATTGAGTTGCTCTTCTTTCTGTCTGATCCTGTGCTGCGCAGTGAGCTCTGGTAGTGCCACCTCAGTGTCCCATCTCAGACAGACTCCTGCATGTATTCTACTGTGGCTCAAAGGTGTGCAGAAGTGCAGCTCCTGGAGGGAAACGGAAAGGGATTTAGTCTTAACCAAACAGGTCCGATTGCAACAGCCGACACATTCATTACACTCTGCAGTCAAGCAGATGCCTGACTGACCACAGGGGGTGCACTTGCATTATGAAGTGGGGAAACCTTCCTCTTGCCCTAGGTAATACCAAATCTCAGGTACATTTTAAAAATAGTTTTAACTGCCACTTTGTGTGTTATTTTTAGTGTTTTCTTATTGCAGAGTGTAAGAAAGCCCTTCCTGAAGTACCTCAGAACATTTTTGCTTGTTTCAGTGCAGTTTATCAAGGAGAAAATTCACAATCAATGCCACAGAAAACAGAACACCAACAAAACACCAGACTTTCCAGAGCAGCCTGAAGACTGGGTTATGATTACTGAATAACAACGATTTCCCTCAGTCCATTCATGTCCTTGTCTTGGGTTACGGATTTGCCATGAATTCAATTCCATTCAATTGACATCAATATCAGTGCAACTGAGGAATAAGTTGTCCAACTAAAAAATGCAATCGGCCTGACTTATAGAACAGGACAAGAAGATGACAGTTACATTACAAATAACTAAGGCTGAATTAGCACAATTTATCTGAGAATTATTAAAGCTTTATGTGCCATTTACTTCGGTAAAACAGTTGTTGCTTGGTGAAGGGAATGCATATTCAGTGTTGTTTTGCATGAAATTATTTTGACTTGGCAAATTTAAACTGGCCATGTACTCACAAAGTGCAATTCACTTATTTATATTTCAAAATAATGGAATTTCAGGTTTCCTACAAGTAGTGAAATGATGACTTACAATTACGCATTATATATTTAGAAAATATAACTTTGATAACTGTCTCAAAGACACTTTACAGAGAAGGAAAATTGTGCAAAAACCAAGCCCCCAAAAAGCAAACGAGGTAGAAAAAAAAAAGAAAATCTCGGGAGGAACCTGGCTAGAGAAGGGAACCTCGTCCTCCGCTGGCCGGCCTGCTTTAACTAAAGGTGGAATGGATGGTAACACAATGTAATGAGGGATATATCACATACATTAATCAAATGGGTTGAGCAGGTTAAGGTCTGAGATATTAAACTAGCTGGTAAGTATAAAGTCAGTCCAATGAAGAAATGTATAATATGCAATTCGGTGGGGTGGGTGAATTATCTGGGACTTTGTTTTCCGAAAAGTCATGTATGAAGAAACTAAAACCTGTCAGTATTACATCATCCTTTTCATAGTGGACAAGGATATTTGTTTATTTGTTGTTGTGGGTTTTACCTTCAATTTTCAGGCTAGGGTCCCATGCATAAATCCATTTGCTGTCCTCTAATGACAGTTTATAATGTATTGCAAAGTATGAATTTTACTCTAACGCTACATGTACCCTACAGGTCTTGATGCCTAAATCGGATTTTTTTCAAAAATTTTTTTTATAAGAAAGCTGCTCTTTTGTCTATAATGTTTACTTTACATGACCTGTATGTGGCCTGTGTGTTTACATATCCATGCAGCTTGTTCACACATGCGCATATGCAACACAGGTAAGGTTGACATGGCAACAGATAGACACCAACATGGAGCCCAGTGAAGTTACGATTATGTTGCTTTTGTTCAATGTCCTGCACTTCAAAAGCAGGACTCACATGCGATAGCAATGGATGATAAGACGGCGGCAAATGGCCATCACCAGGGTTGGAAATTAGCAACCGCCAAACGCGGGTAGATTTCAGAATTGTCATATAAATTTATCAAACCGACCTGCCACAGTGGCTTATAACGTGGCTACAAAAAAATAAATAAATAACTTTGGTAAAAACTTCAGGGGCCGATTCACAACACATTTTATCTTACCATTACGAGCTCTCCTATGTGCACAAAAAGTTCTTAGTTAAGATCTATTAAATCTATTCACAAAGCAGCTGAGACCAACTTTTACAAAGGAATGGGGAGAACTCTAAGAGAAAAGACGGGGGTTGACCTCACTATGGATGACGTCGTGTTTCATGAATACGCTTAGCCTACTTATAGGGTGGATTCCAATCGTTTATTTTTATCCGTCCTGTTCTCCTCGGTCCTCGCCTGACCTGGAAATCGATCGAGGTTCACCATTTTTAAGGACATTCCAAACCGCTAAATGATCCTCGGCGGAGCAAGGAGTGGGGAACGAGGAGGCTCCCGGAGGGTGCTTCAGTGAGGAAACACAAGTGTAGCCTTTGCGGAATAATTTTCCCGGAACGAGTGACATGTATAAATTATCCACCATTATTCACATCTGCCATGTCGCAGGCACACCCCTAAACAAATGCAATTTGACCGTTCCTTTCCATTTATTATAAAGCGCTAATTCATAATCACACTCATTTTTTATAACTAACAAAAGCATGCTAAAAACATGTAAAACATGTCAGCATAATATGATGATGACATTTGATTGAGCAAGGATGTTCCATTTGCCTAATACATGTTTTCTCGTTTCCTCCATCCTCGTATCTGGCTTTGGATGCACAGCAGAAGCCTGGAGTGGTGAGACCGTGTTGAGCACTCCTTCAATGTCTCCCAGTGGTTGGAATTTTTTAGAATGAGAAGGGAAACCTTTCAATATTTGTGCCATTGGGTTTCCCAACAGAACACTCCTTCCAGACAGGAAGCGTGAAGGATTAGGCTAAGGTTGTGAAGGCTCGTTATTGCCTGCTGCTGGATATCACACTACCTTTTTGGCATAAGCACATAAGCTCTGTGTGTTGGATAGCTTGTGCAGTTTTTCAGGCCCTACAAAGTGAACATTTCAGAGAATACATATATTTTCCACAAGGTGATCAACTCCTGGAAGTCATAAATGTCTTCAAAGCAAAGTAGCAGTTCCCTCAGTATGTGGGAGCGGTTGACAGATCCCACATCCCCATCACAGCCCAGAACGAGATCCACAGCAGTTATTATAATCGCGATGGCTGGCAACGAGTGATCTTGCAAGCAGTGGTGGACAATAAATTCTGGTGAGATCGCACAGCCCAAAATATCATGTGTGTTTTTCTGTTTTCTGAGCATAAAATTACGAATGAAAATATAGGCTCCGGAGGGGTTGATTAGGCTACTACTTGAAAAGAAAAACTAAAATAAAAAACATGGATAGAAAATTCTCTATTGATAATGAAGTTTTGAAATATTTACCAGCCATAATTGAGTGCAGGATGCAATAAAACATGGGTTCTTAATCTTTTACCCCATGCTAATAAATAAGAACAGCAAAAGAGCAAAAAAACAACAACTTTAATTTGCATTAACCATGGAGCAGGGATTGAAATAGAGTACTCAAGTGAGTACGTCAGTCGTGGGCGGAGTCTGGTTTCGGAAGTAAATTCCCTATGGAAGAATAGAATGGGCTTCCGAGACTATCGACTATTTCTTGAAATGTGATTTATAGAATGAGCCGAAACGTTCCTGGATTAGCCTGCGTGGTACAAGGATATAGACCATATATCGCATGTTCCAATTATTATTATTTTTTTTAAAGTAATGCATTAATCCTATCCAGTGGTTCTCGGGTGGTTCTCGACCAATAAGATATCATCATCTCGTCTGTCTGGACATTCTTGGGCAGATGGGAGTAGATAGAACCCCTTATTTCCTCCACTACCACCTCCTCTCCTCCGTGCCCTGGAAACGGATCTTTGTGTTTTAATATATTGTTACTGATTACATCTTAATTACATATTAATGGTTACATATTGATCAATGTCTCGACACAAACCGCAATGTCAACTATATTGTATACTGTACATGCAAATACTTGTACTGAAAACGTTCAGGCAGTTTTGAATACTTCCGGGTCGGAGAGGAGTGGTAGTGGGGGAGTGGAAGAAAGGAGGTGAGGAGTGAAGAATAACCAGCATTCACCAGCTACCAGCACATCTGGGCTGCGTCCCAATATTCTTCACTCCTCACCTCCTTTCCTACACTCCCCCATTACCACTCCTTTCCTACCCGGAGGTATGCAAAACTGCCTCACCTTCTTTCCCCCACTACCACTCCTCTACCACTCCTCTACCACTCCTCTACCACTCCTCTACCACTCCTCTACCACTCCTCTACCACTCCTCTACCACTCCTCTACCACTCCTCTACCACTCCTCTACCACTCCTCTACCACTCCTCTACCACTCCTCTACCACTCATCTCCTGCCCGGAAGTATGCAAAACTGCCTGAATGTTTTGAGTACAAGTAGTTAATTGTACAGGACAATGTACTTGTCACTGCAGTCGAGACATTAATCAATTTGTAACTATTTGAAAGTAATATGTAGCCAAATGAGCAACATATTAGATGAGGACACAAAGATTGGTTGCCGGGGCACGGAGGAGAGGAGGTGGTAGTGGAGGAAAGGAGGGCGTATTTTTAGAGTATTGGGGCTGCGTCCCAATACTCGAAAAATGCACCCTCCCTTCCTCCACTACCACCTCCTCTACTCTGTGCCCCGGAAACAGATCTTTGTGTTTTAATCTAATGTCGCTGATTACATCTTAATTACGTATTAATGGTTACATATTAATTAATGTCTCGACGCAAACCGCAATGTCAGGTGCACTGCATTGTATACTGTACATGCAACTACTTGTACTCGAAACGTTCAGACAGTTTTGCATACTTCCGGGTAGTGGGGGAGTGGAGGAAGGGAGGTGGGGAGTGAAGAATATTGGGACGCAGACTCGGGCCGTGTCCGAATACAACCCCTACACCCTTTTGAGGGCGCATATTTCAGTCCACTTCGTCAAAAAGTGGGCGACTTTTTCTCACAAATGGGGGCACTTGAAAAACCAGGATGAACCCCTTATTTCCAGGGTTTTGTTGAGGGAATTCAGGAGCACACTCATCTGCAGAACGGTGAACTCATCCGACAATTTCATTACAGGCCTTTAGCGGACGCTCTTATCCAGAGCAACTTACACAACTTTTATTATCCATTTATACAGCTGGATATATATTGAAGCGATTCAGGTTATGTACCTCGCTCAAGGGTACAACAGTAGTGTCCTACCTGGGAATCGAACCTGCTACCTTTCGGTTACAAGGCCAGTTCCTTAACCATTATACTACACTGCCGCCCTTAATTTCAGTAAGTAACTCGGAAGTAAAAGCTTAAAAGAGCGTATATGGTATAAGATGGGTTCATATTACAAAATACTCTTTTTTGTTAATTCTATCTTCATTCATAATCTACACTTCGTAACAATCGTCATATGTGGATATTCTCAATAAAAAATGTAAAAATAAAAATACATATTACAAACTACTTCCTCACTAGTTCGGAAAGAGTTTTGCGGGATTTCTTTCGCACATTGCTTGCAAAGTGAGGGGACAGGGCACATAGGGACAGGGGTCTAAGTGGACAGTGGACAGGGAACAGGGGTCGTATTCGGTCACGGCCTGGAACTCACCCCTGTATTTACTGTCACACGACGCACTAACATGACGTCAACAGGTCACTTGGAAATAAATCGGAATTAAATACCGCATAAGAAACAGTATCCAATCTAAAAAAAAATCGGATGTCAGAAATAGCCATGGCTTAATAGGGTGAATGATCCCTACATGAAAAGCAGCTAAACATGATATAATTCTGGGATGGTTGGAATGAAAACCAGCGTAGCCTAAACAGGGGCACTCCAGGACCGAATTTGGGAACCACAAACTCACAGGTTCGACAGTAGTTTTCACCATATCACATCGCAAGTCCATAGCACCGTTTAGTTTATAAGCAATGGCCGGGATTGTGCATAATGTGGCTACTTCGCTGAAAAGTGATTCACCAACTTAATTGCATTGTAGCCTTTAACATGCTACCGAACAAAAATACAAGGCAGGTGATACAACCAAATTCGGCATAAGATTTCCACATGTTCCACGGATTAATTTAGTAAACAACGGTAAGGCTAACGCCATTGTTGCGTTGTTACATTATTTAACGACATTCAGGCTAACCCAATAGTAATCTTATTGACATGGAGAAGTAACATTGGACAATTTAGAAGTTTTCAAACTCTAAAATGAATTATACAATCACGTGCTACAATTCTACAATCTACTGCCACTTTAGAAACGTCCCATTACATTTTACAGAGATAAGTGCATGGAAAGTAAAACGAACTAACAGAACAGTTAACGTTAAAGCATCAAGTTACGGGGAGAAGGGGAAAAAACGTACCCCTATTCGTTGATGATTCAATCACTTCAACTCATTAGTATTTATCACGATGGAATGTATTCTTGGCGGCGAATGTTTCCAAAGTGTATGATATCGACTTTAGCCTGTTGTTATACTATACAATCTCTGGTTCAACCATTATAGATTATACCGCATATGCAGCCATCCACGGACGCTCGCCCCCAATAAGAACATAACTTCCGGCGCAGGTCTTCTTCTTCTTTGGTGTTTAACCGCAGTTAAATCCTTAAAGTTGCATTACTGCCTCCTTCTGGTTTTAATCGTCCACTATTTACTCTTCTATTACAATCTTGTTATTAGACCAGTTGTTTTCAAGAACCTAACTATCCATTTTCTCCCCTCCACCGTACCCCCACACTCAATCACACCTTTCATCCTAGCCTCCACTCGTCCTATGCTCTGTAGCCTGCAATCATCTCCCCTCTTTTCTCTTTATACTTTCTGCATGATATCATGACATGCTCCATTGTGTCCTTTTTTTGACACTGGCTACAATTACCAGTTGGATGTTTCCCTATTAAATAAAGTGTACTATTCAGATTGCTATGTCCAATTCTTAGTTTGCTCATATTTACTTGTTCTTTTCTGTTGGTTCCACTATTTCTTACCCCTCCTACTTTATTTTGTACTTCATATAAATGTCTTCCTTTTGTCTCACTATCCCAACTCTGTTGCCACTGTTTGATTATTTCTCTCCAAAATATGCTTTCCCCCTCTGATTTTGAAAGTTTAATGTTAAATTCCACATACTTTCTTCTGACCGCCTCTTTCGCCAACTTTTCTACTTTTTTATTTCTTGGGATTCCCGAGTGTGCTGGTATCCACATGAACACTACATCTTTCTCCTGATTGGCTAAAACAGTATTTCATATACTAGGTTTTGATGTATTCTGGCTGAACCTGATTTAATGCTCAACAATGCCGATACTGAGTCACTACAAATTAGTATTTTATTTGCTATCATTTTCCGCCCACTCTAATGCTAACAATACTGCACATAATTAGACAGCATACACACTCAAGAAGTTTGAAGTTCTTCTACTGACCTCAGTCTGGTGACTGGAAAACTGCTGCCCCTGTTGCCTCTGTTAGTGGATTCTTTGACGCATCTGTAAAGAGCTGTATATAATCTCTATACCTCCTATCCCTATAATTATAATATTTGTGGACTAGATCTGCTTTATTTCTATGTTTAATATTCAGAAGCTCCATATCCACACAGGCATTCTGCAGCATCCATTCTGGTCTCACAGGCCACACCACAGTTGGACAAAATTCAATTTAATGTACTTTCAGTTGTTCTGCTATATCCTTACATACCCATCCGAAACTTGTTTTTTGTATTTTTTCCCTCTCCCAACAATCTTCCAAGACCCTCTTAATTGGATGACTTTCATTGTGTCCCCTTATATTTGTCCAATAATTGGCCATCAATTGTTTTCTACGGAGCCACAATGGCATTTCTTTTCCTTCTACTTGAAGAGCACACACAGCTGTTTTCACTGCCGCTAAGCATATTCTCAGAGCCTGAACCTGAATAACACAGACTTAGCTGCTGACCCATATACAACACAACCATAATCTATTCTTGCTCAGATTAGCGCTACATATATATATTTTAGTGACGCAACATCTGCACCCCACTCTAGCCCTGCCAGACACCTCATGACATTCATGACTTTTTAACTTTTCTTCACTATATTTCTAATATGCTCTCTCCATGCTAATCTAGAGTCAAAATGTACTCCCAAAAAACAAAAGTATTCTATTCTCTCTAGCTTATTTACATATAACTTTAGATTCATGCCTTCCCTGATTTTCTTATTTGTGAAAAACATAATTTTTGTCTTTTCCACAGAAAACTTAAAACCCCATTCTATTCCTTACCTTTCCACTTGATTTATCCTTTCCTGTAGTTTCTTAACTATATATTCAGCATTCCCTCCCCTCTTCCACAAAGCCCCATCATCAGCAAACAGAGACCTTCCCATCCCTGACGGTATACTTTCAAATATATAATTTATCATAACTGTATCATTAATGTAGGGCTTATAACACTCCCCTGGGGCATAGCATTTTCTATTACATGACTTTCTGATAACTCTGACCCTATTTTAACCTGGATAGATCACCACTCAGCCACCAAGCCCCTTTTTTTCCAGAAAGTGCATGAACCTAGTTTACAAATATTTGATGTTAGAGCAATGGGTCTGTAGTGTTCTGGTTTGCTAGGATCTTTACCAGCCTTCCTGATTGGAATTATAATAGCTTTCTTCCAGCTCACAGAGACTCGTCCCTCCTTTCAAACTTTACTAAATAGAAGACAGCAACGTATTTAATCCTCCTTCACTTAGATGTTTAATCATTATATATCCTATCTCGTTTTTTCCCGGTGCACTTTTTTCCAGTTTTATCCAATGTCCTCTTCAACTCTCCAATATTGAATGGGACATCTAATTCACTCTCACTACTATTTTTTTCTCCTTAACACCTCCATATTTCCATATTTAGTTTTTTCCCTTCCCTGCTTTTCTTTCTCAGTCAGGTTATTGGAGCTGTGTATTACAACAAATGTATTTACCATTAGATCAGCCTTTTCTTTATTGGTTATCGCCACTTATTTTCCAGAGCTCAGAACTGTAAAATCCCATTCCCTCCTATCCCCTCCCATCCCCTCCCATCTTCTTTATCATTCCCCACACTTCTCCTATCTGAGTGGTGTTCCCAATTGACCCACATAATTTTCTGCAAGATGTCCTCTTTGCCTGTCTTACTGTATTTGTTGGGAATTCCATTGGTTAATCTCCTATAAACTGATATGTATTACTTATATTGAAATATGCATTGGAATATATCATGTGACAATCTCCTATAAACTGATATGTATTACTTATATTGAAATATGCATTGGAATATATCATGTGACAATATATATTTATTGTATCTGAATATGTATCTATCAAATGTATCATGTGTGTTACGGTTCTAACCGTTCCACGCCATGTTTTATGTTTATTGTTATGTCACGCCCTTATTTGTATTCACGTTCTGTCATAGTTTATTAGTTTGCATACATATTTCCATGTTTTTCCGCAGCCTTGCGTTCATGCTGTTTCTTCTCTTGCTGTCACTCACGCTTCCCTAATTGTTTCATTCTCCCTTGTCTAATTACTAATATACTAACATTAGATCAGGATTGGGTAATACTAACTATCTAACCATGTGTTCATGTTTACCTTACGTTTCTCGTACATGTTAATTACTAATTTACTAACGCTAGGTCAGGATAGGTTAACTACTAATGATTTACTAATTGCCTCGTTACGTGTCTCATTTTCTCAAGCTGTTGTGAATTTCCTGCTGCTCTCAAGCTAAGTGTCTGCACCTGTCTACACCTGCATATAAGATCAGTGTTCATGTCATGTCCTTGCGAAATTGTTGCCTCACTAGCACTCTTAAGCATTTGTCAAGTTTACGTATTCTGATTTCCTGTTTTGATCCAAGCCTGTTTTTTGACCACTGTTTTCTGCCAGCCTTTTGTTTTCACTGCCTGTCCTGACCACGATTCCTGCTTGCTGATTTTGTACTTTTGCCACGCGGCGAGGACTCCGGTCTGACCCTGCTTGTTTTTTCGACTATTCTTTTGCCTTCTCCCATTTGTACCTCTGCCACGCTGATTGCCTTCCTGGTTCCGAACTACTGCCTGGCTTACCGACGACGAGACTGCCTTCTCCCTCGGTACTTTTGTTTATTGGCTGGATTTTTTGTGTATGACCTTTGCTTGTGCTAAGACAACGATTACTGGACTTTCCTTAATAAAGCCCTTGCGGGTATTTATTACATCCATTGTTCTGAGTCGTGCTTCTCGGGTCCAACCCTCCATGCACTTCGTCTCAATGTGCACCAAAACACAATAAAGTATATAAGGTATAATGTTAGATCAATTAGAAGCACATAATACACTTTCACAGCAAGTATAATGTGAGCACAAAAGCACATAATGATAGATTAAATGGAAGCACGCTTTCACAGCAGCACATAGAGTTAAAAATTAGAAGGGTCTGTTGGGAGGTGTGGGAGCACAGGAGCACCTGGTATTTTTTAAGAGCCTATTGGGAGGTGTGGGAGGTTTGGGAGAGCCTGGTGCTGAACCACTATGAAGCATGAAAAGGCACACCGTCCTTAAGTACTTTCGCATAGACTATTTCTCCTATTTTGTTAGCTAAGGCTGTTGTCAGCAGGATAGGGTTTTTTTTTTTTTCATATTGCCCTGCGCTGTCTCATCAAATCTTAGTATCGCTATAAGCTTTCCCGAATATTTATCCGTTCTTTGCGTTTCTTCCTCACCCCCCGATTCCTCACTACTATTGTCATTTCTTCCTCTCTTACTCCCTTGTTTACCCAGTTCCTCATTCATTTCTTCTCTCAGTTTCTTTGTCTTATCTCCTTCTTCTTCTTCACTTAACATCTCAACCATATCTGCCCAACTATTTGTTTCTGATCCATTCAAGCATTCAACTTCATTCGCCTTCTTCTCCTGCATTTTACTTTTCTTGCTTTTAGCTGATTTTGTTTTGTCACAACCTGCTGAAGTCACTGCCATTTTCTCTTTCGATTTCAAACTGAATCTCCTCGGTGCAGTCTTTTCTTTCTTCTTTTTTTATGGCGGTTTGCAGCCAACTTTTGGTGCATTACCGCCACCAACTGGGCTGGAGTGATCCTGAGATTTCCCTTCTATTTCTATTTGACCTTTATTACGTTTCTAAAGAGAAATTGAATACATAATATGTACATATACTTATATACACCCACATACATACATACATATATACATACGTACTTCTTGCCTTTACCCTGCATACCTATCACCTTAGTTCCTTATCTCCTAAATCCTTCCCATCAGCCCACTTTCTTTAAGAAAACAGAATATATATTTATAACCCTACTACCCGACGGCTTGCTTAATAGTGCCCCTAAATTCCCTCCCGTAACCCCCTCCTTCTTCAGGCCTACCATCATCCCTTTCCTCTCCTCCCAATATTTATTATAATTAAATATTATGTGCGATACCAATTCCCATTCTTAGCAGTTATTCCATTTCCCTGTTGGGTGTTTACCGATGACTTTCAGTGTCCCATTCAAGCCTTCCCATTCAGTCTTAACCTCAAGATTTTTGACTCCTCCCGCCTATCCCATCCAGTAGTCCTCCTCTTTCCCACCATCCTCTGTATTGCCGGTGCAGAGTCTGGCCCTGGCTTCAAAATAAATGCCCCCCTTTTTTTTTGGGTTTGTTTGACTACGCAATGAAGCTACAAGTTTGATGGAGATGCTTCTCTAATAGCCTATTTTGATTGCTATTTCAATGCGTACAATTTATATGCTTTCCAACAGAAATGTTAAATAATGTATATTATGCCAATATTGTTGTTGTTGATGATTCTGGTGGCAAGTACCAGTATGGAACACATGACTGGCGAAATGGATGTATGTCAGGGCGGCAGTGTGGTATAATGGTTAAGGAACTGGGTTTGTAACCGAAAGGTTGCAGGTTCGATTCCCGGGTCGAACACTGCCGTTGTACCCTTGAGCAAGGTACTTCACCTGCATTGCTTCAGTATATATCCAGCTGTATCAATGGATACTATGTATAAATGCAAAATAAATTATGTGTAAGTCGCTCTGGATAAGAGCGTCTGCTAAATGCCTATAATGTAATGTAATGTAATGTCATCAAGGGTCTAGAATAAAGCAATAAGCCCAACATCCCATCAGATATACATAGCCTATAAAGCACAAAAGCAGTGCAATATGCAATATACAGCAATCCATCAGATATGCAATCTGAAATGATAAGGTGAAACTTAAAGGTATACTATGCAGTTTTATTGTAAACAACTCGTTCTTTGTTTACAATAAAATTTTCTCCCCAAAAAACATTGTATGTGTCCTTGTGGTTTAATAAACATGTTGAATGTATTTCCTACCTCATAAGTCGTTCGCAAAGTGTTTTTTTGTTTGTTAATGTTTTGAATGCTACACTGTTGACATCCCGCCGCCATTTTTAAAGCCAGAGACAGCTAAAATTGTGTAAAAAGTTCCTGCTCATTTGATTGACATGGCCAGGCCATGTGGGCAGGCTTCCTGGTAAACTCTTATTTTAGCTTAGGACCGAAACATACCTCACCCGAATACGTGAACATGGACGCTTCGAGCTACACGAACAGTTTTTCTTTTGCCATGACATTTGTGAAAAACAAGCCAGAGCGTTGCAGCGAGCGATGCTATAGCAGCAACAACAGTAAATAACTTTCTTGTTCGATCTGTGCTTTCCTCCGGTTTTCCTTTCACAAATGTCATGGCAAAAGAAAAACTGTTTACGTAGCTCGAAGCGTCCATGTTCGCGTATTTGTGTTTCGGCCCTTACTCATTAGCAATATGTTTTAAGCCGAGGAGGTAATACAAATAGTGACCATACACCTAGCTAAGGCTATCTATTGTTGTGATGTTTGTTTATTGTTGACAAGAGTCTATTTATCACGTTGTTTGACCAAACCGTGATCATGTAAATGGAGACTATAATCAATTAAGACATTTAACAGACATCCAAAAACTCCCCATCCTCTTAGAAGAAGAGAGGACGTGCTCTGATCTGGCAGCACAATATATAGCTGCCTGCCATGGGACAGTGAGTGACAAAGATCATTATAAACCAATTCAAATGATTTATATTTATGATATTCACTTTATAAGATCATATCGTTCTCATCATCATTATTATCATTTCTATTGATAATTATTATTATTTTTAATTGTATTTTATTATGTTATTCATATTCTTAATCCATAATCAAAGAAAAGTTTTTGTTTTCATGTATGGTTATTGTTCATTCATTTCTAGTCTTTGCTGTTTTGTATTGTTCAGTGTTAAGGCCGTGACACACCGCCCGCGATTTAATCGCACGAATAAATCGCACGTTGAAAAATAAAAACGAACTCCTGTATTTTCATAAAATCTTGCACATCCAACGCGAAATGTCCTTTGCGAAAAAGCGGCATTTAATTTATTCGCTTCAAGTTCGTTTTTTGCGAGTTTTCGTTTGCGAAACTTTTAATCTATCCAATCATAACAAGTTTCCATGACTGACGTCACCGCACTACCACAACAAACTTCAACATCAAATATCGCGGACCAAGTGATTTTATATGCGTCACAGAATAGCGTCCTTTTCGACAAGAGACATCGTAGTTACAAAGACAACGATTTGAAGGACAATTTGTGGAAAACCATAGCCAAGCAAATAGGCTATGAAGATGGTGGGTTTATAGCTAAATGGTTGCAATACGCACAACTTGCTATCTGATCAGCTCCTCAGGTTATTAGCATTGGCTTTAAAGTTGTCTCCAGCTAACCTTTAGGTCTAACGTTAACGTTGATAGCAGTTCATGTAAAGAAGATAACAAGCCAGTGGCGATTACACACAAACATAGCTATTTATTGTTTTACTTTAGGCGAGTTCATGTAGGCTACGCTGTCACCGGCTGGGTTGTTTTCCTTGGTGAAAACAGGATGAAAGCTAGCGAACACTTGTCTGTGTGCGTGTCAAATAAAGTTCCACAAAAATCTTATTCCGACTGCTGTGGATTTCCTGATTACTGATAGCCAAGTTATATAAATAACGAGGAAAACAGACGAGGTCTGCCTGTAGCGATCGTTTTGGAGAAAACTCTTCAGACTTCATGAGTTGATACACTGTATAGAAGACTACGACAAATGTATTTTAAATATGTTTGCTGAAATGACGTAATGTATTGTTATGTTGTGGTTAACCCTTTATATTAGTGGAAGAGATCAAGAGGCAGTGGAACACGTATGTCCGTAAAAGGAGGGAAGAGAAGGAGAGCATGTTGTAGACAAAACAAACTTTACATAAGTAAAAACGGACACATAATAAGCCCAGTTCAATATTTTGCCAATGTAATTTAAGCATGCTGTTTTTAACGTTCTGGTAGAGGGAAAAATATATACTTTCGTTCCGTGATGGACCGAACGGATAACCAGGTCGTCATCGCTTGACGAAGAGTGATCCATTTTTATTCGCACGGATTTAAAAAAGCGAAAAAGAACGCGAACTTTTCGTTTTTTCGCATCGTTGCTGGTGTGTCAGGTTTTTTCGCGAAATATTCGCAGACGAATTATTCGCATTTTCGCCTCGCTTATTCGTTACGTCCCCAGTGTGTCACGGCCTTTAGATGTATGTCTTTGACTGTTTTAATGCAGTATGCTTTGGCAATACAGATGCAATGTCTTGTCATGCCAATAAAGCAAATTTAATTGAGTCCACGGTCAGAGAAAATATGTGAAATGTTACTACAATGCTCGTTGTGCGTGTCTGAGAAGATACGTGATAAGCAATTTTCAGGGAGCCTTTTTTTTCTACATGCTCTATATCGCCATCTGATGTTCTGAAACTACACAGTATACCTTTAATAGCAGCAGCTTTAAGATGCACGAGGGCTCTCCTGAGCCTTTGAGTACGACAAAGGTTTGATTTGTTAAAGCTATGAGACGTAGGCAGAAATCCAATGCCCAGAGTCTTCCCAAGTTTTTACAAATTTAGCACATTTCGATCGTTCCCCTCATCAAGTATTGTCTTATGTTTTAATTCCCACATGTAGAGCTTCACATTTAATTTGCCAGGTTCCCACCCACTTCTGAATTATTTTAAGAACTGCTAATATTTTATTTATATTTCAGGAAAAATCAAGTTTAGTTGAGAGTGGATTATGGTAGGCTACGGTAAGCCAATTAATAATAGAAGCAGACTTTAATGACAGTTAGGTTTTCCTCCTAAGAAGGCGATAAACCAAATAAAAACCTCCCATCAGCAAGAAGGTGCCCAAATTAGCTAAGCTGCTAGCTGAGTGCTTAACGGAGAAAAGTGAAAAATTCCCTCTCTGCCCCTTAGCGGCAACAAAATATATTTTTTTAATATGGATTTTAGAACTGTAATATCAATTACAAACTGAAGCACAATGTTATCCTCCTCCGTACTTTCCAAACGCTAACAACTCTTCCACCAACTCTACCTCCAAAAGGAAATACGTGTCTACAGCAGGCATGAACAGAGCAGCAGTTGAAGTAGCACATATGCAGAGGGAGTGAGTTGCGGAAAACCAGACCCCTGGTAGCATTGACTTGCGTTGAAATAGACTTAAAGACTTATACAGGAGCAAACAGCGCTGGCAGCAGGCAGGAAGTGAGCATCAAAATGAAGTCCGGTTTTGCCCCTTGCTTTTAGAGTGTAAGCTCCAAAGGGCCCCGCCAGCACCAATTGCAGACACCGCATACACTAATGTAGCCTCCAAATGCATATAGCATGCAACAATGCCGCTTTTTTTTTGTTTCTGAGCAGATCGCGCACACACTAGCATTTATTTTAGTTAGCTGCAGAGAGCACATTGCTAAAAGCTTTACGCACTGGTTCTACTCATTTACAAGAATAAATTGCATGTTGAAAACAAAATGCAAGCTCCTTATTGGTCATAAATCTTGTATATTTCTAAGTTTATTTGCAAAAAAGACAACATTTTTTATTCTGACTCCAGCCATTATGTAACACTGCTTTTGCTTTAGCTGCATTCAGCATGCATTGAGAAATATGAAATGTGAAAATGATTCCTGCAGAGTAATGCAGCGTTTACATTTAGCCAGTGCGCATGCTCTGGTTCCAAAAAGCACCATAGTCTAGTATGGCAGCCTCCATGAATTGGCTTCATGGGCCAATGAGCAGTTCCCATATGAATCCATGGAACTGGTGTAACTGCATGAGCTGCATCAAAAAGGGTAGGCGGAGCAAGAGGTCCAACTTCGGTGCTGGAATGTCTGCAGTTGGAATCTATTAGACAGACAGCAGGCAGTCATTGAATGAATGGAAGTCAATGTTCCATTGTCTTTTTTTTTTTTTACAAAACAGTTAGCTAAACAGGTCATTATCAGACAGTCGAAATTAAGTCTCCCTTTTCTTTTTCGATTATATATGCCTAGGTTGTCAGGACCCAGTACTACTACTTACAACCCGCTATGATTTGGACTATCCGACGAAAACCAACTTTAAATCCGGCGAGCGCCGGGCAGATGCGCATCACTCTTAGCATACGTTATGTAACTTTAGTTGCTAAGCTAACTGAAAACACGACTGCACATGCCTGATCACTTCCTCTTGTGTGGACAAAACATCCAATGGGGAAAAGCGCCATTTGTGTATCTTATCATAGATCTAAAATCAGTGTTTGATTGCCTCTCCTGTATAAAAGTAGATCGGTCCATAATAATTCATGGTTTGGTTGGTAAGTTTAGCCTACTAGTAGCTACCAGTTTACTAGACACAGAGAGTTTAAGATAATGTTTCATTTTCTGGCTAAATAACATTACGTAAGAATATAGTTTATGAAACAAATATCTGCCTTTCAGCTAACTAACCTAACGAAATGTGTCGTAAATAAAATAATTATTTCACCGCCCTGTCGGGAGGGGTCAGGACCATTCCAATACACGTAATTCAAACTTTCTCCCAAATAGACACTACATTCCAGAGTCTGATATAACTTGATTTATTTTAAATGACTACAAGTACCCAGGCTGATCGACTAAGCACACGTATATTAAATACACACTCAATCACACGGTCCAGTCTAAGTCTGACAACTCCATGCACTCCCACAAGATGTTAAACAAGCACAGTGACAGAGACAAAACACATAGCAGCCATGAAAGTTCAGATAACTCTCCTTTTATCCTTTCCTTAAACCCTGCCCTCTGTGGGTCTTAAAGTCGTTCTCCGCCCCCTGGGAGATGTTTTTTCATGGCCAACAGCGGCCTCTGCTGGTTTTAATTAAGCATTACATATGACATTCATTTATATTGTAGTTTTGATTAAATGCTATGATTTAATTATATTAGAAACGCCCTGGCCATGGTTTGACCATAGTAGTTCAATACATGATAATACAATGATCTGATGGGTTAAATAATACTAACTATAAGCTTTTCCAATGTTATTTCCACAGGTTACTGTGCTCATGTGGGTGCTTTATGAACTAAAAAATAACATTTTCCTCTATAACATGAAAGATTATTTTGTTGTAATATAATCCTTAACCTTTTTGCACGTAAGTTCCAAAATATTTTCAACGGCCCCAAAGCGTGAGTTTTTTTTCTGTGTGCAACAGTTGTTCTAGAATTCGACTGTTACGTCACAGCACTAGCCTTCACACAGTTGAGAGTTAGCTAATATTACCACACACACATACATATACATAGCCTACACTACATATATATATATATATATATATATATATATATATATATACTGTATATAACAACACTAGATGACTCTCAGTATGTGTGAGGCAACAAGGGACAATCTGACTCCGTAGCTAACTGCACTGTCTTTTATTTGCATCAATAAAAATATATGTCAGCTAATTGTTTGTGTGGTGAAAATGGTTTTATTTTGAATATGTTTCGCATGTTTTCAAATAGTTGTTACAAATGGTGTATTCCGATTCTAGCAACCATTGCAATGGACACCCATGATGTTGGTAAAGTACCTTTTTGAAGGTTGTACGTTACTGCTTACCATATGCTATGAGATGCTATTTATCTCTGATAAAGCTAATAACACGGGCGCAACCATACGTCATCTCTGGTCCAACCAAAGATGATAACGTGACAAGATAACTCACTTCCAGGTTAAGTGGAACTTAACCAGGTTAACTTGGTTGAGAATTGATATGGTTAAAGTTGGGAGCAAGTGGAGCATCTCTTCATCATGGATCATCTTTGGTTGAATGCGAAAGAACAAGATGGCAGCACCGCAAACCAATATTAGCCAACTGCCGTTTTTCGAGTATTTCGTCAATTATTTTGATCACGGATGAGTTTACCCATGATGTAAAACATTGTAAAGTGTAATCGCTATAAGATTGTGTATATTATATTTTCTGTCAGCCCGTAGTTAGCTCATTTTGACAGCTTGGTTAGCACTGACGTTAGCAAACTGCAGCTAAATCAACGTTATAGGCTAGGGGGTATTTGCTACTTACATTACTTCTGTGAAAGTGTGAACATCTGCATAAACAAATAAATGTAAATGTTGTAAATATGTTTATTTGGTACAATGTTTTTGTGGAACAGTGTGTTTAGTCCTAGGGTTAAGAACGAGGGTTAGCCCACAGGCTTATTGTAGCGTCATTCGTAAATAGACGTTCTAATCTTGTGTTCTAATCACACCGGTGTGACCGTACGCTTCAGGGACCACTCTAGCGCTGTAACACCAGTGTGACCGTATGCGTCAAAGGGTTAATACTGATGTATATATAAAAAAAGGAAAATGTATTATTTGGATCTAATAAGCTCTCACACACAAACTTTTCTATGGCTCACACTTTTTCATTTGTGTAGACATTTTTAACGAGCTGGATCCTTGGAATGTTAGGGAGGCGAGCATCCTTATCTTTTCAGACGAGCTAGAAACAAAGAAGTGTGTATTCATCTGGTTGCCTGTGTGTGTGCGTGTGTGTGCGTCTAAAGATGAGGGCACACATCTGTGAGGTGCATGCGGTTGTTTTGGTTTTTTCTTCTGTTTCATTGGACACTTCAAATAAGAAATAACTAGCCTGGAACAACTATCTATTGACCATTTCCGATAAGAATAATTGGTCTGCTTTCTGGCGTGAGTGTGTGTCCTTGAATGTGAGGGCGTATATGCAAATACAGCTATTTAGCAATCAGGCCCCGACACTGTCTGCCACTGAAAACAACCATCTATTGAAAAGTGTGAATGGATCTATTTTCTTGCGTGTGTGTGTGTGTCCTTGACTGTAAGGCTACTGATGTGTGATGTGTGCACGTCTGTTCTGGTTCAAGAGGGACATTAGAACTGTTTTGGAAAGTCATCCTAACACAGAAAAACATCTTTTTATTAACACAATTGTTTCCCATGGTTGGCCATACAGTGGTTTGTAATGATATACAGTCAAGCTGGAAAGTCTGCACACCCCTTTCACCTTCTACAATATATACTACATATAGATTTATACTACAATAGATTGAGTTCATTTTTTGTCTCAAACATCGACACACAATAACCAATAATGACTAAGTGAAAACAGGTTTTTAGAAAATATGCAATTTTATTTTACTGACAAAAATAGGTTATTCAGGGGTTACATATCTGTACACACCCTTAGTCTAATACTTGGTTGTTGTACCTTTGGCAGCAATTACAGCTTGAAGGCATCTTGGGAAAGAAGCTACGAGCTTGGCACACTTGTTTCTGGACATTTTTGCCCATTCCTCTTGGCATATCCTTGCAAGTTCCGTCAGGTTGGATGGGGAGCGTCGGTACACAGCCATTTTCAGCTCTTTCCACAGATGTTCAATTGGTTTCAGGTCTGGGCTCTGGCCGGGCCACTCTAAGACATGCACAGACTTTCTCCGAAGCCACTCCTTTGTTCTCTTGGCTGTGTGCTTCAGGCCGTTGTCATGTTGGAAGGTAAACCTTCGCCCCAGTCTGAGGTCCAGAGCGTTCTGGAGCAGGTTTTCTTCAAGGATCTCTGTGTACTTAGCTGCATTCATCTTTCCCTCTATCAGGACTACTCGCCCCGTTCCCGCTGCTGACAAACATCCCCACATCATGATGCTGCCACCGCCAGTTTGTCAGTTTAGCCGGGCAGCCAAGTCTAGGAAGATTCTTAGTGGTTCCAAAGTTCCATCCTTTACGAATGATGGTGGCCACTGTGCTCTTTGGTAAAAAAAAAGCGCTTGTAAAGCAATCCCCAATCATGTCCAATCAATTGAATTTATTGTTTTACCATTTTAATGAAGCTTACATAATCTTAATAATTAGCTAAACTGTTCTGACTGCCTGTTTACCCCCACAGTACGTGTTATCAACCAGTCTCTTCATTTGGACATTGTTTTGTAATGTTGGGTATTTTTAATAGTTATTATGTATTCTGCATCTATAGGCTTACAGTACTTACACTGGTTAGATTCTGTCATGTGCTGTATATATGAAGTGATTTCACACAGATGAAGCTCAATCCAAGACAGAATATTCAAAATAGCATCTCATTTCTGATGCTGTCAGGACCACAAGCTTTCTTTGGTTTTAGAGACTGGAGTTTTTCAGTCAGTTCTGTCAAGGAGATTGGGTTATCTAGTGTATTTTGATTGTTTTTAATGGATGATTCTAGGTTATTTAGTTTTTCTTTAATTGTATTCTGATTGCATTTAAAATCTTTTTGTGGGATTTCTTTGTATAGATTCTCAAAATAGTTTTTCCAAATGGTTCCATCTTGTAAAGTCAATTCTTGTGGTGTTGTTGTGCTTAAGTTATTCCACATTTCCCAGAACTGATTTTGATTGATTGATTCTTCAATTTCAATTAGTTGTTTATTGATATATCTTTGTTTCTTTGTTTTCAAGATTTGTTTGTATTGTTTAAGCATTTCACAATACTTAAGACGTAAATCTAGGTTTTCTTGCTGTCTATGTTTTTGGTTTGATAATTGTCTCAATTGTTTTCTGATATTTTTGCAGTCACTATCAAACCATTTTTCAGTAGGTTTTTGTTTCAAATTTTTATGTCTTGTTTTTAGAAGGTTGGCATCAAATGCTGCTCTGTGGAATATATAATTAATGTCATTAACTGCCAGTTTAATTCCTTCTTTGTCATTTTGGTAATGTTTGTTATTGAAAATGTTAATAGTGTTAGTTAACTCATTTGAACTGATTGCTTTGATAAATTTATCTTTGCTGTCTGAAGCCCATCTGTATGGTTGGTTGAGATTGTACAGCTTACTGGGCTGTTTCTCAGTTTTTCTTACATGCACAGTTTTTTTCAGGAACACATTTATTTGATTATGGTCTGAGAGGGGAGTTTGCTGCCTGACAGTAAATGCACTGATAGAGGAGGGGTCCATGTCAGTGATTGCATAATCAACTACACTACTCCCAAGAGTTGAAGAATATGTGAACCGCCCTAAGGAGTCCCCTCTGATCCTGCCATTAAGGATATACAGACCTAAGGTTTGACAGAGATGCACTAATTCCCTTCCATTCTTGTTTATTATTTTATCAGGGTTGTTTCTTCTCATGAGTGTGGGTGTGAGGTACAGAGGGTCCTGTCCAAACACATGGTTATTTCCTTTGGTATCTATGCAGTCATTTTCTGTGCCTGTGCGGGCATTAAAGTCTCCACAGACCATCACATTTCCCTGGGCCTGGAAATGGACAATTTCTGTGTGGAGGGTGTTGAAGAACTCCTCATTGAAATAAGGAGATTGTAATGGAGGAGTGTATGCTGCACACAAGTATATACCCTTGTCACTGATGCCAATATCTTTGCTTATTTTTAACCAAATGTGGGATGTTCCTTGTTGAACAGTTGTGATGTGTCTGGCAAGATCCCCTCTGTACCACATCACTATTCCCCCTGAGTCCCTGCCATGCCGCACAGTGCTTAATTTAAAGAGGGCACTATGATTTCAGTGTAACCTGAGGGGCACTGAGTGAGCACATCGTTACGGCACCAGGTCTCTAGCAGAATTACAATGTCAACATTTTTTATGTTTTTTAAGAATTCAGGGTCTGTACTTTTTGCTCCAAAGGCTGTGGAGTACAGACCTTGCAGATTCCGAGAACTGATACAAAAGGATCTCATTCTGGATTACAATTAACATTTCAATCCTAAGTATAATAAACGTGTATCTAACACACACAAAAAGTACATATATACATATTCTTCATATTATTATTTATATTTACTTATTTACTTGTGACTTATTTAATGAAAATAATGAAAATTATTATTATTAATAATAATACAATTTGCTGGGTATTCTCTTTCTACCCTGTTGGTTGTACCCTGTAACTGCAGGGTTAGTTCAGCAGTCTGCTGCAGAGGATCCCCAGCAGGTGCTTTATTTCTCCCAGTTCTGAGGAGGCAAGGGGGGGGGAGGTTTCAGGACTGCAGCATAACTCTGGTGCTGCTGTACAGGGGGTCTGCTGGTGGGGCGGGCCTTTACTCAGGTTGTGGGGGTCTGCTGGTGGGGCGGGGCCTGTACTCAGGGTGTGGGGGTCTGCTGGTGGGGCGGGGCCTATACTCAGGGTGTGGGGGGCTGGGGCGGTGTGGGGGGACAGGTGGATGAGAAGAATTGCCTGGTCTGGGTGGGGCTCGGGGTGTGTGGGCTGGGGGGTGCATTTTTTGGCCCCCCCTGTTGGCTGAGCTGTAGGGCAGGACTGTTGGATTGCGTCCCAGGGCAGCATCTTTTAGGGTCTTGGCAAAAATTTTGACCCCCTCCTGGTTTAAATGGAGTCCATCATAGAGATGCCAGGAGCGGATGGTGGAGTGGTGTGCCAGGTGCACATTGGGTAGTGTGGCACAACCCCTGGCGATCTCCAAATTTATCTCCTGGAGGATGTGGGGAGGTGTGTCTGCTCTGGGCAGCAGTGTGGACATGACAACACGTGAGTCTAGAAACAATTGTGCTGCTCTCTCTGCCACCTTCCACATTGCACTGGCAGTTCTGTGGTGCATGTTGCACAAGTCATTGGTGCCAGTGTGCACCACGATGCAGTAAGGGTTTCCCAGTGTCTCCCTCTTCAGCAGCTCCATAGCCCGTCCTGTGTTGCTGCAGCGGATTGCTTGGACCTCTTGACCCGGGAACAGCCTCTTAGCTTCCAGGAACTTACCATTTGAGTCCATGAGTAGGACTACCTGTGGCTTGGTCTTCTCTGGAAACCACTTCCATCTTATTTAAAGAGATGAACACACACAGGAGCTGTACTACCTTAAAATAATAGATGTTTGCGTTTTCTTCTGGACACCGTCATTGGTGGCTGTGAGAAATCTTGGCATATTCTACAAGTCTCTGGAACTCTACTGGAGGGAAGCAACACCATTCTTCCAAACTAATGTTAAATTGGGTTGAGATCTACTGGCTGGAAAGGCCATAGCATATGATTGCAATAATTTTCGTACTGGAAGCCACTGTATTTGCCTCATAAAATAAATGCATTTTGGGGTAAAATTAGTTCTATGTCTAATGAAAGCTCTTGATGACCTCTATCTAGTGCCAAAAACACAGCTGAACTCATGAACAGTATTGAATAAAGCAACAAAACAAAGATCTATGTTATGGTTAAATTATGGTCTTTTTGGAGCCAGAGGTCAAATTTTTTATACAGCTTTATTATTGACATGCTAGAACTGCGGTCCTGCCATGATTGCACTGTTGCGGTCATCTAACTCGGTTGGTGGCGCTGGCGTGAAAGACTAGGGTCCTGAGACTGACCTGGTCCTGACACTGCACTACTCCGGTATTGCAGGCACATACTATTGGAGAGAGAAAAATTGCCCGTCTGTTGTGCGCAAGCGTAAGAGAACAGCGAGTAGTGACCTAGTAGGTAGTGACACGAATTGTTTCTTCGAGTCCGCGTGTACGCACATATATTTAACCAGAGTGAAGTTTTCCTACCAGTATTGTTAGACCAGTTGCCACATTTGCTTTCAAGTGTAACTTAGGGCTGATCTGCTACAGGTCAGAGCTGCACCATTAAAATTGTTCTGGAATTTTGCACAAATGTCCCATCATGCATCTGCACTATCTTTAAAGAAAAATGTGCAGTTCATATCTCTCGTAGGCTGCATAATCTTAAATGACCAGGCTTTGCCTATTTCTTAAGGGAAGCCAAAACGAGAACAGGGCATGCCGTGACCCAAAGCATCACATTTCCAAAGCCCTGTAACCTCTGCGGGGAGAGTGGGAATTTCTTTCGTGACTGCTTTTGCACTTCCTTTTCTGTTTTGAAATCTGCCATGGGGTTGGTGTATCAGAAAGGTCAGTGTCTGTGCTTGAGGAGTCTGACTCCTCCAACGTAATGGGGGTGTCGGAGTCAGGCTCCTCTTTTATGGTAGTGACTGTTTGTGGGGGTAGGATAATTTCTGGAGGATCTGTGGGTGGGGGAGGTCCAGTGTGGGTCGTGTTCAGAGGGGTTGGTGAAGACTCTAATGTGACGGTGAGGTTTGTTCCAGACTGTGGGGGGGATGTGGCTGGTGTTCTGGTTCTGGGCGCTGGGATGGGGGTCGGCGGTCGGGTAGGGGGTGTGGATCTTGGGGTAGGGGTCGGGGGGGGGGGCAGTCGATGGTGCGGGGG
The DNA here is from genome assembly GCA_022702515.1 of Ilyophis sp. 1 JC-2022. Classification (NCBI taxonomy): domain Eukaryota; kingdom Metazoa; phylum Chordata; class Actinopteri; order Anguilliformes; family Synaphobranchidae; genus Ilyophis; species Ilyophis sp. 1 JC-2022. The sequence goes on from CM040405.1 coordinate 102,869,824, forward strand.
GTGCGGTGCCTCTAGCCCTGTTTGCATATGAGAGAGCGAAAAGTGTATTTTTTCCGCTCCTCCCGATAGAGGGCGGAGAGGCTCTGTTTAGCGAGTGCAATCTCGCTGCTAACCTCCAGGCCTCGGGACTGGAGGAGGCTAAGTCTCTGGAGGGCAGCGTTCGCTTTTCCAAAAGCTGCCCTCTTTTCTTTTGCCTTCCTCCGCCCGACTGCCCGGAAGTAGCCCTGCACTCGCTCTTTTACCATCTCCCACCACTCTATCGAGGAGTCAAAAATATGTTTTAGACTCACCCACTCCAGGTACCGCCTCGAGAAGGATAGACGTACTTTGGGGTCCTGGAGATGGCTGGTGTTCATCCTCCAGAGACCCCTACCAACAGTTGTTGACTTCTCCCTCGCCAGGGACACGGTCACCATGTGGTGGTCTGAGAAGTGCGCTGCCTGGATGGAGTAGGCGTGCACTCTCAGGCCTGGGGAGAGCAGGAACATGTCAAGCCGGGAGGAGGATTTTCCAGAGGAACTCACCCATGTGTGTTGTGGGGGAGAGGCGCCCCCAGCGTCGTGGAGGGAGAAATCCTCTATGATGGACTGCAGCTCGTCGCTCGACCGGTCTCTCCTTGGTCTGCTGCGGTCCTCATCCCTGAGGGCACAGGTGAAATCCCCCACGACAACTGGTATATTGCATTGGAGAGTGGTTCTGAGTTTTTGGTAGAGGGAAACTCTCTCGGCAATGCTGGTTGGGCCGTACACATTGACCACTCTAAGTGGGGAACCCCCGACACTGAAGTCTGTGATGAGGATTCGCCCACTCTCTAAGATGTTGTTACCCGTGATGTTAACGGAAGGGTTTTTGGTCAATGTGCCGACCCCATCGGCTCGAGCGACGTTCCCCATTCTCCACTCTTCCCTCAGAGTGTCATCCATAGTGCGGAAAGGGATCCTGCACTCCTGCAACAATACATCCCCAACAGAGAAACCCGGTCAACCCCCAAACCCAGCAATAGCCCGCCAAAGCATTCAACCAACACGACAGACCCAATCAAAAATAACCAACCCAAGCCAAATTATAGATTCGCTAAGCAGACCAGAACCCCCACTACGCCCTAGCAAACCATCCCCATCACACACCCATCAAAAAGAAACCCTTTCACGACCCATCACCTTCCAAAACAGGCCCACCAATGACCGGTCACTCCCTGGCCCTGAACCTCAACACGACAAGAGTATCCACCGGCACACCTCTCAAGGACCCTCCCAAGCAGGGGGGGCCCCTGGGGAGAAGACATCATGTCCCACCTCTCCAGGACGGAACCCGCCAGGCAGTATGGCGGGGAGAGCTGTGGGCGGACCGAGTCAGGGGGTGAGTAGGCGCCCCAATAATCAGGACATCGTATTAGAACGCCTCAATAAAATCTGTCGCGAAATAGCCAACAATAAACCCGGATCAAATGACAAACACAAATAATAACTATAACAATGTCATTCACATTTACATTCACCACCTCCAACACCCGCAGTATTAAAGATCCCATCAAACGCCACGCAGTATTCTCCACTCTGCAACAATCTCCCTCAGATGTCATCCTTCTCCAGGAGTGCAGGATCCCTTTCCGCACTATGGATGACACTCTGAGGGAAGAGTGGAGAATGAGGAACGTCGCTCGAGCCGATGGGGTCGGCACATTGACCAAAAACCCTTCCGTTAACATCACGGGTAACAACATCTTAGAGAGTGGGCGAATCCTCGTCACAGACTTCAGTGTCGGGGGTTCCCCACTTAGAGTGGTCAATGTGTACGGCCCAACCAGCGTTGCCGAGAGAGTTTCCCTCTACCAAAAACTCAGAACCACTATCCAATGCAATATACCAGTTGTCGTGGGGGGGGGATTTCAACTGTGCCCTCAGGGATGAGGACCGCAGCAGACCAAGGAGAGACCGGTCGAGCGACAAGCTGCAGTCCATCATAGAGGATTTCTCCCTCCACGACGCTGGGGGCGCCTCTCCCCCACAACACACATGGGTGAGTTCCTCTGGAAAATCCTCCTCCCGGCTTGACATGTTCCTGCTCTCCCCAGGCCTGAGAGTGCACGCCTACTCCATCCAGGCAGCGCACTTCTCAGACCACCACATGGTGACCGTGTCCCTGGCGTGGGAGAAGTCAACAACTGTTGGTAGGGGTCTCTGGAGGATGAACACCAGCCATCTCCAGGACCCCAAAGTACGTCTATCCTTCTCGAGGCGGTACCTGGAGTGGGTGAGTCTAAAACATCTTTTTGACTCCCCGATAGAGTGGTGGGAGATGGTAAAAGAGCGAGTGCAGGGCTACTTCCGGGCAGTCGGGCAGAGGAAGGCAAAAGAAAAGAGGGCAGCTTTTGGAAAAGCGAACGCTGCCCTCCAGAGACTTAGCCTCCTCCAGTCCCGAGGCCTGGAGGTTAGCAGCGAGATTGCACTCGCTAAACAGAGCCTCTCCGCCCTCTATCGGGAGGAGCGGAAAAAATACACTTTTCGCTCCAAACTCCAGGGCCTCGAGGAGGATGAGAAATGTACCAGGTACTTCTTCCGCAGGGCACGGTCAAGAGTAACAATATTTCTTCCCTTTATAACAGCAGGGGGGTGATGGTGTCTGAAGAGGCGGAGGTCCGGGAGGTGGCCAGGGAGTTCTACGCGGGCCTGTATAGTGTAAGGCCCGTGGACGAGGCCCTCATGGACACCTTCCTGGACGGCCTGGACAGACGCCTGGGGGAAGAGAGCATGGAATCGGAGTTGAGCACTGAGGAGCTCACCCTGGCCGCGCGCTCCCTCAATCTACACAAGGCTCCTGGTCCTGACGGGATCCCAGCTGAATTTTATCAGGCTTTCTGGGATCTCCTGAAGGAGGACGTGGCGGACGTTTTCAGGGCTGCGTACAGGGAGGAACGGTTGGGGGCTTCACTGAGGCAGAGTGCAGTCGCTCTTGTCCCTAAAAAGGGGGACCTGAAGGACCTCCGGCACTGGCGGCCGATTAACCTCCTCTCAGTGGACTATAAGATCATGGCGAAGGCGCTGATGAGGAGGTTCCAACACCTGATACCATCGGTGGTCGGCCCCAAACAAACATGTAGTGTGCCAGGGAGGTCCATAAACGATAACCTGCTCCTCGTGAGGGATGTAATAATCCACTCTGGGGAGCGCAGGTCCCCCCTGGGCCTTCTCAGTTTAGACCAGGAGAAGGCCTTTGACAGGGTAAGCCACGTGTGCCTGGAGAGGGTGCTAGAGAGGTTTAACTTTCCTAGCTCCCTCCTGCGCTGGACCAAAATGTGTTTGAATGACATCTCGGGGAGGGTGGTTGTGAATAAGCAGCCCTCCTCCCCCTTCGCCATTAGGTCCGGCGTCAGGCAGGGATGCCCTCTAGCATCCCTCCTGTACGTCATCTACCTTGAACCGTTCCTCCAGGCTATCAGGGCTAACCCGGGCATTGCTGGCTACCCACTGCCCGGGGCCCGGGGGGAGCGGCTTAAGGTGATGGCGTACATGGACGACATTACCATCGTCGGCACAGATGGTCGCTCAATAACCACAGCCAACAAGGTGTTGAGTGACTTCTGTGCGGCCACGGGCGCCCTCGTCAATAGGGACAAGAGTGAACTGTTCCTGTCTCGACACTGGTGTGAGTCACTAACCGTTTCCTTCCCTGTGCGCAGAGACCATATCAAGCTCCTGGGGGTGACCTTCCAGTCAGATGGAGGGGGAAAGCTGAGCTGGGAGGGATCCCTCCGCCACGTCCAAATCAAACTCCGGAGCTGGAGCGTGCGGCCTCTGACTCAGACGGGTAAGATCCTGGTCCTGAAGGCAATAGTCCTACCCATTTTTCTCTATGTGAGGAGGGTGTTCCCCCCAGACAAGGCCACTAGTAAACTAATTACTAGAATGGCCTTTCGCTTTGTCTGGGGGAGTAATATGGAGAAATTAAAAAGAACCACCCTCCTCAAGGAGGAGAGGAATGGGGGCAGGGGAGTCCCAGATATAGGTAATATCATTTTGGTGCAGGGTCTGGCCACACTGGTCCAGAATACTAGGAAGGTTGAGAAGGCCTCTGGTACCTTTGCTAGGTACTATGCCACTCCCTTCCTCAGGACGATGGGCCTGTGTGTGCTGGACCTGACCATACCCTATAGCTGGGACCCCCACATGTATATCGAGCCTTGAGGGACTTTGCCTTTAGAACGGGATTGCCCAGGGCCGGGCTGACCTCGTGGAGTTATAAAATCATCATGGCTCATTTACGATCTTTTGAGACCATGACACTCCCGAGGGGCAACACGGCCCTGGACCCGTCTATAATCTGGGCAAATGTCCTTAACAAATGCATCACAAACAAGCAGAAGGACATTGCCTGGATGTCTGCACACATGTGTCTCCCCACCAGGGTTTTCATGTATAGGCGGCACTTAGCCCTGACCGAGCGCTGCCCCCACGGATGCACTGACTCAGAACATGTATACCATCTGTTCTGGGAGTGCTCCGTGGCCAGACGGGTCTGGGGCCTTGTTGTTTCCTCTTCCTCCCATAACAGGTTGCTGCCCAGATCCTCCCTGACTGCTGAGAGTGTCCTCTACGGGCCTAGAGGAGGATGCCGAACACCTGAGCTCCAGCGTCAGTGGAGGATCGTAAACACCATCAAGCAGGTCCTGTGGGAGGCGAGGAACATCAAGGTCTACCAAAAGACAACAGTGGACCTTGTCACTCTCAGGAGGAGGACGCAAAACCTCCTCCAGGACGGCGTTATGCTGGACTTTGCGCAAAACCAGCGTCTGGCCAGAGAGAAATGGGGGGTGGACCACTGGAAAGAACTTGTTATATAGTCCACCCCCCCCACCCCACCACACACGGAAGAGAGAGAAAGAGAGACATTGAAACTTTTTGACCCACCCGACACAGCCCGGGCACTCACGTGCCTTTTGGCAGCACTTCACTGTCCGCGTCTACATGTTTTGCCTTTTCCTCCATAAGGGGGTTTCCTTTTTTTCTTTACTGTCTTGTAAATAGTGTCATTTTGTGGTGTCTTCAATGTCTTGAATGTTTTTATGAATGTAAACTAATGTGATTTTATGAATCTGAAAGTGAAGTGTATGGAATGAAAATGAATATTAGTGTTTATGTACTTATTGGTGTGAATTTTTAAAAACCAATAAAGACAATTTTACTAAAGATTTCCGTGGAGAGGAACATTTACGAGTATCAGCAATTTTTCTGTTGCCCTGCTTCACGGCGGGGCTTCCTTTCGGTGTATAAAATAGTTGTGATTTTGAATGTGAAATGACTGTTTTGTCAACGTTCGGTTTACATGTCATGTCTGCATGGTTTGCGCTTCAAAATAAAGGCTTCTTTAGCCACGGTATGCTTTTGGGATGGTTTAAGTGTTTTGTGGTTGTTGGGAAATTGTTTTACTTCTAAAAGTTTCTGTGGTCTAAATCCAATACATTTAGGGGAATTTATAATATGTGTAGAAATGTCTTGGAGAATGGGTCATGATCTAGTGTAGGCTATAGCCTACTGGGTTTCAGTTTCTGCTATGGCATTTTGTCCCAAGCCGACCTGCGGTCAATATTAGCTGGACATTTTTAAAAATATGCCCAAATTGAATGTATTTCTGCAAGCAGTCGGTTAATCAGGTGTTTCAACATTGCTATTTGGATTAATTTGTGCAACCGGTTACAATCCGTAAAGCACTTTATATTACAATCAATCTAAGCATTTTATATTCGCGCGGTTGGCTGATCGTGGACAAACGTTTGGATACAGGAGGTTAACATGTATGTTCAGCGCTGTAGTGGTCGTATGTTGTAGGCCTAATACAATTTACAATAACCAAACTACGCAGACTGCCTGGTTCTTTAACCTTAAATATGATATAAGTTATGATGAATAATTCACGTATCAAGCCCGCATCCGACAATCGCCTTTTTTGTTTAAATTCTTGCGCTTTTACAGGCGGGAATGCGGTAACTCTTCAAAAGGATTAACCGAAGCCCATATCGCGTTGGAGCCGGCCGGCTGTTGTAGCATTGGGGAGTTCATACACTCTGGTTTCTCTTCATATTGTATAAATCTTTCGCCTTTTACTAAAGATTTCCGTGGAAAGGAACATTTATGAGTATCAACAACATTTTTGTTGCCCTAAGTTGGGGCTTCTTACTGTGTTCTAAAAAATGGATTCTGTTTTGATTGGATGTTTTGTACTGTGTGAAGTTAAGACTGTGAAGTTTATTTGCTTGATGTTTTTAAAACTACAGTGTAGCTACCTAAATTACATTTGTGTAGGCAGTCACATATAGGCATCAATTCTTCATCATATGTTGCCATTTGGATTTATTTGTGCAACTGCTAAATTGAACTTTGGTAGAACTTTGGGTTGTGTAGTTACCTGGCCATGATATGAGTCCAAATGGTGGCGAAATATGTTCATTATCTGTGCTCCCCTGGGGTGATAATCCAGAATAGGGTATTTGTCACTCTCCATTCACTTCTATAGCGCAGCTAAAACGGTCTCAAAATGACACTTCTAGCATGTATACGAACGTGAACGAAGCGGATTCTGTCAATACAAACAACAACCAGTCCTCTTACGTATTTTTTTGACAAAATGAAATGGCCCTTTTCTTGCTTTTTCGTATTTAATTTGGAACGTAGATCCGGTAGATATATTCTTGCCCCAGAAACCACTCATTGGTCCAAATTTCCACGGAAGCAAGCGGTCCTGGTAGTGAGCAAACCCACCTGCCGACATTTTGCTAGTCTTTTCTGGTAGCTTGCTAACAACATACAAAATAGTACTTTTATAATTACACGGGGGGGGGGGGGAAATACGTAGGAGGACTGGTTATTGTGTGTATTGACTGAATCAGCTTCGTTCGCGTTCGTATACGTGCTAGAAGTGTCATTTTGAGACCGTTTTAGCCGCGCTATACAAGTGAACGGAGAGCGACAAATACCCTATTCTGGATTATCACCCAGTTCGAACATCCACAAAGTAGACTCTCGACATTGAGGAGCTTACTTAAATCCCCAATACCAAGAGACTGTATAGCGTACACAGCACAAGCGCACTTTTATAACTGCTACAAAGAAAGATGTGCAGAAATTGCAAACAGCGCAAAACAAGGCTGCCAGACTTGCTCTACATTGTTCGAGGTACACAAGTGTTGTAGAAATGTATAGAAATCTTTCATGGCTTCCTGTTGAGAACAGATTACATTCCCGTCTGCTTATTTTTTTCAGAAATGTTTTAATTGACAAAAAACCACAGTATTTCTCTGACCAGGTAGTATATATAAGAAATGAACATAACCACATGACTAGACAAGCCAGTTCAGGATATCTCGCTGTACACAGACACAGAACAAATCTCCTCAAATCTTCTGTAATCTATAGAGCTATCACAGGATGGAACTCACTGCCTAATAATATCACTAATATAAACACAAAACCCACTTTCAAGAAGAAATGAAAAGAACAATCAATGCAAACAAGCCTGCACTGACCCCTAGAGGCTCAAAGTATTATTTGGATAGTATGTAAGGTAACTTATACTTTTTTTTACTACTTCTTTTGTTTTTGTTTGGTTGTTTGTTGTTAGTTTTTTGTTGTTGTTGTTGATTTTAATTTTATTTTATTATGTTAGAATGACAATGTCTGTATTGTGAATGCAATTATAAGAACTATGTTCTATGAATGTAACCACACAACTGTTTTGTTGATATGTCTTTTTCTGTCGGACCCCAGGAAGACTAGCTTTTGTCATAGCAAAAGCTAATGGGGATCCTAAAAACAATAAACAATAAACAATAATCTAATTCATACATTTTTAACATACAATCCTACTTTCATGCACAGAAAATAGAAAGACCCACCCCACCGCAAGGTATAGGGCAACAAGAAATAGTTGATGGGCTACTCATAAATCTTCGCCTCCACAGAAATCTGGGAGGAGTTGGAGGATGTGGGGTGAAGTTGGAGGATGTGGGGAGGAGTTGGAGGTGTCCTCAGTCCGCCGCCAGACCCCTCTCAATACGCTCGCCTAGTAGCACGCTCGCTATAGGCTACAACGTATAATCCCCGGTATAACCTGACAGCACAGTGGTAATGGTCATTGCAAACATTTAACGTAGTTGCAAAATCAACAACATAGTTAAGAATAACAGCAGTGCACAATATGAGCAACCTACCTAGGCCACGATATCAATTATACAACCGGTTGGTTGGCTATAATATCGTAAGACTCCATGGTAGCCTATGTCTTCAGAAAAATCGCCCGTCTGTTGTGCGCAAGCGTAAGAGAACAGCGAGTAGTGACCTAGTAGGCAGTGACACGAATGGTTTCACCGAGTCCGCGTGTACGCACATTTATTTAACCAGAGTGAAGTTTTCCTGCCAGTATTGTTAGACCAGTTGCCACATTTGATAACCTTTGCTTTCAAGTGTAACTTAGGGCTGATCTTGCTACAGGTCAGAGCTGCACCATTAAAATTGTTCTGGAATTTTGCACAAATGTCCCATCATGCATCTGCACTATCTTTAAAGAAAAATGTGCAGTTCATATCTCTCGTAGGCTGCATAATCTTAAACGACTGGGCTTTGCCTATCTCTTAAGGGAAGCCAAAACATTTAGCGGAATATTCACAGAAAGTTGGCTATAAGCTAATACCTAGCCTATAGGCCTGCCCGCTATTTGTAACCATCACAGAGAATGGTTGAACGGTGGACCCGGTCGTTGGTCGTTTTTTCTAACAGAAAACGCTCTGGTTTCTCTTCAAATCGTACAAATCTTTCGCCTTTTACTAAAGATTTCCGTGGAGAGGAACATTTACGAGTATCAGCAATTTTTTTGTTGCCCTGCTTCACGGCGGGGCTTCCTTTCGGTGTATAAAATAGTTGTGATTTTGAATGTGAAATGACTGTTTTGTCAACGTTCGGTTTACATGTCATGTCTGTATGGTTTGCGCTTCAAAATAAAGGCTTCTTTAGCCACGGTATGCTTTTGGGATGGTTTAAGTGTTTTGTGGTTGTTGGGAAATTGTTTTACTTCTAAAAGTTTCTGTGGTCTAAATCCAATACATTTAGGGGAATTTATAATATGTGTAGAAATGTCTTGGAGAATGGGTCATGATCTAGTGTAGGCTATAGCCTACTGGGTTTCAGTTTCTGCTATGGCATTTTGTCCCAAGCCGACCTGCGGTCAATATTAGCTGGACATTTTTTAAAAATATGCCCAAATTGAATGTATTTCTGCAAGCAGTCGGTTAATCAGGTGTTTCAACGTTGCTATTTGGATTAATTTGTGCAACCGGTTACAATCCGTAAAGCACTTTATATTACAATCAATCTAAGCATTTTATATTCGCGGGGTTGGCTGATCGTGGACAAACGTTTGGATACAGGAGGTTAACATGTATGTTCAGCGCTGTAGTGGTCGTATGTTGTAGGCCTAATACAATTTACAATATCCAAACTACGCAGACTGCCTGGTTCTTTAACCTTAAATATGATATAAGTTATGATGAATAATTCACGTATCAAGCCCGCATCCGACAATCGCCTTTTTTGTTTAAAATTCTTGCGCTTTTACAGGCGGGAATGCGGTAACTCTTCAAAAGGATTAACCGAAGCCCATATCGCGTTGGAGCCGGCCGGCTGTTGTAGCATTGGGGAGTTCATACACTCTGGTTTCTCTTCATATTGTATAAATCTTTCGCCTTTTACTAAAGATTTCCGTGGAAAGGAACATTTATGAGTATCAACAACATTTTTGTTGCCCTAAGTTGGGGCTTCTTACTGTGTTCTAAAAAATGGATTCTGTTTTGATTGGATGTTTTGTACTGTGTGAAGTTAAGACTGTGAAGTTTATTTGCTTGATGTTTTTAAAACTACAGTGTAGCTACCTAAATTACATTTGTGTAGGCAGTCACATATAGGCATCAATTCTTCATCATATGTTGCCATTTGGATTTATTTGTGCAACTGCTAAATTGAACTTTGGTAGAACTTTGGGTTGTGTAGTTACCTGGCCATGATATGAGTCCAAATGGTGGCGAAATATGTTCATTATCTGTGCTCCCCTGGGGTGATAATCCAGAATAGGGTATTTGTCACTCTCCATTCACTTCTATAGCGCAGCTAAAACGGTCTCAAAATGACACTTCTAGCATGTATACGAACGTGAACGAAGCGGATTCTGTCAATACAAACAACAACCAGTCCTCTTACGTATTTTTTTGACAAAATGAAATGGCCCTTTTCTTGCTTTTTCGTATTTAATTTGGAACGTAGATCCGGTAGATATATTCTTGCCCCAGAAACCACTCATTGGTCCAAATTTCCACGGAAGCAAGCGGTCCTGGTAGTGAGCAAACCCACCTGCCGACATTTTGCTAGTCTTTTCTGGTAGCTTGCTAACAACATACAAAATAGTACTTTTATAATTACACGGGGGGGGGGGGGGGAAATACGTAGGAGGACTGGTTATTGTGTGTATTGACTGAATCAGCTTCGTTCGCGTTCGTATACGTGCTAGAAGTGTCATTTTGAGACCGTTTTAGCCGCGCTATACAAGTGAACGGAGAGCGACAAATACCCTATTCTGGATTATCACCCAGTTCGAACATCCACAAAGTAGACTCTCGACATTGAGGAGCTTACTTAAATCCCCAATACCAAGAGACTGTATAGCGTACACAGCACAAGCGCACTTTTATAACTGCTACAAAGAAAGATGTGCAGAAATTGCAAACAGCGCAAAACAAGGCTGCCAGACTTGCTCTACATTGTTCGAGGTACACAAGTGTTGTAGAAATGTATAGAAATCTTTCATGGCTTCCTGTTGAGAACAGATTACATTCCCGTCTGCTTATTTTTTTCAGAAATGTTTTAATTGACAAAAAACCACAGTATTTCTCTGACCAGGTAGTATATATAAGAAATGAACATAACCACATGACTAGACAAGCCAGTTCAGGATATCTCGCTGTACACAGACACAGAACAAATCTCCTCAAATCTTCTGTAATCTATAGAGCTATCACAGGATGGAACTCACTGCCTAATAATATCACTAATATAAACACAAAACCCACTTTCAAGAAGAAATGAAAAGAACAATCAATGCAAACAAGCCTGCACTGACCCCTAGAGGCTCAAAGTATTATTTGGATAGTATGTAAGGTAACTTATACTTTTTTTTACTACTTCTTTTGTTTTTGTTTGGTTGTTTGTTGTTAGTTTTTTGTTGTTGTTGTTGATTTTAATTTTATTTTATTATGTTAGAATGACAATGTCTGTATTGTGAATGCAATTATAAGAACTATGTTCTATGAATGTAACCACACAACTGTTTTGTTGATATGTCTTTTTCTGTCGGACCCCAGGAAGACTAGCTTTTGTCATAGCAAAAGCTAATGGGGATCCTAAAAACAATAAACAATAAACAATAATCTAATTCATACATTTTTAACATACAATCCTACTTTCATGCACAGAAAATAGAAAGACCCACCCCACCGCAAGGTATAGGGCAACAAGAAATAGTTGATGGGCTACTCATAAATCTTCGCCTCCACAGAAATCTGGGAGGAGTTGGAGGATGTGGGGTGAAGTTGGAGGATGTGGGGAGGAGTTGGAGGTGTCCTCAGTCCGCCGCCAGACCCCTCTCAATACGCTCGCCTAGTAGCACGCTCGCTATAGGCTACAACGTATAATCCCCGGTATAACCTGACAGCACAGTGGTAATGGTCATTGCAAACATTTAACGTAGTTGCAAAATCAACAACATAGTTAAGAATAACAGCAGTGCACAATATGAGCAACCTACCTAGGCCACGATATCAATTATACAACCGGTTGGTTGGCTATAATATCGTAAGACTCCATGGTAGCCTATGTCTTCAGAAAAATCGCCCGTCTGTTGTGCGCAAGCGTAAGAGAACAGCGAGTAGTGACCTAGTAGGCAGTGACACGAATGGTTTCACCGAGTCCGCGTGTACGCACATTTATTTAACCAGAGTGAAGTTTTCCTGCCAGTATTGTTAGACCTGTAGCAGGCCCACCGATGAATGGTCAAGACTTAAACTGATGGTTTTCTTGATTTATTGAAATCCTTCCGTTGTCAACCAATAAACCACCGTAAGAGCTATAGGCAGAGTACAAATACAATGCATTACCTAACTAGCCAGTATCATGTATTAACCTAGCATAACATTCAGTACCATCACGTAGTATATGAACTTAGCACATGTAAGAAATTTCTTATTACAGTACAAAATCATTTAAAAAAGCATTAACACATGTTAACCGTGTATTATTACATAAACACTGACCTTGTGCCTCTTCGGCGGGTGCTAAAACAATTCAATATTAACCTTAACTATCGCTATCTGTCTGTCCTTGTTAACGTTTCTGTTGCGTTCTGTTCTTCTCTGCTTCGCGCACGCGCTAAGAACTCACTTGAGCACGGCACATCATTTCAACATAAAAGTCCTTCAAAACAAGGTAGAATATAAAGCAATATAAATTCACCAAAATAGAAGCAATAATTATAGATCATGACTATACTCAATAGTGCTGTGTTTTCTTTAGAACTAATTCAGAAATTGGGTCCTTTACACTCCCACCAAATTATGAGTATTTCATTGCACAACATGAACTACGAATCATTTTCTCAATAGAAATTACATTTAACATGAACACATTTTCATTTACATTGACACATTTTTTTTTTAAGTAGCTTCTAGCAGCAGGACCAGTTTCTGCACCGGACGCTCCAACAAAGAGAGCTTACTCAAGCGCTCACCATTTTTGCTCAGTCTCTTATCTCCAACAGAGATTTTTGCTCTTCTTACAAGTCCATCCTTTCCCTTGACAGTCTCTATGACTCTTGCAAGTTTCCACTCACCTCGAGGCGACAGTTCATCAATGTCCAGGACAACATCACCTACTTGCAAGTTTCTTTTCGGTGTGTGCCATTTCTGTCTTGCTAAGATGCTGTGCAGATATTCTTGTTTCCAGCGGCTCCAGAACTGCTCCGCTAAATGTTGCACCCTTCGCCATCTCTTTGCTCCGTAAACGTCCTCTCTGGGGAATGTGCCGGGCGGAGGCAGTGCTGGGCCATTCTTCATTTGGATGAGGTGATTGGGGGTTAAAGGCTCCAGACTGTCGGGACTGAGTAAGGTGTCTACAGTAAGGGGTCTACTGTTGACTATAGCCATAGCTTCATATAGCAGAGTTCGTAGTGCAGAGTCAGTGAGCCTGTTGTGAGACAGTGTCAGCGTGGAGTTCAGGACACTTCTGACTGTTTTAATTTGGCGCTCCCACACTCCACCTGCATGACTTGCGTGGGGTGCGTTCATCACAAAGTCACACTGCCTTTGTGACAGAAACGTGCTCAGTCTGTCAGTGTCAAGCTCTTGTAAAGCAGCCTTGAATTCATTCTTGGCACCAACGAAATTCGTGCCTTGATCGCACTGGATTTGGCGGACAGCACCTCTGATGGCGATGAAGCATCGCAAGCCGTTAATGAAGGCATCGGTAGACATGTCTTCTAGCATTTCCAGGTGGATGGCCCGTGAACAAAAGCAGGTAAAGAGCAGGCCATATCGTTTGTGTTGTTTCCTTCCCTCTGTTGTGACGAAGGGACCGAAGCAGTCCATTCCACAATAAGTGAAAGGAGGGGAGGGCTCCATGCGTTCTTCAGGTAAGTCACTCATACGTTGGCCCTCTGATGGTCTCCTAAGTCTTCGACAGATCACACACTGTCGAATGAATGAAGACACAGCTCGGCTCATACCTGGTATCCAATATCCACTGGATCTGATCTCATTGGCCGTAAAGCCCTTGCCTTGATGCTTGGTCTTTTCGTGATTGTGAGCTATTATTAGCTTTGTGACCTGATGCTCTTTGGGAATGACAATGGGATGTTTAAGTGAATCTGAGAGAGACGAATGGCGGAGTCTTCCTCCCACCTTCACAACACCGTCTGTGTCAATAAAGACATCAAGCTGGTAGAGTTGGTTGTTTTTAGTTAATTGATTTCCTTTCTTTAACTGTTCAATTTCTTTCTCATATGCCTGACTCTGCAGATCTCTGATTATGACACATTCTGCCCCTTTCTGTTCATTTACTGTGGAGAGAGCTTTTGACTTGATTTGCTTAGCCCGTCTCACAAGGCGGGCCACTGCTTTGATGGCTCTGCTCCATGACGAGAATTTGCCCAAGCGGTCTGCAATACTGAATGGCTCCGATGTCTGCAAGGCAGAAGTTTGTAGTGTTTGAGCTTTTCTGATCTCTGGATCTCCTATCGCCAGGTCTGGTATCACATTTTCTGTTGAGGGTACTTCGCTTTCCCACAGGAACATGGGACCAGAGAACCAGTCGGATTTGAGTAGCTCGCTCACTGTTCGTCCGCGGGATGCTCCGTCGGCTGGATTCTTATCCGTGGGCACATAATGCCATTGTTGGGGGGTTGTGCTATTGCGGATCTTCTGCACCCTGTTAGCGACGAATGTATGAAAGCGCCTTGAGTCGTTGTTAATGTAGCTTAACACTACTTTGGAGTCTGTCCAGAAGTACTCTTTTGCATTAGCACAGCCAAGCTCTTCTCTGAGCATGTTGCTGACAGTAACTGAGACTACTGCCGCTGACAATTCGAGCCTTGGTATTGTCATTAGCTTTGTGGGAGAGACACGGGCCTTTCCTATCACGAGAGAGCAGTGAATCTCTCCCCTTTTGTTCTTGACTCTCAGATAAGAGCACTGTCCGTATCCACTGGTGCTCGCATCGGAGAAGTGGTGTAATTCTGTTTCAATGACTTCTCCAAAGTCTCCGGGTACATAACATCGAGCTATATTTATCCTTTCCAGGTTTGCGAAGTCATGTCGCCAGCTCTCCCACCGTGGCCTCAGCATTTCAGGTAGAGGGTCGTCCCATCCGACACCTTGACGGCACATCTCTTGTAGGATCTTCTTCCCGGTAAGGACATATGGCGCCAGGAAGCCAAGAGGATCATATATGGAAGCGACAGTAGACAATATGCCTCTACGTGTCCCTGGTTGATTTGCCACAGTGTTGTTGAATCTGAAACTATCCCCTTCTATGCTCCATTGGATTCCTAGGGCTCGCTCTATTTGTGTGTCGGTGAAAGTCAAATCCTTTGTCTTTGTGTCCGTCGCTCGCTCTGACGAGGGTATACTCTGTAGAACGGCATGGTTGTTCGAGACGAATTTGTGGAGACGGAGACCTCCTTTGGCACATATTTCTCTTGCCTCTTGTGCCAACTGTATGGCCTTTTCCAGTGTCTGTACTTGTGACCCCGTCGTCCACATAGAAGTCTCTTGCTACAAACTGTGATCCTACTGGATGTGAGAGCCTGTTCTCATTGGCTAGGTACTTCAATCCATAATTCGCGCAGCCAGGTGATGACACTGCACCGAAAAGATGGACCTTCATACGGTAATCCTGTGGCTGTGCATTAGAATCTCCATCTTTCCACCACAGGAACCGAAAGTAGTTGCGATCCTGCTCTGGCACGTGAAACTGATGAAACATTTTCTCTATATCACACATGAGAGCGATCGTGTACTGTCTGAACCGTAGGAGGACACCGGTGAGGTTATTTATCATACCTGGCCCTGGGAGGAGGTGCTCGTTGAGGCTTGTGCTACCACACTTCGCAGAGCAGTCAAATACAACACGCAGCTTGTTTGGCTTTTTCGGGTGATATATGCCGTGATGCGGAATGTACCACCGTTCGCCTGGAATTCCATCTTCTCGCACCTCTTCCACATCACCTCTCTCTATGATTTCCCTCATGTATGTTGTGTAATCCCTTTTGTATTTCTCATCTCTGTTAAACTTCTTTCGCAAATGGTTAAGCCTGGTTTCAGCAAGTCTCCTGTTGTCAGGTAAGTGTGGCCGTTGTCTAAAGGGTAATGGCATCTCATAATGTCCCTGTTCATTTCGTCTTATGCCTTCTTTTAGTTTGCTCAGGAAAATGAGATCTTCTTGTGAAACTGTTTTGTCATCCCCTTTAATGTCCTTGAAATCTGACTCTAGGGCGCTGATCACATCCATTGGCGTAAATGGAGGGAGTTCCTTTACAGAGACTTTGTGGCACAGGCTGGTGTCTGTTCCGTCTAAGCTTGATGCCGAGCAGCCTACAACACTCCATCCTAAATCCGTACAAATGGCGTAGGGCTCGTGGTTG
The DNA here is from genome assembly GCA_022702515.1 of Ilyophis sp. 1 JC-2022. Taxonomy (NCBI): domain Eukaryota; kingdom Metazoa; phylum Chordata; class Actinopteri; order Anguilliformes; family Synaphobranchidae; genus Ilyophis; species Ilyophis sp. 1 JC-2022. The sequence goes on from CM040405.1 coordinate 102,886,051, forward strand.
TTCCCTGTTAATACTTGTCTGGGTGTCAATGCTCTGGGACAGTTGTACCCAATTAAAAGCCCAACATCACAGGTGAGGAGGGGTGGCACTTTATCAGCAATTGATCTTAAGTGAGGCCATCTTCTTGCCGTGTCGTGAGTGGGTATATGATCACGGTTTTCCCGGAATGCAGTCTTTTGTATATGCAGGGGGCAGGTCAATGTGGATGAAAGAGTTGTAACCTCTCACTCTAAGTCCAGACACCCTTTCACACTTCACAATCATGTTCTCTCCGAGCATAGTGGTAAGTTTCAGCTTCACTGGTTGGGTATTTGCTTGCAGTTCATTGCTTATCTCATTGTCGATGAATGTGCTGTCGCTTTGAGTGTCCAGTAATGCGTAAACAAGATGTTCTTTGGACGGATCAGTGGCCAAGGACACCCATACAGGAACGATCATGGATGTGCTGCATGATTGGCCCTCTCTGGTGACATTCAATGTCGTGGCTGCTATCGTTTCACCAGAAGTGTGTGAAGCTGTGTTTGCCATGGATGCTTGACCTTCTCGCCCTTCACGCCTTCTAAAGTTCTCATCATGGAGACAGGAGGGATGCCTTCCCTTGCATACGTCACAAGTGTGTCGGTAACGACATTCCTTGGCGCTGTGACCTGATTTGAGACACCCGTAACATAGCCTATTTTCCTTCACATGTTTCCGTCTATCATTTAAAGGCTGTCCCATGAATTCTGGACATTTGGGTAGTTGATGTTTGTCATTTTTGCACCACATGCATGGGAGTTTTGGTTTCTCATTGCTTACTATTGATTTATTACCGTTTGCAGCTGTTTGGATGCTGAAGACATTAGCCTTATTTCCTCTGAATTCCTTTGTGCTTTTCTTTTCGTTGGTTGTGTGGAGGGCATGTAGTGAAGTGACGGGATTACATGCTATCTCTGCTTCTAGAGACACAAAGTTAGCAAAAACTTGGAAAGTGGGAAATGCTCTACCGTCCATGAGGGCTACTGTGACCTGGCGGTTCCAGCGGGATGCCAGCCAATCCGGAACTTTAAGCATCAGCTTTTGATTCTCTTCACAGTCGTTTAATATTTCTAGCCCTCTCACATGGGGCATAGCTTGTAAGCAGGCATTCAGGAAATCAGAGAATGTTCTTAGACCTTCTGTATCTTTGGGCTGTATTTTCGGCCATTTTGACAGCTTCTCTCTGAAAGCTCGTTGGATTACAAACGGCTGACCGTATCGTTGGTTAAGCTTATTCCATGCGTCTCTGTATGCCTCCTCATCATTTCTGTAGAATGTGCCTTCAAGGCATTTTTGAGCTGCGCCACTAACGTATTTCTTTAAGTAATAAAGTTTGTCAGCAGAGGAAATATTCTTCTGATCAATAAGAGACTGGAATGAGGCTCTCCACTCAATGAAGTGCATTGGCTCGCCACTAAATATTGTTGGTGTTGGCATTGGGAGTCTATTTGTGGCTATGCTCTCTTGGATTGCCTTTGCCAAATAGGAGACCGATTGTGGGCGGCAGTGTAGTATAATGGTTAAGGAACTGGACTTGTAACTGAAAGGTTGCAGGTTCGATTCCCAGGTAGGACACTGCCGTTGTACCCTTGAGCAAGGTACTTAACCTGCATTGCTTCAGTATATATCCAGCTGTATGAATGGATAAATGTAATAAGAAGTATGTAAGTCGCTCTGGATAAGAGCGTCTGCTAAATGCCTATAATGTAATGTAATGAGACATCCGTAGGGGGCATTGACATATCAATGTGAGGACGCTGGTGATCTATGAGTGTATTGAAAGTCAATGGCCTATTGTTTGGTTGTGTAGGCTGGTAAACATTTCCTTGTTTGATTTCCCGATCATAGATTTCAAGTCTAGCACGAGCCACCTCCATGTCCCTTTCTGCTTGCAGGCGTTCTAATTGAGATTGCTGCATTTCAAGTTCCCTTTTGTGCTGCTCTTCCATTAACCTTATTTTTTCTTTTTGTTTTATTTCCTCTTGCATTATTTTATATTGAGCCTCTTTGGCAGCAAGCTCTGCGGCTGCTTCAGCTCTTTTTGCAGCTATGCTCAGGGTATCGGAGTGCTGGCTGGCTCGAGAATGTGAGGCAACAGTGCCATAAATGGAGTAAGCATAGTCATGGGCTAGTAGCTGACGAAGACGGCTCCTTTCATAATCTTCATTGAACTCTCCACTTATCTCTGATATACGCTCTAAGATTATTTTCACAATGTCTTTTGTTACAGCCTCACATGCATCAATTCTCCTTCTAAGTTCAGTGGGAGGCGTCACTTTCTCTCTTATTTCATCATAAAGTTTCATTATTTCATTCATTCCCATTTCAATGTCATCTGCCATAGTAGCCAACTCAGTCTCAGATATGTCTTCCTTTAAATTGTCTCTGGATTTTCTGATTAGAATTTTCCATTGTTCATATATGCTGAGCAAACGTTTTTCCATTTTAACTACTTCCTCCATTTGGTATTCACGAATTTTCTCAGTAGGTTTGGGCGGGCGATCTGTACGACGCGGCAAAACTACATTATCATCCATTTCATTTTGAAGTTCAGCTAGTTGCCTTTCCTTACTTTCAATCAACTCCTTTAATTCATTCCTAGACTTGCCTTCAGATTCGCCTTGATTTAATAAGCTTCTATGTTCTTGTATTTCCGTTTGTAGCTTCTTTATCAGTTCCTTAGCTCCGTCCATTTTGCATTTAAATTTCCTTACCGTCTCCGCTGACCATCACACTCGCTAAAACTCACTGCAGTCGCGCCGTGCCGTCTGTGGATTGCGTTAGCAGTTCGATGAAGCAGGTGTAGGTCAAGCTCTTACTGTAGCAGGCCCACCGATGAATGGTCAAGACTTAAACTGATGGTTTTCTTGATTTATTGAAATCCTTCCGTTGTCAACCAATAAACCACCGTAAGAGCTATAGGCAGAGTACAAATACAATGCATTACCTAACTAGCCAGTATCATGTATTAACCTAGCATAACATTCAGTACCATCACGTAGTATATGAACTTAGCACATGTAAGAAATTTCTTATTACAGTACAAAATCATTTCAAAAAGCATTAACACATGTTAACCGTGTATTATTACATAAACACTGACCTTGTGCCTCTTCGGCGGGTGCTAAAACAATTCAATATTAACCTTAACTATCGCTATCTGTCTGTCCTTGTTAACGTTTCTGTTGCGTTCTGTTCTTCTCTGCTTCGCGCACGCGCTAAGAACTCACTTGAGCACGGCACATCATTTCAACATAAAAGTCCTTCAAAACAAGGTAGAATATAAAGCAATATAAATTCACCAAAATAGAAGCAATAATTATAGATCATGACTATACTCAATAGTGCTGTGTTTTCTTTAGAACTAATTCAGAAATTGGGTCCTTTACACTCCCACCAAATTATGAGTATTTCATTGCACAACATGAACTACGAATCATTTTCTCAATAGAAATTACATTTAACATGAACACATTTTCATTTACATTGACACATTTTTTTTTTAAGTAGCTTCTAGCAGCAGGACCAGTTTCTGCACCGGACGCTCCAACAAAGAGAGCTTACTCAAGCGCTCACCATTTTTGCTCAGTCTCTTATCTCCAACAGAGATTTTTGCTCTTCTTACAAGTCCATCCTTTCCCTTGACAGTCTCTATGACTCTTGCAAGTTTCCACTCACCTCGAGGCGACAGTTCATCAATGTCCAGGACAACATCACCTACTTGCAAGTTTCTTTTCGGTGTGTGCCATTTCTGTCTTGCTAAGATGCTGTGCAGATATTCTTGTTTCCAGCGGCTCCAGAACTGCTCCGCTAAATGTTGCACCCTTCGCCATCTCTTTGCTCCGTAAACGTCCTCTCTGGGGAATGTGCCGGGCGGAGGCAGTGCTGGGCCATTCTTCATTTGGATGAGGTGATTGGGGGTTAAAGGCTCCAGACTGTCGGGACTGAGTAAGGTGTCTACAGTAAGGGGTCTACTGTTGACTATAGCCATAGCTTCATATAGCAGAGTTCGTAGTGCAGAGTCAGTGAGCCTGTTGTGAGACAGTGTCAGCGTGGAGTTCAGGACACTTCTGACTGTTTTAATTTGGCGCTCCCACACTCCACCTGCATGACTTGCGTGGGGTGCGTTCATCACAAAGTCACACTGCCTTTGTGACAGAAACGTGCTCAGTCTGTCAGTGTCAAGCTCTTGTAAAGCAGCCTTGAATTCATTCTTGGCACCAACGAAATTCGTGCCTTGATCGCACTGGATTTGGCGGACAGCACCTCTGATGGCGATGAAGCATCGCAAGCCGTTAATGAAGGCATCGGTAGACATGTCTTCTAGCATTTCCAGGTGGATGGCCCGTGAACAAAAGCAGGTAAAGAGCAGGCCATATCGTTTGTGTTGTTTCCTTCCCTCTGTTGTGACGAAGGGACCGAAGCAGTCCATTCCACAATAAGTGAAAGGAGGGGAGGGCTCCATGCGTTCTTCAGGTAAGTCACTCATACGTTGGCCCTCTGATGGTCTCCTAAGTCTTCGACAGATCACACACTGTCGAATGAATGAAGACACAGCTCGGCTCATACCTGGTATCCAATATCCACTGGATCTGATCTCATTGGCCGTAAAGCCCTTGCCTTGATGCTTGGTCTTTTCGTGATTGTGAGCTATTATTAGCTTTGTGACCTGATGCTCTTTGGGAATGACAATGGGATGTTTAAGTGAATCTGAGAGAGACGAATGGCGGAGTCTTCCTCCCACCTTCACAACACCGTCTGTGTCAATAAAGACATCAAGCTGGTAGAGTTGGTTGTTTTTAGTTAATTGATTTCCTTTCTTTAACTGTTCAATTTCTTTCTCATATGCCTGACTCTGCAGATCTCTGATTATGACACATTCTGCCCCTTTCTGTTCATTTACTGTGGAGAGAGCTTTTGACTTGATTTGCTTAGCCCGTCTCACAAGGCGGGCCACTGCTTTGATGGCTCTGCTCCATGACGAGAATTTGCCCAAGCGGTCTGCAATACTGAATGGCTCCGATGTCTGCAAGGCAGAAGTTTGTAGTGTTTGAGCTTTTCTGATCTCTGGATCTCCTATCGCCAGGTCTGGTATCACATTTTCTGTTGAGGGTACTTCGCTTTCCCACAGGAACATGGGACCAGAGAACCAGTCGGATTTGAGTAGCTCGCTCACTGTTCGTCCGCGGGATGCTCCGTCGGCTGGATTCTTATCCGTGGGCACATAATGCCATTGTTGGGGGGTTGTGCTATTGCGGATCTTCTGCACCCTGTTAGCGACGAATGTATGAAAGCGCCTTGAGTCGTTGTTAATGTAGCTTAACACTACTTTGGAGTCTGTCCAGAAGTACTCTTTTGCATTAGCACAGCCAAGCTCTTCTCTGAGCATGTTGCTGACAGTAACTGAGACTACTGCCGCTGACAATTCGAGCCTTGGTATTGTCATTAGCTTTGTGGGAGAGACACGGGCCTTTCCTATCACGAGAGAGCAGTGAATCTCTCCCCTTTTGTTCTTGACTCTCAGATAAGAGCACTGTCCGTATCCACTGGTGCTCGCATCGGAGAAGTGGTGTAATTCTGTTTCAATGACTTCTCCAAAGTCTCCGGGTACATAACATCGAGCTATATTTATCCTTTCCAGGTTTGCGAAGTCATGTCGCCAGCTCTCCCACCGTGGCCTCAGCATTTCAGGTAGAGGGTCGTCCCATCCGACACCTTGACGGCACATCTCTTGTAGGATCTTCTTCCCGGTAAGGACATATGGCGCCAGGAAGCCAAGAGGATCATATATGGAAGCGACAGTAGACAATATGCCTCTACGTGTCCCTGGTTGATTTGCCACAGTGTTGTTGAATCTGAAACTATCCCCTTCTATGCTCCATTGGATTCCTAGGGCTCGCTCTATTTGTGTGTCGGTGAAAGTCAAATCCTTTGTCTTTGTGTCCGTCGCTCGCTCTGACGAGGGTATACTCTGTAGAACGGCATGGTTGTTCGAGACGAATTTGTGGAGACGGAGACCTCCTTTGGCACATATTTCTCTTGCCTCTTGTGCCAACTGTATGGCCTTTTCCAGTGTCTGTACTTGTGACCCCGTCGTCCACATAGAAGTCTCTTGCTACAAACTGTGATCCTACTGGATGTGAGAGCCTGTTCTCATTGGCTAGGTACTTCAATCCATAATTCGCGCAGCCAGGTGATGACACTGCACCGAAAAGATGGACCTTCATACGGTAATCCTGTGGCTGTGCATTAGAATCTCCATCTTTCCACCACAGGAACCGAAAGTAGTTGCGATCCTGCTCTGGCACGTGAAACTGATGAAACATTTTCTCTATATCACACATGAGAGCGATCGTGTACTGTCTGAACCGTAGGAGGACACCGGTGAGGTTATTTATCATACCTGGCCCTGGGAGGAGGTGCTCGTTGAGGCTTGTGCTACCACACTTCGCAGAGCAGTCAAATACAACACGCAGCTTGTTTGGCTTTTTCGGGTGATATATGCCGTGATGCGGAATGTACCACCGTTCGCCTGGAATTCCATCTTCTCGCACCTCTTCCACATCACCTCTCTCTATGATTTCCCTCATGTATGTTGTGTAATCCCTTTTGTATTTCTCATCTCTGTTAAACTTCTTTCGCAAATGGTTAAGCCTGGTTTCAGCAAGTCTCCTGTTGTCAGGTAAGTGTGGCCGTTGTCTAAAGGGTAATGGCATCTCATAATGTCCCTGTTCATTTCGTCTTATGCCTTCTTTTAGTTTGCTCAGGAAAATGAGATCTTCTTGTGAAACTGTTTTGTCATCCCCTTTAATGTCCTTGAAATCTGACTCTAGGGCGCTGATCACATCCATTGGCGTAAATGGAGGGAGTTCCTTTACAGAGACTTTGTGGCACAGGCTGGTGTCTGTTCCGTCTAAGCTTGATGCCGAGCAGCCTACAACACTCCATCCTAAATCCGTACAAATGGCGTAGGGCTCGTGGTTGTTCCCTGTTAATACTTGTCTGGGTGTCAATGCTCTGGGACAGTTGTACCCAATTAAAAGCCCAACATCACAGGTGAGGAGGGGTGGCACTTTATCAGCAATTGATCTTAAGTGAGGCCATCTTCTTGCCGTGTCGTGAGTGGGTATATGATCACGGTTTCCCGGAATGCAGTCTTTTGTATATGCAGGGGGCAGGTCAATGTGGATGAAAGAGTTGTAACCTCTCACTCTAAGTCCAGACACCCTTTCACACTTCACAATCATGTTCTCTCCGAGCATAGTGGTAAGTTTCAGCTTCACTGGTTGGGTATTTGCTTGCAGTTCATTGCTTATCTCATTGTCGATGAATGTGCTGTCGCTTTGAGTGTCCAGTAATGCGTAAACAAGATGTTCTTTGGACGGATCAGTGGCCAAGGACACCCATACAGGAACGATCATGGATGTGCTGCATGATTGGCCCTCTCTGGTGACATTCAATGTCGTGGCTGCTATCGTTTCACCAGAAGTGTGTGAAGCTGTGTTTGCCATGGATGCTTGACCTTCTCGCCCTTCACGCCTTCTAAAGTTCTCATCATGGAGACAGGAGGGATGCCTTCCCTTGCATACGTCACAAGTGTGTCGGTAACGACATTCCTTGGCGCTGTGACCTGATTTGAGACACCCGTAACATAGCCTATTTTCCTTCACATGTTTCCGTCTATCATTTAAAGGCTGTCCCATGAATTCTGGACATTTGGGTAGTTGATGTTTGTCATTTTTGCACCACATGCATGGGAGTTTTGGTTTCTCATTGCTTACTATTGATTTATTACCGTTTGCAGCTGTTTGGATGCTGAAGACATTAGCCTTATTTCCTCTGAATTCCTTTGTGCTTTTCTTTTCGTTGGTTGTGTGGAGGGCATGTAGTGAAGTGACGGGATTACATGCTATCTCTGCTTCTAGAGACACAAAGTTAGCAAAAACTTGGAAAGTGGGAAATGCTCTACCGTCCATGAGGGCTACTGTGACCTGGCGGTTCCAGCGGGATGCCAGCCAATCCGGAACTTTAAGCATCAGCTTTTGATTCTCTTCACAGTCGTTTAATATTTCTAGCCCTCTCACATGGGGCATAGCTTGTAAGCAGGCATTCAGGAAATCAGAGAATGTTCTTAGACCTTCTGTATCTTTGGGCTGTATTTTCGGCCATTTTGACAGCTTCTCTCTGAAAGCTCGTTGGATTACAAACGGCTGACCGTATCGTTGGTTAAGCTTATTCCATGCGTCTCTGTATGCCTCCTCATCATTTCTGTAGAATGTGCCTTCAAGGCATTTTTGAGCTGCGCCACTAACGTATTTCTTTAAGTAATAAAGTTTGTCAGCAGAGGAAATATTCTTCTGATCAATAAGAGACTGGAATGAGGCTCTCCACTCAATGAAGTGCATTGGCTCGCCACTAAATATTGTTGGTGTTGGCATTGGGAGTCTATTTGTGGCTATGCTCTCTTGGATTGCCTTTGCCAAATAGGAGACCGATTGTGGGCGGCAGTGTAGTATAATGGTTAAGGAACTGGACTTGTAACTGAAAGGTTGCAGGTTCGATTCCCAGGTAGGACACTGCCGTTGTACCCTTGAGCAAGGTACTTAACCTGCATTGCTTCAGTATATATCCAGCTGTATGAATGGATAAATGTAATAAGAAGTATGTAAGTCGCTCTGGATAAGAGCGTCTGCTAAATGCCTATAATGTAATGTAATGAGACATCCGTAGGGGGCATTGACATATCAATGTGAGGACGCTGGTGATCTATGAGTGTATTGAAAGTCAATGGCCTATTGTTTGGTTGTGTAGGCTGGTAAACATTTCCTTGTTTGATTTCCCGATCATAGATTTCAAGTCTAGCACGAGCCACCTCCATGTCCCTTTCTGCTTGCAGGCGTTCTAATTGAGATTGCTGCATTTCAAGTTCCCTTTTGTGCTGCTCTTCCATTAACCTTATTTTTTCTTTTTGTTTTATTTCCTCTTGCATTATTTTATATTGAGCCTCTTTGGCAGCAAGCTCTGCGGCTGCTTCAGCTCTTTTTGCAGCTATGCTCAGGGTATCGGAGTGCTGGCTGGCTCGAGAATGTGAGGCAACAGTGCCATAAATGGAGTAAGCATAGTCATGGGCTAGTAGCTGACGAAGACGGCTCCTTTCATAATCTTCATTGAACTCTCCACTTATCTCTGATATACGCTCTAAGATTATTTTCACAATGTCTTTTGTTACAGCCTCACATGCATCAATTCTCCTTCTAAGTTCAGTGGGAGGCGTCACTTTCTCTCTTATTTCATCATAAAGTTTCATTATTTCATTCATTCCCATTTCAATGTCATCTGCCATAGTAGCCAACTCAGTCTCAGATATGTCTTCCTTTAAATTGTCTCTGGATTTTCTGATTAGAATTTTCCATTGTTCATATATGCTGAGCAAACGTTTTTCCATTTTAACTACTTCCTCCATTTGGTATTCACGAATTTTCTCAGTAGGTTTGGGCGGGCGATCTGTACGACGCGGCAAAACTACATTATCATCCATTTCATTTTGAAGTTCAGCTAGTTGCCTTTCCTTACTTTCAATCAACTCCTTTAATTCATTCCTAGACTTGCCTTCAGATTCGCCTTGATTTAATAAGCTTCTATGTTCTTGTATTTCCGTTTGTAGCTTCTTTATCAGTTCCTTAGCTCCGTCCATTTTGCATTTAAATTTCCTTACCGTCTCCGCTGACCATCACACTCGCTAAAACTCACTGCAGTCGCGCCGTGCCGTCTGTGGATTGCGTTAGCAGTTCGATGAAGCAGGTGTAGGTCAAGCTCTTACTGTAGCAGGCCCACCGATGAATGGTCAAGACTTAAACTGATGGTTTTCTTGATTTATTGAAATCCTTCCGTTGTCAACCAATAAACCACCGTAAGAGCTATAGGCAGAGTACAAATACAATGCATTACCTAACTAGCCAGTATCATGTATTAACCTAGCATAACATTCAGTACCATCACGTAGTATATGAACTTAGCACATGTAAGAAATTTCTTATTACAGTACAAAATCATTTCAAAAAGCATTAACACATGTTAACCGTGTATTATTACATAAACACTGACCTTGTGCCTCTTCGGCGGGTGCTAAAACAATTCAATATTAACCTTAACTATCGCTATCTGTCTGTCCTTGTTAACGTTTCTGTTGCGTTCTGTTCTTCTCTGCTTCGCGCACGCGCTAAGAACTCACTTGAGCACGGCACATCATTTCAACATAAAAGTCCTTCAAAACAAGGTAGAATATAAAGCAATATAAATTCACCAAAATAGAAGCAATAATTATAGATCATGACTATACTCAATAGTGCTGTGTTTTCTTTAGAACTAATTCAGAAATTGGGTCCTTTACAGACCAGTTGCCACATTTGATAACCTTTGCTTTCAAGTGTAACTTAGGGCTGATCTTGCTACAGGTCAGAGCTGCACCATTAAAATTGTTCTGGAATTTTGCACAAATGTCCCATCATGCATCTGCACTATCTTTAAAGAAAAATGTGCAGTTCATATCTCTCGTAGGCTGCATAATCTTAAACGACTGGGCTTTGCCTATCTCTTAAGGGAAGCCAAAACATTTAGCGGAATATTCACAGAAAGTTGGCTATAAGCTAATACCTAGCCTATAGGCCTGCCCGCTATTTGTAACCATCACAGAGAATGGTTGAACGGTGGACCCGGTCGTTGGTCGTTTTTTCTAACAGAAAACGCTCTGGTTTCTCTTCAAATCGTACAAATCTTTCGCCTTTTACTAAAGATTTCCGTGGAGAGGAACATTTACGAGTATCAGCAATTTTTTTGTTGCCCTGCTTCACGGCGGGGCTTCCTTTCGGTGTATAAAATAGTTGTGATTTTGAATGTGAAATGACTGTTTTGTCAACGTTCGGTTTACATGTCATGTCTGCATGGTTTGCGCTTCAAAATAAAGGCTTCTTTAGCCACGGTATGCTTTTGGGATGGTTTAAGTGTTTTGTGGTTGTTGGGAAATTGTTTTACTTCTAAAAGTTTCTGTGGTCTAAATCCAATACATTTAGGGGAATTTATAATATGTGTAGAAATGTCTTGGAGAATGGGTCATGATCTAGTGTAGGCTATAGCCTACTGGGTTTCAGTTTCTGCTATGGCATTTTGTCCCAAGCCGACCTGCGGTCAATATTAGCTGGACATTTTTTAAAAATATGCCCAAATTGAATGTATTTCTGCAAGCAGTCGGTTAATCAGGTGTTTCAACGTTGCTATTTGGATTAATTTGTGCAACCGGTTACAATCCGTAAAGCACTTTATATTACAATCAATCTAAGCATTTTATATTCGCGGGGTTGGCTGATCGTGGACAAACGTTTGGATACAGGAGGTTAACATGTATGTTCAGCGCTGTAGTGGTCGTATGTTGTAGGCCTAATACAATTTACAATAACCAAACTACGCAGACTGCCTGGTTCTTTAACCTTAAATATGATATAAGTTATGATGAATAATTCACGTATCAAGCCCGCATCCGACAATCGCCTTTTTTGTTTAAAATTCTTGCGCTTTTACAGGCGGGAATGCGGTAACTCTTCAAAAGGATTAACCGAAGCCCATATCGCGTTGGAGCCGGCCGGCTGTTGTAGCATTGGGGAGTTCATACACTCTGGTTTCTCTTCATATTGTATAAATCTTTCGCCTTTTACTAAAGATTTCCGTGGAAAGGAACATTTATGAGTATCAACAACATTTTTGTTGCCCTAAGTTGGGGCTTCTTACTGTGTTCTAAAAAATGGATTCTGTTTTGATTGGATGTTTTGTACTGTGTGAAGTTAAGACTGTGAAGTTTATTTGCTTGATGTTTTTAAAACTACAGTGTAGCTACCTAAATTACATTTGTGTAGGCAGTCACATATAGGCATCAATTCTTCATCATATGTTGCCATTTGGATTTATTTGTGCAACTGCTAAATTGAACTTTGGTAGAACTTTGGGTTGTGTAGTTACCTGGCCATGATATGAGTCCAAATGGTGGCGAAATATGTTCATTATCTGTGCTCCCCTGGGGTGATAATCCAGAATAGGGTATTTGTCACTCTCCATTCACTTCTATAGCGCAGCTAAAACGGTCTCAAAATGACACTTCTAGCATGTATACGAACGTGAACGAAGCGGATTCTGTCAATACAAACAACAACCAGTCCTCTTACGTATTTTTTTGACAAAATGAAATGGCCCTTTTCTTGCTTTTTCGTATTTAATTTGGAACGTAGATCCGGTAGGTATGTTCTTGCGCCAGAAACCACTCATTGGTCCAAATTTCCACGGAAGCAAGCGGTCCTGGTAGTGAGCAAACCCACCTGCCGACATTTTGCTAGTCTTTTCTGGTAGCTTGCTAACAACATACAAAATAGTACTTTTATAATTACACGGGGGGGAAAATACGTAGGAGGACTGGTTATTGTGTGTATTGACTGAATCAGCTTCGTTCGCGTTCGTATACGTGCTAGAAGTGTCATTTTGAGACCGTTTTAGCCGCGCTATACAAGTGAACGGAGAGCGACAAATACCCTATTCTGGATTATCACCCAGTTCGAACATCCACAAAGTAGACTCTCGACATTGAGGAGCTTACTTAAATCCCCAATACCAAGAGACTGTATAGCGTACACAGCACAAGCGCACTTTTATAACTGCTACAAAGAAAGATGTGCAGAAATTGCAAACAGCGCAAAACAAGGCTGCCAGACTGGCTCTACATTGTTCGAGGTACACAAGTGTTGTAGAAATGCATAGAAATCTTTCATGGCTTCCTGTTGAGAACAGATTACATTCCCGTCTGCTTATTTTTTTCAGAAATGTTTTAATTGACAAAAAACCACAGTATTTCTCTGACCAGGTAGTATATATAAGAAATGAACATAACCACATGACTAGACAAGCCAGTTCAGGATATCTCGCTGTACACAGACACAGAACAAATCTCCTCAAATCTTCTGTAATCTATAGAGCTATCACAGGATGGAACTCACTGCCTAATAATATCACTAATATAAACACAAAACCCACTTTCAAGAAGAAATGAAAAGAACACTTAATGCAAACAAGCCTAATGCAAATGGCGGCACGGTGGTGCAGTGGTTAGCACTGTCGCCTCACAGCAAGAAGGTACCGAGTTCAAATCCCGGCCGAGGGCCTTTCTGTGTGGAGTTTGCATGTTCTCTCTGTGTCAGCGTGGGTTTCCTCCGGGTACTCCGGTTTCCTCCCACAGTCCAAAAACATGCAGGTTAGGCTAATTGGAGACTCTAAATTGCCCATAGGGACTACGGATGGAAATTAGCATCCCTGCTATAATCCGGCATGTTTACATACTGTATGTATGTTCATTAATGTGCATTGTCCCTTCCAAATAAATAAATAAATAAAGCCTGCACTGACCCCTAGAGGCTCAAAGTATTATTTGGATAGTATGTAAGGTAACTTATACTTTTTTTTACTACTTCTTTTGTTTTTGTTTGGTTGTTTGTTGTTAGTTTTTTGTTGTTGTTGTTGATTTTAATTTAATTTTATTATGTTAGAATTCCAATGTCTGTATTGTGAATTCAATTATAAGAACTATGTTCTATGAATGTAACCACACAACTGTTTTGTTGATATGTCTTTTTCTGTCGGACCCCAGGAAGACTAGCTTTTGTCATAGCAAAAGCTAATGGGGATCCTAAAAACAATAAACAATAATCTAATTCATACATTTTTAACATACAATCCTACTTTCATGCACAGAAAATAGAAAGACCCACCCCACCGCAAGGTATAGGGCAACAAGAAATAGTTGATGGGCTACTCATAAATCTTCCCCTCCACAGAAATCTGGGAGGAGTTGGAGGATGTGGGGAGAAGTTGGAGGATGTGGTGAGGAGTTGGAGGTGTCCTCAGTCCGCCGCCAGACCCCTCTCAATACGCTCGCCTAGTAGCACGCTCGCTATAGGCTACAACGTATAATCCCCGGTATAACCTGACAGCACAGTGGTAATGGTCATTGCAAACATTTAACGTAGTTGCAAAATCAACAACATAGTTAAGAATAACAGCAGTGCACAATATGAGCAACCTACCTAGGCCACGATATCAATTATACAACCGGTTGGTTGGCTATAATATCGTAAGACTCCATGGGAGCCTATGTCTTAGCCTACCCATTCTTCTCTATGTGGGGAGGGTGTTTCCCCCAGACAAGCCCACTAGCAAGCTAATTGCTAGAATGGCCTTTCGCTTTGTCTGGGGGAGTAACATGGAAAAATTAAAAAGAACCACCCTCCTCAAAGAGGAGAGGAATGGGGGCAGGGGGGTTCCAGACATAATTCATATCATTTTGGTGCAGGGTCTGGCCACGCTGGTCCAGAATACTCGGAAGGTCGAGAAGGCCTCTGGTACCTTTGCTAGGTACTATGCCACTCCCTTCCTGAGGACAATGGGCCTGTGTGCGCTAGACCTGACCATACCCTATAGCTGGGACCCCCCACATGTATATCGAGCCTTGAGGGACTTTGCCTTGAGGACAGGATTGCACAGGGCCGGGCTGACCTCGTGGAGTTATAAAATCATCATGGCTCATTTAAAATCTACAGAGACCATGACACTCCCGAGGGGCAACACGACCCTGGACCCGTCTATAATCTGGGCAAATGTCTTGAATAAATGTTTAACTAACAAACAGAAAGACATTGCCTGGATGTCTGCTCATATGTGTCTCCCCACCAGGGTCTTTATGTATAGGCGGCACTTAGCCCTGACCGAGCGCTGCCCCCACGGATGCACTGACTCAGAACACGTGTACCATCTGTTCTGGGAGTGCTCCGTGGCCAGACGGGTCTGGGGCCTTGTTGTTTCCTCTGTCTCCCATAACAGGTTGCTGCCCAGATCCTCCCTGGCTGCTGAGAGTGTCCTCTACGGGCCTAGAGGAGGATGCAGAACACCTGAGCTCCAGCGTCAGTGGAGGATCGTAAACACTGTCAAGCAGGTCCTGTGGGAGGCGAGGAACTTCAAGGTCTACCAAAAGACAACAGTGGACCTTGTCACTCTCAGGAGGAGGACGCAGAACCTCCTCCAGGACGGCGTTATGGTGGACTTTGCTCAAGATCAGCGCCTGGCCAGAGAGAAATGGGGGGTGGACCACTGGAAAGAACTTGTTATATAGTCCACCCCCCCCCCACCACACACGGAAGAGAGAGAGAGAAAGAGACAATGAACAATTTACCCACCCGACACAGCCCGGGCACTCATGTGTCTTTGCGCACTTCACTGTCCGCGTCAACATTGCTTTTTCCTCCATAAGGGTTTTTTTTCCCTTTGTTGTCTTGTAAATAGTGTCATTTTGTGCTGTCTTTTGTGTCTTGAATGTTTTTTAACTGGGGAAAATCCCCCCCCCTAACTTGTGTATTTTAGGATTGAATGTAATGAAGTGTGGTGATTAGCTGTAAATGTTCTTATTGGTATGTATTTTTTAAATAACCAATAAAGACAAATTTTACTAAAGATTTAACATGCGTGCCCGGGTTTCTCTTCGGCACGAATAAATCTTTCGCCTCACACTACTTGTGAGTGTGGGACGAAGTGTTTGTCGGCTGGATTGTGTCTTTGGGTGTGTTTGTCTCCTTCTCTCTCTCTCTTCTCTCTCTACCTCTTTCCTCTCCTTTCCTGAAGGTCTGGTGGAGACCCGCAGTAGCAGTGGCTTGACCGCGGCTGTGGGTAGAAGCCAGACCGGCGGACAAGGCCGGATAGCAGCGCTTGGGACGAGGCAGGTAGCAGTGGCTTGACCACGGCCTGCTAGACCTCAAACGCTGAGCCTTTTGGGGCGAGGCAGGTAGCAGTGGCTTGACCGCGGCCTGCTAAACCCCAAAAGCCTGAAGGTCTGGTGGAGACCCGCAGTACCAGTGGCTTGACCGCGGCTGTGGGTGGAAGCCAGACCGGCGGACAAGGCCGGATAGCAGCGTTTGGGGCGAGGCAGGTAGCAGTGGCTTGACCGCGGCCTGCTAAATCTCAAGCGCTGAGCCTTTTGGGGCGAGGCAGGTAGCAGTGGCTTGACCGCGGCCTGCTAAACCCCAAAAGCCTGAAGGTCTGGTGGATACCCACGGCTGTGGGTGGAAGCCAGACCGGCGGACAAGGCCGGTCGCGACCAGCTTTTGGGACGAGCCAGGACAGCACCAGGAGGACCCACTGCCAGAAGACTCCAGCGCTCCGGGGATCGGCGCTACTGCTGCGGACGCTTGACGCCAGAGGACCGAGGGGAGTGCGGAACCTGCCTGGAGAGTAGGCCCGGAAGGGCTGCCTTCTCTCCAGGCCTCACCAGCCACCTGCTGGGCCTTCGCCCTGGTTTTCCGCCTCTCTCTCTTTGCCCTTAGGCCCGCAGCAGAACCATCAGGCCAGACCCGGAGTACGAAGCTGACGAGCAGGCAGTTGGGGAGGACCAGACCGGAGGACTCCCTGAGACGGAAGGCGGCGATCCAGAACTCCAAACCAGCTGAGGATCCACGCTTGCCGCCTGCACCAAACAGGGAAGTCCCCACGCAGCGGGGTGTGGGGGTCAGCCCGGCTGATCCCCGCACCAAACAGGGAAGTCCCCACGCAGCGGGGTGTGGGGGTCAGCCCGGCTGATCCCATTTTTGCTACGCCGCTGCATATCTGGTCCTTCTGGAAGGAACACCATCTCCTGAGTGCTGTTCTTCTTCTGTGCTTTTCCCACTAGCTGGAGACCGGCCTTGGAGGAGGAAGGGGGATGGCAGCCAGAGCTGTGCCAGGGACGCGACGCCATAACGCCGTCCGTATGACATGGATCCAGAGGGCCGAGGAGGGTGGCGGCAGCACCAGTGTGGGCCCCCCGGCGGGACAGGGAGCTGAGGGCGCAGCCATAAGGGGCGCCCCCGAGCCAGTGACCCCTGCGGAGGCTAGGCGTGCTGCTGGCCCAAACCCAACTCGACCGGAGACGAGAGTGACAGGTTTGACCCGTCTTGAGTTTAGTAGGGCAGTGCTACAAAGAGGTATGGGCTTTGTGCCAGCTGACCTCAACTGCCTGGTGAAGGTTCCAGGTCAAAGGGATATTTTTGAGATAAGTTTCAAGAATCCCAATGTCCTGGAAAGGTTCTGGAACCTCTATAGAGAGGGGAAGGACAGGAGCCCCCTGAACAACTTTGGCGTCGAGCCCCTGTCCGACACGGAGAACAAAGTGGTCACTGTGCAGTTTTACAATGAGACTGTGCAGGACCACGATGTTTCGACGTGGTTGGGCAGGTATGGCGAGGTTAAATCCGACGCCAGGAGGATCCTTGATGAGGATGGTGTGTGGACCGGGGCCAGGAAGTGGCTGGTCCAACTCAGACCCGACCCCTTTATAGTGGGGGGGGTATGTCATATCCCCAGTACCATTACACTGGGGAGGAATAGGGGTGTGGTGTTTTATAACGGCATGCCCAAGCTGTGCAGGAATTGCGGTGAGTTAGGCCATTTAGCTGCAGCCTGCACAGTGGTCAAGTGCAAGACGTGCGGCGGCGAGCACGAGACCAGGGCGTGCCGTGACCCAAAGCCCTGTAACCTCTGCGGGGAGAGTGGGCACTTCTTTCGTGACTGCCCCCTCTCCTATGCAAACAGGGCTAGAGGCACCGCACCCCCCGCACCATCGACTGCCCCCCCCCGACCCCCGACCCCTACCCCAAGATCTACACCCCCTACCCGACCGCCGACCCCCATCCCAGCGCCCAGAAACAGAACACCAGCCACGTCCCCCCCACAGTCTGGAACAAACCTCACCGCCACTTTAGACACTGCACCAACCCCTCTGAACACGACCCACACTGGACCTCCCCTACCCACAGAGCCTCCCGAAAATATATTACCCCCACTAACAGTCACTACCATTAAAGAGGAGCCTGACTCCGACACACCCATCATGTTGGAGGAGTCAGACTCCTCGAGCACAGACACCGACCCATCTGACACACCAACACCGTGGCAAATACAAAAAAGGAAACGGAAGGGCAAAAGCCACAACACATCCCCAACAGAGAAACCCGGTCAACCACCAAACCCAGCAATAGCCCGCCAAAACACCCAACCAATACGACAAACACAGGCAAGAACCAGCAACCCCAGTCAAACCATTATCCCCCAAAGCAGGCCAGAACCTCCACCACGCCCAAGCAAACCATCCCCACCACACATTCATCAAAATGAAACCCTCTCACGACCCATCACCTTTCAAAGCAGGTACACTAATGACCGGCCACTCCCTGGTCCTGACCCTCAACACACCAAGAGCACACACCAGCCCCCCTCTCAGGGACCCGCCGAAGGGGGGGCACCTGGGGCGAAGACATCATGTCCCACCTCTCCAGGACGGAACCCGCCAGGCAGTATGGCGGGGAGAGCTGTGGGCGGACCGAGTCAGGGGGTGAGTAGGCGCCTCAATAACCAGGACATTGTACTTGAACGCCTCAACAAAATCTGTCGCGAAATCGCAAATAATAACCCTGGAACAAACGACAAAAATAAACAATTACATAGCCATGTCATTTACATTCACAATCACCACCTCCAACACCCGTAGTATCAAAGACCCCATCAAACGACATGCAGTATTCTCCACTCTGCAACAATCTCCCTCAGATGTCATTCTTCTCCAGGAGTGCGGGATTCCGTTCCGCACTCTGGATGACACTCTGAGGGAAGAGTGGAGAATGGGGGACTCTCTCTGGTCCGGCTCTAACGTCGCTAGATCCGATGGGGTCGGCACATTGACCAAAAACCCTTCCATTAAAATCACAGGGAATAACAACTTGGAAAGTGGGCGAATCCTCGTCACTGATTTTAGTGTCGGGGGTTCCCCACTTAGAGTGGTCAATGTGTACGGCCCAGCAGCGTTGCCGAGAGAATCTCCCTCTTCCAAAAACTAAGAACCACTATTCAATGCAATACACCGGTTGTCGTGGGGGGGGATTTCAACTGTGCCCTCAGGGATGAGGACCGCAGCAGACCAAGGAGAGATCGGTCGAGCGACGAGCTGCGGTCCATCATAGAGGACTTCTCCCTCCACGACGCCGGGGGCGCCTCTCCCCCACAACACACATGGGTGAGTTCCTCTGGAAAATCCTCCTCCCGGCTTGACATGTTCTTGCTCTCCCCAGGCCTGAGAGTGCACGCCTATTCCATCCAGGCAGCACACTTCTCAGACCACCACATGGTGACCGTGTCCCTGGTATGGGAGAAGACCACAACTGTTGGTAGGGGTCTCTGGAGGATGAACACCAGCCACCTCCAGGACCCCAAAGTACGTCTCTCCTTCTCGAGGCGGTACCTGGAGTGGGTGAGTTTAAAACATCTCTGACTCCCCGATAGAGTGGTGGGAGATGGTTAAAGAGCGAGTGCAGGGCTACTTCCGGGCAGTCGGGCGGAGGAAGGCAAAAGAAAAGAGGGCAGCTTTTGAAAGAGCTAACGCTGCCCTCCAGAGACTTAGCCTCCTCCAGTCCCGAGGCCTGGAGGTTAGCAGCGAGATTGCACTCGCTAAACAGAGCCTCTCCGCCCTCTATCGGGAGGAGCGGAAAAAATACACTTTCCGCTCCAAACTCCAGGGCCTCGAGGAGGATGAGAAATGTACAAGGTACTTCTTCCGCAGGGCACGGTAAAAAAATAACAAGATTTCTTCCCTCTATAACAGCAAGGGGGTGGTGGTGTCTGAAGAGGCGGAGGTCCGGGAGGTGGCCAGGGAGTTCTACGCGGGCCTGTATGGTGTGAGGCCCGCGGACGAGGCCCTCATGGACACCTTCCTGGACGGCCTGGCCAGACGCCTGGGGGAAGAGAGCATGGAACAGGAGTTGAGCACTGAGGAGCTCACCCTGGCTGCGCGCTCCCTCAATCTACACAAGGCTCCTGGTCCTGACGGGATCCCAGCTGAATTTTATCAGGCTTTCTGGGATCTCCTGAAGGAGGACGTGGCGGACGTTTTCAGGGCTGCGTACAGGGAGGAACGGTTGGGGGCTTCACTGAGGCAGAGTGTAGTCGCTCTTGTCCCTAAAAAGGGGGACCTGAAGGACCTCCGGCACTGGCGGCCGATTAACCTCCTCTCAGTGGACTATAAGATCATGGCGAAGGCGCTGATGAGGAGGTTCCAACACCTGATACCATCGGTGGTCGGCCCCAACCAAACATGTAGTGTGCCAGGGAGGTCCATAAACGACAACCTGCTCCTCGTGAGGGATGTAATAATCCACTCCGGGGAGCGCAGGTCCCCCCTGGGCCTTCTCAGTTTAGACCAGGAGAAGGCCTTTGACAGGGTAAGCCACGTGTGCCTGGAGAGGGTGCTAGAGAGGTTTAACTTTCCTAGCTCCCTCCTGCGCTGGACCAAAATGTGTTTGAATGACATCTCGGGGAGGGTGGTGGTGAATAAGCAGCCCTCCTCCCCCTTCGCCATTAGGTCCGGCGT